>JARGCV010000035.1:10125000-11325000 GCA_034064705.1 Bothrops alternatus
TATATATATATATATATATATATATATATATATATATATATATATATATATATATATATATATATATATATATATATATATATAATGTATATGTATTTATATTAAGGCCACTTTCCTCATTTCTTCCTTTACTATCGTGATTTCTAATTGTCAATTTTGGTTCTCAATATGCATCACCTTTTTTGTCCCTTCCTTTTTTAAAAATAAATGAGTTAGAAGGATCAATACAGAGACATTCATTGTTACTACTGAAAATTCCTGAAAAATGTTCTAATAATAGAACCAATCCTATCACTTGCAGGTTTGGTCATAGAGGACAGATATATGCTACAAATAGAAGCAGTAACACTATTACCATGTAAATTATTTTATTCTCTTTGCTTTACTGGCCTTAAAATGTCATATAGTTAATTATTAAATTATCATTTTATAGAAAGAAAGCAGTAATTTTTCTGAGGCCATCTACTAATTCTAATTGAGCAGGCATTCAGTGTAGGTGTGCAAAGCCTAAGTAAAATTTACTTCACCATATTGCTTGTTTATTGTCCTTTATAAAAGCAAAAAAATATTGTCATATTGTAGCATAACATAATCATACCTTCATCTTTAATAGAATTTACAAATTTAAGCCACATCCACAGTAATATACAAGACAAATTTACCTAAAACAAACATGAGAGTTTATCTAATTCATTTAGCAATTATTAATGAACTAGAACCCAATTTTGCAACAAAACAAATTGCAATTCCTTCAACTTTTACCTGGGGAAAATATAGTACTTTCATGTGTGAAGCATTTAAAAAATCTAATTTGAATAAACTATTTTTTAAAAAATATATATCTGAATTTCATATTTGTAAAGAAAGTCTCTTCGCACATAAAAAAAACCCTTCTTACCTGCCTTATAGTCCATGTTTACTGTATTTTTAAAATTGGGAATTAAAAAATTGAATTGATGTTTACATTTTCTCCCTGAACAATTGGACAATTTTAATCTTTTTGTTATAATTTACAAAATTCTTAAATTCTTTGGCAGTAATCTTTGATTACCTTAGAGCATATAGTAATATATGTCTTGTTTATGCTTCAGACTGTATTTCAAATATGTAGCCTAGTGCAATACATTCAGATTCACAGTATCTGTATATATTATTTGTTTTATTTGTTCTTCTTAGGTATTCCATTAATTCAACCTTGACAGCCTTTTAGATAATATTAAATTCACTAGTAATATTTCCTCTGCCCTAGGCAATTTTTTTGCAGTATACAAGACTCCAGATATGAAACAAAAGTAAAGGCATCTAATTATAATACCTGTGGAATTACAGTGTTATATCATTAATTAAATGTTATAGTCCTTATTAATGTAATTCACGTGTAAAATTATTGCACACAGTTATAAAACTAATATTAATTGCACTAACAAATGAAAATTTATGAAATTCTACCACTAAGATCCTAAGCACCAAGTAAAATATTTATAGATGACTTTATAGTATTATACATTGTAAGGTTATCTGCAATTTATAGCAATTTTAAATCTGTTTCTAAAAAATTATGAAAGCATTATATATTTATCTGGCTTATATTTACCTAAAGATTTTATCTTGAAACTAGTGAATCCTTTCAGGGACAATCAGGCTCAGAGTCACCTTGAACCATGAGATTGATGGCAAAGAAATTTAACGAATGTAATAATTGCACATAAAAACAATGGAAAGAATAACAGTACTGGATGAAAGTATAAATTAAGATTTGAGATGGTAAAAGTTTGATGGATATATACAAGGCATTGTGTTCATAAGTAAATATACTCCATGAAAAATGCTATGTAAAGGTAAAGGAACCCTCTGTATAAAAGCTTATATAGTTGGCTTGGACACCAAGCTAGAAACCAGGAGGCTTGTGAGTTTTAATTCTGCCTTAGACATGAAACCCAGCTGAATGCCTTGGGCCAGTCACTCTCTTTCACTCTACCCACCTCAGGGATCTTGTTGTGGTAAAATAGAAGAAAGGATTATGTTCATGGCCTTGAAATATTTATAGAATAATAAATACAGGAAACTAACAAATAAATAACATCTGATTCTATGAGTTATGATGATTTCAAAGTCTCCATGGTTCTTGTTTTGACAGAAGGTAATTTCTTATCTATTCAAGGAAAAACAAGAAAGTCCAGTTGCCTTTTAAAAAAGCACCTTTTGGACAACCATGATCTGAATGATTGAGAATCTCCATAGACATATTAAGAAATGTGTAACTTTGATATAAGAAATGTTAGGAATTAGATGTTTTTTATTATTAATTTTGAAATTAATACAATTTGTATGGTGATTTTTCTAGAAGACTTATTTTTTTTAAAAAATGTGAAAAATATATATTGATTGAGACATCAGATACAGTAAATGTCTATGGAGATTCTCAGTCATCCAGGTCATAGTTATCCCAAAGATAACTGGACTTACTTGTTTTTCTTCAGCTGAAGAAGCTTCTTGGATGAGAAGCAAAAACTTCTCCAGAGAAAAAACAAGAAAGTCTAGTTGCCTCGCGAAAAAGCATCTTTGGGATCAGATACAGTATTTGATGACTTGTCTATAAAATCTTATTTCATATTAAAAACAGTTATTATACCATTTACTCTTTTTTCCTTTGTTAAAAACGTTATTCACACGCATAATAAATGATATTGAAAAAGAAGAGCACTTTTATACCACAGCATTTTCATCAGTGTTTCCACACAGAACTATAAAAAGCATTATAAAGCCAATCTATAATTATATTTTGATTTCAAAATATCGGTAAAAAGTTATAGTGAATGAAAAGAACCAAGAAATGGATTGAGACAAGAGTTCTCACCAATGGTGGAAAGGCAGTGGAACAAAGCAAGAGGCTCTGCTTTTGGGAAAATATACTGCCCACAAGATCTGCCAAGCTGTGGCCTTTCTGTGGCTCATCACCTGGACACAACTGACATTGCGACAACAGTCATATCTGAGCCTGGCTGAAAATGCCCAAAATATGCCTAAAAGTGTATACCCAGAATACATTGTTTCTCTCTCTCTCTCTCTCTCTCTCTCTCTCTCTCTCTCTCTCTCTCTCTCTCTCTCTCTCTCTCTCTCTCTCTCTCTCTCTCTCTCTCTCTCTCTCTCTCACTCACTCACTCACTCTCTCACTCTTTCTCTCTCTCTCTCTCTCTCTCTCTCTCTCTCTCTCTGTATAGTGTCTCAATCAAATTCCCTTCATTACATTAATTTTGTTTTACAATTTTTATATTCTGTTGATTGTCAGTAAAAATAAAAGCAAGCTAAAATTTCCATTTGGTTATCCATGTTTTTAAAACTTGATGGTTTTTCAGACCAGTAAATTGTTTTACCACCTGTTAGCAACCCAGCTGTTATTGATAAAAATGCATATTATTGTTTAGCTTCCAAATTCAAAGTTCTCTGACTTTATTATTGTCAATATAGTAATTTAACTTCATCTCTGATTATGATTGCATTCCCAGGTATACCTTTAAATGCTCATTCAAATATATTGGATCTACTTAAGGGCAGGCATACTCAACTTTGTATTCAAAGCTATCATTTCTCTGAGGTTTTCAGTACCAATCTGAAATAGAAAGAAATGATATGTCTACAACTTTATATGTTTATTTAAACAATTTATGTTCAAAATATATAGAAAATGTTGTTTAAGAGTAAAATATATATGAATTAAATATAGTTATTTCATAATAAATATATTAACATAGCTATGCAAAAGAAAAGGAACTCTACATTTTGTAGGCATTATAAATGCAATGGGAATGTCAACCCATTGGATAGACCAAAGCATAAAATGAATTTCTTAGGAATAGAATTATTTACTCATCTTGGTGTTGGCAGCTTTTGATAGCACAATTCATAGTAATTTTTTTTAAATGGCTTTGGGAGTTGGGAATGAGTGGCACTCTTGTGCTAGTTCTCTTCCTTCCTTCCTTCTTTTCAGTCAGTGTTACATTGTATGCTCCTGTTCAACATCTACATTTTCCTTAGTTGGTTTGAACATTAGGGTTCCCTGGTTCTGGGAAATTTTCATCTATTGTTTTTTTATGGGTTACATTACCACAACAGAACTTGTGAGGAATTTAAGGGGTCTTCCTAGATTCATGGCTCCTCTTTGCGGAACAGGTGGCAGCCATGACCAAAAGGTCCTTTGCAGAACTTTGTGTTACATGCCAAATATACCCATTCCTGAACCAGAAAGTTTTAGTCACACAAGTCTGGTCATCTCCCAATCAACTACTGGATGGTGCTTTATATAGGGATGCTCTTGAACTGCATCCAGAAGCTACAGCTGATACAGAATGCAGTATTGCAGAAAGCTTTGTGCGCTATTTATCAGTTCCCATTACACTGCTGCTTTGCATTCTCTATTCATTGCCAATATGCTTCCAGATTCAGTTCATACTGTTGGTAATGATATAAAGCTTTTCATTGCATAGAGCTATGTTATTTGAGGGACCACTTTTCTCCAATTACGCTTACCCGTACCATAAGGATTGGCAGGTGAGTCAGGCTCTCAATCCATCTATTATGGAATGTCATCAGGTAGAGCCCCTGTTTCTGTAATGGTACCTGCCCTTTGGAAATTATGTGATGTTTTTAATTTTTGTTAGCTTCCCTCAGTTATGAATTTAAGATGGGTAACCTAAATAAATAATAATAGAAAAAACTATATAGAACTAAATTTTAGTAGCATAATTTTACAAGTATGACTGTGTTTTACTTACTTTACTTCTTATACCACAATCAGTCAGGGAGGCATTTGGCTTGGCTGCTTCCCAGGTATTAAAAAATATTTCAGCCCTCTTTCCCTTTGTAACAGTTTTTTGGGTGTCTCTGTAAAGGTCAGCTTACATACTGTCTACACAGAACGTTGTTCTTTCTTTGATTTGTGGATGATTCTTGTGCAAGCCTCTCTTTCAGGTATACCATTTTTAACTACATTTCATTCATTTATTGAATTTCAAATTAAAACAGACTAATAATGGTTTGGAAATATTTATGCTAGTCTATCATATAGTAATGTGCATAGAGAAAATGTGCACATATATTGAATAAAATGGATTGTTGTTTAGTTTTTTATTTTTGTTTACAATTCTTTTTCCAAAGAGTTCTAAACTCAGTTATATGTTTGCTGAAAAATGAAGACTTCTTAAATAGTCTATCAGAGTCTATACTTAATATTTTCTAGTCAAATTTCATACTTCAGAGCAGCGAAGACAGTTATTATTTTTATTTATTTGTATCTCACCTTATTATTTTATAAATAACTCAAATCGGCAAACATATCAAATACACCTTTCTCCTATTTTCTCCATAACAACCCTGGGAGATGGGTTGGGCTGAGAGAGAGGGGCTGACGAAAGTCACCAAGTTGGCTTTCATGGCTAAGGCAGGACTTGAATTCACCATCGCCCACTTTCTAGCCTGGTGCCTTAACCATTACAACAATCTCTCCTCCCTCCCTGTCATTCTCTCTCTCAATAAACCTGTTGGAATTCTCAATTCCAATCCATTTGTGTTCAAAAACATTGTCTCCTTTCAGTGAAAATCTTGAGAACAACCCTATATCTCCTAGAAGCAATAATGGTTGTATGATTAACTTCAGTGCATGATTCATCAACTATCTGTCTGAGTAGAAATCAGCTTCCTGCTGGAGAATATTTTGAAATAGTTATTTTCCAGCTTTTTGTCATGGCAACATGATGCTACTGCACAAAGGTTTCACTGCACTTCAACTTAGAACTGTGTAATCAGATAATAATAATAATAATAATAATAATAGTAGTAGTAGTAGTAGTAGTAGTAATAATAATAGTAATAGTAATAGTAATAATAAAGTTGGAAGGGACCTTGGAGGTCATCTAGTCCAACCCCCTGCTCAGACAGGAAACCCTATACTATTTCAGACAAATGGCTGTCCAGTCTCTTCTTAAAAACTTCCAGTGTTGGAGCATTTACCACTTCTGGGGGCAGGTTGTTCCACTGGTTAATTGTTCTAAGTGTCAGGAAGTTTCTCCTTAGTTCTAGGTTGCTTCTCTCCTTGATTAGTTTCCATCTGTTGCTTCTTATCCTGCCTTCAGGCATTTTGGAGAATAGCTTGACTCCCTCTTCTTTGTGGCAGCCTCTGAGATATTGGAACACTGCTATCATGTCCCTCCTCCTAAACTAGACATACCCAATTCCAGCAACCATTCCTTATATGTTTTAGCCTCCAGTCTAAATCATCTTTGTTGCTCTTCTCTATACTCTTTCTAGAGTCTCAACATCTTTTTTACATTGTGGTGACCAAAACTGGATGCAATATTCCATGTGTGGCCTTACCAAGGCATTGTAAAGTGATATTAACACTTCACGTGATCTTGATTCTATCCCTCTGTTAATGCAGCCTAGCACCGTGTTGGTTTTTTGGCAGCTGCAGCACACTGCTGGCTCATATTTAAGTGAGTCCACTAGGACTCCAAGATCCCTCTCACAGTTACTACTATTGAGCAAGGTACCCCCTATACTATACCTGTACGGTTGGTTTTTCTTGCCTAAATGTAGAGCCTTACTTTTTTCACCATTGAATTTCATTTTCTTAGATAGCTCCCAGTGTTCAAGTCTGTCCAGGTCCTCCTGTATCTTAAGCCTATCTTCTGAAGTGTTGGCTATTCCTGCCAGCTTGGTGTCGTCTGCAAATTTGATGAGTTCCCCGTCTAACCCCTCATCCAAGTCATTGATGAAGATGTTGAAGAGCACTGGGCCCATAACAGAGCCCTGGGACACCCCAGTACACACTTCCCTCCATGTAGATGCAGTTCCATTGAGTATGGCCGGTCATCTGAGTATGGCCGGTCAGCCAGCTATGAATCCATCTGGTGGTGCTGCTATCTAACCTACATTTTTCTCTCTTATTAAATAGTAGTTTGTGATCTACTTTATCAAATGCCTTACTGAAGTCCAAGTAAATTATATCCACAGCATTCCTGTAGAAGGATGGAGATTTATTTGTGGGCCAGAGTCAAAGAATAGCAACCTCATTAGGTGAGGACATGTTTGAGAGTCTTGCCATAAAAGTAAAAATATTTTTACTTTTAAAATAAAATAAAATATTAAAATAAAATAATAAAATATTATTTTATTATTTAAGGGACAAAATGTAGCTCACTTCTTTGAAAATATGAACAGGGTTTATCAGTTGCCATTGTATGAGCATTCAACATGCTTTGGAGGCATTTCCTATAGATACCTTATCAGCTGCAAGAGGCAGCAATCAATAAATAATTTGACTAATTTCCTCCATATCCTCTTCAAAGAATTGAGTCAAATCAGTGAAAGCAGAATGGAAGCATTCCTAAGGTTAGCAGTTTCTCTTGCATCATCCAAACAAAAAAAATATGATAAAGGTCCATAGGATATAGTTTGCTGTAATGTTTAGTAGATTAATAGTTGGTTTCTCTATAGTTCATAAACTTTGCACACACAAAGGTCCATCTGGGTTAGAGTCAATTCAGTCCAAATTTCTGATGTTAGTTGCTAATGCATTCTTCAGAGATAGCTGTTCCTTGTTAAATGCCTAAATGAGATTCTGTTAATAGAAGTGTTTGCTGAAATACATGTTTGATAATAATTTTTTTGTCAGATTGCAATCATAATTAGAAGACACTGAGCCTAACAAGAATGGTTCATGATTCCCATCTTACATATAAGGTTTACTTACTTCCTTTTCCCCCCTCTTCTTTTATATTTATTGTTAACTTATTGTTATTCACTATATGCATTCTTTTTAGCTCTTAGAATTTGCTAGGACTTGATTCATAAATTATATATAAAATCATATATAGTCTCTCTCTCTCTCTCTCTCTCTCTCTCTCTCTCTCTCTCTCTCTCTCTCTCTCTCTCTCTCTCTCTCTCTCTCTCTCTCTCTCTTTCTCTCTCTCTCTCTCTCTCTCTCTCTCTCTCTCTCTCTCTCTCTCTCTCTCTGAGTGTGTGTGTGTGTGTCCATGTATACTTTTCTGCTCTGTTCCAATATATATGTACAATAGGCTTTCCAAGTAATATTTTCTCAGCAGTTCTGATTTTCTCAATTTGTCACTGCAAAAATTTCAGCCATTCTAGAATGTTCCTCTAAATTGTTCCCCATTCTCTCTAAACATGGATCATAAAGCTGTATCTGACTAGGTATAATGTGATCAAATGTGAAGGATCATAAAACTAACTCTTAGAAAGGTGGAAAGGTTTTTCAATCTCCTTTCTGCAGAAAACAACAGAGTTGTCTCAAGAGAAAGCTTGTTACAGAGAAAAATGCAATTGCTGAAAACAGTGGGAGCTTTAAACTTGTAAAGTCATGAAAGACTTAAAAGAGGCTATGAAACCAAACTAAATAGGTCCCTAGCAGGAGATGTTACCTATAATATATGTCTCTCCAGGTTGACTGAGAAGAAGTAAAGGAAGGAGGGAGAAAATAGAAAATGAACTATTAAATATACAATAATGTTATGAAGAGAGAGTTCTTTTGAAGAGAATGAATAGGAAAAAAGGAGAACGGAGTGTAAAATGTACAAATATAAACACAACAAATTAAAAAAATAAATAAAATGAAAATAGCATTAGAAAAGGGGAAAGAAGCAGCCAGTTATGTAAAAGGCAACAATATCAATAGAACAGATTCTGGCACATCAGACTTTAAAATTAAGTTTCCCTTATGCCTTACACCTATTCAACAGTGAACTAAATCTTTGCACTTTCTTTTTTTTTTAACTGCATGGCACATTTGAGAGCTGCTCTCCACAATTGGATGATGTCAGTGTCTAATTGGAATGGGACCCAGCCAATCAGTCTAATTGGAATGGGACCCAGCCAATCAGAGCACAGCCAGCCCCCCATCCAATCAGAGCACAGCCAAGCCCCTAACCAATCAGAACACAGCCGAGCTCCCAGCCAATCAGTTCAAACCCCCACTGGCAGTTAAAAGGAAGAAACAGCTAAAATCTCACATTGCTCCTAGAAGCAGAAGCCGAAAGCACCAGCCTGAAGATGACGAATGAGACTTCGTCGAAACGTCGCCAAGACACTTCAAATTCTACATGGGAGAAAACCCGAAGAACCAAAGACCTACACACACACACACACACACACACACACACACACACACACACACACACACACACACACACACACACACACACACACACACATATATATATATATATATATATATATATATATATATATATATGTTTTCTGAGGTTTTCGCGGGTGTTTGTATGTAGGTCTTTGGTTCTTCGGGTTTTCTCCCACATAGAATTTGAAGTGTCTTGGTGACGTTTCGACGAAGTCTCATTCGTCATCTTCAGGCTGGTGCTTTCGGCTTCTGCTTCTAGGAGCAATGTGAGATTTTAGCTGTTTCTTCCTTTTAACTGCCAGTGGGGGTTTGAACTGATTGGCTGGGAGCTCAGCTGTGTTCTGATTGGGTGGAGGTGTGTTCTAATTGGTTAGGGGCTTGGCTGTGCTCTGATTGGATGGGGTGTTGGCTGTGCTCTGATTGGATGGGGGAGTGTTCTGTTTGGGTGGGGGCTTTGTTGTGCTCAGGTTAGTCAGTGTTACAAGGGGATTAGAGATGGTAAACTGTATAGCTGTTTGGCTTTGCGTTCGTGGTCGTGCCCCATCTTCATGGTGGGTGTCAGTTTGCTTCGTGTATGGATTGGAGGGGTTTAAGGTGGCTAATGATGCAGCTGTGGTCTGGCTTCTGGTTTGTGGTCGTGCCTCCTCATCAGTGTGGGTTTGGGTTTACTTTTTGCCTGGATGTGTGGTGGTGACATCCTGTGTGGTTTTTGTGAATGTAGGTCTGGTATCATTCCCCGTGCTATGGACTCGTCTGTCAATAAGGGCGGGTTTCCAAATGGCTGGTAGGCAGGAGGTATCATCTTGTTTGTTCATGCTGTGTGGGCGTTTTTCTATATCGATGGCTTCTCTGATTATTCTGTTATTAAAGTGTTCAGTTTTGGCGATAGTTCTGGTCTTTTTGAAATCAATTTCATGTCCTGTGGCTTTGAGGTGTTGGACCAGGGAAGAAGTTGGTTCCTCTTTTTTGACTGAGTTTTTGTGTTCTTCAATGCGAACCAATCAGAACAAATCAGAACAAATCAGAACACACCTCCACCCAATCAGAACACAGCCGAGCTCCCAGCCAATCAGTTCAAACCCCCACTGGCAGTTAAAAGGAAGAAACAGCTAAAATCTCACATTGCTCCTAGAAGCAGAAGCCGAAAGCACCAGCCTGAAGATGACGAATGAGACTTCGTCGAAACGTCGCCAAGACACTTCAAATTCTACGTGGGAGAAAACCCGAAGAACCAAAGACCTACATACAAACACCCGCGAAAACCTCAGAAAATATATATATGGTCTCAATGGCTGTAGTTTATGCTTCTGTATTTTCCCCAGCTTCTACTTAGGTTGTGTTTGGGATAAGGATACAGCAACACTCCGGATGATGGAAGAGGCCTAAAAAAAAAAAAAAACCTCTGCATCTCCGTTAGCCTTGGGGAAAGCAGCACACGCACAACTCCTGGCTATATTATATTATATTATATTATATTATATTATATTATATTATATTATATTATATTATATTATATTATATTATATTATATTATATTATATTATATTATATTATATTATATTATATTATATTATATTATATTATATTATATTATATTATATTATAATATTATATTATATTATATTATATTATATTATATTATATTATATTATATTATATTATATTATATTATATTATATTATATTATATTATATTATATTATATTATATTATATTATATTTTCCTTAATGTGGAATTTATTTTTTACACAGAAAAGTATGTGGAGAGGCAAATTATTTAAGACAATGAAAAACATAAAAATCAATGGCAAAGACAGTAGGAGAAATATGCAGAACAAGTTCAGATTATAGAAAGAAGTAGTGGAATGGAAAGAAGTATAGAGGAAGCATAAGAAAAAACATTTATGGGTATGTAATTATTAAAAAGCAAACAGAGAAAAAGAGGCAAAAAGCAATAGAGATTTGATGAAGAGAATGTAGGAAATGTAATGTGTACATGATAATATGGAAGAAGAAAAACATGGTGAATAAATAACAGTTATGTGAAACACCGATTGGTCATATGCAACCTGGACATGTCTTGCACTTTTAGAGTTTATTATCCTAAATGTTTATATATACAATTATTTTACTCTTAACAGATATTTTTCTTCTGGAGGAGATATGAGGATTGGGCTAAATGTTGACTTTTTATATTTATAGTCAACATTTAGCCCAATCATTTTATCTCTTCCAGAAGAAAAATCTCTATTAAGACTACACACTTTGTAATAGCAATAGCACTTAGATATATATTCAGCTTCATAGCACTGTCTAAGTGGTTTACAGAGTCAGCATATTGCACCGAACAATCTGACTCCTCATTTTACCAGCCTTGGAAGGATAAAAGTCTGAGTCAACCTTGAGCTGGTCAGGACTGAACTCCTGATAGTGAACGGTTAGCCTGTAATGTGGCATTCTGACCACTACACAAGCATGGTTCCTGGTGATGTCTGTAAACTATAGATATGAAAATGATAATATTTTTTCTCAATATAATTTTAAAATGGTATCATTAACTGGTCAGTAACTAACTAAATTGAGATTAAATTGCATCCCAGAACTGAGAGATTTTTGGGGGGAGGAATTTGCACTACATTATTTGGTGTATCAATGCCAACTGTTCCTGGATTGTGAAAGCCTCTTCATGATCACTCATACCTTAGTCACTTCAACCTGCTCTACATAGGGCTACCCTTGAAGATCATCCATAGGCTGAATGCAGGGACAGAAGTAGTTATGGGTATTTCTTAAACACCCATATGACATCTCTACTCTGCAGGCTGTATTGTCTCCCAGTAGGCAAGGTACACATTATCACCTATAGATACCTATATGGCATAGGATCAAGTTACCAATTCTCCTAAGAATATTGATCCATCACACATGCTGATAGGAAGGACAGGTTCTTCAGATCCCTTCCTTGAAACAATGTCATATTGTGGGACTTAGAAAGTGTGAGTTACCCTTTGGAATTATCTTTACCCTGACATGCATCTGGCTTTGATCATGCAGGTTTTTAGAAAGTAGTTAAGATGTGGTTTTCACCAGAACTTCAGGAAGAGACCTGAAGGAATGTGACCTCCTTATAGAACATGTAGAATGGGCAGATATTCTTAGCAGAATGTGTAACACGATCCTATGCCATGTAGGTGATAATTAAGCTTATTGGAAAACTATACATCTTATAGAGTAGAGATGTAGTGTGAGTGTCCCCATTCTTAAAAGTTATAGTAGATTCCTTCATATTTACCATTTGTTCTTTAGTTAATTTTAATGATATGTTTGATTTGCATTGTTTATTTGATTTTCTTTCCCCCCCCCATGCCACATTGTTTCAGCTGAATTGAATCATGTTCATTGAGTTTAGCAACCATGTACAGTGCATTTAGAAATGTCTGTAAATTTATTAAAATGAAAAAAAACTGAAATATCACATTGGCATAAATATTCAGACCCTTCACTCAGTACTTTGTTGAAGTATCTTTGGCAGTAATTACAGCCTTGAGTTTTTTTTTGGGTATGATGCAATACGTTTTGCACACCTGGATTAGGGGCTTTTCTGACATTCTTCCTTACAAATCCTCTCAAGCTCAATCAGGTTGGAGGGAGACCGTCAATGGACAGCCATTTCCAGGTTCCTCCAGGGATGTTCAATAGGATTCAAGTCAGGGTTCTGGTTGGGCCACTCTAGGACATTTGCAGAATTGTCCTTAAGTCATTCATGTGTTGTCTTGGCTGTGTGCTTAGGATCATTGTCATGTTGAAAAGTGAACCTTCGGCCCACTCTTGGGTCCTGGGCACTGTGGAACAGGTTTTTATTGAGGATATCACTGTACTTTGCTCCATTTAGCTTTCCCTTAACCCTGACCAGTCTAACAGTCCCTGCTCCTGAAAAACAAACCCACAGCATGATTCTGCCACCAATATGCTTCACTTTTGGGAGAATGAGTGGTGCCTGGTTTCCTCCAGACATATCATTTAGAATTGAGGCTAAACAGTTCAATCTTGGTTTCATCAGACCAGATAATCTTGTTCCTCACAGTCTGACAGTCCTTCAGATGCTTTTTTGTTTCCAAGAGGGCTTTCTGTGTTTTGCATTGAGGAAAGGCTTCTGTCTATCCACTCTGCCATAAAACCAGTGGAGGACTGCAGTGATCGTTGTCCTTCTGGAACTCTGTCCATCTCCACACAGGATCTCTGGAGCTTAGGATCTCTTGGGCTCTTGGTCACCTCTCTTACTAAGGCCCTTCTCCCCCAATTGCTCAATTTGAGTGGGTGACCAGCTCTTGGAAGAGTCCTGATTGTGCCAAACTTCATCCATTTGAGAATTATGAAGGCCACAGTGCTTTTAGGAACCTTCAGCACAGCAGAAATTTTATTGTAGCCATCCCCAGATCTGTGCCAATAATCCTGTCTCTGAGCTCTTCAGGCAGTTCCTTTGACTTCATGGCTTTTGTTCTGCATTTCCAAAGGGGTGTGTGCCTTTCCAAGTCATGTCCCATCATTTTAATTTACCACAGGTGGATTCCAATCAAGGTATAGAAACATGTCAGCAGTGATCAAGAGAAATGGGAGGCACTGGAGCTAAATTTCAAGTGTTGTTGCTGGACCTGGTCATTTTCAACCTTACCTTTCTTTTGTTGGTTTCACCCAGAGGATCAAATTTAGTCCAATTCTTTTCTGCTTTTGGAAAATTAGCTACTGACAGGCAGGCAAAAGCCCTGATTGGCTTTGGATAATTGGTTTCCCAATATTTGTCTGACCTGGAAAAAAATATGGCTTCATGATTGGGCAGCATATCATGTCTCTTTACTGCAGAAAGGGAATAATTTTTGAATTATACATGTGAATTAAACATCAACACATCACAAACATGGTTAATTCACATATATATCAGGTAATATGTATACACAATTAAAATAACTGGTTGAAATATGCATCATTAGAAAACATCTCTTAAAGCATACCTTTGCTTACCTGTATCAATTTCCCACTTCTCCCTCAATAGGTGCTTTGCAATGTACAGACAATAAAAGTCATCTTGATGAGGTATAGTGGTGATGTTTTGCTTATAGACACCTTCAATATGTCCTGTGGTAGGAATTGTATGTAGAATATGCAGAGTAAATTATAACAGCTCCTAAATGTACAGAAGGTGATCTCTGAAACAACCTGAAGCAGACTAATGAAGGAACTTTTACTTACTATTAGGACAGGGCTGAGGGCTGTCCTAAGTAAAGTAATTTCACTTGGCTTCATTGTAAAGTATGACAATCCTTTAAACTTTTGCACAGTTTTAACATATGCTATATAATTTTCTAAAAGTATAGTTTGTTTCATTATTTGTTGTGACTTTATCAAGCCCAGAGATTCTTAGATAAAGAATGATTTGTGAATATTTTTAAACAGCCTTTGAGAATGACAATGTTTTTTGAGGGGGTGGATAAGTTCACTGAGGACATGTCTGCCAACTATTATAATTAATAAGATTTTAGAGATAATATACAATTATTGCAGGGTAACAATTAGATGATTTTGGAAGGATTTGGGACCAAATGGATTGTTGTCTTGATTCAGTAGGCCTTATGATACAGGAGGATTCCAATATTTTCATATTTCGTTGCTCATATATAGAAATAGAGATGGTGAGCATTATTCTTATAATTGTGAACTACAAAAGGATTCTTCAATATCCACTTACCTGGAAAACAGAAACCTGATAGCCTAACTAATTATTTCATACTGAAGTATCACTTTCACAAATAATCCATGAATATGTTTATTCTGCATTAAGGTTAGTTTAGGATACTGTGTGATTTTGTTTATCAGAGTTAACTTGTAATCCAAACTACATAGGCAAAGAAGATCACTGTATTATCTTTCTCAATGCCACTTCTCAGGGAATCAAAGAATAGAAATTAAAGTGTGTTATTCTTGTAATTATAAATCCTGATTATTATTTTATGCAGATTCACTGATATTTAATGGGAGGAAAAATATTTGGAGTACATAGAACCAATGATAAATTGTTTTTATTTTATGATGGTCTGAATGTTTGCGAGATTAATGAAATTGTCAGTTTGTTTTATTACTGAAAATCATTCCTATTTTGCCCTTAATTTTGTCAATAATCAGTTTTTATTACATACAGGAGAAAACCTTTTGTTCCAGGAACTACAATTTCTAAAATGACTTCCGGAGATAATGAAGTCTTTAAAACTTATGAGTGAGTTCTTAGTCATCAAGTAAATACAGTATTTGCTATATTAACATGACAAAGATCAAATGTTTAGGCAATCAGTGGTGCTGTAAATCCTCACTATGAGGCATATTGGTTTTCATACTCATTTATCTTCAGCTGCATTTAATGGAACAGTTGTAATCAAAGCTATTAATAGCACAGTACAATTTCTGTAGGATTACAGATTGATTTAAAATGTATATTTCACAATGTATTTATTATGGTTAGAAAATACCAAAATGTTCATTCTGTTCCTAGCTATTAGAATGATTTTAAAATCCAAGTACAGTTTTAAGGACAACACAGGATTGCAAACTATTTAGTTTATTATAAGGATTCCTTTGTTATGGAAATAACATCAAGAGTCTGGATGAAGACGACCACGATCAATTCCTGAACATCTTTCAAGCTGACAACATCAAGTACACTGAAGACAAGAAAAAGGTTAGACATGAATACATCAAGAGAGTGAAGAAGATCGTAAAGTGCAAACTAAGTAGAAGAAATACCATCAAGGCAATTAAAACCCTGGACAAGTCCAATCATTAGATACAGCACTGGAATAGTGGACTGGACTCAAGCAGCCAAATGGAAAGAAGAATAGAGGAAGCATAGGAAAAAAAGCCCCTTCGTTCCTTGCAGAACTTTATGACACCCATTTCACATCTTAAATTAATGAAACCTCTTCCTAAAATAGGCCCTAGTCCACTCACTCATGATGATGATGATGATGTTATCCATTCAGCTATGTCCAACTCTTGGCAATTCTTAATATATGACTAATTGAATTTGCACAAGCATGAATTAAATGTGCCAAAAGCTGATCTAGGTTTAGACTTAAGACAGTTTTCTCCAAATTGATGATCTGCATGTAAGAAAAAGAATGGAATTGGAAACTATGAAACTTGTACTTAATATCTATGGAGATTCTCAGTCATCCAGGTCATAGTTATCCCAAAGACGCTACAGATCTGCACATGGCTCACTGCATTGTACTACATATACCATGTTGCTCAGTTTGCATCTGCGTGTTTTATCCTTGGGATGGACAAGTTTCTGCCTTAGAGTATTCATTGGTTTGAAGTGTGCATATATGTTGTGTTGGCTGAAGATCCTCCTGAGCTTTTCCAAAATTCCTGCAATGTATAGGATGATTTAATTGCTTTGTTTATTGTTTTCTTCGTCTGTTATGGAGGAGCTCCAGCTAGGTCTTTTTTGAGATTTGATTAAGGCCCACTTTAGATAGCCACATTTCTGAGGTCTTCCTTGATGTGTTTTATTTCTTTTTCTTTTCCTTCTTTGCTGGTAGGCAGGCCTTCAGCTCTGTGGTGTAGGGTTCTGATAACTCCCATTTTGTGTTCCAGTGGGTAATGTGAATCAAAATATAAATAATGATACGTGTGAGTGGGTTTTCTGTAAATTTCAATGTTAAGGCTTTTGTCTTCCTTAATGTATACAGCACAGTCCAGGCTAGACTATTTTCCTTAACATCTTCACATGTGAATTTGATGTATTTGTCCACAAAATTGATATGTTTGGTGAATGCTTCCAATTCCTGTGTTTGGATCTTAACCCAAGTATCATCCACACCTATACCAGCGAGTGGGTGGAATTCCTGTGAAGGAGTTTAAGGCCTTGGTTTCTACCTCTTCCATGTAGAGATTGGCCACAATGGGGAATACAGGTGAACCCATGGTGTAGCCATGTTTTTGTCTGTAGAAACCTTCACTGTATTGAAAATAGGTAGTAGTCAGGCAGAGATCCAGCATGGCACATATGTGGTCTGGGCTGAGGTTGGTTCTGTCACCTAAAGCGCTGTCTTATAGCAGACATTTTTTCACTACCATGACAGCTTCCGTTGTTGGGATGCAAGTGAAGAGTGAAGTCACATCATAGGAAACCATCTAGTTTTATTTCCCAAACGTTTCTGGTGAAGTCATGTGAATTATTGATACGATGAATGGTGTTACCAATTAGAGGAGCTAGTATGGTAGTTAGATATTTTGAAATGTTGTAGGTGACTGAGTTGATGCTGCTAACAATTATCAACCCTCAGAACACGTGACCATCCCAAGTGGACCTTCATCAAATCTAAAAAAAGACCTAGCAGAAGCTTGGATAAAACAGCCAGACACAAACTGAGCAACATGGTATATGTAGTACAATGCAGTGAGACATGTGCAGATCTATACATTGGGGAAATGAAACAACAGTTTCATAAACGTATGGCACAACATAGAAGAACAAACCCATCAGCAGTCCATCTGCATTTAAAAGACAAAGGCTTCTCTTTCGAAGACGGTAAAGTCTACATTTTGGACAGAGAGGACCACTGGTTTGAAATAGGGGTCAAAGAGGCCATCTATGTCAAAATTGAACAGCCCTCTCTCAACAGAGGGGAAGGCATTTGACAACATCTATCTCTAGTCTACAACACAGTCCTTTCAACAGTTCCAAGAAGGCTCCATACCCATTTGCACTACTCAGGTGACCCTGAAGACAAAGATAAGCCTTCATGTAGCTTTAATGAGTCGCTAAAATAATGCAAATGAATAGCTGTCTGCAGGAGTATAAATCTTTCCATTTCCCACCATCCAGTCAGAGTTGAAGAAGCTTCTTGGATGACAAGCGAAATATCTTCAAAGAAAAACAAGAAAGTCCAGTTGCCTCGGAAAAAAGCATCTTTGGGTTGTACTTAATATTAAGAAGTATTAGAGAGGTAGAGAAAATGTTGGATTGCAAATACAATTTTACTTTTTTTCCATAAAATATATTATTGTGATATAATTCCAGTTTTAAATTATCAAGTATATTCATTTTAGTAAACTATATCTTAAAATATTATTAATTTATATTAATTCAAATTTGAAGAAATTGTTTTTAAAACTTTTGCAGATTTTTAAATAGTATGTTTTAATTCAAATGCTTTTTCATAGTTTATTTTGATCAACCATTTATGATACTAACAATTTAATCTAGGCCAGTGGTTCTCAACCTTTTTCAGGTTGAGACCCCACTTGCGCCGCCCATGCATGCCGTGACCCCAACCCGGGCGCACGATGGGCTGATCCGCGCATGCGCGGCGCGTGTGACAAAAAAAATAAATAAAAATTTAAAAAACAAAATGGCGGACCGCGATGGGCTGATCTGCGCATGCGCGGTGGACTGTGACGGGCCGATCCATGCATGCGTGGCGTGCGCGCAACGGCCCGAACCGCGCATGCGCGGCGTGCGTGACAAAAAAAAACCAACACCCCCCCAAAACCAAAAAAAATAATAATACTAATAAAAAAAATGGCGGACCGCAACGGGCCGATCTGCGCATGCGCGGCGCACGTGCAACAGCCTGAACCATGCATGCGTGGCACACGCGCGACGAAAAACAAAACAAATCGCAGACCGCGGTGTCCGGGGACCCCCGTGAAACGGTCGTTCGACCCCAAATGGAGTCGCGACCCATAGGTTGAGAACCGCTGATCTAGGCTGCTTCTGCAGTTCTTCAATGGAAGTCTGACCCTCTCACTCAATAATCTGTATTAATAGGAAACTGACATCAGATATTTATGTGATTTCTTAATGAGCTTAAGGATCCTGTCCTAGTATACCTGTAAAAGGTTATTTTAAAATAATTTTCCATAAACTTCAGTACAATCTTTTGTATTGCAGCTTACTAGAAATGCTTCCTGTATGTTGGCCCAGATAATATTGAAAGGGACATTGGCAGTTCTTGCAGCTGGAAATACAACTCAGTAATTGTCATGTTACTACCGTAACAATCTACAAAATTGCTCATATGATTATTGATCATTTGTTAAGCATGCATAAATTATTGGTTCTGTCCCCAGAATTTAGACACTATCAAAATAAAAATTGTCAAATTTTGAGCTTGGTGGCTGGATAAAAATAACTCTGGAAAGGGAAATCAATAGTATTCTGTTTGTTTTGTTCTGTTTTTTAAAGGAACACACAATATTTTTGAGCAACATTCATTTGCTTTTTCCATTACTAATATCATACACCTGAAACTGTTGTAGAACTAAACTAAAATCAAGTATTCTGAACTCCTTTTATAATTTTTTAATCTTCTCCTTAGGACCAGGATGGGGACAGGGCATTTGGCCTGGGTCTTTAAGTTCAAAGAAGCTTCAATCATAGACATTTGTGCTCTCTCTCTCTCTCTCTCTCTCTCTCTCTCTCTCTCTCTCTCTCTCTCTCTCTCTCTCTCTCTCTCTCTCTCTCTCTCTCTCTCTCTGTGTGTGTGTGTGTGTGTGTGTGTGTGTTCAAACTATGCTCATTTGATTTTTTGGTATCACTTTATTGATTTCCTTCAGGGAAGCCTGGTTTTATTTTCATGCATCATCATACAGATAAAAACTGGAAAAGATATGAAATCTTTAAAATAATCAGTGCTGACACCATGCATGATTCATGTACACCCTTTCAATAGTTTTAATTTATTTCTAAAAATGCAAATCCATACAGCAAGAGGAACTAATGCATTTAGCACAATTCAGTATTCCAAAAGAACATTATTGAATTTGGGTTACTTCTCTGCATCTGCCTAACATATATATCTGAAACCTGACCACTTCATATGTTTTCATGTCATTCCATTTCAGCATCTTTTACAGATTCAGCACTTAATCTCGCCTATGCAAAAAGGCATTAGTCAATTAAATTGTGTGGTACCCTTGGGCATAAAGCAAATATTCTCATTTCACAGCCAGGGAATTTTCCTTCTGGAGTTAAACATTCTCAAAAGGAGAGGGGGAGAATAAGTGAATGTCTGACAGTGACTCGCATTTCAAGTAGGACTGTGTCTCTTGCTGTCTTTATTTCTAATTAAATGGAGTTTGCCTGGAGATAGGATTTAAAATACCACTTAAAAAGTCATATGATTTTGATAGTTTGCAGTTCTCAGTTACGTGCTATTTTGGTAAACACAGCTTTAAAAATATGTTCAGTATAATGTTTGAGATGATCTCACATCTCTTCAAGATGGAGTTTAATAAATATAATGACAGATCATACAATCTGATTACTTGTTGACATCACAATTTGAATATATGATCAATGTAGAGTAAGGTTTTGAGCGTTGACAATTGAATGTAAGGTGAACTGCTCATATATCAATATGTGTGTCTGTGTCTGTGTGTATACACACACACACACATATTGATCTATGAGCAGTCCGCCATACAGTCAGTCATATGGACATATACTGTACATAGACCTCCATATTCACTGGAAATTATTTAGCACTTATGGATCCAAATTCTGGCAACAGACCAAATTTGTTTCTGCTGTTCTTCATGTACATGAGTAAAACTGGCTTATAAATTGTGTAAGAAAAAAATCATCAACTAAAATAAATTAACTCTTGTTCCATACAGGCAATCATTTATTTTTTAAAAAAAGGTTTAAGAGTATTTTTGTCAATAATGTTAGTTTGTACCTTACTACATATATAAATTTCTTCTGAGAATTCCAACTTTATAACTTGCAATACATGTAAAACTTTTCTTCTAGTATTTCATTTTTTGAAAGTATTGTTGTATATAATAGTTTATTTAACCTAGCTGAATGTGTTTGAGTGTTTGAGTAAGCCAAAGCTGACACATGCTACAAAATTAAATATGTCATCTATCTGCAGGTTAGAATGCATACATTTTATTATATTGCTTAAATGTCAAATCTATTTTCACCTTCAATTTCTTCATTGAAAATGCATGTCAAAGAAATATTACAAAGTACTGACTAGAAGGATATCCAAATTTTTCTTATTTTGAATTTGTCAACAACTATACATAAGTAATTCATTGGCATTCAAATTTATGAAAAATGGTGGACGTAACTTTGTGCCATATTAAGGTTGTCAGATTTTGTTTACTCAGGGATTCACAGAAGCATAGTTTGACCAGGCAAGCTAACAACTATATGGATTTTTTTTCAATGCACATTTATTCTGATCCACCCATCCATCCATTTATTTGATTTATTTGATTTAGAAGGCTGCCCAACTCTGTAAGCCTCTTGGCTCAAAGATATATGAAACTTTATGAAGGTATTATATTATATGATTGTATTTTAACTTAGTCATAGTGATTGCATAATGGTAAAAGCAGTTTCTTGTTTCTTTGTTTATTCAACTTCTATGCCCATCTCACTAAAGCAATTCTTTAGAAGTCAAGGGAACTAAAAGAAAAAACAAATATTATGGCAAACTTGTCAGATTATCACTGTATTGCTCAGACACCACTATTGTTAATAAGCTGTGATTATTACAGGATTTTTAAAAATCAATAAAGTTGTCTCTAAAAGTTTTTGAAAAAGGAAAGCAAAGTTAGGATTGGTAAATCCAATAATAAATAACACAACCCTGAAACCATCAATATCTTTTTTCAAACATAAGTGCACACTGTTTGCCTGAGACCATGCCCGTGTCTGCCTCCTGTCAATCACACACATTCTTTTATTAGTCTAAGATAGAAAATAAACAACAAGACTGACAGTTTTGTGTCCTTTGGCATTTATGTCACCACCATAAAAAGAAGAGGGTATTATGTCATCAGTCAAGTCTGTCAAGTTAGCTTTGGGATGTTGTTTGTCTTTAAAGATTTTATCTATTTATCTATCCACCTTCTTATTTACTTACCTATCTTCAAACTACTACAATATTTATTATATTTATTAATTCCAGATAGATACTACAAATATTAATTTTATAAAATTGTTTTGGATAAGGTGTACACAATCTAGACCTGGTAGAGTGATTTGCAATGAATTCATTAGATTATTAACAAACTTTCCAGTATGCACATAAGTACATACCCTCCCAAACATAACTAAAATACATTGCTGAGATTTAAAAAAAAATCCAAGATAATTGTGAACATTTTTAGTTATTATTGAATGGTACTTTTGTCATGGAAACAATACATTTCTAAAATTATAGTTCTATAATTCCATTATATGAAACTAAATATTCTTTTTTAAAACTTAAAAAATCTCTATCTTTGATTCAAGCTATTAAGTGATCAAAATGTTGCTAGTGCTCTGCCTAAATACATATCTGATCGGGACATTTTGTTATTGTTGTTTGGTTATTTCAAATTGCTATAACATTACTATCTAGACCGATGTTCATTTTCTGAAATTTTGTGCCTTGTTTTTGTGGATTTATTTATTGTACTGTTCTGACTAAAATAATTTTGCTGTTTTAAATTTGATGAAACACAACAAAAGGTTGCAGCTTAAATAAAATGGTGCTTGTTTTCATAGAGATTGTTAAGCAACTGTAACTACAATAGTAAAATTATACCAACTGCCTATGTATTCCTAATAAAAACTCATTTCCTTTCTTGTGTTTTTTCATTCTAAGTTATTACTTGCCATTGAAAAAATGGTCCATCCTAAATATCTAAAAAGATTAAATCATGGCAATATGGTGAATGTTTATTAAAACTGAGACTAATAAACTTTGTTCAGTTGCTATGAATTAACCTTTTTAAATACTTGTGGCCTGAATAATTGAGTCTTCATTTACATGGTCTCATTTTGGGGAGAAATTCCCTGCAGTCAGTATGGCTGGTTCATTCCAACAACTCACTACCTCTCTGCCTATCCCAAATTTTCATTTTGACTGAAGAGGTTACTTGGATAAGTAATGAAATGTCTCAGTTTTAGTAAACTTTGGTCCAGTTGTCATGGTTTAACCTTTTTAGATACTTTTGGCCTGGATGGGTTGAGTCTTCATTTACATGGTTCATCCTAAATCTGTTCACTGGCATTTTTGTAAAGTCTTCGAAAAGATCTGAAAAATTGAGATGGTGATTCCAACCCTGAATTGATACACTGAAGGGCCACAACTGGCAAATAGTAACTGGTTCAGGTATCAAACAAAGATGAAAAATGTCTAGTACTGCAGGATAAATGTAGATAAGCACTCCTGTCACTACTAAATCAGAAGATTCCCAGGATTGATAGAACATCCACAGAAATACTGCAAGCAACAGAAGAGGAATCAGTTGTAACCAAGTATTCCAGAAATTGGAGTATGATGCAGTGGCCAACACACTGCAAGATATCAATCTACAGTTGAAAAGAAAGTGGAAATACAGTAATTATAATTCATCCTACAATTCATTCCCTTCTTTATTATCCCTAACATTTTCTTCATTTATCTCTTCTACTCCTTTATCAATAGCAAGGCATAAAAGAGAATGTATGCATTCTTAACTGACACTTTTAGATTAACACTTACTGATTAAATCTCCAATCTGTTTGATATTTTGGAAGTACCTACTTCATTTCAGACTATTTTATAAAAATCATGATTCTCTTTAGGCAACATAGTCAGCAAATAAAATTTATTTTCTGTAAAAAATATGTTTATTCTTAATGCATTACAAGGCACCACATGTTGGTATAGTAAACTGAAAGGATTATCTAGTCAATAAAACTGATACTATGGAACTCTATTGTGCTGTGCAAAGTATATGAAGGAGCAATTTGCAATTTTCTTAAAGCATCCAGGTTATTACAAGAATCACATGCATACTTCAGAAGCTGTTTTCATGTTTGTATAGTAACTGCATATTCACTTCATTAGTGGTTCTTGTGGAAGTATTGTCCGCACATGAACATTCATGTAAAGAGACAGAAACAGTTTTTGCAGATGTTCTGTGAAACTTGCAAAAATCAGCCTTTTTTTTAAAAAAAGGTGCTTTGTTCAGATTCCTATATATTGCAGCTTTGGAAATATTTACATATTTACATATATTTTACACTCTTACAGACACAATTCATATAATTGAAGACCAAGAATTAAGTACAACATAGTAGTTAAGTTATTGGACTCTTGCCAAGTAGGCCCACATTAGAATGCTCACTGAGACTCTCATCTTGGAACAACTTAGGAGTGACTTGGAAACTATAACTCACTTTCGCTACAAACTCCCTCATTATTAGTGTAGAAATAAATTTTGGTTATATCCTACATGCATTGTAGAATGGTTCCAAGACAAAAAGTGGTTATAAATGCAATCAGCATAATCGATGTTAAGATAAGATAACCTTTATTGTCATTTTATTTTTACTGTGGACACAACAGCACACATCAAAAATGAAATTTAGTTGCCCACTCTCAAAGTGAAACACATACATGACACAGCACCTAAACATATTATGTACAACATATGCATAGACCCACAGCCCTACATATACATAACAAATAAATATTAAATACTGTCCAACTTGAATATATAATGGAAGGAGGAAGCTTGAGAGTTCACAAGGTTAATGCTGTATGGAATGAAACTATGGATGTTCTGGATGTTCTGCTACGGATACCACGAAGCCTCCTCCCAAAAGGTAACAAGGAAAACAGGTCATGAAGAGGATATGTAGTATCCTAGATGATCTTACGGACCCTGTTCAAGCAACGCTTTTGTGCTATGTCCTGGATGGGAGGGAGGGAGCTGCCAAAGATCCTTTCGGCCATCCTCACCACTCTCTGCATAAATAAATTGTACTGAGCAATCTTTTCTGCTATGACTTTTCATGCTCTTTTTTTAACATTAGGTTCATCCTTTGTTTTTGCTGATAAGTTTGGTTAGCTTTCATTGTGTTTTCTTGATAAATTTCAAAGAACTAAGTGTGCTTACTCATTTATGTTGGTCTATGACCATAATGAACACTTTATTTAATTATTCATTTACTTTGTGTGTCCACTGATGAGTTTTGTATTTAAGAGATTTTTACAGTTGGATTTGCAATTTTAATGATTCTTGTTTCATTCATTTTTAATTTTACTATTTAAAATGATAAACACCTTTTTAGGGGAGAAGGAAAGGATTTGTTTATATAAGCTTGCATAGATAAACATGCTTTAGAATAAGGAGGTAGAATATGTAGCATTCAAAATACTATTAACGTATTTTTGGCAGAGATCTATGGTAAAGGTTTCTACTTGAAAAATACAAGTAGTTCTTGACTTATTACCACAATTGAACCCCAAATTTTTGTTGCTAATCAAGGCAATTGTTAATTGAGTTTTGCCCCATTTTATGACCTTTCTTGCCACAGTTGGTAAGTGAATCACTGCGGTTGTTAAATTAGTAACACGTTTGTTGTCAGAAGATAACAAAAGCTGACTACATGACCCCAGGATACTGGAACTGTCATAAATACATGCAAGTTGTCAAGGGCCTGAATTTTGACCATGTGACCATGGAGGAGTTACTTCAAACGGTAACTTCAAACGGTCACTAAAGAAATAATTGTAAGTTGAGGACTACCTATATATGAAAGACTGACATTCAGGGAAGAAATAGCAAACTGGATATGGCTGCACTGAAATAATGGGATAAAGTGAAATAAAGAGCTGGTGAGTAGACCAATTCCTCTCTAGACAAAGAAAAGACTTGAGATCATCCGCAAGTGCTTCATACAGTTGCTCCTGTCAAAGAGACTGCAAGACTTTTCTATTTTGCAAAAAAAATGCCAGGTTATTCTTTTTATAAACAGCAAGCACTTTAAATACAAACATTTCAAAAAAGCTATAACATATAAAATGGAATGAATATTAGCTTTCTATTTTATATCTCTCCTCACAATGATTTTGCTTTAATTTTAACAATGTACTGCCTTGCAAAAAGAGTATTTACAAAAGTGAAACTTGTTTTTTTTTCTTTTTGTTTGCACCTTTCTTTTAGAACATTAATGCATTTGTCAAACTATCTTTTGTGTATATGAATGGCATGCTGTATCTGTTAATATTTATTTTTTTAGGTTAAACTATACTGTTCATAGGATAGTCTTCTAGCTCCAAATTAAAACTGTCAAACAGAATGTAGAATTTACTACATTTATTAATAAAAAATATATTTCTATATTTTTTGTTTACAGCCTTGAGGGACAATAGGATTGAACTGCTTCGAGCTTCATGGCATGAATTGACCATTAGAGTCACTGATGTTTCATTGTCAGATGAAGGGCAATATACCTGTTCTTTATTTACTATGCCTGTCAAGACATCCAAGGCTTTTCTCACTGTTCTAGGTAAGCATGTCATACTAAAAATAATGTAAGTTGGAAGAGCATATTCAGTGTTTACTAAAACTTCATAAAACCTTCAGCTGAAAATAGCTGTAGATCAATGTAGCACTCAGTCCCAAGAAGAAGCCTCATTTATCCTTTGACCTACACAACTTCTCTCCTTTCATCTTTTGTTCCAGTCATGACAAGAGTGGAAATTGTCTATTTTGTTCTAGTTCAATTAGTTCAATTTATCTCCTAATAAGCAAACTGTGATTAAAGGTGATAAAATATAGCACATCAATTTCATAAAATGTGGTTCAAAGTTGGTTTGTTTCCACTGTTAATAATTAAAATTAATTACAGTTCATCTAGGCTGAACTTGGTAAATTATGGTTACTAAAAATCATGAACTGAATCATTCAGTTTATTCAAGTGTAAAAAGTCAAAATCCATACCAAATTCAAATGCTAATATTTTAGGAGTGTCATGGGTAGTATTGAATGCGAAGGAAGGAAGGAAAGAAGGAAGGAAGGAAGGAAATTGCATCCCAATTTACATTTATATTAGCTCTATGTATCAAAATTCATTATGTCCATTATTGACTTTTTGTAGCATTAAATAATAGTTTTATGAGTGCTGCATATACATTCCTGGTTACTAGACAATACAGAAAGTAAATTTCTAATGAAGACATGAAGACATGAAGAAAATCTCTGCTCACAAAACAGGGATGATGGGAGTTTGAAAAAATTTCACATGGAGGGCAAAAATTGAACTAAATTTACAAGACTGAAGTTTATTTTTTATTATTATAAAATTATTGTTATTGTTATTTTTGTTGTTATTGTTATTATTGTAGCAAGATTCATAGCTTCATATAAATATTTTCCCAAAATAAACTATAATGTTGCTACTACTCAAAATCTGTAATATTGAACTAAACTGAAAAATAGTTTCACCTAATATGAGAAAATAAACATCCTGATAGATTGTTGCCACTCCACAAAAGTTATGACAGTAATTTGAAAGAGTATGCTAACTCTATGGATACCTCAGCAATGTTCCACGATATAAGATAAAATGTATTTTATTTATATTTGAATAAAAATTTAATCAATTCACACTTTGTACCTTTGGACATTACATTCTGAAATTTGTATTTATTCCAATTTGAACATGGTAGATTATATCTATAGAAAAATATATACTGCATTGGAAAACAAATTATTTAAATTAACTGACTGGTAAGTATTTTGTATATTAGGAAAATCATATATACATTACAGAGAAATTTCTACAAATATTCACCTATTAATAGAAATGAGCATGACCATGTAACAAAACTAACTGCTGTAATATTAATTGTAAGGTTATATAATGAGAAACTGAACAAAATAGAACTTGACAGATGTGCTCACTTCTGAATGTTTGTCAAAGCCGTAGTACATTATATAACACAAAGAAGCAAGAGTTATTTTTAGGTATATGAGCAATTTCTAAAAAGCTTTTTTTCCCCAGAAGGCAGTAAGATTCATTGGTGCATGAATCAAATGATAAAAGAACTTACATATATACATTTGCTATATTCCACTATGCCATTTTTTCTGAATATTTCTATGGGGATAGTTGATTCTTTAAATCAGGAGTGTCAAACTGCTGGCCCATGGGCCAGACACGTCATCGTGAAACCATGCCCACCCCATTGCAAGCAATGGCGAAAAAGCTCCGATACATTGTGTGACATCACGTGATGTCGTGAGTTTGACATGTCTCCTTTAAATAGTCTGCTGTTTTTCACAAAACGTATACAATTATTAAAAAGCAAGTAATAATACTGTGGTATTTTTTAAAGTATTTGAGACATAAATATTCATGAATCTCAAATCTAGAATGTCTATTTATTGTTTTTCTTCTCCAAATGTTATATATTAGGATATCAAAGAAAAAAAATGCCGTCTTAAGGAAGGATAATTTTGTGGATCGTTTTCCTATTTACATTTCTGATCTTTGCCATTTTTACTATTTTTCTCTGTTTTTTAATGTTTGATTTGTAAACCACCCAGAGTCTCTGCGACTGCAGCAGAATATAAATTTAATATATTATTGTTTATGATAAGAGTCAGCCAGATGTTTAAACTGGATTTGGCATTTTGTTCACCTATTGAGTACAGTACTTCCCAAGATTCTGGAATAGGTAGATGCTGTTGTTTGATTAAAGCAGGGCTGTCAAATTGTTGTTTGATTAAAGCAGGGCTATTAAAGCAGGGCTGTCAAATTGCCGGCCCATGGGCCAGATGCGTCACTAGGAAACCAAGCCCACCCCATTCCAGGCAATGGGGAAAAAGCTTCAATACGTCACACGACGTCACATGACGTTGCGAGTTTGACATGTCTGTAAGGATTTTTATTTCAGGATATAAGCTGTTCCAGTAATCTACCTTTTCCAATTCACTAATGGTGATTTTGTCAATGCTGATGGTGTTCAGGTGGTGCTCCACTTGCTTTGGTATTGTATCCAAGAAGCCTATTACTATTGGTACTATATTTGCTTCCTTTTGCCCAAGTAACTCTATTGATTTTTATATTTTGTGCATTTCTCCAGTTCTTTTTCTTCTCTTCTGCTGTCTCCAGTTACTCCAGGTATTCTTTGTCTTTCTTATCAACAATGGTTAAGTCTGGATTGTTATGTTCAGATACTTTTCTGTTTCAGTTCATTTCAGAAGTTTTAACATATTCACTTTCTATTATTGTCCCTGCCCCAATTCTTCAATTCTTGAAGCAAATGATATTTCTTGAAGATTTGCTAACACACCATTGTTGCTACTTTGCCATGCTGTTATTTGTAGTCAGTCTGTGCAATCTTCTTGCAGCAGCTAAGATAAGGTAAGGTAAGGTAAGGTAAGGTAAGGTAAGGTAAGGTAAGGTAAGGCAAGGCAAGGCAAGGCAAGGCAAGGCAAGGCAAGGCAAGGCAAGGCAAGGCAAGGCAAGATAAGATAAGATAAGATAAGATAAGATAAGATAAGATAAGATAAGATAAGATAGGATAAGATAAGATAAGATAAGATAAGATAAGATAAGATAAGATAACCTTTATTTTTTTACTGTGGGCACAACGGCACACATCAAAAATGAAATTTAGTTGCCCACTCTCAAAGTGAAACACATACATGACACACACATAAACATACTATATACAACATATGTACAGACCCACACTCCTACATATACATAACAAATAAATATTAAATACTGTTCATTTTGAATATAACAATTACAACCAATTCTAACTAGGCATTTTACTGTTTCTTCAACTTCTTAGCAGAGATGGTATTTGTTATTGGTTGTGGTCTTCTCAATTCTGGTTTTATATGCATTTATTCTTAATGTTTGATTTTCTGAAATCAGAATTAGTCTCTCTGCCTCTTTCTCTTAGCCTTTGTCAGGTCTCATTTTTATATGCTTTATTTACTAGTAGTTTTTTTTAATGTATTGGCCATGATCTTTTCTATTTTTCATTTGGCTTTTCTTAAACATCAGTTGGTCTCTTTGGTACTCACTAAGCTTTCATGGTGTACTAGCTTCAGTCCATCTCCCTCACTGTCCTTCAGATATTGCCCTTTTTAATTCTTCAGTTGTCTTGTGTACTTGCAACATTCCATGCCTTCCTATGCTTCTTCATAGAGTCTGTCAACATCACTGAATGGATGAAGGGTGTGATTCCTTTTCCTTTTTTTCCTGGTCTTTATAGGGCTTTTTGTTCAGTTTGAGTCAGTCTGCTATATATCTAATAACTGAATTTCTGCAGCTGTTAACTGTCTTTCTACAATTGAGTTTGAATGTTGAGATATTTTTCATTTCTCATGATATACAGTATTCACTACTAACCTTCTTCTTGACTTCAGCATGCTTGATATTGTCAGCCTCAGGTATTTGTAGTGATCATCTTCATACTGACTCTTGAAGTTATTTCCATAGAGCACATTTATTCCTTTAGTTTTCACTATTTCCCCTTGTTGATGGTAAGGGTGGCAGTTTTTCCAGTCTGGACTCCATTTTGGTAACTTTGCTGTATATTCAGACAGTGTTGAACATCTCTCCCCCTCCTCCTCCTCCTCGTCCCTCATCATCCATCCCTTCTCCCTAGTCTTCCTCCTACCCCATAAAATATCAAACTTTCTTATGGACCACATTTCTAGGTAAATTGCTTTCTTTGTATGTACTTATGTATATGTGTCTATGTGCATACTTCTCCAGAGTGATAGATATAGCTTTATATGAAATGGAAAATCAACTATAGGGACTTCTCCCTTTGATGTTCATACATTGTCTGTGATTGTGGCACTGAGAAGATTTCTGTATATGGCAACTTTTATGTAAGCTATTATTGTTCATAAAGATATCTTGTTCTGAGAGCATCATTGGCAAAATTTGGCACATTTCCTTTGGCTTTTCTTATCTGTCCATTTTCCAGTTTTGTACTTTAAAAAAAAATCTTTCTCTATAGTAAGGTGAGAGTTGAATTTAATAAGGCTGATGTAAAATGTTCTGTGTACTAGTAATATTAAACTTAATCCAGCCAGAAAATTGCTTTTGTGTCTAGGATATGAAATATGTGCTTCTGCTAGTTCCACTGAGACTATTTTACCAGTTTAATGTTAAAAGGGAGGGAGAACATCTCAAAACAGAGTATCTGGGATAAAGACAAATACAAGTTGATTTTTAATCTAAAGAAGTATTTTTGTTAACAAAATCAGGTTTTTAAATTCCGTGTAACATACTACATTTCTAGAAAGTAGCTATAATAATATTGAAGGAGCTATGTAGCAACTCATTTTATATTTGGTATTAATTTATAACTGTAATTAATAATTTAAGTATTGAAATGGCTTAGAAATGTATGTATTTGAATAATGTCTTACTTTATTTCAGATTATTACATGTTAATATTAAGTGCAACATTGTTAAATGCAACATTTGCATGTCTCTCATCTTTATTATAATCGCTTATTTATGAGTATATTATGAGCGTCAAGTAATATCCACCCTTTAATAATAAAAATATATGAATCTCAGAATTCCAAAAACTTCAATATATTCACCTAGTTGAAAAGATAAAAAGATTGTAGAAAGTATTTCATTTCCCTGATTAGATTTACAGTATATAATAATATTTAATATGCACTTTGTTGTTTTTGTGTCTTTGAATTAGTGTTGACTCCTGGCAACTGCCTGAACAAGTCCATACAGTTTTCTTGGCAAAATTTCAAAAGTGGTTTGCCATTTGCTCCTTCCTAAAACTGAGAGAGAGTGAATGGCTCAAGGTCACTCAGCTAGCTTTGTGCCTAATATTGGAATAGAATTCACCATCTCTCAGTTTCAAACTTTATACCTTAACCATCTGGCTTAACCACCTGAACTTCATTTAGTATATTTAGTCAGAAATATATATTTATTCTGAAATAAATCCCATTGAATAACAGGATTTATGCTATGGTAATCATAGTGTTGTACTCAACTGCATATTTTAATGTTTATTTAAATTTTTAATAATTGGTAATTATGGTATAATCTGATCTTGTTTGTAATTGAATTATTATCATAACTTCCACTGGACTGTATATTACATGTTTTATGTCTGAAAGAGGCATGACTAAGATTTCTGTTCCTTTCAAATCTATCCTATTTAACTTTCCACTCATATTAATCATTAAATCATTCTGTTTTCTATTTCTTTCCATTTTAGCCCTCCATTTTTATAAGCTTCCTTCTGCTATATGTTATGCTCTTCTTTATTCAGCCCATATAAAGTATTTTCCCTTTCTCTCTCTCTTAATGGAACTGATTTTCATTCTTCTGCTTCACTCTAGCCATTTAATTTTTCAACAAGCAATACATTTGCAAAATTGCTGCCAGATTTATTAGAAAAATAAGAAACCTGAAAAGAAATAGTCCAGAATAAGTAACTAGCAGATTCTAAGTTTTGGTTGGAAAACTTTTGAAGCAGATGTCTAACACTATTTGCTATAACAATAACACATAATCTGCCCTATGTTTAAATGAAAGTCAATAAGCAATAGCTTCACATGATTCAGCATACTTACTTAAGTCTGACCTTTCAGTGGGAGCTGTTGGCCATAATCTGCAACAGCTGGCTTTTGAATATAGAATTGATGATGATAAATGATGAAATATGACGTATGGAGCTGACTATATTTAAAATGAAGAATTCATAAGGACCAACTTAATAGAAAAATGGCTGGCTCATTTAACAAATGATGAATATCTAAACAATTGATTTTCTTTAAATGAATAGCATTAGAATATATAATGCTAGTATCCTGGAATGAGACAATATCTATATGTCATGCAAAACAGAAATTTACAGTCATTTACACATATTGAGGGTATTTTCTCTAACAGTTTACCAGCAGATCTATGAAAAATAAAAAAAATAAGTACTGTTTTATATTGTTATTAAGTCTGCTTCTTCAGCTCTGTTGTCTTTCTCTTTCCTTTGTAAGCTACTGTATTAATTTTGCTTCTTTAACTCAGAACCACTAAAACTATTTTTCATCTTTTATTTACTTATTTCCAATTTATATTTATTTGTATTTATTTATTTACAATTCATATTTCATTTTTTAGCTGTTGATGATATGGGTAAACATTTAAAAAATTAAATCTAGAATAGCAAAATATTTTATATTCTGGAAATGATGCAATATGGATATTTTTAGGGAAAATCAAGAGGTAAAGAGAATATGAGTAATTCATTATTTAAAGGAAGTATGTTTTAAATTAATAGTGGAAATAAACATAGAACAAAGTGTATGACAAGGCAATACAATATCACCTATCCTTTTCTCACCCTGCTTTGAAGAAGTATATCGCAAGCTAGACTGGGCAAAAGATGAAATAAAAATCAATGGCAACTAATTAAATCACTTAAGATTTGCAGATGATGTTGCTCTCATATCACAAGACCCAGAAGAGCTACAAAGACACATACAAGAGCTGCATGAAGCAGAAGAACCATTTGGCTTAGAAATAAACATGAAAAAGAGCCAGGCTATGTTTAATAAATTCACTAAAGAAAGAAAAATGTTTATATCTGGAAAAGAACTAGATGTAGTAGACCACTACATCTTGACCATGGATCTCAATGGAAGGTAATACAATAAAGGAAATTGAATGATGTGTTAAATGTGGTTGGCAGGCATTCGGCAAGCTAAGCATAATTTTCAAGAACAATCTCCCCCAATGCCTGAAGAGAAAAGTTTTTGATCAGTGTGTGCTACCTGCTCTAACATATAGTGATGAAATATGAGCACTAACATCACAATCAAAACAAAAGTTATGAATGGCGCAAAGAGCCATGGAAGGTTACATGCTCGGCATTACAAGACAAGATAAAAAGACCTGCACATGGATTAGAGAACAAATAAAAGTATCATCAAGACAGTAAAAAAAATTGGAAATGGGCTAGTCACATAGCAAAAAGAACTGATGGCTGGTGGACCAAGGTAGTCATAGAATGGATCCCACTTGATAAAAAGCATCCATGAAAGACATCTAACACAAGATATATCAACAACGTCAGTAAGTATTGAGGGCCCAATAGGCAAAAGAAAGCTGAGGACCATATAGGTTGGAAAAATGTGAAAAAGGCCTTCATCCTTCAGTGAATGGACAATGACTACAATGATGATAATGTTTTAAATATTATTTAAATGCAAATTTTGATGTTGATTTCTTTTAAACTATAATTTAATGATGACATAGGATAAGTGCAGTTATGAAAGGTACAATATGTAAAAATGGCATAGACCAAAAATAACTGATTCATTTATAAGGACAAATCATCAGTAAGGTCTCCATTCTACTTTCTAACTTCTCTTTGTACTTTATTCTTCTTTTCCTCCTCATCTGAGTTCCATCCGATCATATGAAATATTTTAGAGAGGTCAGTAAGAATATTTTTTCCTATCTGAGGCTCTGCTTCATAGTCATAATGAATCCTTAATCACTGCCTGGAATATGGACCAAGACACTGGATAGAATCATGCCCATGCAATTTCTCTCAGTCTATCATTCCCAACACGTCCTATGGTTTACAGAAAAATTGAGGGTGTTGAACTAATCAAGAGATGCCTAGAACCCAATTGGAAGAAGGCAAGGGATGGATTTGATTATAATTGTAATTGTTGACGAAGTGAAGAAAATGGAAACTGCTGGACTCTGCTTGATGTGCTCATTCCTTCACCAAGACCAGCAACTAATCTATTTTTAAATGTAAAGGTTTCTGAACTTCTTGTCAATTGTTTCACTGTCTACTTAATACACAAAGGTTCAGACCTCCAACTTTACTCTGAGTTCAATTTCATAGAGTGAATTGATTTCCAGAAATCTATAATTTACACAGGATGAATTATATAAATTATGGCCATTTGGGTTAATCAAAAAACACACTGTGGTCTAAAGAAAAGACTAAGTGATATGGTGAAGTTTATTCTGTTTAATATTAACTGATTAATTGGAATAAATATAATTTGGTATTAATCAATGGCTCTTTTCTCAAATATTACATTGTTTAAAATGTGATGCCCATTATCTTGACAGTTTGTGTTCAAACAGTTATTTCACTGAAAAAGTGTTTTAATGAATATGTTTGTTGTCTTCACAGCATGAACTGCTTAAATCCTGAAATTCAATAATTGGTTCAAAACTAAAAAGAAAGTCTCCTTTTCACTTCTATATATTTTCAAAGTTCATCTTCTGTATTTGATTTGGACGATAAGTTATGTGATAAACCTATAATTGATGTATAAAAGAATGTATTTATTATTCATTCCCCACTGTGTTAATACACACTTTATTACTAAAGCAATTTTCTTGATCATTACTACCATTTTATTTTTCCCACTGTTTGAAAAAAAAAACCGTACACAAGCCATTAGCAAAACTGTAATTCATTTGTTTATCTTTTGTTAGGTGTTCCAGAGACTCCTCAAATTAGTGGATTTATTTCACCAATTATGGAAGGAGATTGGATGGAATTTACTTGCAAAACATCTGGTAGTAAGCCAGCTGCAGATATTAGATGGTTCAAAAATGACAAAGAGGTGAAAGGTATTGTTTGGAATTGTATATTTGCTTTATAATAAACAACTGTTAACTAACCAGGACAAACTCTGCTTATCAACATTATCTTTTTGTTGTTGTTGTTCTTTATATTAGTGATATAATGGCATTCTCCACTCCCAGATGAGACCATTAGCCCATTTTTTTCTTTCTTTTTTTTCCCTGAAAAATCGAAGTATATCTGTTCCATCCCTACCCATCCCAGTTAGCACCTGAAAGCTCCTTTTTCAAAATGTTTGCTTCTTTCTCAGTAGAAAATTTGTTTTTATACCAAATTAATATTAACAAAGGAGAATGTTTCAGTTCAGGAATGAAATGAGGGGTCCTTGGTGCTGTCTGAGCTTGGTTGGTTTTTTTGCACAGGATTCATTATCCAAACTAATATCATCAATGCATTGTGCAGTGCATGGCTGTTGTTTACCTAGTTTGGGTAGTGAAATATCTGCAAGAAAACAACCAAGCTCAGAAAGGACTACCAAGGACTTGGAAAATACTTATATAGCAATAATAATATTCAGTTCAGTTTACCAAATGAACAATATATGTTCTGTTCTCCTCTGTTCGCTTTACTCCATTATAACACACAGAGCGAGAGAGAGAGTGGGGGGGAGAGAATGGTATTAATATAGAGACAAATGCAACAAATAGAAAGATCTTATGTTAGCCCTCTCCATATAATTCTCAATCTGTTAGTTAAAGCTGTGGAACAATTGTAACTCTTCAGGGATTCACAGTGTTTCCATACCCATACCAGAAGGATAAGGGATATATTTAAGCTCTATATGACTTAAGTTGTGGTCACTTTGTAGCTTTCAAAAGTTGAACAGATAGTCAACTAAATTGCACAGCCCTATTATAATACCAGCAAATTAAATATTGGTTCAGATAAGTGTGATGTAGAATTAGGAACAGATAAAGCTATGAAGGAAATTATTAACTATTTATGCTAATTAGAGATGGAGAAATGTGTCTCCATGAAAATTGGATTCTGAATTGTTAATCATTCTATTTATTGCTGATGGATTTTATTATCACTGTTGCCAACTACAAAAAGAATAGTTTGGACAATTTTATATCAGAAATCAAAATAAACCTGATTTAACTTGAACAAAAACTAAGCTGGATAGATTTGGATACATTAGTTTAAAGGAGAAGTAGAAACTTGTCATATTTCTCTTTAGGCAGTAAAATATGTTAGGCTAAATTTATTAATAATTATGTGAATTAGAGTGATGGATAAATAATAATATATATTACCAGTGCTTTTTTTCTTAAAAAAAAAAAGGTGCTGGAACTCACACACGTCATACAACCCGCCTTGCCTACCCTACAAGGTTCTATCCAAAAAAGGTGCCAGAACTCCGTTCTGGGCATTCTATGACAAGAAAAGCCCTGTATATTACAACTAGCAGCACCTCCCCCAATAATCAAATATTATTTGTTTTTACAAAGTCTAATTTAAAATTATGTTGTATGTAATTGTTTTGATTTACTTGATGTTTTATTCTCACCATCAGAAACAAGTGTTCATATTGCTTTACTACCAGAATTTTTGGCTACCTTTTCAAATAACCTTCAACAAAAGCTAACATATAAAATTTTAACTCTTCAGTTGATGTGAAAAAAATGCTCCATTTTCTCTAAAATTAACATAGCTGCCATAAGAAATTTAAAACATTTGAATCAGAGAATGGTATTAAAAGAAGAAAAAACATGAATCTCATTAAAATGAACATCCTAAATCTATTCTTATGGCCAAATGACAAGGGAACAGAAAAAAGAAGACTGAAAATATACTTAACCTGCAGCATATGTGAAAAAGAATATGTTCATTCTTAATTAATGAATAAGATGGAATTCAGAACTAGTTTTCAAGATCTTATTCTAGTCTCAATGATCAAAGTAGAACTTTTTTTTCCTTTTTGAGAAAAAAATGCAGTGAAAATGGGAAAATAGATACATTGCAATGTTAAGATCCATACTGTAGTTTGGGGGGGGGACCCTACTTTTATGAAAACAAAATGCAGTATATAGAGAAGAAACATGGTAAAAATTCAAAGCAACTGCTTAAATAAGGGGTATTTCATAGCTGTTTGTTATATGTTTGGCAATTTATTAATATTATAGTCTTTCTAGAGTTGATCATTTCATAGGTTGAGCTAGATTAGAATGAATATGACTCTTAACACATGATTTTGTTATTGTTTTCAATGAAATACAGGATTAGTGAAGGGTGTAAGAATGATACAAAGTTCTAAATATGGGATATATTATGTTTTGGTATTGACAGCAGTAGTTGAAAGGGGGAGTAAAGGAAAAAAAGTGAAAAATAAGTGAAAGTACAATGTCTGCAAGAAAAAAAGTGTAAGTCCTTTATAAAAAAATAATGTGACTCCCAACTGAACAAATGAAAAGTAGTGATAAGGAAATAATGTAGGAGTTGCTTGGAACAGTTTGAAAATATTATGTTTCTGAGTTCCACCAACAAATAGCATTATGTTATTGGGAAGGATGTTAGATGGAAAGTTGAAGTGAAGAAGACTATGAAAGGAGAGAAAAAGCAAATAAGAGAATAATTGCTGCTAAAAATGAGGATGAGAAAAAATAGTTGAAAGCACTATAGTCAAAAACAGAAAATAACATTTAAGATTAAGAAAATGTTTTGTAATTGGATGAAGATTAACAACAATCTGACTGCAAATTTACTGGAATTAGAAACTAAATATGGTGAAATAATTTGTTGGAAAGAATATTTTAGATTAAAATGTAAAATGTTTAGACCAATGTTATTGTCCAGGAGGGAAAAAAATCTGATCAAAAGGAAGATAATGTAAGAATGTTGAAAAATTGTAAGGCTGGGAGGTAAATGATACAACCTGGAGAAATGTTATCATATAGAACTGATTTGCTTGTGAACTGGTATGTCTGTTGAAAATTATCACCATCTGGCATATTAATAGATATTCAAAATTCCAAAGGGTGGGAGGTGTAGCCTGTGCGAGAATGATGCATCAGGATTGACATTTGACAAAAATAGCAGGAACATAAAAAATAAGCAGTGTCCTGCTGTATCAAACTCCTGGTTCATCAGTTCAGCAGTCTGTTTTTACAGTGGACAAGGAAGCCCACTAGTGTCTCAGAATATGCTCTCCAAAGACAATCATGTGGCCATCCAGACTAATAGCAGTTGAACTTCATGAGTTTCATTCATTGGTCCAACTCTTTTTTGAAGCCAGTCAAGCTCATTTTATATAATTATCAGAATTCTGATTAAGAAAATGTAAGAGGTAACAATGAGCAAATTCTAGAAACTGTAATGAAACTCTGTGCTGGGCAGGGCATGGCCAGATCAGAAGTTTGCTTCAATAAATTTGTTTATTTAGAGAAACTATCTTGTACTTCATATTTTGTATGTGTATATGCAATAGGAACAGTATTTAATGTGACTAAAGAATTCACAAGAATAAACAATAAGGATTAGTGAAGTCAACATTAACAGACTGAGCAAAAAATTACTTTCATTTCTTTATATAGTTAAGAATAAATGAACAGCAAATGATTGTGGTGGCATTAAAGTTGTCATTTGAGTCATAAATGCAAATGCAATATGTACATTTATAACAAATAATCTGGTGGTTGGTGGCTAAGAAATTTAACTATAGATAACTATATGATAAAAGCAGGATGTATTTGAAAATTACTGTATCTCTGATCAAAGTAATATGTTTGATAGGCAAAAAATAAATTATATAGTGGAAAAAACTGCATTAAGCAGATAAATTTGTGTTCCTTGGTAAGCATCTACTAACAATGTAGTAATAAAATGAGGGAACTTTTAACATGTGCAACTGCTAGTTGTGAAAGGAAGGAGACAAAACCAAAAGAACACACATGCTCTTCCCTCTCTGATTTCATTTTAAGGCCCTACCTATCCCTTACGCATTGTGTTGACCTTTTAAACAGGAGTCCAGTTAAAGAAAATATGTGGGTGTGAAGAAAAGAAGAAATTTGGAATGCTGAAGAAGAGAAAACAATTAGGAAGGGCAAAGAAGAAATGAAAAGATCACCTGCGAAGAAATTATAAGAAATAAGGACCAAGAAATTAGATATAATGAAAGGAGCAAGACGTCCCAAGTCCTCTGGGCAACAACAGAAGAGAAGAGTTGGTGTGAATGAGTGGGTGACATGAACAGAGACAACAAAGTGCTGTAAATATATATTGTTGACAAGAGGCTGAACTGGGATGCCAATTTGTTTGTGGTTTGGAAAGGAGATGTTGAAAGCCCAAATGGAACAATAAAAAGGCCCTACTAGATCTTACTTATCCATTCACTCACACAATCTGCAGCAGCCTGTTGATGGCTACCTTACTGGCATAACTAATCTATAGAAGTCATTAAGAGACCAGGAAACTCAGGAATGTGTAGTATCTACTAAGAAGAAACCAAATGTCAAAAATATTCAGGCCAGAGTGACATAGATGTACCAGTTATAAGAGAGCCAGTGACAGAGAGCTGAGTGTCAGAGAGCCAAGCAGAAGGAAAAAAAGCATCAGCATCAATTAAGACATCATCATCACCACCACCACCACCACCAAAGATTAAATACGCTAGATCCTTGGAAGAAACATCAACTTTCTATCCCTTAATAGTCAGATGAGGCCACACTAGTGATTTTAGATAATCTTAATCAAGAAGAGCTGAAGAACAACTCTGAACAGCTCAGAAAGGAATAACCCTGGAAGTAGTTGAAAATAAAAGTTAAACAAAATACATAAAAAACTATACTTATAATGTAAGTTCAAAGATGATATGTTTAGAACTATATGTAGAATAGAATTTAATAGATGCTAAAATTATATACACAGGTGGATATGCCAGGATCATGGGGTACTTTGTAGTGTCTGATGTAACAAGAACAGATGGAGTCAAGAATGTTTGGGTGCTAATTATGTATAAACTTAAGTACAAAATCTAATAAAATAAATACATGCACATCATTTTGTTTTATAGAAAAAATGCAAAAGGAAAATTTAAAAACTAGTGAAGAACAAGTTATTAGGTTGATAGAAAAGAGAAAACCTAAAAAAATATAGCAGGAAAGATTTGATGAGTTCTTGCAGTAGAGACAATGAGAGGTTTAAAGAACAAAACAACCAATATTTGAAGCCATGTATAAAAATGGTGAGGGAAAACTGGTTTACAAGGATAGAATAATATAGATAAAGAAGAAAGCAGCATGGCTGCACAAAGATTTCTCTGACAAACTGAAAGACAAAAAGGACAAATACAAAAATTGGAAAGAGGGGCACATAACAAAGGCCGATTATCAGCAGACAGCCAGAACATGCAAAGATGAAGTCAGGAGAGCAAAGGTTCAGAACGAACAAAGACTTGCAACAGAAATCAAGGATAATAAAAAAAAATTCTTCCAATATATTAACAACAAGAAAAAAGTCAAGGAAACTGTAGGCCACTAAAGAGAAAAGATAGCAAGGAAATAACAGACAACAGGGAGAAAGCAGAACTACTTAACTCATACTTTGCATCAGTCTTCACACAAAAAGAAACCATAGCCTAACATACCCAAAAAACTGCAAAAGACAAACTAGAAACAAAAATTAAAATAAGCAAGAAAATGTAAGAGAACACCTATCCAACCTTGACAAATATAAATCACCAGGACCCAGCAGACTACATCCCAGAGTTCTGAAGGAGCTGGCAGATGATATCTCAGAACCATTGCACCATATATTTCAAAAATTCTGGAGCACCAGGGAAATATCTGAGGACTGGAAAAGGGCTGATGTGGTTCCCATCTTCAAGAAAGGAGAAAAAAAGACCCCAGAAACTACAGACCAATCAGTCTAACATCTATATCTGGGAAGATCCTGGAAAAGATAATCAAAAAACAGAACTGCGAACAACTAGAAGCAAATAAACTAGTAGCTAGTGTGGGTTTGTCAAAAACAGATCATGCCAAACCAATCTTATTTCATTATTCGATAAAGTGACTAAACTAATAGACCAGCGAAATACTGTGGACATAGTATACTTAGACTTCAGTAAGGCATTTGATAAGGTAGACAACCCTACTCTTTGGTAAGCTAGAAAAAGGTGGAATAGACAACATCACCACCTGATGGACCTGTAGCTGGCTGGCAAACAGTACTCAATGAGTAGTTCTCAACAGCTGTCATGCCTCTGTCGGAGCCTGAATCTGCTGAAGAAAATGATCTGGAACTGGAACCTATGGAGGTCGAGGGAGAGGTGTCTGTGACTTCAGAGGAATGTGGGGAAGAGCAGGCCAAGGCAGGCCAGGGCCTTTCAGGATTGGGACAGGATGAACATGAGAGACATTGCTCAGGCAATGAGAAAGGGCCACCCCTTTCTGATCCTAGAGCACGGAGAGTGGAGAGAAGGAGGGAACAATGCAGGCAGGCTCAAGTGCTCGGTAGGAGACTGCCCAGCCCCTCTCCACAAGCCACATCTGGAGACTAAGACTTAAGGAGACGCCGTGGAGAGGGGCATTTGTGGGAAACAAATGCTGATTTCTTGGAATTTTGTGGCCATTGCTGATCTTGGAAACAACTCTCTGATCTCTTGTTCTGTGTTGTGATTTGTGCTTGGAAACCCTGAAACTCTGAACATTGGACTGGCTGACAAACTTGATTTGGTGTTCAAAGACCTCGGATTGAATTATGGCTTCTCTTCTGAAACTGCTCAGGCAAGCTTGTATTTCCACAGGCTCGTTAGAATTTGGATGTATGTTTCTTTCCTTGTTATCTATGTGGCCTTGAGTAAATTACTCTTCTAATCTAGCTGTGTGTGAGTTGAAACCTGAAGGAGGATGGCTTGTTCCATACACATACTCTTCCTGCCTGGAGAGTTAAAAACTTGTGAAACTACTTGTAGCCAGAGACTGCTGAAGGTGTGTGTGTCTTACTTTGTTTTGCGGCTTGCCAGAAACATGGGATCATTGGCAAGAGAATTGGAGCAAATAAAGGGCGGTTTGAACTGCCAGTTGACTGTTTTGCCTCTGTGCTGTGCCTTGGATCATCACAACGGCACTACATCCACATGGAGAAAGTAAACAGTGGGGTACCACAAGCTTCTTTCTTAGGCCCATACTCTTCAATATCTTCATAAATGACATAGATGAAGGAATTGAAGGAGAACTTATCAAATTTATAGATGACACCAAACTAGCAGGAGTAGCCAATACCCCAGAAGACAAACTCAGGATCCAAAAAGATCTTGAAAAACTTGAGCAATGGGCCCTATCCAACAAAATGAGTTTCAGTGTGGAGAGAAGCAAAGTTTTACACTTAGGCAGGAAAATTCAAAGATATAAGTACAAATTGGGCAAGACCTGGCTAAAAACAGTAACTGTGAGAGGAACCTTGGAGTGCTAGTGGATGAGCACTTGACCATGAGCCAGCAGTGTGCAGCAGCAGCCAAAAAAGCTAATAAAATCTTGGGTTGTATAAACAGAGGCATAGAATCAAGATCACTGAAGTATTAGTAGTGCTTTATAAAATCCTAGTAAGACCACACCTGGAATACTGCAGCCAATTTTGATCACCATATCACAAAAAGAAGTTGAGAGTTTGGGGGAAAAAATCAGAGAAGAGCAACTAAGATGATCAAAGACCTGGAGACTAAAACGTATGAAGAACGGCTGCAGGATTTGGGTTTGGCTAGTTTAAAGAAAAAAAAGAAACAGGAGCAATATTATAGTATTTGAGGGGCTGCAATAAAGATGAGGGGGTCCCATTATTCTCCAAAGCACCAGAGGGCAGGACAAGAAGCAATGGTTGGAAACTGAACAAAGAGAGAAGCAACCTAGAATTAAGAAGAAACTTCCTGATAGGGAGGACAATTAATCAGTGGAACCACTTGCCTCCAGAAATTGTGGGCGCTCGATCACTGGAGTTTTTTAAGAAGGGACTACAAAGTCACTTGTCTGAGACGGTATAGGTTCTCCTGCTTAAGTGGGGGGCTGTACTAGAAGATCTCCAAGGTCCCTTCCAGTTCTGTTCTGTTCTGTTCAATTCCATTCCATTCCATTTTAGCCTTTACTTTTTCTCATGTCATGATTTTAATTTCATTGTTTTATCATTTCTTACTCTTTTCTGCCTTATATGACTTTCTTAATCTAAATAGTATCATGGATATGGATAATTAATGGAGAATAGGCTTCTTGGAAAAGGCAGGTGTAAAAAAAATACTCTAAATCAGGCTTACTTATAGGCAGTGCTTTTTTTGTAAAAAAAAAAAAAAAAGGTGCCGGAACTCACACACGTCATACAACCCGCCTTGCCTACCCTATAAGGTTCCATCCAAAAAAGGTGCTGGAACTCCATTCTGGGCGTTCTATGACAAAAAAAAGCCCTGCTTATAGGTAAATTAATAAAGGGCTTCAACCTCAAAGAAACAATAGACTTTTGAAAGCCTTTGGTGATTTTTTTCCCCCTCGCATCTTTTTTCGTATTATTTTTCTCCTGGAGAATTTTCATTTCAGTATTACTGCACTCCATGGATTTGTATGATTTTTTTATTAAATCAATTCATGGATTTTTGCAAGCAGCACTAGTGCCTCTGATAGAGTAACTGCTCCTATTTATTTCATAGAAGCTGTGAATGATATGTATTTTAGTAAATTAGTCAATTATTCAAACTCTTTGAAATATCTGAAAGAGATATATAAAACTCTGTACAACAGCATGTCTATGTTTTCCTAAAATAGTTTTTCATAATCAAGATATATTTATATGTTATGGAACTGAAACCATGGAGCAGACTTGGGTATGGGGTGTCACAACAGTTATTAATCTCCCTTTCATATCACAAGATGAGTTTCAGAGGAAAGAATATCTCTGTACTGTTTCTATAATTTCAATTTTCTAACATTGATGATGATGATGATGATGATGATAAAGTTGGAAGGGACTTTGGAGGTCATCTAGTCCAACCCCCTGCTCAGGCAGGAAACCCTATACCATTTTGGACAAATGGATGTCCAGTTTCTTCTTAAAAACTTCCAGTGTTGGAGCATTCACCGCTTCTGGAGGCAGGTTGTTCCACTGGTTAATTGTTCTAACTGTCAGGAAGTTTCTTCTTAGTTCTAGGTTGCTTCTCTCTTTGATTAGTTTCCACCCATTGCTTCAGGTCCTTTATATAGTTTGTCTTTGTCCTATACTACACAATCATACCACATCTCTGGTACAAGAGTCTTTGCTACTATTCAACATGTGGATTTTACAGATCATATCCCATAGCCATACCTAACAATTGATCATATCAAACTGAGTGTGATACATTATTTTCAGCACTGATTTTTTATAAATTGTTATTTATGTATTCAATTTATGTATTCAGTTCTCAGAAGATTGTAATCATATTCCTCAAATGAGAATTAATGAAGTTTATAAAACTGAAACAACTTGCTTATTTTGCTTATTTTGAATAAAGTTTTGAGGACACATTCAAATCCAATACTTTTTTTCCCTGAAGTTTCACTTTCCTGTAATCCAAAATGCTGCAGGGAGGCTTTTTTAGACAATAAACCAAAATGCATCACGACATTCCTAATTTATGTACATAAACGTTGTTTCATACTTTGACTGCATATTTTATAATTTCTCTAAAACTGCATGGTTTTCTTTCAAAAACCAACGGTGATTAACATTATGGAATAACAATTGCTATGGATTAAACAGCCTGAGTTTTTTAAAAAATCAGATTGCACTTTTATGGCAGCAAAGAAATACATAATACAGAAATTCAGAATACCTATCCCAGATAGATTCAAAAGAGCAGCACACAACTGTAAAAGTTATTTTTATTACAATCACAGAAAGAATACAAAAGGGCCGTGTCACTTCAGTTGGTGGAAACTGACTTAGACAACAGCTGATGAACCATGGAATGAATGATTCTCACATTAATCTTGTCAATGAAAAAACTCAAAATGGTATATTTATAAAACATACCCATTTGTTTTTAATTGTTATGCATTCCAAAATTTAACTAAATGCATTATCTCAAATTAAGTGCTTTTGGGACTTCAGAGGTCTAATGTTAGAGAGAGAGAGAAACACATTACTACCCACAATTTCATAAAATTTTCATCTCAACTCTCTAAAACCATATTAACTCTTAAATACAAAAACAGATATTCAACTGTGTACTATATATACAATAAAATACAGGTATGTTATGCAGGAATTGTCCCATTCCAGACTTATTTTCCTAAATTATTTTTCAGAATAACTTCTACCTTGTGTAAATTAATATAAAATATTTAGCCTTCATGCATTCTATTACTATGTGATTAAGAGAAAAAAAGGCAGAAAAATTGTGAGTTGGATACGATTCCCTTCCCACAAAATAAGGAAAGTTATAGACAAAAGATAATCTATGAATATCTATGAATGGATGTGGCAGGATAAATTGTTGTTAATTGCGAAGTCGTGTCTGACCCATCGCGACCCCATGGACAACGTTGCTCCAGGCTTTCCTGTCCTCTACCATCTTCTGGAGTCCATTTAAACTCATGCCTACTGCTTCAGTGACTCCATCCAGCCACCTCATTCTCTGTCATCCCCTTCTTCTGTTGAACTCAGTCTTTCCCAGCATTAGGCTCTTCTCCAGTGAGTCCTTCCTTCTCATTAGGTGGCCAAAATATTTGAGTTTCAACTTCAGGATCTGGCCTTCTAAAGAGCAGTCAGGGTTGATCTCTACTAGGACTGACCTGTTTGAACGCTTTGCAGTCCAAGGGACTTGCAGGAGTCTTTTCCAGCACCATAGTTTAAAGGCCTCAATTCTTTGTTACTCAGCCTTTCTTATGGTCCAACTTTTACATCTGTACATTGCAACTGGAAAAACCATGGCCTTGACTATATGTACTTTCGTTGGCAGGGTGATGTCTCTGCAGGATAAATTACAAGAACATAATTGTATAGAAAATGTAGTGAATAGTGTAGTGTATTTAAATTTCTTTTTTTTAATGATCTTTCTCCAATTTATTTATTTTTTAATCTCTTTATGTAATTTACTGACCATGAAAATAAATATTGTAATGTTACATAGGTATAAGTACAAATACAAAATAAGTAGCTTTTTGCGTAAACATTTTAAAAAACAAGTGGATTTCTAAAAACCCTAAGATCATTTCAGAAAAAATATTCTATTTCTTTTTTATAGTGATTTTCTTATTATTTTGTTATAAAACTTATATAATATATACATTGTTGTGATAAACATGTAGTCATGAACTTAACAACAGTTTACTTAGTGACTATTCAAAATTACAACGGTTGCAGGCTCCTGGGATCACGTGATCACCTTTTTTTTAAAAAACAAATTATTGGGTTTTTTTTTAAGTTCTTAAAGGAACATATTCAGGACACACCGTGGTGCTGGGGTAATCAAACATCTTAAAACAAGACATATATACATAATATAATCAATACATCAAATATTCCCTCTCTTTTTCCCTCAAATAGCATAATATATTTAAAATATCCAATTCTAGCTTAATTGTATTCAACCTGAGCCTGTTTTTAAGCTTCATCAATTTCTATCATAATCAAATTAACTTTAAATAAAAACATTTTCAGTTCAAATATCCCTTCCACATATGTTCTACTTTCTTAATTTTATCAAAATCTTATTTGTTTCTTCCTGTCTCTCTCAGCAATAGACATTTTGGGCTGAATTGCAGTCATGATGGAGGACTACCTGTAGTGGTATTTGTACAGTATTGATTAAAAAATGTCACCACTGCAATGTTTAAACAGCTCATATCAATAAGGATACAAAAAAAGAAAGAAATGTTAAATAATCTTAATAATGGTTTGAAATGTCAGTATTAATAAGTGTAAAATTATTTGGTTTTTTTATCCAAAATTGAAAATAACATGAAAAAATTGCTGCAGGTTACATCGAAGTATTTTTTCTACAATAAAGGTTTTAGTCTGAAGCTAATTACTTAGTTTTAAGATCTCCATTGTTTTGTTACTTAATATTGTTTATGCATACTGAAAAGGAAAAGATAAACAAAGCAAATTTGACAATGATTAAAATACCAATAGATAAAAGGAAGGAAAAAAGGCATGAGGAAAGAAAATAGTCTTAAGGGGAAAATATTTGGATTGCAATCTAATTATATTAAAGATAATGAGGAGCAGAATCTCATTCTGACAGTTCTGTCTTTTGGTTCTTATTGAAATTGCATTTCCCATCTGTGTCTGTGTACATTTGGGAATGACAACATGGGTAGTTCTGTAAGACAAAGGAATGTCAGGAAATAGAACTTGTTTGCCTTGATAAGATAAGCAAACATGATGAAAGGTACATTTTTTATTTGCTATTTTAAAATGATTTTATGTTCTATAGTCTTCTTTTGCCTTTTATTGTCAGCCCTTGATGTTAAATTTTAGCAAACTTTATTTTTACAGACGTTAAATATTTAAAAGAAGAGGATGCAAATAGAAAAACCTTTACCGTTAGCAGCACAATGAATTACAGAGCAGATCGTTCTGATGATGGTGCAGTTGTAAGTTGCAGAGTAGATCATGAATCGTTGAATTCCACACCTCAGATAGCAATGCAAGTCCTAGAAATACACTGTAAGTATTACATATCTGAATTTTATGAATTACTGTGAATATTCTTTATGTTTTGAGATTTTGTTCATTATTTGGAGTTTTGGACATTACATTTTCCTTCTATAGTTATAATTTTAAAAATTATTTAAAATATGTATAACAACACAATGGAGATGTAACATTATTAAATAACTATCACAATAGTGTCCAGGTCTTGATATTCCTACAATTATCTATTGACTCATAGATGTACATAGAAGTTATGTATGGACTCATACAGCTAAAAGCAAATTAGTTCACTGTAACTGTGATACATGAAAATCATATTCGTGCTGGATGTTTGGATACCTAAATTAGAACATCTCATTAGTCCTGACAAAAGATGTCTACTTGGTTTATGCATCCTTTAAATAGCCATCAAATTACAACTTGAAGTCATGAATCCAATACCACCAAAATTATATATTTTTTTAAATAAGATAGTAAAATATAGTACAGCATTTCTATATTTTCAGAAATTGAATAAAACTTGATGTGAAATTTATTAACATTTTTATACTTCTTTTTTCTTGTCTTTTCAGAAATAAAACATTTGACATATTTTTATTGTTTTAAATTATGGAAAATCACATATCTTGTTTGTTGTTCTGAAAAGTTTTTGTGTCTGTTAAAATTATTCAGAAAAACCAATTTGAGTATTTTAGACTGAAACATGAAAATATTAATGGTATTTGTTCTGCCTATTCTTTTTACACCTGGCATATTTTTTTAAATAAACATACTTTTTAATTCCTTTTGACCTTATATATTAAAACTATCAAAATAATAACAGCAAAAAACTATTGTTTAAAACCGTAGCTTACATTGAATCTGATTATTTATTTATTTTTACTAATGAACAATTATGTAGGGACTGCTGCATGAAGTGTACTATATACTGTGGCTTATTAGTCAGAATATTTATGTCAACTGTTAGTCTTTAGTAATCCCTAGTCTCAATATGCATTATTTTAAATTGTTTTAGTTGTCAATATAACTTATCATTATAGATCTGATTAAGAAATTGGAAGTAATTGGAAAGTTAACAAAAAAAGATCCAATTCTTTACACTGCCCTGGATTTTTTTGTATAGATTTACATAAGGAAACTTATCAGACTTGGAACCTGAAATTTCCAAACTGGTAATTCTGACAAATAGTGGTACTAGATTTGTATATAGTGTTCCTGATGGAGAAATAACCACAAATTTGTATAAGGGCATTAGAAAAGTTACTTTCAATTTCTTTCCTTATGAGCCCTAGTAATGGAATTTGTTGTTTTCATACCTATCTTGCATTAAAACCACATGAACCATCTATTTTTCCATCCAAGATTTTTTTTTCTTGGTTCATTGTAGAAAACTCCATTAGCACGTATGTATATGTACTGTAATTATTTTGCTATATTTATAAATGAAAAAAATTGCAAAGATACTATAAGACACTCGTGCTGCTCTTCTCAAGCTGCAGATTGTAATACTGAAGCAATTGCCGGTAACTGGACATAAATACTATTGGTGTGGATTAAGAAAACATCTATAAGATTGTGCTGTAAACTAAAGCATACAGTAATTCTTTCTCCTCTCCTGAGGTGCAAACTTAATGATTGGATATAAAACAACTGATTCAAATACCCTTACAGTAAAAACATTTGATACGGCTTTGATTCATGATATTTATAGATTTTTTTGTAATATAATTTGAAAAACTATTAGCAAATTTAGCAATGTGATTATTTTCAATTTTTTTATTTTTTAGAAACAGTGGTATTAGCAAAAGATTTACAGTATAGTAGTATATGTAGGTAAAAAGACATTGTTACATTGGTTATAAAGAAAGGAGGCTAGAATTTATTCTAGATCTTCCTACACCATTGTGTACAGTCCTGCTATAGAAAGCTACAGAAAGCAATTTTCAAGTATTTGCTATTTCACTTTTGTGTTTAAATATATTGAGAATGCTACAAAAATGATAATGATAGAAAAATGGTGAAGGAGCCTAGCTATGGTTTTTCATGATACTATAGAGAAAGAATGTGTACCACATTCTATTTTGGGCTTTTCGTTAATTCTATTTCATCTGAGCAGGAATAGAAATTGGCAAGTTTGGGTTGAATAAGTGAGAGAAAAGAGTTATTTGTGTCCTATCTCTCAAATTAAACTTCTCAATCATTTTCCCAAAATGTGTGTTTCAATTTATTCCTTCCTTGATTTTACTTATATAAGTTAAATTTAAATAATGGTTGCAGTTATTCATTAGCTAACTTGTACTGATATTAACTTAATCATGGTCATAGAACCTGCATTTAGTGAGGAAAGAAAAGTGGTTTTTAACAGAGAACATTACCAATAGTCTCAGAAGACATAACACAGTGCAAAGCAGTGATATCAATTGCAACTCTGTTTTATGGATCATAGAAGATACTGTTCACCTCTAGAGAATGTTACATATTTCATGAAAAATCAGTGGGTTTTACATAGTTTTCACTGCTTGCTGCATTTACTTTAATACCAAAAAAAGGAGAAGGCATCTGTTAAAGCAAAAGCACAATGCGTGAACTAGAATGAACCCGGGTTCTTTCTTCATTGTAAACATTATATTGTGCTCTTCATTAAGCATAATTATATAACTGTATATCTATAATGCAATCATTTAAAAGGGAATCAGTGACTTGAAAAATACTATAAAATATTGAAGGCATAAATCAATATCTTACTGATTTATTTTATTAAAAGAATGTTGGATTTTTTAAGCATAACTAATGAGTTCATTGCTATATTCAAATTTCTTAAGATACAGGCCTTAAATTAAATTTAGTAATAGGGTATATTACCATATAGTAAAGTAAATAACATAAAAATACTTAGTAATTGCCTAATAAACATTGCTTAATAACTATTGTGATAATACTTTTGCAAAAATAATATTTATTTCAGAATATACATTTCCTATTAAAAGTGCAATATCTAGTTGTCGTTTATTTTTTCTAGAATACTTTCTCTTCTTTATTTTCTCTCTGCTATCTCTCTGGATGGTTTTGGTCATATAACTAAAAATAATATCAATTTCATAGGTTTATTTCATACAAATCTCAAAAACAAAAGTATATTATTTATATTTAAAGTATATTATGTATAATATATAATTAATTCAATGCTTATATTTGATTATCATATATTGTATTTTGTTAATACTATCCAGAAAATTAAGAAAGAAACCACTGAAAAATAAGACTGATAATAATAATAATATTATCAGGTGGTTAATATTTTTGCTCTTTATATTTTCCAGACTTATTTTAGAGTTGGGGTTCAGAAACATTTTTTTTGTGAAAAGACTGAAGAGATAAGAGATAACCCTTATTATCAATTTTTATTGTGAGCACTCACATTAAAAATGACATTCTGTCATTCTGTATATATCTACCCATACACATACATAACATACACATGCTATATACATAGATATACATATCACTCTATCTCTATCTATCTATCTATCTATCTATCTATCTATCTATCTATCTATCTATCTTTCTGCTATCAGTGTTTCTCAACCTTGACAATTTTAAGGCATGTGGACTTCAACTCCCAGAATTCCACAGCCAGCAATAATGGCTGTGAAATTCTGGGAGTTGAAGTCCACATGCCTTAAAATTGTCAAGGTTGAGAAACACTGTGCTATGTTTAAAAATGGACAGTGATTAATATGTATAGTCCACTATGAATTATATTAACACTTTAAATATGCAGAAATTGTTATATCATAAAACTTTAAAATTATTTTCAGTTCAGTTTTTGAATAAAATAGTAGAAAGAAAACCAGATATATGAAGAATAAAACATACTAATTGCTCTGAAATACTTACAGGGAAAAATTCCTGATAGTCTGCACAAAAATTAAATAGAAATGTAAATATATTGGCAAATGAGTTTAGCAAGGCAATACTACAGCAGGTGCACTCTTGGATATGAAATGTTATGAAAATTATTTTTAAAATCTTAATCACAAGCACTTGCTGCGTTAGTATGCTATGTCTGAAACATTTACTTTTTTAAGTGAGTTGCAGGTGTTAAAAGTGTGGCTTTTTTTTTAGAAAGAGAAAAAAATGTTTCCAGTTTATTACATAATCTACATAGTCCTTACCGTATAAACTTCATTTGGATGAAAGAAGCATAATTTTTATTAGATGAAACATCTGACTACCAAACACATGATAGATATGTCATAAGCCACAAACCAGAATAATAGTTTTTTACAGATATGAGTAACTATAAAAATTTCAAAGTAGTCTTTAAACTCTAACAACAGGACCATGGTTTGAAACCAAACCAAACTATGCTTTTCCACCTTTCCTGGCAATAAATTAAAATGAATTAAATAGACGATTATTTTGTCTCCTTACGTCTCCATTTAATTACTTGAATTGGCTTCATCTAATAACCTAACTGTAGTCTGCTTTGTCACAGCATTAGGAAGGGCCTGCAACATCGATATCTAGAATGACCTAGGCAAAGTCTCATATTATATATAACATTTTTGGAAAACAATTTAGCAGATGTTATCTCCCATTTCATAGGAAAGCATTTACCCTCAAAATTTAACAGCATCTCTGCACAGCATCATCTTTGCTGGAAGAAAATGGTCAGATGATTTAAAAACAATCTTCCTAACTTATTTTTCAGAACCTTTAGAATTAATTTAAATAAATTCCTAAAATATATCTGTAAATGGCAATTAGCCACATTTGCTAAATATTCAGACATAGTGTGTCCCTCGATGCCATTTTCAAGGATTCAGTAGTTGGCTTAGTTTGTTTACAGGTATGCATTACTGTAGGAAATAAGCTGATAAATTACATGGATGTACTCATGTAATTTATCAAGATTTTTTTTTCATAAATTGCTGTCCAAGTGTTTGGGTCTAAATTTTTAAGAACTTTGACCAATTATCTAGCTCAGTGTGGTTGATAGAAGAGGACATCATAATGTGAATAACTGCTCTGTTGATGCTTATTGTACATTAATGAAAATGATCATTTTAGTAGCTTTTAATCAAAGGTTATACCCTCACACATTTGCTAGTTTTAAACAATATGCAAAATATGCATATCTAGGATTCTAAAAACAGAGAAAAAAATTACAGGAAAAGCATGTAAATATTCTATATTATATTTACATCAATCATCTATTTATTATATCTTTACCTTATTATATCTTATTACTTTATTATATCTTATTACCTTATTATCTGCATACTCCAAAATCATAGTAATATATTGTAATTATCACAATATACATGAAATCAAATACAAGACAATAATCAATTCAATGTAATAGATCATCCCAATATATTAAATTAGGCATTCAGGTGATCCTATCTTAAATCCCAAGGCTCTTCTGAACAGCTCTGTGTGTGTGTGTGTGTGTGTGCGCGCACACACACACACAAATATATATATTAATTTAATTAGTTTACTTATAATCCACAGAAACAGATTATTATTGCTCAACACTTCTTCTTCCATAGCTTTTGAAAACTTAGGGAGGTCTTTCAGATCATATATAAGAAAATCTCATTTTCCTTCCTTCTCTCTCTTTGTTTCTTCCCACAACTAATGTCTATAAAATTAAATTTTCACACTCAAGGGCTGTATAGGAGAAAGAACAGAAATATAATTAACCATTCTCAGAGCATTCAAGTAAACATTCAGAAAGCTGATAACAAAGAGATTAAGGAATTACCTTTTTGAAAGTATCTAATTGAATTTGGCAATTCATATTATTTCTAAGAACTAAATAAAGTGTTTATAATGTGCACTCACACTGTTTAATAATAAGTAAGACTTTTGTGTGAAGATTAGAATGCAGAAAACAAAATTATTTTAATTATATAATTGTAGTGTGTGGGTTATTGTTCCATCTTTCAATATTCTTCATTTTTACAGGACCATTCACCTGGCTTAATTTCTGTAACTATCATATGACTCTCAAACACTACATCTTACCACAGTTATAACTATTCCAAGTAAATTGTTTCAGGACTAGAATGCTGGTTGCCTTCATTTCATATAGTTTATTATTCACCTGCTACATAGTTTGGTTTTGAACATAATTTCCTATTTTATATAAATAACTACATTACTTCATTGTTTTAGTTAGAATTCAATTTTACTTGTACCTTATTTTGAGAAATGAAATTTGTTTATATTTGCTGCATTTTTATTAGCTTTATATATCTTTCTGTCATGACTAACGACTGCTGAATCTCAAATTAATTGCACAATTTCAAGACAATGTATGGCTTCTATTACCGTATAGGAGCTATTTGAATAACCTCTACAACTGCCATTTATCATGAGAATACAGAGTATTATGATAAATATGGTCACTTAAAATGAATGGTGTTTTAGTGTCCATTCAGCCTGATAGACATAACTGAGAATATTGATGTACATCACCACAGTGTTCCCAAGGCTGCTTTTCCTGAGTTGTGTTAATTACCTTTTGAAAGAAATTCTTCGGTGTAGCTTGAGTATCACCAAAATGGTAGCATGTCATTCTTATGAGCACCACACTACAAGTACAGAATACATGTAGCATCTCAACTTGTTTGAAGCCTTAAGGGTATTGTTTGCAGTGCATTTGTGTAATATGATTTGATGAACAGGCCATTCATCTAATCCAACTATTAACATAAAGGTATCCTCTCAGAAAGATGAGAATGATTAGATATTTTTCCTCCATTTCCTGAAGCTTAGGAGTTTACCATATTTTGCCTAATGCAAAGCCAATCATGTTGAACCTTTGATGAGAAAGCCATATAATCTGTGACCATGTCAAATATAGATTAAGAAGGAAAAGATAAAAATGTATTGATGCATACCTTGCTTCTGCATAATTTCCATTCTTTTTGCACATTTCAAAACAAAAATACATTTTATCTAAATTTCTTTACAAATTGTTCATTGAATATGTTTGCATTTGATGAACATTTTGTCTTAACTCCTTTCATATTCTGAAAATATGTACTAAGCACTATTAGCCTAATATTTTCAGTATATTCTTTCAGATTCTAATCCAAGATTTCACCAAGTTTTCCACTGCCATGCTTCTACATAATTAAAATGCAAGTCCTATGTTCAAGCATCAAGCCCTTTTCAGGCATGAATAAAATATGCATGAAAGGGCTACTAGGAATGGATGGAGCAGATATTGCTGAGTGACTGAAATCAAGCATTTTGGTTATAGATCTCTCTAATAAAGCCAGCCATGTGTATATGAACATAAACTGATGGGCTAATTAAATACTGTTTTTGTAGTTTAGCTGGTAAACAGGTCAAAGCAAGGTTATTGCAAGAAGTGGATTTTACTACAATGAATAGTGCACAAAACTAACAAAAGCTATGCTTCCGTATGAAAGTATTCAGAAGCTGTGAAAGAGATATCCCTACTTTAAAAAATGAATATCAAATACAAAATCAAAAGAACAATGATAAGTTTTAGATATATTACTAGTACTGCAATTAAGCTATATGTTATGTTTGTCATTTGTGGTTTTGAAATTTCATGTACAATGTATTAATGAAAGTCCACTGGTTTTGAAATGAACAGCAAATTTTCCATAGGAAGAGAGATGATGAAGGAAATAATTCTAGCTGACATAACAAGGCTAGGACTGTTCATGTTCCAACTTGTCATTAGGTCAAATTTACTGTTGCATCGCTGCCTACCTTGTGAATGTAAGATATTCTGTAAGATCTACTTTAGACCATACTTTTCTCTGTATATCTTACTTTTATATTGTAATAACATCTAGATCCCATTTAGCCGTTCTCTGTTCTTAAACACTAAACACTTAAACACTAAACACTTATTTCATTGTACAGATTCATACAACCACCTGAATTCAGCATCATAGCTTAAACAAATTCCAAGGTTACCTCATCCACAAGTGAATCTGATGTTGCTTTCATAATTTGCACAGTACAATTTTAATCTGATTTTATAAATATTATTTTTTCTAGATATTCCTTCCGTTAAAATAATACCTTCTACACTGTGGCCAGAAGAAGGACTATCTATAACTTTGATTTGTGAATCCAAAGGAAAACCATTGTAAGTAATTTAACAAGCGATGTGTTTTTGTTATTTTCTTTATTCTCCTTTGCAGCTTCTGACTGCAAAGCTGTACTGTTTTTCTTTTGTCCTGGAGTGTAAAATGATCTCTACTACAGAAAATCCCTTGAAGCATGTCTTCATTAAATGTCTATGGAAGACTGGTCTTTTACTTTGTCATTTATTTTAGTCTTGGGAAAGGATTCCTGCTGTGCATTTTTTTTAAGAAAGCTATTTCTACCTGAAAGAATTGCAGTCTTATTTGCTGTTCATATCATCAGACTGATAGGTACATATTCTCAAAGTAAAATCTCACATCTGATGAAAAGCTTCTACAATCAACACTTTTTTAACTAAAGTGTTGATCCTCTGTTTCTTTCAGTTGTCATTTACATGGTAATTGGAAATTTAGTGATGTATGCAAATGTTTTTTCAAGTATTCCAATTTTAAAATAGCAGTAAGAGCCAGTGAAGGTGAATATGTTTGAAGTTAACTATGAATGTTTATTTCTTTACAAACAAATGTTAAATTCATTCTGAATATATTTTAAAATTGATTATAATTTACTACTAAGTAAATATGAACACTATTATATCCACCTACCATTGTGAGAAATAATTCAAATGATCACGTTCCACTTCTCAGTATTATGTTAGATGCTCTCAACACACATGCCTTTTAATTTGTTTAGTTATGTTTGCATACTACACTTCAGGCAAGGTATAGCCAAGTTTGGGACTTGTATTTCTACAAAGAATATCGATGGAGTAACCAATCTTGAAATTTGGATGGAAGAATTTACTGTAAGTGTTAGGGAGACATGTATACATCCTGGCTGTTTTTCTAAAGAATATACTATTAGCAGTCCAGTTTTTCTTACTCGGAAAGTGATCTATTTATGATTAATTTGCTATTCTGCTCCCACTTCAGTAGGAAGACAACAAAGTAACAGAAGCAACAATTATTTTTTACCAGCCAATTACATTATCACAATATACTTTTGAAGACAACTTAAAACCTGCAGTCTATTTATTAGATTTATTTATTCAGATTTGCACATAACACTAATGCTGAAAGCTCTGCATTGATTTGTCAAGTACACTTCTGAGGGCTAGTTTTTAAATTTAAAAGCTCCATACAGTGGATATAAAAAGTCTACATATCCTGTTAAAATGCCAGGTTTTGAGATATAAAAAAAAATCAGATCAAGATAACTTACTTTAAACTTTTCCCACCTTTAATATACATAAGCTGTACAATTCAATTGAAAGACAATCTGAAATCTTTTAGAGGACAAAATAACAAAAAGTGTATAATAATATGGTTGCATAACCCTTGAAATAATACTTTGTGGAACATCTTTTGATTTTATGACAGCATTCAATCTTTTGGGGAAGAAGCCTATCAGCAGGAAGCATCTTGCCCTGTGAATCCTTGCCCACTTTTCCTTACAAAAGCACTCCAAATCTGTCAGATTGTAAGGGCATCCTGTCACAGCCCTTTTCAGGTTAGCCCACAGATTTTCAATTGGATTTGCATCCTGGCTCTCACCTGCACAGTTCAAAAACTTTGGTCTTCTTTCAGTGAAGTAATTATTTTCTTCAATTGGGTTATTGTTGTACTAAAAAGTGAAATTTATCTTCATCTTCATCAGATTAACAAAGGCCTGAAGATTTTGTCTAAAATTAATTAATATTTGGAACTGTTTATTATTCCCTCCACTTTGACTAAAACTGCAGTTCTAACTGAACAAAAGCAATCCGAAGGCATAATGCTGTCACCATCATGCTTCACTGTGGATTTAGTGTGCTTTTGATTATGCACAGTGTTGTTTTTGTGCCAAACATACTATTTGGAATTGTGGGCAAAAAGTTCACCCTTGGTCTCATCACATTTTTTTCAACGTTTTTGTCAGACTTGATGTAGATTTTTGCAAAATGTAATGGGGCTTGGATGTTTAAGAAAAGGCTTCCATCTTGCCACCCTACCTCACAATTCAGACATACCCCATGTAGTACACAACCAGTAGTTGCCAGAAATTCCTGCAGCTTGTTTAATGTTGTTGTAAGAATCTTGGCAACCTCCCAGATCTTCTTGGGTTTTTTTTAAATCAATTTTAAAGGGTGATCCAGTTCTTGACAATGTCACTGTTGTTCCATTTTTTCTACACTTGTTGATGACTATCTTCATTATATTTCATGGTATATCCAGTGCCTTGTAAATTATTTTGTACCTTTCTCCTGAATAATACTTTCCAACAGTGAGATCCCTTTGATGTGTTGTAAGCTCTTTGCAGACTATGGCTTTTGCTGTAAGAGGCAACTGAGTAAATGTCAAAAAAATCCTACTACAATAGCTGAGCTTTACATGGCCTTGATCAGTCATTTAATTGATGGCAAATGTATACTGACTATGATTTACAATCAAGTTGAATATAATTGGTTAATTCTGAACACAGTCACAACATAATAACTATAATCTTAAAAGTTCTCAAAACTAGTCAAGCCAACTGCAGACCTAATTCCTGTGGGGGGGATGAATATTTTAATTGTAATTTTGAGATGTAATTATCACAGTGACCTTTTAAGTCAAACTACCATAGAAATTGGTTTTTTTAATTAATTTTCTGTGGTTCTGATTTAGCAGCTGGGGAAAAAAAAGAAACTAAAATGGATGCTAGAAAGATGGTAAGACAGTGGTGGCGAACCTTTTAGAGACTGAGTGCCCAAACTACAACCCAAAACCCACTTATGTATTGCCGGGTGAGCGTGGCTCACTGGATGGGTGTGGCCCACTGGATGGGTGTGGCCCACTGGATGGGTGTGGCTCCTGCCACTGCCCCCACCCCCCATGGCACCTTTTTTCCAGCTTCGACACATTACTTTCTCTGCCGCTGTGTGGGACTGAAAATAAAATTCAGTCAAGCAATTCCAACTTGTGAGATCTTTTTTTTCCCATGAGAAGTTAAAATTGATTGATTGAAACTTTTTTTTTCACACGGAGGCAGAGGCCTAGAACTGGGGCGACAGTGTGCGTGACCACAGAGAAGGCTCTGCATGCCACCTGTGGCACACATGCCATGGGTTCTCCACCACGGTGGTAAGAGAATGATGTATTGACCTTGACCTATGCTGTTGCAAAACAATGGATCGGACCATCTTTACATCAAGATCATGGGCTTGTACAGAAGTTTCATCAAAATGACAAAAGTGTGATTTAGAGAAAGGCAAAGGAGTGTAGAAGCCATAAGCAGATAACAGACAGTGAATATCTCAGTCCTGGACAAAATAAACATGCCTTAAATCTGCATTATAGATGGGGCAGAGAAAAGCTCTACAAGTTTCCAAATTTCTGTTATTACACCCTACAACAATAAAATCAAGTTGCAGGAGTTCCTGCAATATCTTTTTCTTGGTATGCCTTACCTTGAAAGGTCAGATATGTTGCAAGATCACAATGCAAGTTTTACCATTTAGTATTTGCATAGCCAGTGTACCTGGCTGAGGAATTCTGGGAGTTGAAGTCCACAAGTCATAAAAGGGCCAAGTTTGAAGACCCCTGGCATAGAGTGTCACAAAGGAAGTGCAAAGGAGTAGAGTTTATGTTGTCTCCCCTTCCCCTTGCCTCCACAACCATAAACTGAATAAATCCATAAAGAAAAGAAAACAGGAAAAAAGTTCCCTAACTTTTGCAAGTAGACTTGGAATATTAAAAAGTTGTATTTGAAATCTGATATTTTTTAATTGCAAGGCTACTTATATTTCACCAATAACTCTTTTAAAATATACTATTCTAGAATTTGTAATGCTCTACAACAGGGGTGTCAAACTCACAGTGTCATGTGCCGTGTCATGATATATCACAAGTTTTTTTTCCAATTGGAGGGTTTTAGCATGGTGCATATGGCCCGCAGACCGGCAGTTTGACACTCCTGCTCTACAAGCTAACAAGATTAGGTGCATATGTAATCTAGGAACAATAAAGATATATTGAAAGACAAACCATTTCTAGTAGGAAATGTGTTTATACCTTACACTGAAATGTCACAGACCTTATTGGAATACTAATAGAGAAACAACCTAAAAGCCATTACCATATGTGACTACATAGAAAAACTATTGAGATCTGTAAAGAGGAAGGAGTTTGAAAATAAAAAAATCAGGAATTGGTTTCATCAAAATGGACTAATCAGAAATTTTCCCAATTTTCTTGGACTCCCATGACATAGATCAATGAAAGATCAGTTTGCCAGGTTCAAATGCAATACAATATAGTTAATTTCTCTTCAGTTGCCTGTAAGCTACCAAGAAATACACTAAAAGTAAACTCACTCTGCCTCTGCTGGAAGAACATCAGGACACTGGAAAACTAGATAACAACTATTCATCTGATAGGTCCTCACTTTTGAAATCATCTGGAGTTCCAGAGTACAATAATGCAAACTTAGAGCTAGTCAGAATATGCTATTCTTATAAAGCTGTTTATCTTGGATGTCATTTAAAAAATATATACAAAATATATATTCTAGCTCCCTATATTTTCTTCAGAATTCTTCAAATATCCATCTGGAGTTTCTGAGGTATCATAGTAATCCAGCATGGAGAACTATAATAAATACCTACATAGAAATTATGAGTTTGAAAAATCTAAAAGTATCACTATCTTAGAAAAAAGATTCAAGCAAAATAATGTGGTTTTCAAATGAATTTTTAAATTAAAACAAGAAATAATAACTTCTACACAATAAAGGAAACACTCCTAAATGTAGGTTGGTTGTGCAATACATCTTTTTTAAGGATATTTAAAAATTTCAGTCTTGTTAATGGCCAACTAATGTCATACAGTGTTGCTTAGTGATTTAATTAAGGAACAGAAGGAGATTAAGCATTAATTATTTCAAGAGTTCCTATGCCAGTATATAGACTTCTTATCCATCGCAATGGAGAGTGTTGGCAGGAAGTTCAAATTCATTTCCCAACTTTTAGATCTTTCCTGACAATGTGTCAGATTTATAAGCCAAGAAGATTCTGGAGATAACAAGATAAATAAAACCACTAAATAAAATAGGTTAAAATTTGGGATATAAAAAGCACGATAGCACAGAAATATATTTCCTTAATGCTAACTGCTAACAGGGCAGGTATTAAGAATCTTCCATAAGTAGGAGTATATATAGATTTTTTTTACCTCTTTCGTTTAATCTTAAACCAAGTACAACAATCAAAAGTTAATATGAGAAAAAATGAATACATGACAAAAAATCTTCTGGAATCAAGATCTCAACTCAGTTCATTCATGCTAGGAATTCAATATTATAAGAAAGAAAAGGAATCTGTTTATTTTCGATCTGATCAACAAATTATCACTGTTAATATAAATAACTATTAAGGTCAAACATCACACATAAAGAAAAATATAAAGGACATGCATACATTTTATATTTACTACATCGGGTATAAAACTCGCAACATCACGTGACATGTTGTGACGTATCATGCCTTTTTTTCCATTGCCGGCAATGGGGTGGGTGCAGTTTCGGCATGACACATACGGCCTGTGGGGCGGCAGTTTGACACCCCTGTACTACTTTGAGTACGTTATATTGTCTATGTTGACATTCAGTGCAATAAGCTAATTTCTGTTCCATGAAAAATGAAAAATTTTGAAATATAATCAAAGATAATTTCAGTTTTCAGGGAAACATACAAATAAATTAATTTTAAACATATTTATAAAATCAATTTTTCATGTCTAGAGCTTAGTATTATAATACAAATATAATTTTAAAAAATGACAAATAGTTATAAGAAGAGATTTTGAAACTAATTGCTAAAGACTATGGTTTATAATTTTTTTTATTTTTACTCTGCTTTTTCTCAAGTAATTTTGTACAGATTTTATTATGATGATTACAGTTATGGTTATGGAGCCTGCTATTAAACATACACATGATTAAAGCTCATCCAGTGAATTTTACTAGAAATTGATGAACTGATAATGGGAATCAGTGCTTTTCCCAATCTGATATTTTCCAAGCTTATTGGCAGGCAACTGACATTCAACACATATACAATCTAGGGCAGGGGTCCCCAACCCCCAGTCCGTGGACCAATACCGGGCCTCAGCATGCCAGCAACTGGTCTGCACAAACAATGAAAGCCCCATCCACAGGATGCAGGCAGCACACAAAACCATGCCCTCTCTGGTCCATGGAGAAACCTCTGTCCACGTAACCAGTCCCTGGTGCCCAAAAGGTTGGGGATGTCTGATCTAGGGTGTATTATATTGTTTTCATTTCTTTTTAATTCATCCATTTCACTTTATTATCTAGGCTACAGAAAAATATGTGCAATCAGCAAAATAGAAGACACATTTTAAAAAAAGAAGAAAAAAGCTGCACAATTTTTCTTGGATGTGAAAAACGCCCTTAACTATTTGCAGCAACACTTCATGTTGTAGTACCAAATGAAATGAAGCTCAGAGAGGTATTTCTAGCTTGTGTTAAAAGCATGTATCTATGGCCAAAGCAAAGATTATAGCTATAGTCATAATTTCTAATCAACATTTTCAAATCAATAAGAGAACAAAGAAGGATGTCTATTCTCTCCTTTACTATTTATCATTGTGCTGGAAATACTGGCAGAAAAAAAATGATAAAGTGATAAATAACAGGTTTCAAAATTTGTGGAGAGAAATATAAGTTTAAAAACTATGTGGATAATGCAATATTAAGCATAATAGAATCACAAAATAAAATTTAATGTAAATAATTCATAATTATGCACAATATTTTGGATATAAAGTTAATGTTTACAAAACAAAAATATTTACAATATTTTTAATTAATGAAGATTTTGTGTTTTTGGGGTTTTTTTGCAAGAAGAATCGGGCTATCAGTTCACTCAGCGGGATATCTTGGTTTGCACCTGACAATCAAGAAACCTATCAAAATAATTACATTAATTTATGGCAAGAGATTAAGAGGAACCTTTAAAGGTCGAAGAATATAAGATTATTTTTGTTAAGAAAAAATGCAATTATGGAAATGAATGTAAAAATCCAAATTAACTATTTATTTTAAATGACACCAATTCAAATTTCAGAGAGAATCTTACAAAAATAGCAAGAACCTAATGCCACATTCATATGGAGCATTAAATTAAAAAATCCTGCAAAATTCCAAAAAGAAAAGGTAGTCTTGCTCTTCCATACTTTAAATTGTACCTTAAAGCAAGCTGCCTACCTGGATAACTGATAGCAGTATGGCAAACTTGGAAGGAGTTAACTTGGCCAATGGACTTCATAGATATACAAATCAAGATAAGAACTTAAAATTAGATAATATTAGACCAAATCCAATAATAGAATAAAATTCCACAAACATAATAATATGTCTGACAGGTTCAGTTCTAGCTTCTTCAATGTTTTTCATATGAGAGATAGTTATAGCAAGAAAAATGTAATTACATATGCAAATATAGTTCAATCAGATTCTATGAATAGGTTTAAAACACAGCAAGATTACTAAGTGAATGCTTCAATACACCAAATATAGGTGATATATTTACAAATCATTGGAAAGATAAAATCATATCTCAAGAAGAATGGGGAATATTAACAAATAAACAGAATTTGAAAGTATAAAACCAATACCATTTATAAATTTTATATAGGTATGACACAGAGACAGAACAAACAAAAAAAATTGTAAAATGGATGCAAAACTTAGTTACCACATAACAATGGAAAGAATTATGGACTAAAGCTATATATTATACATCAAATTTAACTTTAAAAAAATACTAAATGTTTTGCAGACTGTATATAGCTCTATCAGTAATAACTAAAATACAGAAATTATACATCAATATATAAGGAAAATGTCATGAAATAGAATAAATATTTGATCACATGTAGTGAACATGCAACTCACCCCAAATACACTGGAAATATATACATAATGTAATGCAAAAAAGTCTTAGAATTTGAATTTGAAAGGAAACCACAACTTTTCCTACTAGGTATAATCTCATAAAAAATAACAAGAAGCAAAATAATTTAATGAGTGGGAGCTGAGAATTCCAAATGACCCCCAATTTGACCATCAGTCTTGAGTAGGTATCTCCAGGACTATATATGAAAAATCCCTAGATTTGTGAAGCCCAAACTGATAACTGGATCTGGCAGCAATGGATAACTTTCCCCAGTAATGTTGAAGTTTATGTACATGTTAAATGGGTAAGAGAACTCTCACCACACAAATAAGTACCAAAGGTACAATTGCTAACCCCCATAGCACCAATTGGAACTTATTTTTAATTATTTTAAATTTTGTATATTTATATGTTTTTTTTTTAAATTTTAGGCTGTACACCGCCCCGAGTCCTTCGGGAGAGGGGCGGTATAGAAATTTGATTAATAAATAAATAAAATAAATAAAGGAGAAAAACTACCATAACATAGTGCCTCCAATTCTCAGATATCATAATTGACTCGCAAAGATATCATAGTTGAGGGCTTCAAAATTAATTAAGAGATGAAGGTCATCAAAGATGGATACATCGCCTCCATCCCAGCTTCACTTCAAAGGTCTTCAGCAAGTGCAACAATGCCAGTCTGTACTAATCACTGACCTGGGGTAAAAAAAAACCCAGTTTCCTGCACAATCCTCTGCTACTATAGTCTTGACGAACTTCTCAACAGACTTCCTGAATAAAGGCAAATTTGAGACAAGTTGATAATTATAAAAATGTGTTGGATCCATCGACTGTTTCTTGGGGGAGGGGGAGGAACGCACTACCATCTTTAATGCTAAAACAACTATGCTCTCTCTTAAAGGAGCCAGCCTCATTATTATTATTATTATTATTATTAATTTAATTTCTATGCCGCCCTATTCCGGAGAACTGCATGGATCCAAGCAACTGGTCTCCTCCCAGGCAACGTGAACAACTGTTAATGTACAATGTAGTTGTACATAATGTAATGTAAACAAATGTATAACAGCTACAAGTACACATAATTCCTGACCAGCACTTTCTGTTTTTAAACTGTCTCACATATACTCTGGGATGATGCTGATTTAATAATTTACTGTAGTACTTAAAATGTTGCTTTTACTAGATTTTTATTTCAAGGCCAGCATCTTACCACTATGCCAAACTATCTCTCATGTTAAAATGATTTGGATTTTAAATAATACTTGATATGGAAAGGCAGATGTGTTCTACTATCCAGATTGTTGTGACCATGATGCTTTTTTTTTTTCAAGGAAACTATTCCTAAATTCTTTTTTCCTTGTTGTTTGCTTTATTGAAACTCTGATTTTGTTTCGGTTAATACTCAAGACAATAAGGAAATAAGACTCAGGTAACCATGACAACTAGGGGGTAATAAAGTAGTATTCCTATTCATGTTTACTTAAAAGGAAGTGATGTGAGTGGGTATGGGCTTAGTGTAAAATCAAAAATAAGAAAGATGAAGCATATACGCTTTTTTCCAAAATGCCTCTCATTTCCTAAGAAATAGAAATCTGGGACAACAGTCTATATCGGGCTGGGTGGGCTTCATTCCATTGTTCTTGACTGGTAGAAGATATAGATAGAAATATAAAAAAATGAATAAATCAATTAAGAACTGAACCTTCTATCATCTTCAAACTATGACTAATATAGGTTTTACCACAGTCACACCAAATCATCTTACTTCCCTTTCCATCTTCTATCCATGCTTGTAGAAAATTGATAAGGGCATAAAACATGGGCTTAAAAAAGAAGCTTAATAATTTAAGACTTACCGCATTAAATCGAATAAATAAATAAATTAAATTGTTCCCATACTATAGAATGTAAGAAACTCATACACCCTTGAATTTGCTGACCAAAATTAGTGTATGACTACTTATTTTTACTTCTGTTTTCTTCTTGTTTTAACTTTGGACAAAGTTCCTAGCTTGTCTTGCCCTGATTTCTTGACTGCTGGCTAATTTCCTGATTTCCTGGCATATGACTACATTCCCTATGCAGCATGCCACTGATTTATCTTTTTGATCTGATGCTCAAATCAGCTTGATGTCATTCATGATTCATTTGGTATACTGGGCTGTTTGCCTGGCTTTTGCTATTTTTGAATTGTTAACATTTATCTTTAGAAAATTAAGACTTTTAAAAAAATCTTTTAAAATTAATAAATGAATCAGTCTTATGTTGGAAGATTAAAAGCTTCAAACACAAAATGCAGAATGAGTTTAGATGAATCCAGTTTGGGAATATTACTTTATGTGGCTATTTATATGAGGTGATTTGGCACTTTGGCATAACTTGCCATCCCTGAATGGCAGTTCCTTTTCCCACATTGCATTTGCACTAGTCAGCTTTTTAATTATCCTCACATTTAAAAGCAATTTGCAATATAATCAGGAGGAATAAAGGGACAGTTATAGTTTAGATTTTAGGTTATTATTTCCTTTACAGGCATGCTAGTACCCTAAAGCATGCTAGTAGCAATCAAGGCCTTCCTTTTATATTTATTAGCAGATTTAATAAATAAAAATTCTATAGGATTCTAAAGTTTCTCTTCTTAAAATATGTGAACAATGGTTACTAAATCTATTAGCATATATATGTTCCAAAAATATGCAAATGTAAGCTGTATTGAGATAATGAAACATTCAAGTGAGTGCATCTAGTGGTGGTTACAAATTACTGGAATTAATTGAGAGCTGTGTTGTTAATGCTAATGAAATACAGTTGGGGATATTAATATGTTCCATTTTTGTTCAATAATTCTGTTTCTGCAGATGAAGGGATATAATGCAGTGAGGTATCAGAAAAAAAATCTTTATTTTCTTTCTTGAATCTTACCTCATCAGTGTTCTCATTCTTCTTCTATCTGAGCTCTGTAAGATTTTGTAAGATAAAACTGCACTATAAAATTGCAGAGACCTTAACTGCTATTTGTAGTCATGTCACAATTTCATATATTGTATCAGTGCCACCTTTTTTAACCTTTTCCAGGCATAAAAATAAGAAAACATGTATAATACTTTAAAATAATGTAGGACATTTCTTGTAGTTTTAAAATAGTTTGCCTTTTCATTATTTAGTATTCACAACATATATATGTTTAATAAATTAACCTATATACTTATTTTTAGATCTCATTGAAATGTACAAAGAAACCGTTAAGATGAGAAATTATGAGTGAACTGAAGATGAGAAAATATGTATCTTACGAAGTTGGTTTTAAATCATTAGAGATTTTTGTCTGCTAAATTTAGTACCTATTCTTCTATACCTTAAGAGAAATAAGTTAAGTCAGCGTTTTAGCAGAAATGCACAGAGTTTGAACATAAATGTTTTCTGCTAAATTACATGTGCAAAATTGGCTTCAAAGCTCATCTGTTTGCTAGATAAGAATTTCCCTTGGGCTTCTAGCTTTGGGTTTGGAGGTTAGCCAGAGGACAGAATAATCAGATTCAGCACAGGTAAAATAATAAATGAAGTATTGAAACACTTACTTTATCCATAAAATGCTTCTTTGCAGTTTGAAATACTGTTATATTTGGAATGCATTTATTTTTTTCCCCTCAAAATGAATTTTGCACTCTGTTTTAAAATATATTTTCATAAGAGAAAAAAAACATTTTCAAGAAATCTTGAACATTATTAATCTTCTGATATCATATTTTCCCAAAATTGCATTATTCATGGGTGGGGGTGGGGGTTGTGTATGTGTGTGATTAATGTAATTTGGGGAAAATATGATATCAGAAGATTAATAGTATTTAAGATTTCTTGAAAATATTCTTTCTCTTATGAAAAAAATATTTTAAAACAGTGTAAATTACATTATTCATGTGTGTGTGTGTGTGTGTGTGTATACACACATGAATAATGTAATTAGAATTAGAAATAACAGCATATTTTCTTCAAGACCATGTCTATACTGTGTTGCACTTACACTCTATTCTCTAGTTATGTTGTCTCTGGCAGTATAGTTTTATCTATATTTACTTAGAAATTGAGTGTATTACCCGGTAAAATGGCTTGGGATATGCCTATACATGAGGGATGGGCATCTTTTGGTGGCTGAGCACTGTGTTGAGATAGAAGTTAAAGCTTGTAGAATATAAAGTGATGAATTGGTAGGTAAAAATGTAAAATGGGAAAGCTTCATCTTGCATGAAGTTATTAGTATAGTAGTACTACACTACTACTATAGTTGTGCCAGGACTACCAAAACTTTTCCAAGTTGAAAGGATTGAACAGTGACATTACCATTGCCCAGGGAATGCCCAGTTGGAGGCTCCTTTCATTGCCCCATTAAGTTATCCACTAATGTGGTACCATCTATCTACTTGCAGTCAACCATTTTCAAATTGCTGGGTCAGCAGGAGCTGAAGCATGTGACAGGAGTTCACTCCACCCTGCGCAGCAACAGGGTCATGAACTCAAACCTGCCGATACTCAGTCCAGTGTCCTAACTTCATGAGTCACTGTGTTCCTTAAATGCATATAGTTGAGGCCAGGCTTTTCTTTTTCTCATAGTTTGGAAAAATATTTACTTTTATTAATTTACTATATTTTTTATTTAGAAAGAGAAGAAAATTTGTCTTACTGGCACCAAATAGCGTTATTAAAATTTGGAAATACTGCCATAAGGGAGAATCTATTGATCATAGTCTATGTGCCACACATGGCTTGTGAACTGTAGAAATGAATTTCCACTTGGAGTTCTTCGTGTCCTGCTTTTTTATTTGTTTGTTTGTTTTGTTTTGTTTTGACTATGCACAGGAATGTACTGTTATCACCCAAATAAAGCAAAATTTAAAAGGGAGAAGACATAACTAAACATAGAACATTGAATCAAATAATTTGTGTTTATATTCCAGATACATTGTTATACTTTATATTTAAAATATAATTTGGGTTATTTGTAATGCTTCATGGGAAAAATATCTGGAAAAAAAGAAGAGGACTGTTACTCATCATTTTTGAGGGTACTCCTATTTGAACATTGAGCCATAAACAAAGAAGTATGAACTCTGAAGCAAATAAACATGAAGCATATCTGAAAGACTACTTGGGTACTAAAAATTTATTTCTTTTTTTTTTTTAAATATTTTTATTGGTTGTTTTTTTTTAAATTTTAACAGAAAAAAGAGACTAAGCATATCAAATCATAGTATTAAAATAAACAATCATCCATAAACAGAGCAGAAATACATTTTCCAATGCATCTAATGATAATAACTCAACTGAAAATAAACATCTCAAACAAATAACCTTCATCCTTCTCTATCTCCATCCTATTATTCCCCCTTCTTATCAACTTCCACTTAAATCAATCTTCACTCCACCAAAGGCCACCCAGACAACCCTTTAGTAACAATAATTAATTATTCTTCCACCAACCCCAAATACAGTTGAGAAAACATATCTAAAATTATAATCCCTCCCTAACCCACGACTTCCCAGAATGCTTACAGGGTATAACAAAAGAAAACCCCACTACATCAAACATAATTATTGTATAATCTTAACAAGAATTTTAAACTATGTAATATATACATTCTCTAAATCAAAACAATCCATTAAAAAAAAAACTCATCTTATTAGAATTAAACAGATGATATTAATGACAATAATAATATCAATAAATCCCTCAATTCATAAAAAGAAAAATAGTAATAATAATAATAGTAGCAATATCAATTACATTCTAAAAAAAACTCATCTTATTAGAATTAAACAGATAATATTAATAACGATAACAATATCAATGAATCCCTCAGTTCAAAAAAAAGTAATAATAATAATAATAGTAGCAATATCAATTACATTCTAATCAATTTAATTTCTCATAATATATCTTAATATATCTTCATTTAACCATCCTCACCAAAACCTTAGCTATAATATTTATCTTTAATTCAACCCATAATCTTAAATTAAGCTTAATTCCTTATTAAACAATTAACTCATCTTGTTAAAAATAATATTTATCATCTATAAATTTCATTTAATCAATCGACTTCTGGGCTCTCTCATCTAACAAACTATTTATAGCATTTCTAACTTACATTCCTTCAATTTTATCCAGTCTATCTATCTCATCATTAAATCAATCTAATGTCAAACCCAGATCATCAAAACAAATACATCCTTCGTCAATTTAATTATGTCAACCATTAAACATCTTCTCTTGCATCTTACTCCTAATCTTGGTCCTCAATTCAGTCCATAATTTTAAATTGCCAATAATTCCTTACATACAAGTTTAAATTTCATTGCTTCAAACGAACTCTAGGTTTTTTTCTTAACCAAACAAGCCGCCATAACAGGGCCACCCTTTCAAATAATAAGTCTCTCTTCGTTATTTCTTCAGCCCCGTAAATAAATTGCTTCTGAAACTGAATCTTCCTATCTTGAATCAATTCGTCTTGGTCTCCATAAATAAACTGCTCATCAAACAAAGTCCATTTCACTTTGTAGCCTAAGTGCTTCTTGAGGTGAAACAATGTCTCTCTTTTGTGAATTAAATCCTCTTCTTGGTGCTTAACTGGATAGAATTCCTTTTCTTGAAACAAAACCTCTTCCTGTCCATAAATAAACTTTTCATCAAGCAAAATCCAGTTATAGTCCCCATTCTCAGAAGTATCCTCTTCCTTTCCCTGTTGATCTCCTAATTTCTCTTGTATTGTATAATACTCAACAGAGGATTGTAATTCATTTGAAGGGGAGATTCCAGTTAAATGTTCCAACTCTTCTCCATATTCAAATTGTGATATAAATTGTTCAGCAGTAAGTTGTTCAGCTTCACTCAAAGGAAGGTATCCAGCACATATAGTAAATATTTCTGTAAAAGCCTCTTTCAAAAGTGCTTTAATCTCTTTAAACTCTTGCGTAAAAGTCTTCTGTGTATCAGGTCTTTTTTCATAAAATTCAACAGTACAATCCAACATAGGTTTAGCATTTGACTGTAGATTCCACTCCATTTTAAATTTCAAATAGTCACAGCCATCTCTCTAGCTGCACTTAAAGAAGCAGGAAGTGAGAAATAACAAATCCACTTTCACTATCCAGCACTTTCCCTAACAATGAAAGCAGTGAAAGTTAAGCGCCATCTTAAAGCATTATGTTGATTGTGATCGTTAGAAATGTATAGCCAAAAAAAAACAATAAAAATACTTGCAATCCATTTAAAACTCCTGTATTCATTCAGCCTGCTTGCAGTCTCTCCAGTGTTGAACTTAGAAGAAGCAGAGGTGGTCGCGGCGTCTTTCTCTGTCAGAAGACAGAAGCGTCTCTGGAAAGGAGCGTTCTCCGGAGCTATAGGGAGCTCACTCTTAATCCCTGAAAACTTATTTTCCAGGGATCTAAGAAGGCTCAACCTTACTCCCGATGCTCTACACCTCTCCTTTGCCCGGAGAGGGGATTTTTCACCGCGAAAAAACAGCTGATGAGCGCTGTTTTTCGCGGCTTTACAAATCCAGAGAGCGGAGTCTCACAAAGGAGACCCAGCAGGGGCCGCGGAGCCACCGGAAGTCCTAAAAATTTATTTCTTGTAATATTGGATTATACATGTAAATAAAAAATTAATGTTAGCTAGATTATATGTGTTATGTTGCTTTAAAAGAGTTATTTTATCCTGTTATTAAACTATGAACCTGATTTCTATACTAAAGTACTTGTTTTCTACTATTTTGATGGTTGTATTGTGTTTAGATGTATCTTCTCCTGAAAGCATGGTTTTTTTAATTTATCTTGTTTTTATTTATTTTTTTAACGATTGTATACTGTCAAGGGTCATGTTTAGCGCAATGGGCAGCTATATAAACATGTTAAATAAATAATAAATTAATAAATAGTGACACATAATAGTACATGATGTAACATGGATACAATGTCTGGTTTCATTCATTCCTCTTAACTCCGTTTACAAGGGTTTTTCTGGCTGTATGTGTTTTTCAAAAAAAAACCACTAAAAATTAATTATGAACAAAATAAAATAGTGAATTACCTATTTTACACATTGTTTCTGAAAAAGTAGTAACTTTTCAATATGAAAATATGGACAAATGTACAATTTAAAATATCTTTTTTTCTTTATACTTTGTACTGGGAGTATTGAATTCATTTAAAAAGCTATACCTGTATATTTATTTATAACAACATTTGAAGAATGTGAATGATCAATATAAAATGTATTTCCAGTGTCAACATTGCTTGAAAATACTAAAGACTAAGATTGTTGGAAGAAAGGAATATAAAATTGATTTATTTGATCAAGAATAAAATAGATGGGTTGTTATTTCTGATACTTAATAGATTTTTGCTGATAAAAAGACTAAAATGATGGTGCTTTATGGATTTGTTTATAGATATGGGATATGGGAAGAAGACATCATTTGTTGTAATTTAACAGAAGTGAAAAGTTACCAATATTATTTATACTTGTGATGAAGGTTGGGAGCATGTCTTTATATATTCCTTTTAATTTTTTTTAAATTATAGTCCTTCCTTCCTTCCTTCCTTCCTTCCTTCCTTCCTTCCTTCCTTCCTTCCTTCCTTCCTTCCTTCCTTCCTTTTTCTTTCCTTATGTCTTTCCTATTTTTTGCTTTGCACCTTTTATTATTTCTTTATATTTTTCTCTTTCTTTTAATTGTTATTGTTGTAATTATAATCTTTTAAAAATTACTTGAAAAAATAACATTCCTAATGCATTGTTCAATGATAGACAATCTCTAACAATGAAAGATATTCAGTTATTTTAATTTTAGAATTAATTACAGAGCAATCCGATTGGAACAAAAGGTAATCTGTCATACATATAGACCCACAGGAACATCCAGAGCTACAATGATCAGAATGGGGGGCGGGGAGTATTGAACTGTTGTTAGATTTTTCTTCCAAGTAATTCACTTTTTTTTAATTTTCCTCTGTCACTGAAATCTTGGATATTAAGCAATTATGCCCACTGTAGTCTTCATGTAGACAGAAAAATTTTAGATGCTCAGAATTCAAACAATAAGTGAAATCTGTCCTTGTGCTTTCAACGATTAACAAGGCTATTGATATTGGTGCTTTGTATCTATCAAGCTTTCAAGATTCAACTGGCCTTAAAGATAGATGTGCAGTCATTTTACCAAACATCCTATGGCTGAGAGTGACTAGCTTATGGTCATCTTGCTTGGTTTATGCCTTGTTTCTATCTGGGTGCCTTAACCACTACTCAGAATGGCTCTCTTTTTGCTCTTATACTTACTGCATAAAGAATCTCTGTTGGGTTAATTCAATATATATTCCTTTTTTATAAATATTTAGTTGATTTCTATCCTGCCTTTATAAGTAACTCAATACTCCTTCCTCCTCCTATTTTCCTCTCAACAATTCTATGAGGTGGATTGAACTAAGAGAGAATGACTTGCCAAAAGTCACACAGATGATGACTTTCATGCCTGAGGTGGGACTCAAACTTAAAGTCCAGCACTTTAACAACTATACCATGTATGCTATAATAATAATAATAATAATAATAATAATAATGTTTATCATGTATTTTTATAGACCAGATCCAGTTTTATGGACAAAGGATGGTGGAGAATTACCAGATCCAGAAAGAATGGTTGTCAATGGTAGGGAGCTACACATTAATCCCCTAAATAGAACGGACAATGGTACTTACAGATGTGAAGCAGAAAATTCTATTGGCCTAAACAGTGCAGAGTATGTTCTTATTATACATGGTGAGTACTTTATTACTGATGTGATATTTATTACATCTGCTGTAATAAATTTTATTTATACTATTTAAAAATGTTTTTACCTTACTTTCTAAAATTTATGCTGGTTGTGTTGTAAACTTGAAAAAATATTAAATGTTGTTTGTAGCTGATGAGTATATGTGTATGCAACACAGAGAGGGATAGAATATATTGTTAATGGAAGTTGTTTTCATACATTAAATGACTGCGACAAAAAAAATCATAAACAGAATTTGTCATTTAGGCTCTCAAGTTCTGCTCCATTGACTGCAGAAATCCAAATTCAAGTATCCAAGACAGATGACTATCTAGTGAGTGCTTAAACAGGGTCAGCGAAGGAGACCTAATTGTAACTTCTGAACAAAATATAATTAGTGTTTCGAATGGGATGTCTTCAAATGGAAAATTTTATTGATGAGACATTTTATATTGAAAATGATCATGGAATCTGTTTGCTTTCCTATGATATTATAATTTATAACTGAACATTTCAAATTCTATTTAATCAGGGTTTAACTTTTAATTTAAAAAAAGAATTTAGATCTTTATAAAACAATGCTTCTGTATTTAGAAAAAAAGAGTGCAGAAAACAAACAACATATACAAAATACGCAATTTTCATGTTTTCAGATAATATTTTATCTGAGTCACTGCAGACTTATATGTATTCTTTATTTTTCAGAATAATTTTATGTATGTAGGAAAAGTATGAAATAAATTTTATCAATAGTTATTGCATCAGTTGATTCAAGATTACCAACTATATTGTAGCTAAATATATATGCTTTTTAATTAGTCAGTAGTGGTTCTGTTGTTGAACTATACTTTGCAGAATCACCCTGTCATGTGTCTCACTAATGAAACACTTCAAAGAACTTTCTAAAAAAGCCTTTATTAGTGTAGAGGTGTGAAGCATGGCATGATGGATGCCAAGACCTGAATTTCCCTTCCTTTGTACATAACATTCCAGGCATTTCCCCTCCCCTATTTTGGGGTCATGATTCACATCTTCCAATTAACCTGGAGGGCAAAGATTCACTTTTGTTCCCTTTTTCTCTTTTCTCTCTTCCCTCATTCTCATCTGAATTAACTCTAAAAGTACCAGACAGTTCTGCATATTTTGTCAAAGCAAGAATATTCAATATTAGCAGGGTTGACACATCCCAGAGATCAGTGCTGCACATTTTATAAATAAATGTTGTGAAATTTATCTGTAATTTGCATCAAATTAGTGACAAAAGTATTGATATATATGTAGAAATTATAACAATTTATGGTATTTATATTACATCTAACATTTTTAAAGTGACATAAACGAAACCAGAAAATGTGGTTTTTGCTTCTTGCCCTTTTCCCAATGGGACCTGAATACTTTGCTACCAAATATTTTGATGTAGAGATCATGTATATGGATCAGATGTTGTTCTATTATTTTCTAAAAGTTTCAGTTATTTATATGCTTCCTTGCTTTTTAAAGCAAACTTTAAAGAATTGTTCTCTTATACGAAACTGCCTTCTCCATCCCTAAACACCTATCAGATATTCTGTTGACTCTTAGCTTCATCAAAATCCATTTGACTATTATATAGAAAGCAATATACAGTCACAGAGGTGCCTAATAGAAGCAGACATATGATACTCTTTGGCAATATCATCCATTATAATTCTTCAAAAATAAAAAAGGTGACTATGACGGCCCAGAAAAAAGTTTGACAATAGAGATATAATGAATTAGATACAAAAACAGGGACCAAATTCAATTGATTATTTTCTGGTAAATGGGTATTTTAGTTAGTTAGTTAGTTAGTTAGTTAGTTAGTTAGTTAGTTAGTTAGTTAGTTAGTTAGTTAGTTAGTTAGTTAGTTAGTTAGTTAGTTAGTTAGTTAGTTGACATGTTTGGGGCTAGGGCCATCCACTCACCAGTGACTCTGAACATCTGAACAAAAGATAAAGTATTTTAAAAAATACAAAAGAATGATCACAAACAGCTGATACAGGGAGGTAATAGTTTACATACTTCAAAATTACAAAGGAATTAGTGGGATCACATTCCATCATTAATCCAATGTCTGTGGCAAGAAACAGGTTTTTAATGTTTTCTTAAAGATCATCATGGTCAGGCTTACATAAACACAACTACTGTGGAAGAAAATTTGTGATAGCAACCCAATGGTTTTCAAAAGTCAAAATCAGTTCTGTGATTTTAATGTAAAGTTTATATAAACATACACACACAAAAAAACACATATACACACCATTTTTTTTTCACTCTGAACACTTCTACTAGTGACCTTGGCTTGGCCACTACTCATTGAGAACATTTCTGTAGAGAAATTAATTTATCAGTGAACAAATAAATTATACATTTCTTCATACAAGCTTTCCCTTCACATAATTCCTGCCATAAAAATGGCAAAGATATTTTTGGAAACCATAAAATATTTGCTATTTGTTTAGTACCATAGCATGAAAGGTGTTTTAGAAATATGGACATTAAAGTTTATTAAATCCTTTTCTTTTTGCTACTAGCTAATTGTTTGCACCCTGTTGATCTGATTATCTAACTCAATGGGAATCAGAAAAAAGTGTCTTTATAAAGATTATGTTGTAATGATAAAAGTTTATCATTGCCTAGTTGCTGACACATTCTGTAATTTGGTAGTCTTTCATATTATGTAGCTGAGAGTTGATCTTGCTGACATTTTCTGTAATGGTTAATTGAGGTGTTGTTGTTTTTTAAAAAAAATCCTAATTAAATTTCTGCAAATATAGATTTAGAACTACAGAGGCTAATTGCAGTTTGTGATGAGGGAAAGGGTGTTAGTTTAACAACACTAGACTCATTGAAAATAAAATAAGATTTTCTTGGCATTCCCAAGTTTTTAAAAGTTCTATTATTTAGCAGTCTTTGTGGTCAAATGTTTCTTTGGTACAGTTTGATGTTACAGATAGACAATTTCTTATTCTTATCTTGTTTTTGAGTAATAAGATTATAAGTGTAGGTTTTTGAACTGTTTCAGATGGAACTTTTTTGTCTTTGTATTGTGAACATGGGAGAAAGTTTTTGACTTTTAATTGAGGACATACGCCTATCTTAATTTTGCACAAAAATTGTCTCTATCATTTAATATATTATTCCAATACGGAGTTAATAAGTAAGGGAACTTATGATAATCTTTTCTTTAACAGTTCAGTTTAAGAATACCAAGCACAGAACTAAAGGAAGATAGTTTCTTTCCAAAATACGCTGAGGACATTTATAGGAGCTCAACAGACTAGTGACTACACATTTCATTTCATTTTTCTTCAATGTTCATATGACATGATTATCAGTTATTCCTCGAAAATAAGTTTCTTATAAGAGTAAAACATTGGAAAGAGTAAAAATTGAAACTGTCATGGCTTAAATGTTAGCACCATTTCTCTAGTTCTTTTTTTCTGAGTACTTAATTTCTGTACTTGATTTTAGAAATTTGAAAATTTCAAAAACAACTGTAAACCTTCCATTGGTTTAAAGTTTTATCATTTCAGTATTCAATGAATTGAAATCTTATGAATCTAAACCAAAATAGATATCCATTCACAATGTATATGTGAATTTATTTTGTTTTTCTATCTGTCTGTCGAGCGATGTATTGATCTATCTCACCTCCAAACTGGGAAGAAAAATAATCTGACCTGATTGCTATGTTTAATGGTCTAGTTTATTCAGACACAAATGACAAAATCAGTATCTTGTGTAAGAAACTGGAACTGAACCCTGGAAAAATAATCTGCATATTTTATTTGTGAATATATCAGTTTGGTCTACTTGTTAAGGCACCAGGTTATAACTATGCGTTCTAGTCTTGCCTTAGCCATCACTCAGCCAGCTGAGTGATCTTGGGACAGTCACTCTGTCTAAAGCTCTAAGCCAATTCACTTCACAGGGTTGTTGTTATGGAGAAAATAGAAAGAGGAAGGTATGCTAGATATGTTTACTGCCTTGAGTTATTTTTAAAAATAATAAAAGAGGGATAAAGCAAAATAAATAAGTAAAGTACCATTAATAAGTTACAGAATTACAAAAACCAAATATCTAGTGTCAAAATTTTTGTTTATATTATTAAAATAGTTTCACCGAAACATTCTTCACAGTGCAACATTTAAAATCATGCTATACTACACTGGCATAAAGTAATCACTGAAATTATCTAAAGTTCTAAACTCAAATCTAGGAAATTATCATTTATCATATCTAGGCAATTAGTGTATTTATGTTTGCATTGGCTGACATTAACTAGCCAAAATACTGCACATATTTTCCATTCTGACTGGGACATTTTAACACTGAATCTGGGACCCAAATAAATTATTACATTGTTGATATAAGAGGCTTCAACGCTTTCTGTCTGTAAAAAGAACTTGCAATAGCTAACTTCTAAATGTATGTACTTGTCAGACATTCACAATAATGTATGCAACTGGCCAGGTACGGAATGCACATTCCCATGAGGGAGAAACATTCTTTGTTTTTACATAAAGGCAGATACGTCTTCTACCCAAGCTGGGAAGTGAGAGATTTTAGAAAATAAAGAATAGATCTCCAAGTGAAGTTGCTGAACCAAGGCTGGAAAAAAACAGAGTTTATCTCATATTCCCAGTAGCTTCAGATGAAAATTTGAAATTTCAGGTAAAGGGAAAGTCCAGAAAAATTGAAATAGAGAAACATATATGTATCTAAAGAGATAGATAAGAATGAGTTTGCTCTAGGTTTATTTTTTTCTAAATTGTACAACTTTAATGCTTTTATTCCTCTGTACAAATTATTAAACTGAATAAGAAACTTTACAATTTTAATTATTTGCCTGTTTATCTGTGAAGAAATCTGATTTTCACTATTCTTGTCTTTTAAACTATAATATTAATTTGAAACACCTAACCAATTCTTTCGGACCAGAAAACAGGTAATTTGTAGCTATGTTATGGTCTGCTTGGAGCACTGCATTTTCTTCTGAATGATTCTTTTAAGTAGTTGTTTCATAATGATATGGATAGAACTTGAGTTTATCTTTTCATCTTTGAATGCCTTTTGATCTTTGAATTTTAATTCTAGCATTTATATTTTATTTTATTTTTATTTTTAAACAATATTTTTATTTTCTTTTTTATGGGTCAGATTGAGGAAGGTAGATAGTGGTTAAGTGTAGACTTCAGGTGACATACTTTACACCCAGAATAGAAACAGTGACAGCAGGAGCTACTTTCAATTTGGTACACCAAGCAAGAGGTGCCATGTCATGAAGAACCCGATGTGGGGTTTTTTTGGAAATGATATATCAAAGTGATTATCAGAGATCCCAGAGTAAATTTTCATTTTGTCAGTACTATGGATTAAATCTGGACATTTTTACATTCTAAGCCTTCAACCATTATTATAATACATTATCATAATACAAACTATTAGGCTTCAATCTCCTTGTACGTAAAAAGCTACAATACTGATAACAGTTTGCATCAATGAGGTTTCGCAATTCAAGGTTCTAAACAACTCTGTGGTCCTTGGTTCATTTTTGATTGCATAAAATACTCAGATAAGCAATGCAAATCATTATGTTAAGTTCTTTGATAGCAATTTTCTATATTTCAATATATATATATATATATATGTGTGTGTGTGTGTGTGTGTGTGTGTGTGTGTGTGTGTGTGTCAAGTGGTTATTTTTTAGATTGCACCCTGTAAACCCAAATATGGGAGGAAGGAATCATTCTTTCCTTTTGCTTGTTTCAGCTCAACCCAGAGCCATCTTGCAAGCACATACCGGTATATATATATATTCTTTGTCAACAATTTTAAACAATATATATATATATATATATATATATATATATATATATATATATATATATATATATATATATATATATATATATATATATATATATATATATATATATATATATATATATATATATATATATATATATATATGTTGTTTAAAATTGTTAACAAAGAAATAAGGGATTTCTGAGATAGCTATTTCGAGTTATTTACCTCTCTTCAGTCAGAATTCACCCTTTCTGGGATTCGAACCTGGGCAGTCTGCATGCTAGGCAGAAGCTTTAGCCTCAAGCCACAGGCTCTGTCCCGCTTTGTTAGTAGTCAGGGAGTGGATATGTGTGTCAAGTGGTTATTTTTTAGATTGCACCCTGTAAACCCAAATATGGGAGGAAGAAATCATTCTTTCCTTTGCTTGTTTCAGCTCAACCCAGAGCCATCTGCAAGCACAAATATATATGTTGTTTAAAATTGTTAACAAAGAAATAAGGGATTTCTGAGATAGCTATTTCGAGTTATTTACCTCTCTTCAGTCAGAATTCACCCTTTCTGGGATTCGAACCTGGGCAGTCTGCATGCTAGGCAGAAGCTTTAGCCTCAAGCCACAGGCTCTGTCCCGCTTTGTTAGTAGTCAGGGAGTGGATATGTGTGTCAAGTGGTTATTTTTTAGATTGCACCCTGTAAACCCAAATATGGGAGGAAGAAATCATTCTTTCCTTTGCTTGTTTCAGCTCAACCCAGAGCCATCTGCAAGCACAAATATATATATGTTGTGCTTGCAGATGGCTCTGGGTTGAGCTGAAACAAGCAAAGGAAAGAATGATTTCTTCCTCCCATATTTGGGTTTACAGGGTGCAATCTAAAAAATAACCACTTGACACACATATCCACTCCCTGACTACTAACAAAGCGGGACAGAGCCTGTGGCTTGAGGCTAAAGCTTCTGCCTAGCATGCAGACTGCCCAGGTTCGAATCCCAGAAAGGGTGAATTCTGACTGAAGAGAGGTAAATAACTCGAAATAGCTATCTCAGAAATCCCTTATTTCTTTGTTAACAATTTTAAACAACATATATATATTTGTGCTTGCAGATGGCTCTGGGTTGAGCTGAAACAAGCAAAGGAAAGAATGATTTCTTCCTCCCATATTTGGGTTTACAGGGTGCAATCTAAAAAATAACCACTTGACACACATATCCACTCCCTGACTACTAACAAAGCGGGACAGAGCCTGTGGCTTGAGGCTAAAGCTTCTGCCTAGCATGCAGACTGCCCAGGTTCGAATCCCAGAAAGGGTGAATTCTGACTGAAGAGAGGTAAATAACTCGAAATAGCTATCTCAGAAATCCCTTATTTCTTTGTTAACAATTTTAAACAACATATATATATTTGTGCTTGCAGATGGCTCTGGGTTGAGCTGAAACAAGCAAAGGAAAGAATGATTTCTTCCTCCCATATTTGGGTTTACAGGGTGCAATCTAAAAAATAACCACTTGACACATATATATATATAAAGACATGATAACTGCCCAGGTATATACAGGTATATGTTATATAAGAAATAACAACTGTTGCTGTCTGAATTATTACTCAAATTCTGAGTTTGAATTTTTATTTAATTACTGAATAATGAAAATTTATTCATAACAACTCACATTTCCTAAAAAGTTTGAAGGTGTAATGATTCTAAATTTCATTTTTACATAGTAATTTATTCCAAGGAGTCAGTATTTGTTTTTGATATACAGTTAATGGTTTATGATTTACCAGTGTAGATGGGTGGTTGCCAGTCTCTGAAGAAATAGCCTAATCTTATCTAATGTCAACACAAGACATTGAGATTCAGGAACAATAAAGCTTTATGGGGAGAGGAAAGGAGAGTGGAATAAAATTCACTCATTCATATAAAAATATTCTTCTTTCCATGACTGAGTTGGTTAGACTTGACCTGAGTTGTTGAAGAAGACTACTGCCTAGCACTGATAGAGATTCAGACAATGGAGACTTACAACAGAGATCTGTACATCTTCTTCTCCAGCAGGTCAATCACATATTCTTTTTCACATCACCTCTGCCTTTTGTTATGCTGTTAAGGTTACTAAGCCAAATGTGATTTGCTGCATGGCAGCTAACTGTTCATTTTCTTATATCCAGTTGCTATTTTCTAGTCCCTGTCTGATCTGGATAAATTGCTTTCCAATTCCACGCATCACTGGATGACCTAAAAATACCCATTTAGTGACCCCATTATTCTATTTTCAACAAGTAAAATATATTTTCACATTTCACTTGCCTATTAGTTTAACTATTACAAGCACCAGTCTGCTTCCTTCCTCCCAAAGTTCATGAAAAGTTAAAATGGAGTTGCTTTAGACAAACTTAGATTTTAAAAGCAAACTAAAGTTTTGTTCTGTGTTCTACTTTGCTTTTCCAAAATGTTTTTGTTTCTTAATTTTTATTATCTGTACTATAACTTATGAGATATTGATCTCAAATAAAAATAAGTGTTTTGATAAGTGACCTTAAATAAAACAATTAAAAGAGGAGAGCCACTTTGCTTTGGAGCTCCTGTGAAGAGTCAGTTTCTCTCTCAGAGTGCTTAATTGGCCACACCCAGAGAGCTGTTTTTCCATACTCCTTCCCATCCTGGGAAACTATGCTGTCCTAAATCTTACCTCTCACGCAATGAAAACCTAGTAGTCATAGAGGATGTCCCTGTAGGTGACACTATCTAGGTACAGTAACTATAACAAATATCTAAGGGCCATGATTTGATAGTGCCCTCAGCTAAAATTTCTGCCATGCTTAACATCATCCAATATGTGAAAAGTTTTTTCCAACAAGCACATTATTGTTGCATAATGTACCACATTATAATTCTGAGCCATGTCATCTATCAACAATATGTATGTATGTATGTATGTATGTATGTATGTATGTATGTATGTATGTATGTATGGCATCTGGAAGAGACTGATATTCAGAGCTGAGCTGTTTAATTTAAAAAGCTGCCATTTATTAAGTATCAGTTGGGAGTTAGTCAAATGTTTAATAATTTAATTGACAATAACTTGTTTGCTACTTTCAAAAAGCCAAAAATGTTTTACCTGAAATGTTCAATTGGGATTATCCCAGAGAGTAAGTTTATCATGTAAATAAATTTCAAAACTTAGTTCACAACATCATCCAAATGTGCTTTGCAGTTTTTAATGCAGGAAATGCAATAGAAATGTATTTAAGCTTAAACCAAATCCTTGCCATGATAGCATTTTTATTACAAAAGCCCTTTTAAATCAGTTATAATTTATTTATATACTGTCATCAGATTCTGATGACATATTTATATTTATTTGTATACTGTCTTTATATTTATTTGTATACTGTCATCAGTTTCTGGGATTCATATGTTTATTTTCCTTTCCTGTTGCCAGTTGTTTAATAAGAGGAAAAATAATGTCCTGAGGCTAAATTATATAATTTATTAGTCATTATTTCTCTAGCATTTAATCTATTTTGTTTTAATTATTTATACCACTATCTATGGAACTACTGTGCAGCCATCTGAATAACTAGATAACCTATTGCTTCATTTCATCAAAGGATATTTGAGAAGCACAGGACAATAACTTATATAATATAGAAAATGCGTGGTAGAACACATGAAAATTGATCCATTTCAGTTCATTGTGAAATCAAGCTCTCACTGCTTAGAGATACTAATTCTAATTCTTATGTTCCTATTCTATAGTTTTGTGGATTTCCTTTCCTTTCCTATTTTGTTTTTTATGAACACAAGTGCAGAATTTTTAACTGGTGTGTCCAACATGATAACATATTTAAATGTGGTAATGAGAAATTAATGCATAATGTATGAGTAACTAGACATAACTCTGAATTGTTTGTTTTTGGTCTTTATTATTGTGATCAATTTATATAGCCACGAAAATAAATGTGCAACTCAAGGTGGCAATCAAAGAAAAAATATAGTAATGGCAACATTAATTATAATGAAACATATTGAGTGCCAGAGGCAATATCAAGCAACCAAAAACAACCAGAAACAAATTCTACCATTAGAAAAACATATGCAGAAATTAAATTGCTCTAACTGGGAGAGGCAAAATGAGGTCTCCAGGACCACCAGCTTCTGGAAAAGAATCTACAAGCTTCAAGAATGCCTAAATATGTATCTGATTCCAGTGAGAAGGTAGAAATAGTTAGGATTATTCTATGAGCTAAACTCAGTTTCAGTTTTAGGGATTCAAGCTATAATCATTTTTGCTGAATTTAAATTGCACCATATCAAAACATATGTATGTTTAAAAAATTTTTTAAAGTAATCCCGGCTTAATAACAATAACAATAATAATACAGTTTGAAGGGACCTTTGAGGTCTTCTAGTCCAATCCCCTGCTCAGGCAGGAAACCCTACAACATTTCAGACTAATGGTTGTCCAGTCTCTTCTTAAAAACTTCCAGTGTTGGAGCATTCACAACTTCTGGTGGCAGGTTGTTCCACTGATCTAACTGTCAGGAAATTTCTCCTTAGTTCTAGGTTGCTTCTTTGATTAGTTTCCATCCATTGCTTCTTGTCCTGCCTTCAGTGTGCTTTGGAGAATAGCTTGACTCCCTCTTCTTTGTGGCATCTCCAGAGATATTGGAAAACTGCTATCATGTCACCCCTAGTCCTTCTCTTCATTAAACTTAGCTGGAGCTATATAATAATTTAATAGTTTATTACATTATTTACAAAATAACAAACATAAGTATATTCAACCAGCTAATAAAAAAAGAAATCAGTTACAAATAGAATAAAAATGTTGAATGTGTGGGCAAATGAGAACTCTTTTATTTGGTGCTGAAATGAAAATAATATTGGCACAATAGGTCAAGATACTTCCTAATTTTTTCTTAGGTTATTGAAGATATTAATGCAAAGGAGTATGATATGAGAGAATGACATCCTATAATTTTTTTACAAATTAACTGGCTTTGAACTGCTGAACCTTTCCCAGATTGGAACCTGCAAGCATCTTTTTCAACTGCATCCCTAAATGTAATGCATTAATCCAATTTATAATTAACTTGCAGCTCCAACCTAGCAAGGCCATTCTTTTCCAAGGAAGACTGCAGTTCATGATGTTGAAGATATTAAAGAGTATGAAGGAGGGGTAAAAAAAAGAAACTTGTCAATTAAATCACATATCAAGGGGAGGGAAAACAAACTACAGTGGAGTGAAAGCACTTTTACTCCACCAATTGGAATTTGCTTGAGTAGATTTCATGGCCAAGAGTTTAAAAAGAATTAATAATACTATAGCTTTCCTATATCTCTCTTGACAGAATTCATTTATTAGGACATCCAAGTGAATTTCAATGCCAATTCCCCCCCCCAAAAAAAGTTATTGTGATTTTCTGCAGATTGTTTTCCCATTCAGATGTGAAACAACAGCATTTCCAAGTTTTAATTTTCTATGACATAAGGTTAAGTTACAGGTGTAGGCACTATAGCAGGAGTGTCAAATTGCCGGCCCGCGGGCTGGATGAATCATAGCGAAACCGCTTTTTTGCTGGCAATGGCAAAAAAGTCACGACACGTTGTGTGACATTGAGAGTTTTAGTTCATGTTCAGTTCCCAAAGCCAGAGAAATAGCTCATGGTATGAGGTTTGTTTTTGTTAGTCTTGTCATATATTATCAAAGACAGGGAACCTTCACTTGGTCTTCAGTGATTGCTCTTCTTCTCTACATTACTTTGAAATCACCATAAAACTGGATTTTGGCATAGCATTGTGCTGTAGTTCACATACACTTATGAAGCACCTATTCAGTTATGTAAACACTTTCTCAGCCAGTTTTTGGAGCAGTTGTAAAATATTTATTATATGGCAAAATACTTTGAAATTCTAGTCTTTCTTTTTGCATGATTGTTAACCTATCCATTTTTAAATGAATTATGCTGTTTGCATAATAATGCAAAGGAATGCACAACTTGTTTCTTTTTTTAAAAAAGAGCATTCATGATTAATGTTGACTAACGTCAGTTCTGTTTAATAATCATGGCAGTTGCTCTCCAGGCAATGTGGTAGTTTGTCCTTATGATTAATGTGGCAACATTAAATTTTGAAAAGTCTGCCTTAGTTTTGATAGCCAGAGTTATCTCTTATTGAGGAACTGCTTTAAATGTTAATATGTTAAGGATATAAGCATAGAGTTATATAGATCCCTATGTGAAAACTTTGCAAAAGTAAATGTGAACGAATAATAATATTTGCTCTAGTTAACTGGGAATAGGAATGTGGCATTTTGGGATATCTCACATGTATTAACTAGTAAAAAGACAGGCAGTCTTTTGAAATGGCAATATAATTTGTAATGCATGAAAATTAGGAATAGGTCTAAAATCAAAAAGTCTAATGGAATAATTAGCTGTAAATGGAGGCTGCTGATACACATAAAATATTCTAAACCTCAGGATTCTGTGCTTTGAATAATTCTCCTAAATGATGCTACCTGATTTTATTTACCATGTATCCACAGAAGTAATGCTCTGATCTTGGTTTTCAAGGAAATGAAAGCTGTATTTCTGATTTGTATTATCCTCCACAGATATCATTAGCTATTCCTGAACTAATGGTGTTTTTAACTTTGTCTATGTGGCTAGTTTTCTAGATACACAATGCTTAAAGCCAAGTTTCTGAACATTTTAAATGGTTTTCTTCCATGTTTTCTTTTTCTTCTGTGTGTTTTTAACAAAAAAAGAACTTTGCTTCAGGCAGCAAATATTTTAGAGAGGGTTTTTTTCCCCATCCTGTTTTTTTGCACTTTCAGTATTAAAATGTCGATCTCATATACACTTTTCATACATATATATGCACATGTAGAATTGGAATAGGAAATTTATGATGTGATTAGCAGTAATACATTTAGACTGACATGCAGAAGCACTTAGTTTAGAATATGATCTGAATGCTGATAATGCTTGTTTCTTTCTCTTTTGATAAGTGTTCTCTATGGATCACTCATTTAATTAGCACATTGATATAAATAGCTCCCCAAACCAGCCCCCGCACTAAATATTAAGGTTACCAAACTATTTCTTTATATTATACAAATAATATTCACCAATGCTGTTGAATGATAGTGAACCCTGTAAAAGTTAAGGGTTTTTTATGTGTTTTCTGCTCTGGGTCTTAGCAGATGACTGTGTCTCTAACAAAATGTGGAAGAAGACAAGCAAACCAAAACCAGCAGCTTTTAGAGTTAGTAGTTGTTTGCTCACATTTTTTCCATTGAGTCTGTCTGAAAAGTAGGTTTCTTTAACATACAATCATCACTTAACATGTGTATTTATTTTAGCATGATGATGTTGTGTTATCATCTCCCACGCTGACAAGCATGTTATTTCATCCATATTTGCTTTCTTACCGTACACAGCATTTAAAATGGCTTAGCAAAGAAATGAATTCTTGTCATAAAGATTTACTCTCTGACTTTAAAACTTTTCTTTTGAACAATTCTCTTTGTTGGTTGGTCCAAAATTTAGTCTGTTACTATTTGAGTATTCAAAAAAGAAAAAGAGAAAGAGAGAGATCTGATATCAAGAATTTCAAACCTTACCTTTGTTGATCTGTGCTAAGCATGTTTTAATTGATACATTTTCTACATATGTGTATTGACAAGCTGAATCATTGTTATGCTGCTTCTCTCTGTTTGCATGATATGATTTTATGTTATATTTTTTTCCACTCACCAGATGTTTCCAACATTTTGCTTCCCACCACTGTCATCCCCTCCCTTACCACTGCAACAGTCACAGCCACTGTAGCCTTAACAAGCATAGGCACAGTCACATCGGCAACAGCCATCAACACCCGAGGTACAGTATACTTCTTTGTTATAGCCAGAAAATCACAGTATAACTAGGCTCTCACAGGGCTAGAAGCCTTAAAGGAATGATCAAAATGCTAAAGGGAGAAGGACATTTCTGTGCACATTTTAGTTTTGATAAGTAAAAAGTCCAGTTTGGTTGTCTGCAATTAACATAGCTGTGAATGATTCAACAGCATTTTCTCTAATGACATTTATGAATGTGGGTGGGCATTTTAACTGCTTTACTAAGTAATTGCTTCCTTGAGGATTATCATACTTAATTTTAAATTAACATTATCTCTTAAGAGGATACGTGTTCTGTTGTTAATGTCTTTCCTTTGTGCAAAATATTTGTATTTAACCATATATTTATTTAGAACTGTTTGATTAATGATTTTAGTATAATTTCTTAATAATTATGTTTAGTGAACAAAACGATAGAGCTTTCTAATTTCTTATATTGACAATGTTCAATAGTTTCTCACCTTCAGTGGAAGTCTAATGCATCTTATATTAGAAAATTATTATTAGTAAATTAGTAAAGGTACTGTATAAAAGCAGTCTGCCACCTTCCCACTTTCCCCCACTTACTGTACCTCCAACCTACGTTGTTATATACATTTAAGTTCTAAATACATTTTGCAATCTTATGGCTGAATTCATGATTTCAGCTAAGTTGAACAAAAACAAAAAAAAATCCATTACAAGTACAGATAGTCCTTGATTTATAATAGTTCATTTAGTGACCATTTGAAGTTATAATGGCACTGAAAAAGTGACTTATGACTGGTTTTCACACTTACGACCATTGCAGCATCCCCATGGTGATATGATCAATATTCAGATGTTCGGCAACTGATTCGTATTTATGATGTTTGCTGCATTGCCTTCTCACAAACAAAGTCAATGTGGAAGCCAGATTCACTTAACAACTGTGTTATAAACTTAGCAACTGCAGTGATTCGCTTGACAACTGTGCACAAGAAAGGTTGTAAAATGGGGCAAAATTAATTTATTAACTATCTCACTTAGCCACAGAAACTTTGGACTCAGTTGTGGTTGTAAGTTAAGGACTATCTGTATTTATTGCATCAGGACACTTGAACGACACTGAAATGGACTTTGGTCCCAGGGATTGAGGTAGAAAGGGCAAAATAGAAAGTTTGGTGGAGGTATCTGTGATAGAGAAGCATAGCACTATATGCCATAGGGCAGGGGTTCTCAACCTTGGCAACTTTAAGACTTGTGGACTTCAACTCCCAGAATTCCTCAGCCAGCTTTGCTGGCTGAGGAATTCTGGGAGTTGAAGTCCACAAGTCTTAAAGTTGCCAAGGTTGAGAACCCCTGCCATAGGGTAATCTAATCTTCTCAGGAGTTTCCCCGATTCTCAAGAAATCATTTTCAAGGGGCTTTGTGCTCTTCCAGTAAGGCACAGAACAGCATGTTTTGGGCAGCAATCTTCCCTGGGCAGGCCTCGGAATGTCTGACTGAGAACTACCAACTGAGTTTAAGAGATGATAGGTGCAGTTTCAAAGTGTGCTTTCAGATTGAACTGCGCTACTTTTTTGAAAAAGAGAATCTTGACCTTTTTCGGATGTCTTCAAAGACATTTAGAATGCCTTTATATGGTCGCATTCAATTCAATCAGTTTAAATTTAAATGTCTATCTTTTAAAAAATTATCATTTAACTGTTGTAATTTATCATTTGGAACACTTGTGATAGAAGCACTATATTGTAGCTCTGCTTTTCAGTTCCCTCTTCTGTTTCTGTCTCAAGATCTCTGAAATTCTGTTCTCTAAATATACTTAAAACACTAGGTGGGAATGGAGAAAATGCAACCAAAGAATGTACCATTTCATAGAATATCTAATGAGAGCTCCCATCTTAACTATTAGGTTATTACATACTAAGCTGATTTCTTATGACCCTGGAACCTACGCTATTGGTTATATTCCAAGAGAAGTAACATTTATAATTGATTGTAAATATCTCTATTCCAAACTTATTTTTATCTGCATAGAGTTCAGGAAATAACTTTAAAAGTTTTAGAATGTATTTTGATCAATAACGTGCTATTTCACAGAAAGTATTGTTTTACTTTTTAGTCAGAGATATATTTACATTTTGTTTCATCTATGTATTAAGTGAACCACAATTGTGATGATGTTACCTAGCTGGGTAATGAAGCATCTGCAAGCAATCAAGCCAACTTCAGAGAGCTCCAAGGACTCCACAGTGTAACCCCTAACCTAAATATATTCTTTTCTATTTGAATCACCAACTGAATCCAGAAGTCTAAATATAGTTCTGTATAGGAAAAAAATTGTTTTACTTTGTGTGTTTGAAAACTAACCATATAAACAAAAGCATTAGAACCAAGATGGATGGATGCATGGATGAGGAGGAGGGAAAGGTTTAAAGAAAAAAAATACAAGAGGATGATGTCTGACAGCAACACTAAGCACATCCCATAAGGCAGGGGTCCTCAACCTTGGCAACTTTAAGGCTGAGGACCCCTACCATAAGGGATCTATCCACTGAAGCCAAGGCTTCAAAACAGAAACTAGCTGGGATTCTGATTCAGGATGATGCTGAGCTAGCAATTTTATTTCTCTGGCTCACTCACATAATACTGTTGGTTATGGAGACTTGTAAATTTACTTATTGCCATCCCTTTTTTGAGAAAGCTATTTTTTATAATTTTTATTTTATTTATTTATATCCCATCCAAACAATCCTGTATTGTTTTAATGATAAAGACTACATATTTAAAACTAATATTTGATCTCGATACTATAATTTTAATACATAGGAATCCCACAAACTGTATAGGGGTCCCACAAACTCATCAATAAATACATTTACCCCAATCTTGGGAATATAGCCAAATTTTAAGGACTAAGGACATTCATATTTCTGGTGAAATACACACTTCTTTGGTCCTGCAAGATGATGGTCTTTAATAGAGTGAGCCTACTCTGCAAACATATTGGAGAGGCAGAGCCATGTAGATTACATTATAATAGTCTAGTTGTGAGGTAACTGGGGTGTGAATGTGCCACAAAAGGGTGCAACTGACACAGAGGCCTGTCCAACTATTTTTTGAGTTGGAGCTGCAAGTCCAGAAGGAGACCCAAGTTGTGTACCGCTTTTCATTAAGGAATAAGGGAGGCCATCCAAGATCAATGATGAAAACAGTCATAACCCAAACAGCCATTTCCATAAAGTCTTGTGATGATTGAGCCAAAATCTATTCTTCTCCATTCGGAGTCATGCATCAATACTGCATCAATACATTGACAACTTCATTAGCACAGCTCAGGTAACTAACAAAATTTCCTCCCTGAACAAATGAATAGGCAGCTAGCAATTTGGTGCAACTCTCCCTGCATTTCCCCCCCCCACACACACACACACACAAAGGAAGAGAATATTCATTTATTCTATCCATGCAAATGGACCTTGCTCTTGTTAAGTGCAGATTCAATCAATTATAAAAAGATTCTCATTGTTCGTATTACTATCCTACATTTCTTTGCTTTTTTCCAACTCATATTACAGCATTCCTCTGTATAAGCCACCAGATGTAAGGATGACATCTCAGAATATTTGAACACATAATTGGCTTTTAAGGTTATAGTAGCATCTTATTTACTGCTGAACCTGAATTTCCAATGAATAAATATTTGAAATCTCCTGTTCTTGGTTTTATTTTAAAACATCTGATTACAATATTTTGGGTGTCTTGCATGCTAAAAATAAAAATAAGTGAATCATGTGTTGTCATCAGTGCTGTGTCTGCCACAATATTAGTTATTCTGCCAAATATTTTATGGGAGCATTTAAAGTCTTTAAGGGCTTTGGCTACATAACAAATCACTTGTAGCCAATGTGATCGTTGAGTTTCTGGCAAGAACATCTTAGGAAACAAATTTTCTAATTGTTAATTGTAACTAAGGGCTCAGCCTCATTTCCTATTTTTCCCAGAGCTGTAGGCTATTGTGAGCATTCTCCATTCTTCAGGTCACTTATGACTGTGCTTCACAGTAATTTTGTTTTGAGTGGTTGGTTTTGCTTCTGGGAAGGAATTGCTACATAAAGCAGTGACTTTTTTTCTAATCAAATGCCATTTTGAGTATTTTGTGGTTTAATGTTACGGTTGATATTATGTCTACTTCCTGCCAGTCTTCCTTTCCACATTTAATTGAATTGAGATATTGGGGTGAAATTGATAAAGAGTTGTGCTGGTTATCCATTTTAACCCACTGGAATATGACCCTGAAAATCATTCCGTGCCACTCTTTTGTCCTACTAACCTATCAGTGGATTTAATTTGCAAAATTTTAATAATGTATTGGAACTATTGCTAAGTATATTAAAATATTTTATTACTTAGAATGATGATTAGAACTGTTCACTTTTGCAAGACTATCAGGCAATTCGGATACTATCTTGTTTTCCTAATGCAGCTACACTTGCAAATTAGTGAACAATATTGTTTCAGGGACGTTTGTTTGTTTGGTGTCTTGATGTCATTGTTGACTCCTGGCAACTGCCTAGATAAGTCCGTGCAGTTTTCTTGGTAACATTTCAGAAGTAGTTTGCCTTCCAAGAGCTGAGAGGAAGAGAATGATTCAAGGTCACCCAGCTGGCTTAGAACTCGTGGTCTCTTGGTTTCTAGCCTGGTGCCTTAATCACCAACACCCGTTTGTTTATATGCTTAAATATACTCAACCCAAGATTTATTATATTAAAAATAACATGGACAGAAGTCAAAACCAACAACTCTGTAACACAGTCATTGATGCAGGCCATTTCTTATATGTATTCTCACCTTTTTTGAACTATCAAAATCAAAAGAATGCATCAGTAGCATAAAAACCAGAACTAGAAACTTATCTTGTATACCCAAAGTCTGAAAAGCTTGCAGTTTTTAAAGGGAAAAAACCTATCATGTTACCTAAATGTTTGTGATGACTTTCAATGTTATTTCCTTCAAGAAAGTAAATTGTTTTCTTCATGTAAATGGACACCAATCACTATAACGGCTTGCTAGTAACTTTTATTATATTTATTATATTCCCACTTAACAACAGTAAATGTATATTATTGCAGCTTGCGACTATGAATGTTGCAGCCAAAGAAATCAAAATTACCTATGTTATAAATTATTTCATGTTGAGGCTAGGTAGAGTAATGACTCATATAAGTCCTTTTTCGTTGAAAGTCCTTTTTTTTTTGCTTCCCAAAATAATAATCTGACTCTGTTATTTGTAGAATGTTTAAAAGTTCTCAAAGAATGCATCTCAAAATATTGTGGGGTGTGCTAGTAATCAACTACACAAATAAGTGATACATCTAAAATACTTTGAGGCTAGGTTGGAAATTAAAAAAAAGTTTCTCAACTTACGTTTTTGTTCTTGGAAACTGATATAGTACTCCTGGTTGCCTTCTGAAAAACAGACTGTGGTGATTAGCTATTAAAATGTCATTACTATTTTTTATAAAAAAAAATACTGGTTTGTCCAAATATTTTGGTGAATAGTAGATAGGGAGAGGCAAGAAACAGGAAGAGGGAATAACAGAGATAAAGTGATTGAGATTTTTTTTTCTTAATATGCACTGTGAAATCTTGCATATCCTTTTTCTACAGAAGAACAGCATACATTATAGCTTTCCAATACCTCCAGTCGAAATAAATAGTTTATAAGAATTATATCTATTTTCATCTCTCAAGTTTTCATAGTATTGCTGATTCTTTTATGAAGGGAGCTGCTTGAATTACAAACTGTACAAAGCAGGCCTGATACCTTTATAATAAATCTTTACACAAAAATTATGTCTGAAAGAAAAGGAAAATTTCAGATTTTTGTCAGCGAGTAAATTCCTGAGATATTTGTCAAGATTTACAGATGCTCAAATCAGTGCAACTAAGCTTTGCAGTTTCTATACACTCACCTCTGCTTGTCATAATAACTCCAGTAAAGAGCTTGGCAATAACATAAGTGAAATACTCAAGGAATTGTCAAGCTTTGACTTTTCTCTAGCCACTTTAATGGGCCCCAAAGGCCACAGACATTTTAAAGCTCTTAAGACTCTTGTAAATTGCATGTGGGTTTTATGTCAGAACAGTTGGGAATTCAAGAACTATAAAGTTTCCTTGACGTTATCTAAACTGAGTATTCATCTAAGCTGTTTTACTATGTTAGAAATAAATACATCATAATAAAGTATTTCAATGTTCATTATGTGTGTGGCTGTTAGTATGATAATATCATTTATTATTTTTTAAATTAGTTCCACATTTTTGGAATATAAAAGGTATCTCTGAAAGTTACTTTTAATTGCCCAATTTTATTTTCTTTCGTACTGGGCAGAGTACGGTTTTTTTTTTAACGATAATGGGAAGTAGAGCAAAATCAGGCTGATGAAATCCCCATGTTATTCAGTTTTACAGAGAAAAACACATAGACCTACATTACAAAGCTTTTAGATATGGAATTAATTTATTTCACCACTTAGCAAAGTTCTCATCCTATATAAAGAAAATTAATTATTTAACCATAATCACATTTTCACTTTTAAATGTATTTTCAAAAACTTTTATAAAGAATAGTCATTATGACTAGATCAGCGGTTCTCAACCTTTTCCGGGGCTCGACCCCGGCCCGCATCGCGCATGCGCAGTACGACGGGCGCATTGCAAAGGGGAAAAAATGGCGGACCAAAAAAAATGGCCAACCCCCAAAAAAATGGCTGACCCAAAAAAAATGGCGGGCCTGCATCGCGCATGCACGGCACGACGGCCCACATCGCAAAGGGGGAAAAATGGTGGACCCCCCAAAAAAATGGCCGACCCAAAAAAAATGGCGGGCCTGCATCGCGCATGCACGGCGCGACGGCCCGCATCGCAAAGGGGAAAAAATGGCCGACCAAAAAAAATGGCCGACCACCCCAAAAAATGGCGGACTACGGTGTTTGGCGACCCCCGTGAAATGGTCGTTTGACCCCAAATGGGGTCGCAACCCACAGGTTGAGAACCGCCGGACTAGATCATGTTACAGAGTATAGATTTTTTTGCTATGGAGTTTCTTAGGACATGATTTATATTTATATATAAATTTATATATCTGTATATCTATCTATCTATCTATCTATCTATCTATCTATCTATCTATCTATCTATCTATCTATCTATCTATCTATCTATCTACATATTGTTTCTAGCTGTCCCGCATCAGTCTGTGTGTTCTTAAACTCAGGGATCATTTCCTCCCTTATAGAAATAATACGGCCAATTGGGGCGGTCAGACCGGTAACTTGCTCCATGAGCAGAGCCCAAAAATGGCCGGCTTTATAAGCAAGCTCCCAAAACACCAGCATTTTACTCTGACAATGTTGGCAGTTAGCCGATGAAAGCTAAGTGTGTTAAAACAGTTTTGTTTGTATTGTATTGTATATATATATATATATATAGTATATCTAGGTCTTTGGTTCTTCGGGTTTTCTCCCACGTAGAATTTGAGGTGTCTGGGCGACGTTTCGATGAAGTCTCATTCATCATCTTCAGGCTGGTGCTTTTGGCTTCTGCTTCTAGGAGCAATTTTGCTCCTAGAAGCAGAAGCCAAAAGCACCAGCCTGAAGATGATGAATGAGACTTCATCGAAACGTCGCCCAGACACTTCAAATTCTACGTGGGAGAAAACCCGAAGAACCAAAGACCTACATACAAACACCCGCGAAAACCTCAGAAAACACATATAGTATATCTGTATACATACATACAAATTTTCTACCTAATACAATTTTTATGTCATTTTGGCATAGAAGAAAAGAACTCATAGATATTCAGTCCAAAATGAACTATTTGAATAGTTTATAAAGGAAACCTTAGATTTTCTTAATCTACCTTATTTTTTCTCTTAATTTTCCAAGAACTAACGGATAATTTAATTTAAAATACTGCTTTTATATTATAAAAGCTTTACATTTCTGCTGCTGACTTCGTTACAGAAAATTTGAATTATTTTCAATACAATGTCTACAGCTCTATCTTCTCATCTTTCCTCTGAACAACCATATCTTGGTGGCATATTTTTAGTTTTATAACAGTTTTGAAATTTTTATTTTTTCTCAGCTCTACTTAATCCTTATTAGATGTGCGTGTTCATTTCAGTTCATTCTGCCTTATTCTGCATAACCCATATATTTTCCTTTATTTGGCCAGTTGTATCTGGCCAATTGTGTAAAAGCCGTCCAACAGAATAAATTTCTTTGAGTAAAACACGTCTCTGTTTTATAGTTTGAACTCAGGTAGCCTAACTGAAGTCCCATTCCACACAAAGATATTGTGAACATTATATTACATAATAAAGGAAATCGTATGAATATTTTTAGACAATTAAATGGAAATAGTAGCACAAGGTGCATTTTCATATTATATTTCAAGACCACGTACTGCTTTCTTCAGGGAAAAACTGACTGGATTGATTCCAGTACCCAGAAAAGAAGATGTTGCTGACACAAATAAGCATACTGCCTTCCTTCCTATTTTAGTAATTTTAAATTTTTCCCATTACTTCATAGCGAGGAGAAATTAGCTAGTAGTTCAAATGTAAGTTTGAATGCTAGTTAACTAGGGATTTAAAACATCTGTTAACGACTACATTCAAGTGGTGTATTATTCATTTGTTTGTGATTTTGTTAAACTGTCATGCTTTTAACATGCCTATAAATTTTACAAATAATTTGGAGTAGGAGGAAGAAAGGGGGGACGGAGGGAAAGGAAGGAAGGAAGGAATTTGATTTTAATTTAAGGTAGTTTGGTATGCTTGCTTCTATCACTCAAATATGCATTTTTCACTTCTTTACATTAAAGACTTATACATTAGACAGTACTACATGCCAACTGAGCATCAATGTTAGAAAATCAATTATCTGGAAGGAAATTATGAAAAGAATAATAACTGCTAAATGCTAGTTTCATTTTACTTTATTAAAATATATGACCACATGTCTTCAAGAAAGCACAAGACCATGGATTATACACTGAAGTTCTACCCATCTTTCTCACTATCATGTTTTGATATTAAAACTCCTTAAACTCTTTAAAACATGATGTTCATAGGAAGGACATGTTTTTATAAATGACATAAAACTGCTCACAGTCTTGCACAATTGTAATATATAATCCTGAATAAGATTATATGGAATCTCCCCAATATGATTATACCATCCCTATAAACATTTTCCATCAACATTGGAAAGTCAAAAGGGAAAGAACAGGGTTGTAGTGGTCATACACATTCTTCAACTAAAATAAAAACAAATCAGCCAGCTAAGTTTCAGTTCTACAGTCATGCTATATTTAATAGAAATAAAATGTATGTTCTAACACAGCGGTTCTCAACCTGTGGGTCACGACCCCATTTGGGGTCGAACGACCATTTCACAAGGGTCGCCAAACACCGCAGTCCGCCATTTTTTTTGGGTCAGCCATTTTTTGGGGGGTCGGCCATTTTTTCCCCTTTGCGATACGGGCCGTCATGCCATGCATGCGCGATGCGGGCCCACCATTTTTTTTTGGTCGGCCATATTTTTTTTTGGGTCGGCCATTTTTTTTGGCTGGCCATTTTTTTCCCCTTTGCGATGTGGGCAGTCGCACCGTGCATGCGCGATGCGGGCCCGCCATTTTTTTTTGGTCGGCCATATTTTTTTTTTGGTCGGCCATTTTTTTTGGCTGGCCATTTTTTTCCCCTTTGCGATGCAGGCCGTCATGCATGCGTGATGCGGGCCCGCCATTTTTTTTTATTTTGGTCGGCCATTTTTTGGGGGTGATCGGCCATTTTTCCCCCTTTGCGATGCGGGCCGTCGCGCCACGCATGCGTCGCCAAGATACTCTCAATCTTACATGGTAAAAGACCCGAATACACCAAGACCTGCATATATACAGTATATATATACATATGATCACCAGGAGAATCCAAGTAGGAAAAATTTTAATAAAACTAAAATCATCGGTAACTTCCGACATCATTTCCTTGATGAGGAATCAACAACGAGGGAGTGAGTAAGAATGTACTAAGGAGAGACAAGAAAGGGCTGTGCGCAGACGTCAAGGAAATGACCAGAATTTGTTTTCTGAGGTTTTCGCAGGTGTTTGTATGTAGGTCTTTGGTTATTCAGGTTTTCTCCCATGTAGAATTTGAAGTGTCGACGAAGTCCCAAGCACCAGCCTGAAGATGACGAATGGGACTTCGTCGAAACGTCGCCAAGACACTTCAAATTCTATGTGGGAGAAAACCTGAAGAACCAAAGACCTATATATATATATACATACACACACACACATACATACATACATACATACATACATACATACATACATACATACATACATACTATAAGTATACATTCTTCTCTTCCTCTTCCTGAGTAACAAATAAAGAATTAATTTTAGAAAGAATACATTCTTGTGTTCTAAAATATTACCAGCATTTTATATGATAAATACTAGAAATAAAGAACTATTTATATCCCTGTCAACTGCATATGTAAAAATAAAATTAAAATGTTATCTTCATCTTATATGAATTGTTCTAAATGCTCCATTTAAAGTCTCAAAACCAGTTCTAAAATTCTGAATATCAACAAGAGAAAAAAAGTTAGTTTTTCTTAACAATATCTTTGTCAACACAATTTCAGTGTTGACTGATCACTATAATAGATTTAAAGTTCAAAAACTATAAAAATAAGATAGCTTGTTTCCAAGATAATATAGTGGTGCAAGGTCTCCTATTTATTTAAATGTATAACATTTTAAAATATTATGCTAAGTAGCTATTTCTACTGAAAGGAGTTCGCTATTTCTGATTTACAGTAATGATTCTGCTTATCATCACCTCACATATGCTATATTAAAAATTCTTACTTTTCCACTACTATCAAATCTTTGAAAACTTCAATTTTTCAGGAACTGTCTGAAAGTATATTTTGATTTGAACGTTTATGGTAATTCTACTTAGAGCACTTTCAAAGTGGGTGATGACAAGGTCATGAGTCATTGTAGCATGGTTTTCCCATTCTAAGTAGGATCATATAACTGGTGTACAAAGCTTCCTGCCACAGCTTTTATCTGGTGTTCTAGCAAGAACTATGAATTCAAAAGAACTCAAGTCATAACTACATTCTTCAAGGTCAGGGCCACCCTATCAGAAGACATAAACCACATTTTCTTTCAAAGCCACTGGTAGTATTAATCATCTGCAAGACCAGGGCTTTTTTTGTCATAGAACACCCAGAACGGAGTTCCGGCACCTTTTTTGATGGAACCTTGTAGGCTAGACAAGGCGAGTTGTATGATGTGTGTGAGTTCCGGCACCTTTTTTTTTTTTTAGAAAAAAAGCACTGTACAAGACCCAGGAAATTATCTGTCCTCCGTTGCCTGATGAAGCCAAGAGAGGCAGGAATCCAGCCATATTTAAAACAGACAACACTTCAGACAGCTCCCTATCCACTTCATTGGAGGCCACACACACACATCCCCACACACACATTCATAGATAACTAAGCAACACGATGCCTCATCTTTATCCTAGACCCTACTAATTGTAGAACTAGCATACATACATGTAACATAAATAATATAAGTTTAATAATAAATAACTGAATAAAAATACACACAAATAAACATACTCATCATGCTATTCTTTTTTGGAGTAAGTACCCTTATGCAAAGTAGTGGAGGAAGTAAAAAATAATAAGCAAAAGAAATTAAATCCCAGAAAATAAGATACTTTACATTTTACTAAGGTAAAGAAATTCACCTGCATGTTCTAATTTTCACCTTTTATACAGATCGTCCCTGTCATACCACCATTCATTTAGTAACCATTTAATGTAATGACAACACTGCAAAAAGTGACTTATGACCAGTCCACACACTTATGGCTATAGCAACTTCCCCACAGTTAGGTAACCTAGTCAGGTGCTAGGACTCCCACTTATAACAGTTGCAACATGCTGCAGTCACATGATTAATATTTTCAATTTTCCCAGGTGACTTCTGAAAAGCAGTCAGTGGGGAAATGGTGGAAGGTCACAAGTCTCAATCATATGATGTCTTCCTTAGTGATCATATCATTTAATGATGATTTTTCCAGTTCCTATTATGGTTGTACATCAAGGACTACATGTACATTGCATTCAAACTTCAATTAGTTGTTGCATTATGTAAACCAAACCTAATATGAGGGTGGAGGTATGTTTCATTACCAGGCTAAGTAACATCTTCATAACCGACTCACAAGTTCAGAGAACAAATCTTCATCCTCATCCTACACCTAAGATACAGATATTCAACACTATCACAGACCAAATATGTCAACTTAGATCTTTGATATATTAATTTTCAGAATCATAACCTTGGTTTGCTTGTACAGTATGTCTTACCTTCTTTGGAAATAATTCAGGTGCTCTTACAATAACAGAATGGTCTGCAAAAAAAAGTGCACATGGTGTCATTTCTCTGATAAAACAGTGTCACCACAAGAACTCCTTACAGATATATATAGAATTTGTAAGGGACATCCTTTCTTTTACTCCCTGATCAACGTGAAATCATTTTTTCTAAAGTATTCTAGTATTATTGTGCATGTTATGTTTCCATCGTGTACTGTATTTAGCAACCAACTTTCAGTTCCTCATCTTCCCAAAAATCCCATAATTTAAATATATGAATTTTATTGTAAAATTTATCTAATTCATTTCTCAATGACTTGTTCAAGACCAAAAATCTATGTATATGTTGGCATGAATCCACATTGCATTTTCCAAAAACTCCTTGTTATCTTTCCTATCTTTTGACTAGAACCCTGCAAATATAAAAAGGTGAGGGAAACAACATTGCCATAGGTGTATACTATAGGCCACCCAACCAAACCCAGGAAATAGATGAACTTTTTGCTAATCAGCTAACTAAGGTGTGTAGGAAGCACATCACAATAGTAATGGGGGACTTTAACTATCTGACATCAACTGGGAGACAAACTCTGCACCAAGTGGACGATCAAACAGATTCCTGACAAACCTAGCAGACAACTTTGTCTCCCAAAAAGTAGATAAGGGAACTAGGGGATTAGCCATTTTGGACCTAATTCACACTAACAAAGATGAAATGATAGAAGGTGTTGAAGCCATAGGAACCTTGGGAGGAAGTGATCATGCAGTATTGGAATTCAACATTATGGAAGCACAAGCAATAGAACACAGTCAAACTAGATTCTTGGACTTCAAGAGAGCTAATTTCAATAAACTTAAAGAGGGTTTGGGAAGGATTCCATGGATGAGAGTCCTCCAGGGAAAACAACTCAAGAGGCTTGGGAAATTTTGAAAAGTGAGATAATAAAGGCCCAGTCTAGCACAATACCAACAAAGAGGAAAAATAACAGCTCTCAAAAGAAACCAGCATGGCTGCATAAAGAACTCTCTGATCAATTGAAAGATAAAAAGGACAAGTATACAAAGTGGAAAGAGGGACACATAACCAAGTCAGAATATCAGCAAATAGCCCAAGCCTGCAAAGACGAAGTGAGGAAAGCTAAGGCTCAAAATGAACTAAGGCTTGCAACCAAAATAAAAAAAAAGTTTCTTTCAACATGTAAAAAACAAGAAAAAAGTGAAGGAAATGATTGGTCCATTAGTGGGTGAAAGTGGCAAGAAGGTGACAAGCAACAGGGAGAAAGCAGAACTATTTAACTCATTTTTCGTATCTGTCTTTACACAAAGGGAAAAAACAGACCAAGCTATCAAAAATAGTGCCATAAAAAAGAAAATAGAAATACAAGTTAAGATAGGCAAGAAAATGGTAAGTGAACACCTGTCCAGCCTAGACGAGTTCAAACCACTAGGACCAGATGGATTACACCCCAAGGTTCTCAAGGAACTGGCAGATGTGATTTCAGAAACACTGAACTATATTTTTCAAAGATCCTGGAGCACTGGGGAACTACAGAGCACTGGAAAAGAGCTGATGTAGTTCCCATATACAAAAAATGGGGGGGGGAAAGGACCCAGGAAATTACAGACCTATCAGCCTGACCTCAATACCTGGGAAGATTCTGGAAAATATAATCAAACAACAAATCAGCGAACACCTACAGGCAAACAAAGTCATTACTAAAAGCCAACACGGGTTTATCAAAAACAGATCATTCCAGACAAATTTTATTGCATTCTTTGACCAAGTGACAAAATTAGTGGACCAGAGGAATGCTGTAGATACAATTTACTTGGACTTCAGTAAGGCATTTGACAAAGTAGATCACAACCTACTACCCGATAAGATAGAAAAATGCGGGTTAGACAGCATCACCACCAGATGGATCAATAGCTGGCTGACCGGCTCAGTGTGTGGTCCTCAATAGAACCGCATCTACATGGAAGGAAGTGTGTAGTGGAGTGCCCCAGGGCTCTGTTCTGGGCCCAGTGCTCTTCAACATCTTCATCAACAATCTGGATGAGGGGATAGATGGGGAACTCATCAAATTTGCAGACGACACCAAGCTGACAGGAATAGCCAACACTCCAGAAGACAGGCTTGGGATACAGGAGTATCTGGACAGACTTGAACACTGGGCGTTATCTTACAAAGTGAAATTCAATGGTAAAAAAAGTAAGGTTCTACATTTAGGCAAGTAAAACCAAATGTACAGGTACCAAATGCTCAGTAGTAGTAACTGTGAGAGGGATCTCGGAGTCCTGGTGGACAATCATTTGAATATGAGCCAGCAGTGTGCTTCAGTTGCCAAAAAAGCCAATATAGTGCTAGGCTACATTAACAGAGGGATAGAATCAAGATCACATGAAGTATTAATACCACTTTACAATGCCTTGGTAAGGCCACACTTGGAATACTGCATCCAGTTTTGGTCACCGTGATGTAAAAAGATGTTGAGACTCTAGAAAGAGTACAGAGAAGAGCAACAAAGATGATTAGGGGACTGGCGGCTAAAACATATAAAGAACGGTTGCTGGAATTGGGTATGTCTAGTTTAACGAAGAGAAGGACTGGGAGTGACATGATAGCAGTGTTCCAATATCTCAGGGGTTGCCACAAAGAAGAAGGAGTCAAGCTATTCTCCAAAGCAACTGAAAGCAGGACAAGAAGCAACGGATGGAAACTAATCAAAGAGAAAAGCAACCTAGAACTAAGGATACATTTCCTGTCAGAACAATTATTCAGTAGAACAATCTGCCTTCAGAAATTGTGAATGCTCCAGCACTGGAAATTTTTAAGAAGAAACTGTACAACCATTTGTCTGAATGGTATAGGGTTTCTTGCCTGAGCAGTGGGTTGGACTAGACTAGAAGAACTCCAAGGTCTCTTCTAACTCTAGTAGTAGTAGTAGTAGTAGTAGTAGTAGTAGTAGTAGTAGTAGTAGTAGTAGTAGTAGTAGTAGTAGTAGTAGTAGTAGTAGTAGTAGTAGTAGTAGTATATAAAAAATTCTTATACTTAAGAACATATTTAAATTTCATATAAAAATTAGTTTGGGCATAAAAATTGTTCTGAAATGAAAAAGAATTTGCACTTTTTACAAAACACTGTTTATACCTGAATGTATATGTTTTAATTACCTTGGATTACCCAAATCCCAATATTTTGTCTATGTTTGCTGGTAATTTTAATATTTGCAGTCCAATATATCTAAGAAACAACGGTTGGGAAACATGAACTAATTTTAATAGTGCCTATTCCAAATTCTGTTGCATCTTTAGAATCTGTTCCCTAATAAAGCACGTTGAATCTATGAAGGTTAACTTAGTGGCATGACAGCTGTTTTGGAGCAAATGGTGCATGATTGGTTGTGTGTATGTGTGTAATCCCATGGCTGTAGTATTTTGAATTCTCCAGGCGTAGTGCCTTACAGATAAATGGATTTCCAGTTCCCAAAATTGTTAGTCATAATCTATGGAGATTCTCAGTCATCCAAGCCATATCATCTTTGGGTTAGTCATAATCATACTAAACAGAGAATTCAAATAGAAAGCATTTATAATAGTGAAGCCTACAATAAGGTATGTGAATGGTCAGTCTGATTTTAATGTTGGTAAACTGCAGCTCAAGACACAATTGTGTTTACATACTTCAACTTGTTTTAGTAGAACTGTAATTTAGTAAAATAAAACCACTCCATTGTTTTTGTAATGTCATGACTAATCACTTTAAGATTAGACCACATTTCATTTTCTCCTATTTAAGAAGAGAGCAATATGTGTGTAGGCTTTAGTCAAGCAAGCCTAAATGTGAAGTAATTTACAGGATAACATTAGCAACTGTTATAAATGACATATTCTAATATGCAATTGAAAATCAGCTTTCCCTCTACACATTTGATCAATTGCCAGATGGTAGCTTTTATCACATTTATTTAATCTGAAATATACATAGTAATTACATCGAACCTTTTCATTTAAACCTTTATTGCTGTCTCCAGAGAAACAAGAAATGAATTTGTCAGTGACACCCTAATGTAGATGCAACTTGGTAATACTAATCCTAATACTTTTTTCCAGTAGTATAATGAGACAGGGACAATTAACCCTGTTAGGAAAAAAAACTCAGAGGGGGAAATGGCATGAACCAATAACTAACCTGCTTCTTATTATGCATGTAGAAAACCACACTCAGTCTTTAAATGCTCATAAACCAAATCAACATTATTAGGAGTCCATTTAGTTGTTCTAATACTAAATAGTAGGATGGAAGAAGGAAGGAAAGGAACAAAGGGAGGGAATGGGAATGATTATAGTTACCAAAATTTTGCATTAATTTGGTTAACATAAATTCCTATAAATAGCCTGCAATTAGATATAATCGGCCGGTTAGGGCCCACAGAGTCGGCCTTCTCCAGGTCCCGTCAGCCAGACAGTGTCGCCTGGCGGGGCCTAGGGGAAGAGCCTTTTCTGTTGCGGCCCCGGCCCTCTGGAACCAACTTCCCCCGGAGATCCGTGTCGCCCCCCCACCCTCTCCGCCTTTCGCAAATTGCTTAAAACATACCTTTGCCGGCAGGCCTGGGGCAGCTAACACCTTGCCCCTAGCCAGTGTATGTTTGTGTGTATGTTTGTGGAATGATTGGTTTTTCTTTTTAATTTAGGGGTTTTTATATTTATGTATTTTATTGTGATTTCTATCATGTTGTGAGCCGCCCTGAGTTCTCTGGAATAGGGCGGCATAGAAGTTAAATAAATAAATAAATAAATAAATAAATAAATAAATAAATAAATAAATAAATAAATAAATAAATAAAAATAATAACAATAATAATAAATAACAACAACAACAACAACAATAATAATAATAATAATAATAATACTGAATAGTATTATATATTATTGCATGGAAAAAAGTATGTTAAACCAGAATTTAATTGTTAAAATAAATCAATGTCATTTTATTAGAACAGAGAAAAATTACTCCATTAAAATGTATTACTGCTGATGTATAGTTTACCTTATCCTTTCTCATCCTTCTGATTCCCATCCACTATGTACACATAAACCAATATTTTAAATAGCAACCACTAGCAGCAATTTCTATTTAAAAAATAATAAGGAAAACTTATTTTCTCTTATGTCACCAGCTTTGAGCTGTAGTGGCACAATGGTTAGAATGCTGTATTGCAGGCTGATTCTGCCGACAGTTTGATCCTGACCGGCTCAAGTTGACTCAGCCTTCCATCCTTCTGAGGTCGTAAAATGAGAACCAGACTGTTGGGGGCAATATGTTAACTCTGTAAACTCTGTAAACCGATGTAAAGCGCTATGGAGTAATATATAAGTCTAAGTGCTATTGCTATTGAACCATTAGAAATTAGAATGCTTGTGAATAAAACTAAAAAAGGAGCCAAGATGCATGGTATGCATTTAGCATATCTAGTTGAATTTTCAGACCATTGTCACCAGTCTGTGGAGAAAACATTTTCTGCATTGCTCGTATCCCAAAAAATGGTCTACTTTTCTTGTATTAGTAATTATTACATACCGTATGTTTTTTTCTGGAAATACCAAGAGTTAGATAATGTAATGTCCTTCAGAAGTTTTTGATTTAAATTCCAAGGTCCCAGACAGCATAGCAATGACAAGAGATTTATGGAAGGGACCAAGTGCCCTATTTCTAGATCCCTAGATATAGATCCCTATCTGTGTCTTGCTCATGATATCTGCAATTGCTCATTGTTTTATTTCAATTTAATTTATTTAACTTAGTTACCACCCAAATCTATCCAAATCTATTTTAATCCTCTGTTGCCACTATAATTTTTTCCTTGCCTACTTGTGAATTAAAAATAATTTAATAAAACTTGTGAATCCACAGAGAATTATGAAAACAGCACTGGGTGTAATTTATTTTAATTGATTTCCACACACTAGAAAACAAGATATACAAGCAAGATAGTTTCCACTGAAAAATATCCTTTTGTCAATTAGAAAACCAGGCAAGATCTGACCACTTTAAGCATTAAAACATATTTTATTGTAAAATTATGTTATATTAATCAAAAATATGTTAATCAAAAATGTGTTATGCTCTAATTAGAAAAAGAATTTCAAATACATGTGAGGAAGCTGATTTTTTTTTCCAGAGAACCTTTTAACCAAAATGCATTTCTATGATATGGCCTTTAAATAAAATAAAATAAAATACTCTAACAGAGTGTCATAATCTATATGTAATATAAGTGCGATAGCATTTTACCTGATATTGGATTGGAGTATGGTTCAATTGACATATAATGTGAAAAATTGCCCAAGACATATTTCTTCCTAAACTGAGAGATACACGATACCTCTTCTCAAGTGCACAATCAAAAGATAAGTAGACTGATGAATAAAATAAACTTAAATGTTGATGGACCTTGAAAGATGTTTGAGGCCAACATGATGTTTGTGCTAAACTATGGTTTAGATTTACATTGATTACTTTACCTAATATTGATGACATTTAGTTGTTCTTATTTCAAAATAATCTATCAAAAAAGCACTGATGATGAAAGAGAACACTGATGTTACCTAGTTCGGGTAATGAAACGTCTGCAAGAACGCAATCAGGTTCAAAGAGCACCAAGGATCTCCCGTATTTTACCTTTTTATGGCTTTTGCCTAAAATAGAATGTTTGAAAGGTATTGTCACAAAGTATTGTCTAGAAAGGGTTTTTTTATTTTTTTATATTTTATTTCCATAAGACGTTGTCAGGAAGTTGAATCATGGCAATTGGATTTCTTTTCCTGTTGGTTCGAAACATTTCACTGCCTATCCAAGTAGCTTCTTCAGTCAGAGCAAGTTGGTTGGGGAACCTCCACATATGTCCTCCAGGGAGCTTTCATTTCTCACCCAAATTGAATAGGCTTCTTTGGTGAGTAGGCAGAGAATTGTAGAATTTCAACTCCTAAATTGTCCTAGGTGGGTTGTTAAGTGTGGCTCCCTGGTGAACCTGTCAAGTGGTCTTTTCCTGGAGCTATGAAAATGAAACATAAAAATTTGGGGATAGGTTGTGTCTGAGACTTCCACTTCTATAGAAGAAGGATTTTCCATTTTGGCATTAATGGATTCCTTCACTTCTTCTCAAACTATTTGAGAGAAATAATACCTAGCAAGTTTCTCAGGCTGCTGGGGGAAAAAAAATTGTGCTAGAAAAACTTCATGAATATATTTACTAAGTATCACTCACCAAGTGTTAAGAACAGAATATAATGTTAATATAAGAGCATGAAGAGATAAACTGATAATAATTTTGGTTTCCTTTAGTATATTCAGTTTATTAACCTCCCAAATATAAAGATTAGGTGAAATAATATCTGACTTTACATCTATGAAAAAGTGCAAAGTCAAGAACACATAAAAATGGCAGCCTAAAAATAGGAAGAGATAAACTGATAATAAATTTTGTTTTCTATTAAGTTTATTAAATTGCTGAACATAAAGGTTATATGAAATAATATCTGAGTTCACATCAATGAAAATATTAAAGGGTCCTGGAAAGAACATTATAAGCTTGGATCATAGCTTGAAAAAATCAAGCGACATTCATTCTACTTGAAAGACTGTTCTCTGAAAATTGCATAAAGGCTGTCTTTTATTATCAGACAAATTTGAATCCAGTGAGGGGGAGTTTTTTTTTACAAACTTTTGAAATTTAGCTAGGCAACTTATTTTTGTTCTGGTACAGAGAATATGTTCTCCATATCAATCTGTTCCTTTGACAGTACAGAATGAAGTATTCATATTGCATCTACATCTGTAGCTATATAACCTATAACATTTATATTATCTATATCTATGTATAGCTTCATCTGTATCATTCTATAAAGTCTATACTGTGTTTTTATATATTTATATATACTTTGGGAAGGAGGATTTTTCCAAAATTCTTCAATTTCTGCTGTCATGTGAAACAGGAGGATTTTCAGTTTTATTTTTCAATTATCTGAACTTGGGAAAAATGTTCCATTGGTAAGAATGTCATTTAGAAATGTACATGAATACGGAAAACAAACTGTTTCAAAACTATTAAATATACAAGTAACATCTTATGCAGATACATCTTATGCAGATACTAATTATCAACACTCTGATGGGAAAGGAGATGGGGACACATTTGATTTTTATTTGCAAGCAAATGCTTCTCCTCTTTCCCCACATCATCCCACACAAATTTATTTCTTGGGAGTTGCAAGCCTTTATGTGTAATCTCCCTCTTACTTTTACCCAAATTATTGGTGTGTGTGTGTGTGTGTGTGTGTGTGTGTGTGTGTGTGTGTGTGTGTGTGTGAGAGAGAGAGAGAGAGAGAGAGAATCAAAATGTACCTTTAATTCACCCTGAAGAACATAGCAGGGAAGTACTAATTGTATAAGATAAAAGATAACTGAAAATGCATTTACTTTTTGTAATTCACTCAAGGGATTAGTCTTCTATCAGAAAACTAAAAAGATAACACATTGTTCTGTACATAATACATTCTTGTATGCTTAATGGTTTGACAATAATGATTGTGTTTTAGCTTGCCATATATTATTTGTAAAGATTTTTTTTGAGATGACAAAAACGTCACTTTCTTGTATCATCAGATCATATTTTTAAGGGTAACTTACTAAAATAATTTAAATAATAATAATTTTAAATATCTAAATATCTGTGTTTTATATACTGATTATATTTGAAGCTGAATCCAGATCCATTGGATGTGCTCTCAGACTGAAGAATGAGAGGGATGATTGTGTTGTATTTCTCTCAAAAGAAGATCGGTATAACTTTGGGATTCCCTTTGATTCTTCATAGGCAATTTTTTTCTCAATGTGGGCCAATGCCAGTTTTTACTTGAGGATTAGCTGTAACCACACTTGCCCAGGAATGTATAGCTTCAGGGCCCCAAATATTAATAATTTAAAATTTTTATTGCTGCAATTTATTCCACGGACGATCCTTAAAGATAGCACAGAAGTCAAAGCTGGTATAGTGTGTGTGTATGTGTGTGTGTGTGTGTTTTGTGTGTATAAGCCTTCAGGTAAATTGGAAGATTTAGTACCTATTTTCAAAATACATCTCTAGCCTTTTCCAAAGTACTAATTAGAGTCTGTAAAATCTCAAACAGCTTCCATTCTAAGTATTAGAAAAGATGCCTTTTCCAATACCATCCAACCCATGTTTTAATATGGGGATGATCTGAATCTGGTCCCACCTATCTGTCTTGCAGTATGTTGATTAGGAATAATCAGTATTAGTGTAGTGTCCAGTTTTCAGAGCTGTCCCAGAATAAATTGTGCACCATGTTTTCTTTTTTTAAACAGCTACTTAAAACATGATTGTTTATCCAGGCATCATCTGTGGCAGTATCAGACTGTTTTTGAAGAGAATTTTGTTTTTATACCATGTATTTAAACATATCCTATTAGTACACATACTTAATAGATATTTTACATGTCTTTTAATTGCCTTTGAGCAGACAGATTACATTATTACTTTTGTTTTATCAGATTACTTTCTTGTACCTTTTCTGTGTTCCATTGTAGAATCCATCATGAGGAGGACATATATAATATTGATAATAATGACAACAACTAGAACAATAAAAATAATTATACCATCTGACTTACTGGGGCATCTTAGACACATTGATTATTTTGTAATATGATCAAGAACCAAACATGTTGCATTAGTGAATGACTTTCTTGTGAAGCAAGAGTAGAGGAGGTATTGTTGAAATTTCAGTTCTGGAACACAAGTCCTAAAGCATGGAACCAGGCAGCTTTTATTCACAACAATTTGTGTCTTGTCTTCTTCGCTCTCCCTCCTTTCAGTTGGCCTTACTGTTCTGTGTTGCCATAGCATTCTTTGATCTGTGAGAAGAAGCAGCAAAAACAAATGATAAAACAAAGGAGATCATTTCAGAAAGACCCGGTATAGTCATATTCCACTCAGTATCAAGAATGCAGCTGTAGAGATGGCCAACAGTATTAAGTATCTAGGGGTGCAGATAACTAACAATCTGAACTGGTCTCTCCTCACGTCTGCATTCTCTGTGTTGGATGAGGCGAGCACATCTTTCTCCTTCTGTCCTGGCCACTTTTTACAGAGGCATGATTGAAATAATTTTAACAAACTGCATCACTGTCTGGTTTGGTGGCAGCAGTGCCTCAAATAGAAAGTCCATACAGAGAATGGTAAGGAAAGCAGAGAAGATTATAGGAAGCTTACTTCCTGGTATTCAGGATGCTGCTTATAAGCGCTATGTGCTTAATGCTCAAAACATTGTTAGAGACCCCACACATCCACTTTACAGTCTGTTTCTGTTGCTCCCCTCTGGAGGCGGTTTCAAAGTATTTCTAGCAGGACTACTCGATTCTGTAATAGCTTTGTTCCCTATGCCATCCATCTGGTAAACTCGCAAGATTTGTTATGTACATGTATACATAATTCAAACTGTTGTTTCTCTGTGTCATATAATATATGTGGGTATATGCATAATTCTGTATTTATTTATTTATTTATTTTTGTCACATTTATGTAGTGTATATGGAGGTGTGACCCTTTGAGAGCTGAATGCAATGAAATTTCATTTTAATGTATGGCTATTAGTGTACATTCGAAGTGACAATAAAGTTATTACTTATTATTCTATTCAAGAAACAGGAAATAAGATATGGGGTTATAAGAAAGATGAAACTAACATGTATTTCACATTGGTTGATAGGAACCAGTCAACACCTTAGTCCGTAAGCAGGAATTAAGGATTACTCTTAAAGAAAATCTTTGTTACATATACATAGCAATTTTCAAAATAATTACTAAAATTAATTCTATGCATGTAAACTATTAGCATGATGTCAGTATATGTTAACAATATCATTATAGAGTTGAAGTTTTGTTAAGTACAAACAAATACATTTTAACATTACATGAGCTGCTTCTTTAACTTCAATATTCATAGCTACCGATTCCATCATGGCATTCTCCTGGATGGGACTTCTGGCACAGGAGATACAACATATCTAAGAAATGCCAAGTGGAGAAAGCTATATTTAAGGCTAATAGACAAAATACTAGTTTTGGTACTTGAGAACAAGGTTTTCAAAAACAAATGGTCAATATGGCAAGATTTTCAGTGTAAAATATCTGATGGATTATTAACAGCTATTTGAATTTGTTCCAGCATAAATCAGAAGGCTGCTTTAAATTCAAAAGTTGAAAATGAACCGTATTCTTTAGGGCTGCATTTATATTTATCTGGTTCAATTCATGCAGATTCAGTTGACTTTGGGACTTGCTAAGCTATATCTTTTCTCTCCTCTTTTTTTTATTTCTAGAGAAAGAGGATGGAAATGACAAAAGGAATATATAAAGAATTCCCACTGAGATTCATTCCTATAAATTATGTATTATGTAGAGTCTATTCTACTGATTCTATCTGATCCTCAATTCTCAACTTCTTATTTTTGCTTCTATAAATAACCATGGATAGATATTCAGTTATAGAACAGTGAAGACAGGACTAGAAACCTTTCCCATTTCCTAACTTCTGATAGAGATTTTTCTTCTTTTTCTTTTTGTCCTGCTTTTGTGTTGTGATGTCCAGAGGGCTTTATCAGTCTGGGACTACAAGTATTGCTATTTTGGTGATAAGAAAAGAATAGGGAAATAACTCCTCTGTGTATTCTTAAAATGCCATATTCCTCCTTTTCACATACACACACAGAAAATCCCTCATGTTATTTTAAATTTCAGTGTCGATACTTGGGTCATTTCATACCATCCTAAATAATCTACCTTTTGTTACTTTTTTTCCTACTAGATCCCAATACTTTGGCTGGAAGAAATGTACCAGATCATGCTGTTATAGGAGGGATAGTAGCTGTTGTTGTCTTTGTCACACTATGCTCTATAATTCTTCTTGGTCGATATCTGGCAAGACATAAAGGTAGGATGGATTTAATCAAACTGAAGTTAATTTTTATCTTCTTTTCTTGGTCCCATGAAAACTCAGCTCTGATAAGGAAGCATCAGAATTTGTTTGTTTGTTAAGGTCCTTGTTTTTATCCTTGTGTCTACAAAACCCATTAATTTTACAGTTGGATTATCTGTGGCAAAATAATATCTATTAATTTGTCCAAGGTCATGCTGGAAGTCAGTGACTCAGAGGATCTGACAAGTGAAATGGCAGTAGAGACATTGGTTTGTGCAATGCTACAGACTTTTATTTGTATATTTACTTGTTTTCTTTAATTTATTATATCAATCTTCTGTATAAAGTATATGAACACCCAAACACCCACTAGTAATAATAAATTATTGGCCTCAAATATGTATTGAAAAACTCATAATGAGAAAAATACTGATTATTAAATTCCAAAATCATTATATTTTTTAATCTTTCCAGGAAAAATATACTATTATTCAGAGATATGTAAAAATGAATGAGTGAACTTAGTCAGTTCAGTTGATGGCTGGTTTAGCCAATTCTGACTATCAAGACAGTTCATTTAACTTTTATTTAGGTTGATTAAAAGATGCAATTTTTTAGTTTTATCTAAAAGTTATTTTACAACTTTTGAATTTTTTTTTCTCTTTTATATATTTAGGTTTTGCTTTTTATAACCATGGACATAATGTTTCGTACAAAATCCAGTTAAACAGCTTTCTATTGCTCTTTTTTGTATGATTATATAATATCTCAATCTCGATATTTATATTTAAAATATGGTTTGGGGCAATTAATATTGTGTCCCATGAATAGCTACTTAACAGTAAATTCATTTAAATGCTGGATAATTATTTTCTTTTGGTATAGAATTGTATTAGGAATTGCTAGTGCATTTTATCTAACATTTTTAAAAGAAGAATGTAACAAAAGCAACATAGCTTTTGTGTCATGATAGTAATCTATTTAAATCAGTGAGAGTTCTTTATAAGGGCATACGTTCAGTCAGAAAACTTAAATGTAGCTTTTAATTCTTAATAAGCAAATCAGACAAATTTATAAATAACTTTTCATCTTTAAACAACTAGCCTGAAATAAGAATCTCTTCCTTTTCATGGGTGGGAGGATGTCGATTCTCTTAATTGCTGCAATAGTTCAAGAACAAAATGTTATTATTATTTTTAGTTTGGTTCTCTGCTTGTTGAGATTGATTATCATAAGAAACATCTTTGTCTTGTAAAAACTAATTTATTTATTTTTTATTTATTTATTTTGTAAACTTTTATACCGCCCCTCTCCAGTAGGACTCGGGGCGGTTTACAGCCAAATTTAAAATGTAACAATAATAAATATTTAAAACAGAATTAAATAACCTAGGCTGTACTAAAAACCAAATTAAAATCCCATACTAAAACCCTAACTACTTAATTTAAATTACATAAAAACCCGAGGAGCTCTAGGCCAGGCCGGCTTGATTGAAGAGATAAGTCTTCAATTCTCTTCTGAAGGTGCGGAGATCATGACATGTCCGGAGTTCCGGACCGAGCTCGTTCCACATCGTCGGTGCCCCCACAGAAAAGGCTCTCCCCCTGGGCGCCACCAGCTGACATTGCTTAGCCGATGGCACCCTGAGGAGGCCCTCCCTGTGGGAGCGAACTGGTCAGTGGGAGGTATTTACTGGCAGTAGGCGGTCCTGTAAATAACTGGGTCCTATGCCATGGAGCGCTTTAAAGGTGGTGACCAACACCTTGAAGCGCACCCGGAAGACCACCGGCAACCAGTGCAGCTCGCGCAGGATGGGGGCCGTTTGTGCCCGCCAGGGCGCCCCCACCACCACCTGCGCGGCTGCATTCTGTGCCAGTTGGAGCCTCCGCATGCACCTCAAGGGGAGCCCCATGTAGAGAGCATTGCAATAGTCCAGTCTGGAAGTGATGAAGGCATGGGTGACCTAATTCAACTTAATCTAGCTATATGAGCTTTCTTTGAGATAGTGCCATATAGAAGTTTTTGCATTACAATTTCTATCATCCACAAATGTTTGCTGCAGGATGGTAGAAATTTATTTACACATTTGTATAACAGCAAGAGAAAATTAAAGAAAATAATAAACCTATTTTTTTCAAAGTTACTATTATGTATTTTTAATGTTTTCAAATGATAATATGTCTGTCATTTTATCTCCTGTTAGCCGCCCTGAGTCGCCGTGAGTGAATAGGTGGCAATACATTTTTTTAAAAAATAAAATAAAATAAATATTAAAGCATTATTAGCACTTTATTCCCTTCTTAGAGGTGATTCAATACCATAATAAATGGAAAAGTAGCTATGACAAAGGCTGGTAAATAGGCATACAGATTTGTGAGTATTGTTTAAAGAGATATAAACTGTCTAGTCCTCATTCAGGTTCATAGATCTTACTAAATCGTAGTGTGATTTATTTTTTACCATACTGTTTCTAGTGTAATCAGTCAGTCTCATCCAAAAGCTGTTGTACATGTTCTCAAAGACACTAATTACAATAAGATACACAGGGAATAAGTGATTGTGATTACAACTTCTCTCTTCATTATTTAAATAATGGTATATGCTTTCTACTTCATATGTGAATGCATTTGCTATGTGTATATACCGATTCCCTGTAATGTCTAATTTCATCCCATATTAAGACTGCATTTTGTATGAATTAAATATCAATTTGCAAAACAGAAATATATTTAGCTTAGTTTCGAGTCTTTTTTTCAAGAACATTCCAATACCTGTTAAATGTTACCAAATAGATATTACTTTTCATCAGCAATGTAAGAAGAAATATCCATGTTCTTTAGAATAAGCATCTATTAAAAATATTCCTGATTTATTGGAAGTTTAGAATATTACTGAAGATTAACAAAACTCTTGGGCTAGGGTTTGTCCATTTAACTTACGTAAGCTTCCAGGTAATAGTTTAATTAACTAGCTTTTATAGTAAAAGTATAAGCTGTATGAGTAGTCCAGTGGACACTCTAAGTGTCATTTTTAGGAGGACAAATACATGTTCCAATTTCCAGATCAAGATGAATTTCCCATTAATTGAACCTGACTTGTTTTAAACATCAATAAAAATAAATATGTTACTGTTGTAGATTCAAGATAAACTGGCAAATAAATCCACATAATAGAGATAGTTCTGCAATGCAGAAAAAAATTGAAGGTTACAGCAAGAATGCAGGCAAATATATCAATATACATAGTTATCTAAAATATTTCCAATGAAATTGGAACTAAAAGTATTGCTAAAGTGTAGCTGCTTTTAAATGATGTATTAATTATTATGTGCAATTAACATTTTTGTTGAAGGAATAGAATTGCAAAAGTGCCATTTTGAAACTTGAGATCATGCTGCTTGATTGATTTAAGAAGATGAAGAAATGTTCTGTGTTTTATATCACAATGCATACAAAACTAATTAAGGCCTTTCTCTAAAGCTTCTTATTAATGAATTTTTGTCAGTTTATAGTACAACAGACCATTTCTGTGCAATTGATAGGTAGTTATGATAGCAGAACTATACAATTACTACTACTTCAACAAATACAAAAATCATTCAGATTCATGATATATTCATTGCTGAATCTGAGAAACATTCATTGTAGAATGCTATATGGTCATTAACTTGGTCCACACCCAGACCAATTATTTTTGTGTTAGAAAATCCCATCTCTAAAGCAATATCAAAATTGTCTATATCTCTAACATTTGTCTTTTAATCGCACTGTTTCCTACAGGAACATATTTAACAAATGAAGCTAAGGGAGCTGAAGATGCACCTGATGCGGACACAGCCATTATCAATGCAGAAGGCAGCCAAGTTAATGCAGAAGAGAAGAAAGAATATTTCATATAGATGCAGACTTAGATTCTTTGAACACCACTATCCACAAGGCTGACTCTTGGAGAAAACTGGCTCTCATCTTTCTGAATTAATTTATCATGTCTCCTTTCTATCCTTGTTAAAGTGCATAATTGCTCTCAGTTGCCAGTTTGTACCAACAATCAGCCATGAACATAATTTTTCTTTAATTATGATACCATTCATAATGCAGGACATTTCTTATTGCCTAATCATCCTATACATTGCTCTTTTAACATACAGTGCTTGAATATACAGCCTTAACAAATTTAATCATCATCTGTTCACATTTGGTTCTTCTACATTTTAAAGAAAGTGTTCCTTTTCTTTTCTTTTAATATGGTCCTTACCTATATTGCATCAGACCATTTTCATAGCAAATGTTCTTAGGTGAGGACCTAAATGTACTTACATAAACCATTACAAGTAAGATTAGAGGTTTACAAAGAATGTTTTATATATCGTCTGTAATTCAAAATCAGCCGAGCATTGAAACATTATGCCCTAAGAAACACTAATGAAATCATTCTACTATAATTTCTTGTGTGTTTGCAAATGGCAGCAAAGGAGTATGAACAGAACTTTTATTTAATGAAATACTGGTATTAAAAGCAACTTCTGTGTGGTAATCAACACCATACACTCCTGTCTACACAGAATCCAAGGTGATGGATTATGTAGCTCCATTTTGAAAATGGTTGTCCAGCTCTTTTACTGCTCCTAGAATCGTAAAGACTTCCATATATATTTCTATAATTTGTATTCCTTTTAATTTATTTGCTTCATGTGGGTCTATCTGCCTACTCAAATTGAACGTGTTCATGGGGCAAAACTGCAAGGCATTTTAATATCTGTATATAGTGCATATAATAAATCCAATTAAACATTATTTGATACATATTTAACTTTTGGGGCTGTAGGTAAGTCAGTCACAAGTAAGCATTTTCTAATGTCCATTATATCCCTTTAGATATAACTTAAATTAATATTCTGAGTAGATAACATGTATTAGTATTTTTTGTCTGTATGTCCTAGCACTGTTCAGCAACAAATTTTTCTAGTTCCAGTTAATTTCTCTTTGTTATACAATGGAAGCACAATGTTATATGGAAAGGTAGTTTTAAGCTAACAACCAGTGCACAGCCTCAGGTTTTGTCTTACAACCACATTAATGATTAAATGCTAAGTTACTAAAAAAATTCAATACATAATTTGGCAGTTCCAGAGCTGCTTATCAATGTTGGATTTGCCAAACCCAAACAGAAATGTTACAACAACAACAACTCTCTATGTTTTGTGTATATGGTAAATGACTAATCCTTTATATTAAATTTCTGTCTATGCATTTTGTGAGGTACAAACTTATGTCACTGCCATGCTTTTAGCTCCACGGTAAAGACCTCTCTGATATTATGTTAAGTGTGGGCCAAAGGACATCTTAGAACAATAATAATTTTAAAAAAGTCTAATCCAACATAAAATGTTCCTCTTACAGACCAAAAAAGGCAACAACAAACAAAAATAAAAATAAATGAAAAAACCAGATAAACTCTTACTTTCTGGTTCCATGTAAACATAATTGACTAAAATAGTAGAAATTGTTGTTTATCTCCAAAGCACTGCACACCTTAAAAATAAGACAAAGAGGAATACATTTCTATATAGAAACTATTACTGGTGAAGTCTAAAAGTATAATGGCCTATTGTAAAGAATTAAGTCCTGGGTTTATTTTTTGTGTGGGGAATGGAAGGAGGGTGGGTAACATTTGAATATGGCATCATGTGTCACAGTCAATGGAAATCAAAGGTATTGTGTCAGATTATTTATCCGAAGGCTATACACCTTTTAAGGACAATAGTAGTTTTTAAATTGTTTTTGTTAGAAGGAAAAAATTACTTTGTTAATTTCAATGAGAAAAAAAAGAGCGAGCGAGAGAGAGAGACCATCAATCAAGCAGCACTTTTTCAAAGTATACAGAACATAAATAATATGATGTGGTTGAGTGTTAACATAATAAATCATATACAGTATGATATTTTAAAGAAATACGTCTGCATTGATGTGACTGCATGCTTGTTTTTTACAGTTCATTCAAAAATCTGTGGAAAAAATGCAATAATATGATAATCTAGTATGGTAATTTGAGAGAATCAGGTAGAAGTACTAGACACATTCAAGCTAGTATAGGTTTATAACATAGTCATGTTTTCAAAAACTGATTTGTAGAACTAAGGTAAAGGCCAGCAATGCACTTAAACGTGTTGAGGTGCCTTGCTGCATTAGGATTATGTTTAGTAAAATTATATGCCTACTGGTGTTATATTTACACATTCATACATTTTTATTAATTCTATTATGTTTAAATTATATAGAAATACTTTATCTACTTATTCATCCCTATGAAGTGAGATTTCCAGATATCTTTCAATGTAAGCATTTCAAAATGTTTAGTCACTGTAGGATACAGAAAACAATGGAATTCTGCAACAGAAATAGGGATTAGACTGTTAAGTTTTGCTTGTAGTAGACTAAAAAAAATCTTTCCTTGTACATTGAGATGTACAGCAGGCTAAAAGGCAATGAGAAAGTCCACCAGAATGAAAAATCACTGTCTGTCATCACTTTCTAGCACCCAGTTAAATCAGACACTCTCAATCTTTTAATTGAGAGCAAAGGAAGCTTTTGAAACAGCATAAAAATATAATTATTTAGAATGATACATTCCATAAATGAGCAAACTTTAATATAATGATTTTGGCCCTTAATCTTTCTCCACTTTTCTCTGTTTTGATGTATTCAGTCCTGTTTAGATAAAATAGCAATATTATATCAGATTATTTTAAAAAAAACAATGCTGACACTTTTTCATATTTTTGTTTGATTTTACAGCATGAAACCCAACTGAGTTTACTTATCCCATGTAAAAGCTCTTATACTTGGAGCTATAATTCTAGCAATGCTGCCTGATTTTTATCAATGTCCTTCAATTGTGTTGATTTTGCACTAGCACTTGAGCAGATTCCAAATAATTCTGCTTCCTATTTCAGTGCCTTTTCAACCAGTACAGATAACAAAAACATGGGAAAATCCAGATAGTGAAAGGAGGCGGTAGATTCCATCTTGGCCAAGATATTTTCTCTTAGGTTTGCTCTTAGGTACTTAAAGTACTAAAGCTTCAATATAAAGCTTTGTTTCCTGAAACAATTCCCTGGTTGCTGCATAGCAGAGTCATGTTGTCAGGGTGATGGAAGCTGTAGGCCAACGTATCTGGAAAACTCTACCTGGATAAGGCTCACATAAGCTGTCAGGAGATGGAATATGACCCTTTCCAAACTGAATGTTCAGTATAATAGGATGAATAAGAGGGCCATATATATTTACAAGCTTTACCCATCCAGGGAAAATGTATTCAACATCTTGTATAATTTATAGGAATAATAACAAAAGGTGATTATACCAATCTAGATCCACTTTGGGAACTCCAAGTTTAGATTAATATATTTGAAAAACTGCCAAAATTTTATGACAATTTAATTGCTTGCTTTATCATAGAAGACAAGTATAAATAATCATGATTTGAAGACAGCAACTAATGAAATTTGAACCAAGACAGTTGTCACTGAGAATGTATTTTTGTCATCAATCCAGCACATCAAGTTGCTACTGATTACTATTGTTTTCTTTTGCAATCATTATAATTCTTTATTTTTTTAATAAAAGGAGAAGATGGCATCTCAGAATATATGGGTCCGTTATCGTTCATTCTGGAATGCCATTTGCAAATCTAATTGCTGCTAGAGCCATCCCTAACCCTAAACATTTACCTGTTTTTCACAGGTATGGAAGGCAAACCATCTTACACTGGAATTTCCTGCTATTAAAATCAAATGCAGAAAAACCATATTTCCAATTATTCCAGTGAATTGGACATCTTGAGTTAATTATTTCCAATGTAGGCTACCTATTTATGATGAATCTCTCAGTGAAAAGAAACAATATGTTTTATTGTAAAAGCATTGCTTACTATGTATTCATACATACATTAAGCATTTTGATCATCACATATGTTACATGTGCTTCCATGTAACATTGCAGTTACTGTGTAATTTAGTGCCACTTATTATAAAGTGTTACTAAGAGGAATATAAAACTCTTACATGTATTATTCCATTGAATAGTGACAATTCTAATCAATTGAAAACAAAACACGCAATTACAAAGAATTGTCATGGTCATACTAGTTTTCTCCAAAATGTTCTTAAGTCTTATCTTCTTAATCATTAGAGATAATGATTTATAATAAATGTGAACACTTATATAATAAATTAGCTACTAAGAAATTATATCACTAAATGTGATATAGAAATTATCCAAATAATGCTTTGAGTTAAGTGGCACAAAGTACATATTAAAAACTATGCAAAAATATAGGTGACTACAGTGTACTTACATGTAAGTATCTTGTGCTTTCTCTGTATGGATATTGGAAACCCATGTATTTATAATATGAATTTTGATTATTTTATAAGGTAGGAGATAAAAGCTTGCAGTTACAATCATGAATGATTACCATACATGCAAAACTGTCATCTTTAAATATGTGTATTTCCCCAAATCTTTAATTTACTGTGAGTTATTTTTAAAAAACTAACCATTAATCCATTTGGTCTATTTTCTTATTTGGGTATCATTGGGTTCCTTTCAAATATCTTTTGAGCAAAGACCTCTACCTGCTAATACTTTTGCTGCCAGAAAGGTCTCAGAACTGCTTAGAAATCTATATCTAACCCAACCCTGGCAGTTTGTTCTTTTTGTCTTCCTTGAGGGAACCAAGATGCTGAAAAGTTGCCATTTGCTCTAGTATTTTTACTGTGAGCAGTGGAAAGACAGCCAAAGAAATAAGTTCCTTATTTCATCGAAGTATCTCATCTGGAATTTCTGCTGTTTATTTCCCAATACCCAATAGATAATCTTACACAGTGAATACAAAATGCTTCCATCAAACAGCAGAGAATGCCTTTTCCCATAAAGTTATTGTTTTTCCCCCAAAATGTAAATGTATATAATATGTATCCTTTTAATTTCATCATTTTTCCCTAACATGAGCTTCCAAAAGCATTGAAAGTAGTGAGATAACAAAAAACAATCATAGAGATAAATTTTGTTAAACTGAACTTCGCAAAGTTTCCAAACTTCGGCCATAGCTGTCCTTCTCTGAAGCACTATCATTACTCCCAAAGCTCTGAATCACTTAATCTACTTTCAGTTGGTCAGTTTTAATAGATTCCTAAAATAAATCTGAGGTTTAAATTTAATAATAATGATGATGATTATGTTTTTAATTTGTTTCTTAACTTCTATTGGCATCTTGAGATTCTTTAATCATCTGGAGATTTTGATTTGTAGACATCAGGCTGCAGTAAGTGTATATGTATCTGCTATGCTTCTACTACATAATGACTATGATTGGGCTATAGTTTGTATAATGGAGATTTCTGACTGACATGCAAAGGATCCCATATTGGGTTATCCAGGTATTATAATCTTGGCATGAATCATTTGATGGCACTGATGCACTTTGGGTCTCCAGCTTGCTCAAGAGGATTGCATTGAATCTCCTCACTTTTCACAATTGACCCAACTGAGATAATGCATTGTGCCATTGTTTTAAACAAAATATTAATGTTATATTTATTAAAATAACCTTTATATATATATTTCAATATATAATTTATTTGATTGCAATTATTTTACTTTAATATAAGAGCTGCTCAGATAAAGCATTACGAAGCATCCCAAATTATGAATAAGCTGCTTTAAGGGTCAACACTGAAAGCTTAGGCTGCTAGCTGTTAGTTTCTTCATTCTGATAATTACCTAATAATGGTAATGGAAGATATTTCCAACAAAGATTATTCTAAATAAAGAGCATTTTTATTTTATTTTCAGGTTAATGGGATATTTTTTGCTCTAAGGAATTCTAGATGGACAAGCAATTGCCACACTGCCTTGCAGCTGTCTGAAAAATTAGGAAAAAATAAAAAATAATCTCATCTAGCAAATCACTGTCTTTTGGTCAATTCTAAAGCAGATACCACAAGCTGCCATACCCTAAATATGACTACACCTTTGTAAAAATTAAATGCTAAAACTGAATGGTTTCAAATATCTCAAGTACCATTAGGTTTCAAATATCTCAAGTACCATTAAAGTACAATTGCCTTTACAATAAATTTCACTTAGGAACCAGTTAAGCAAAATGTATAGCTTTTCTGTTCCTTAGAATGTTTACAACCCATCTCCATGTATGCAAACTACAGTCTTCTATAGTTACATACACTCAATTCATTGCTAAGTCAGACTAAGCCTTGTTTGACTGTCTTCATTATACATGTACCAAGTCTTGCATGAAAGTAGATAGTATAGATATATTCCACAGACTAAGAATACATTATTAAAGCCACAGGTTCAGTTTCTGCTGCAGATATCATGTAAATCTTCCTAATGGCCAATTTTATCTTATTTATTATCCTATAGGAAAGAGGTAATTAGCAGCTGGATGCACAAATGCTTGGGCAAGCTAAGTGGAAAAGAGAAAGCTGAAAGGACATCAAAATGTTAAGTATGCTTAGTATGAAGTACATATCAATTATTCTCTAGAAATTTGCAGTCCAATCTGCATTTGAACATGCAAACCCATCTACAAGTAATCAGTTTTTGTGCACCAATTCATTGCTACAGTGTGCTTCATTTTGTACAGCATTTTCAGGAGTCTGAAATGCATAGAAATATTTTAGAATAGGTAGGAATGATAATTCATAGGCATCTGGAATAAAAACAGGGTAGCAAAGAAACTCCAGAGAAATAAAGTAGTTTTCCATATCTTAGAATAGATAAAATCTGTAGTTATAATTATTCAGTTGTTTACTTTAAAAGTATCCCACAATTATTGGTACCGATGCTACAATAGTCACTTGTCAAAACTATTTCTATCTCAAAGCTCTGATAGGTAACAAATTGTTACATATGCATTTTGACCATTATTCCAGTTTTGTAAAATGATATGTGAAAATACACAGAACACAGCAAGAAAGACAGATTTTCTAATCCAATGTGCAGTGTAATTTTCCCGCAAAGTATGCTCAAGAACCTGCACAAAAGAAAAGACATTCCTTATTGATATCACTGGTAGTTCTGGCCCCAATCCTTTAAGTTAGCTGTAGCCAACCTGGCAACTTCCAGTTGAATTTATTATAACACAGCTACAGAAACTTTTCAGATAAATTTTATTTTTACCTTTCTTTTTAAAAAAAGAAATGTAGACAAACTGCCCAATTAACAAGCATTTTCATGTGGATCCAGAAATATTTTTCCCCAAAACATTTTATTTTAGCACAAGGTTCACAATCACTGCACTAATCCCAAATGCACTATACATTAATATTTCTTTATAGTTTTTCAAACTGAAAACATTTAATTAAAAATATTTATAAAAGAATGATTCAGTGATAAGTGACAGATATTATTTTTATTCTAGAAACAGATAATCAAATTATGCACTGTCTGTAAGCATCTAATTAATTTAGCAATAATATGTATATAGTTTAATTATATTTTATATATTTTCTGCATTTCCATACTATAAAGTGCATGCATACATATGCGGACAAGCCAAAGGACTGCTTTCTTTTGAAACAATTTGTACAAATTCAGCAGATCCTCATTTTCTATAACCAGCCTTACAATTTTTATAGGTGAGAAAAAGAAAGCAGCACTATTAAAAAAAAAACCTCTATGCACTATATAGTTTCCCAGCATTTTAATTCAAAATGCACTTTATAGTTTCACCAAAAATTGGGATGTTCAAAGTCTTTTACAATTGTCTCTTCCTTCTTTCAATATCTCCTTCTTTAAAAAAAAAAACAAATCTGAAAAAAGTAAATCGGGTGGTGCTCATAAAAAAATTACCAATTTCCAACTCTCCCACTAAAGTAGGTCCACAAAGGCCAAGTTATAAAGTATTCCCCATTTCATTTTAGGCTTGCAACTTTGGGGAATCCACTTATAAATTTCAATTGTTATAACACATAAAATATTTTCTGTCCTATCTGATCCAGGACTGCTAGACCAATGGGACTGGTAAACTTTTTCCCCAGGTTGGTAGCTAACTGAAAAGTGACTACAGTGGCCTAAGAACTACAGTGTAACTGACATGCAATTTCACCTATGTTTTGGACACTATATCACTTAATTCCACAAAGAGGAATTAAGAATGCAGCACTGACAATGGAAGCACAGTTTCTCATTATTTCATAATTTTTACTGAACAAAATGCATATTGTAATGTTAGGTACATGACACTTGCATGTTGCTATGCCTATATACTTTCAGAGTTTTCAGTGTGTACTTTGTGGCGCTTAAAATGTCATGTACAATTTTTATCAACATTCTACAGGGTTCCCATTTGCACTTCATCTTTCAGCAAAGTCTTGTCAGAGAAATGTCTGAATATTATTAACATGAATAAAATTTCAATTTTAGTTATCTGTTGGACATTAACGAAGTGTCTATTCATTTCATACATTTTGGAATTCTTGAATTTAAGATGGAATATTGGAATATTATCAGGGCGCATATTGGCAAATGTGAGGAACATAAAATGTCTTGAATAAATATTAGCAAATACTAGAATGATTGAATGTTTCCCAATAAAAATGTTTCAGGCATATCCCATAATGATGTACTATAAAATGGCTTGTCCAACTTCTAACTAAGAGCATTATTGCATGTATTGAAATATCAACTGGATAATAGAGCAAGAGGTGCAAGGTTGCCAAAATGGGGACTGAAAACAAAGATGATCCATCAATCCCCTTATCCATCTATCAGAAAGGTGATCAGGCCACAAAAAGAGTCTTATCTCAGAGTTGCCTATGTAACTTCAGGTTTATATAGGTAACTCAGTTTTAACGCAGAAGATTTTGTAGCTGTGCCAGCTCGACCAAGAGCAGGTGAAATATCACAGTTCTGGCTAGGAAAATATCTTCATTCTATTAGTATATAGGGGTTTAAATTGTAAATATGAAGCATGCAATAATTATAGCTTAACGTCAGAAGTGGAATATCCCAAGAATACTGCACATAGAATTGGATAAATTTGATAGGACGCCAGATTTTTTTTTAAAAGGGGATCACTAAACAAGAGAAATTCAAATCTAATCAGACCAAATACCAGTTATTGCATTCCAGCAGAAAGTAAAGAAGGATGTTGAGAGAATGGATGGGTACATGCACAATTGAAGCAGGCAAACTTTGGCAACTTCAATTGCCTTCTAACATATTGAGACAAAAATCTGGGGAAGGGGGACAAATAAAAGCTACCTCTATAGCTTTTGATCCTAAATTTAACCAGCACTAGAATTCTGAAACTAGCAATTATAGTATTTGATCAATATGTTATATTAGAATACCAATCAGCTTGTTAAAATAATATCAAGAAAAACAAAATATGTGTAAAAGCCCATTGGGATTTAAATATGTGTCCCATACAACATTGAGTCCCCAACCCCGGTCCATGGACCAGCACCGGTCCATGGCAACCGGGCCACACAAACAAAGCCCCATCCATAGGATGCAGGTAGCATGCAAAACCATGCCCCTCTGGTGTGTGGAAAAATTTCCCTCCACAGAACTGGTCACTGATGCCCAAAATGTTGGAGGCTGCTGCCATACAATATATATATTATAAATTTTAAATATTTTAAATAATATTCTAACTATATTATATCAAATATGTGTTATCAAATCTACATTTTGGTTTGGTGAAAAAGAAAAAAAAGTCTGAAAATGAGCAGTAGGAATAAGAGTTGTATGCATTTTTTTGGTATCCCTGAGAACTTATTATGCTATAATTGCCATAATTACTTCAAATTGTAATCATGGCAGCAAATAATATGAAGTCACATGATATATACATTATTTGACTGCAGATATAAGGTTTTACAAACTAGCTAGCTTGCTATTTGATGTTAATTTGGTCTAATTTAAACTGTTAAGAAATATTTCTGGTGTGATCACTGATTCCCTTAAAAGGTAGACAAATATCTTGGGAGTACAATTTATGACAATTTTTCAGACATTTCCTAAATACCAGTTAGGCTGAGTGATTGATTTTCATGGATAGAAATGTGATGGACACTGTCTTAGACATAAGACTAATAGCAACAATATTTAGATAACAACTCAGGTAGTAGTCAATGAGGTTTGTGGACTTTCTGGGGAAGCCTCACCAGGAGTTCAAATGGTCTCTTCCAGGGAAACAGCTTGAAGTTGCCTCCCCTAGTTATCTCTGCTTATAGTTCTTGTTGAGATAGCAGACATTCCTTTTGAACCACAAAGAGCAAAAAAAAAAAAAAAAAGGCTCACAAGAGAAGGCAGCATTTCTCCTCTTACCCAATATGGGTAAGATCACAGAATCATACAGCTAGAAGAGACCTTGGGTGGTCTTCTGGTCATTATTCTTTTATTGGTGTGCCATTAACTTAGTATTTAAAATTTCAAACCAATTACTTGGTATGTAGTATCAAAACTTGCTACTAACTACACTAGGAATCATACTGATTTGGATTCTTATTGTCAAGCTTCAATTTAATGAGGACTTAAAACTACTTCTGTTCACTCTCCTGAATTTAATCTCATGAGTTTTCTTATATGAGTTATAGCTACCTCATCTACTTAAGAAGTAAATATAACCAAAAGTGAATCTCACATAAAACCGTCTGTACTTGAAGCCATAGGCAGCTGTTTGGCTTCCCCACATGATACCCTATTCCTAAATAAATATCACAGGAAGGTAAAGTTTAGGAATCCAGTTTAACCTGACAATCTCACTTGCTCAACATATTGAACTGGATCATTTAAAAGTCCATTATATATTATGAACTCTGAAATAAAGTCATTTCTGGGCCAGGATTAATATCTAAGAGTCCCTGAGATATATTTTAGTTACCTACTTTAACTGATTCAGCTATGTTGTAGAAAAGGAAAATTAATTAGATATAGAGGGAGGAGTTAGAATAGCACTCAAAGAATAGGAGTGTTCCAGGATTTGTTCTATAGGATTTTGTTTTCCTTTGCTTTAGTTTATTACTTTCTACTCTTCCACTAAGGTGAAGGACAGAGGACTTGAAACAAAAGCAGAGAGTTGATATGATTAGTTACCTCTAAGTTATCACCAGTTGTGCAAGGTAAATGATTTGCCAAGGAAGAGTGGCAAATGTATTCAAGCTGTGCTGCATTAGTTTTTGCTTCTACATCCTATAAACTTTTCTTGTTTTGAATGCATTATATCCCATTTTGTGTGATCTATGTATAAGTAGTACTTTGAAAAACACTTGTGAATTTCATATATTACACTATCTCTTTATATGGAAAGCACTGCATAAATAATTTAAGATATACAAAAGCTTATCTTTGCTTTATATGGATTACCATCCATATTGTGCTTGATAAAACTGTTTTGTTTTTTCAAGTCTATAAAACATAACCTCATGGATCATTGCTTGGTGACTTCAATATTCATTCCTAAGATGCTATCAACATGTTTTGATTGCAGCTTTAGGAAAATGAATGTCTTACTGTGTAGGGCTGAATTCCTGAAATATGTAACTTTTGCAGTAAATAGCAGTCAATTCTACATAATACATTTGGAAGGGCTACTGGAAATGACCTACCTCTAAATAGGACATGTTACATTTTAAGGGAAGAAAGAAAAAAAACTGGTGAAAAAAATACTGGTTAGCATTTTTTTCACTTCTTCATAATTTTCATATCACAATTCATCCAATAACTTCCAGAGTGGTAAACAATATAGCCCCCACACGCGTATCATATATATGCATATGTCTGTTTCTGTGTGCATGTAGTGTGCGTGTATGTACAGTATGTATAGGGAGTGTTTATGTGTGTTAACAACTAAAATAATTTAGTCAAGCTATAAGGCCTTTGAAAAAGCTATCCGCTTTGTAGTTACATAGCAGTCTTGCACTAAACAATTATGTGTGACTAAGAATGTCAACAAAACATCCAATTCCATTTCTACTAATTTGAAAGGAAGATTTCCCCATTTAAAGATTTCTCTTTGTTTCTGTTTGAACTGAATTGATATTTATAATTTTTTTCATAAGTATTGTTTTCAGAAGTTTGTTTCCCTATCATAGATATATTATTTTCATGCTCATTATCTCACGTTTCCTAAGTATGGATTGCTTTATTCTGGATGTATTAAACTACAGGCTAGACAGCTTTCTATTCTGTTTCATCTTGATTTCCTATACAGAACAGAGGATTGCATTTGATGGCCTACATGGCAACTTCTAACCTTATGGTTCTGATATTGTTCTCATTAGTATAGCCTTCAAACTATTGTTTGAACTGATTTGCCCCAATGTATAAGCTTGGATAGAATATACATTTTAGAAGGAATAACTACCAGATAAAAAGGTGCTCTCCAAATCCATGGTGGTTATCAAATTGGTATAAAAAGTTTATTACCATTTCAGGACAGAGTAAAGAGATGTAGGGTTTTAATATTTAATATTAATAGTGATATACAAATCTGGCAGTAGCTGATTTTCATAATTATAAGATCTCTTACCACAGCTGCAATAAATGCAATTTACCTGATAATCCTTGAATCTTCTATTACTAATCTCATGAGTGCATGCTTCTAGGGTTATAGATTTGCTACCATGGCTAGAATGGAGGGAAAATACAGTACAAAAACTACAGCTAAAAATCAGCATCTAATTGCCAATGTCACAGACAGTTGAGAAGTGATCTGGATAAAGAATCAACTAGTCCAACAAGTGAGGCAGACTTTGTTCTAACTAGCAGCTCCTATGCTTCTATTTGCTTATACTAGATTTCAGAAGTTCACCCATACTGATGGGAGCCAGCATAGCTTCTCTATCTGCTCAAAGAAAGCTTTGTTTTATTTATTTTATTTATTTTTGCGATTTCTATACTGCCCCTCTCCCAAAGGACTCGGGGTGGTGTACAGCCCAAAATTAAAAACATAAATATACAAAAAGAAAAATGATTAACAATAGATTAAACATTTAGGCCCTAAATCCATTTAAAACCCAATACATTATGTCTTAAAAAGCTCAATCCCCTAAAACAATTATAACCTTGTTGGTACCGGAGCTCCTATCCCAGGCCGGCCTGTCGAAAAAAGTATGTTTTCAGTTCTCGACGGAAGGTACGTAAATCCGTCATCATACGGAGTTCGGGGGGGAGCTCATTCCAAAGCGTTGGAGCTCCCACAGAGAAGACTGTCCCCCTGGGGCTCGCCAGCCGACATTGTCTGGCCGATGGCACCCTGAGGAGACCCTCTCTGTGGGAGCGTACTGGACGGCGGGAGGCATTTGCTGGCAGAAGGCGGTCCTGTAAATATCCGGGTCCGATGCCATGGAGCGCTTTAAAGGTGGTCACTAACACCTTGAAACACACCCGGAAGGCCACCGGCAACCAGTGCAGCTCGTGCAGGAGCGGTGTTACATGGGAGCGCCATGACGCTCCCGTCACTACCCGCGCGGCCGCATTCTGGGCCAGCTGGAGCCTCCGGGTGCACCTCAAGGGGAGCCCCATGTTCATATGTATAAAATGCATATTTGTATTATGGAGATTCTGGCCATTTCATAACAAAATGTACCCATCCTCTGAATCAGCAGCAAAATGTTATACTTGGAGAAGTGGGTATTTTACATTCAGATCCCTAAGTGTTCCACATTAAACATGTTAGGGGACGAGTCAGCATTAATCTCAAAAGGATTAGAAATCAGATTACTAGATATTAAATGGAGCCCAAATTTTCAAAACATTTATTCATTTCTGTTACATTTCAAGCCAAGACAGGACTTACAATACATTGTGCTACATTGTGATGCTGCAGCAGTTTCATAGATTCTTCAATGATATGCCGATATGATTTGAACAATAAGCTTGTCAACAACCCTTGGAACTCATGAGTCTATATATCCATTTCTAGGAGATTTATTATTTCCAAGCTATAGCTTCAACAGTTTCAGTCCTCAGATGTACATAGAGATTCTATTGGATGGAAAGAAATTATTCACAGCTCAGTGCAAGGATTTACCAAACCATCTCTGAAAGGTGCCAATCCACCCCCTACTGGAAAGCTTCCACTCCTTAATAAATAACCATCAACGTTAAGAATTTCTCCTGCTGATTTGAATTTTTTTTTTAAAAAAAAATCAATCAATATAGTCTTGTCTGCCTCGTTTTTAGTCATATCTTCCGTCAGATTCCTCCTTTGCACTCTATGCAAATCATGTCCTTCCAAGTGTTAAGTTGCTCTGAGAATTGAAGGAAGATTTTAAAGTTAGTAAGCCAGTAAAATCTAATCTAAGGCTTTCTATTATTCATTTGGAGAGGACATCCATCCATCATCAGAGAAACCTATCAAAGCAGAGGTGTATGAAATCACTTTCCTGTGTAGGTTTTTGCTGTTTAAATACTCATTTTTTTCCAAGTTAATAAAACAATGAAATAATTTGTATTTAGGAAATGAAGAACAAGTTCCATATTAAAGAAAAAGCTTATCCAACCTGGGATTTCCTCTCCACACATATTTGTTTTAACATGTTATCTTGTACTACATTCTTTGAAATTTCAGAAACCAGGAATTATTTGTAAAAGAAAAAATCAGTTCAATAAAGATTTTGCAATTGTTACATGTATTATTTTTTAAAAATTTACATTATGAAACTTCCTTCTTAAAACTTTAAAATTTGTCCAGCTCAAGAGTGCAGTGTCTTTTAAAGTTTTATTTTATTTTTATTTGTCTTTTGTTTATGTTAAAAGATAGAATTCCTTTAGATGTTCAGACAGTTATTATACAACTTATAATAAAAGCAATATAAATATTCTAAAACAAACCTACTTGTAGTGTGACATAAGGACAAAACAATGATAAAACTTCCAAATGTGGAAAAATAAAGACTAATGAGGGCTTACAACAGAAGGGAAGGGAAACCTATTAGATAGATACTTTAGCACAGATCAGCCCGGTATATTTTCAGACAAATACCAGGAATAGATGCAAAACAGACCAGCTGATATAGTTTATATTCCATTGTCATTATTTCAAACAATGTCTGAAAGAAAATGGAAATATATAGAAATATAGAAAGTTATATAGCCTGTTATACCTTCCTGTATTGGAATGGCAGGTGTACTCCTTTAGAATAAAAGTATATAGAATAATAGATCACTAAAGTCCAAATTTTAAATGTCATCAATGTTAGTTGTATGTTCATATTTAATGGAAAATTTTGGATATGAAGAGAAAAAGTGAACCTTTGAATTTTTTTTAAGTGCAAATGTCTCCATATTAATTCTTTTTCAGTTTTGTTTATTTATGTTTTCATAACCTGATTTCTATCCTATGTATTTTGCTGAGGAGTCAGATCTATCATTTTCTTCTGATCTCACACACATGGAAAATACTATACTTTAGTTTAATTTCCACAATTTTGTTGTTGTTGTTAGTTGCGAAGTCATGTATGACCCATTGCGACCCCATGGACAACATTCCTCCAGGTCTTCCTGTCCATCTTCTGAAGTCCATTTAAGCTCACACCTACTGCTTTAGTGACTCCATCCAGCCACCTCATTCTCTGTCGTCCCCTTCTTCTATTGCCCTCAATTTTTCCCAGCATTAAGCTCTTCTCCAGTGAGTCCTTCCTTCTCATTAGGTGGCCAAAGTATTTGAGTTTCTTTCCACAATTAAATATTGTTAAATATTACATACATAGCTATTTTATACACATGAACACATACTACATACATACATGCCTACATGCATACATACAATCGAACAGTCTTAATAAATTGTGTTTATAATGTACTATTTTAAGAGTTTAAATTATAATCTGAACATCTGAAAAACAGAACTATAAGAATTATTCTATTCTATTCTATTCATGAAGGTTACAATACAATGATCTCTGGGCAGCATGGAAAAACTAAAGTACCACTCAATTTTTCCCCTTCCAGCTGTGTCAAAGACCACAGCTGGAAGTGTGATCTGGAAGTGAATACTTATAAACTCTTCTTACATTTCCAACTCTAATTATGATATGTTGAAAGTTGCTTGAAAGCTGAGGATTATAGAATCCAAATACCTGCAAATTTCATTGAAAAAACAAACTATTTCACTGAAACACATTATTTTATGTACATATATATTGGTTTAGCAACCATCATGTTAGCTGACAGAATATTAGAAAATTCAGCCTTTATTATGTGACTTATAGAAGAATCCTGTGCCCTGCAGAAATGTTGTAGGTTACATGCTATATAACATATATGACTCAGCTCTTGAAGAAGCATTCACTATGTAGTTTCAAGGGCTGGTAATATCCCTCGAGCTTCTCAGTCATTACAGATATATTATGATGGAATAATTTTTGAATCGTGCAAGATGGACCAGATAAGCTTGTAAGAGTTGGATGAGAATGCCCTAATTTCATTAGACTGTTTTCTTACTTCAGTTCTCAATCACTCTCTGCATTTTATTCCAGGTTCACCTTCTTGCTCTATATTGTCTGCAGTGTGATTTCTCCGTTTCTTCACTTTATCTCCTTGTTGGTTCTACAGCAGATAAACAGAATTTTATAATTCTTCATTTTCTGCAATTCTATTCCGTGCTCTTATGGATTTTTTCCATTATAGTTCATTCTTGTTCTGTTTCATTCCTTGTTTGTTCTTTTCTATTGTTTCAGCTATAATCAGTTCTTCATCTTTCTTCAAATTTGTCCTATTTAGATAGTTGGAGGACAGAGACAGAATTCTTTCTTCAAGAATTAACTAAAACAACAGAAGGATGACAATATGTACCCATGTTTTGTGCACCTGCAGCTGGTTATCAGCTGGACAGTTGGAAGCAAAATTCAATATATTTGGTAAATTAAAGTAACATGTTGCATTTCAGTTTTTTGCCTACAATTTCTTGATACATAATTGTTGACTCGTGGCCACTGTATTTCTGCTGTACCTATTACATTGATAGTCTATTCATTTTTGAATTTAGTTCAGAGCTGGTTTTGATTTTTAAAACCAACATCTGATTTGAATCAGATTATGTATATGAGTATTGGCATCCACACCATTTTTTTCACACCTTGAACAACCTAAGATGCTACTCTCACAAGTTGGTCATAAAGATATTTTAGATTACCTGTCATTAATAAAAAAATGTTTTCAGGGATATCCCCATATTTGACAATTCCAAAGCATGAAACATGGGCCAATAATTAATCTTGGCCCCATTCTAGATGTTATATTGTTTAAACTGATGCTATGATATTTTAAACACTTAATTGGAATATTTAATGATTGTTTATTTCATGCTTGACTTGCCCACAAAGATACCATAAATAGATTAGTTTCAAAATTAGTGACAGTATTCTTTTACAGCAGACACTAGAGTAATGTGACATCTTAAAGATTAATTTATTTTTTCATGAGCATTTGTGGATCACATCTGTTGAAATGGATTGTGTTATTTATTTGAATGGTTGATTTATTGTCTGACTGCCTGCCTTCCTGCCTTCCTAATAACTATTCAAGGTGACTAAAATTAAATAAATCAATATTTTTCATAAAACTATACTACAACTTTCAGACCTCTGAGGTTGCATCATATCATTTCTTAATATGTTATTATAACATTTTATCCATATAAGCTCAACTCAGGGTGGCAAACATACCTAATAATCCTGCCTTTTATTTTCCTTAGAACAACAACTTTGTCAGCTGGGTTGGGTTGAGAGAGAATGAGTGGCCCAAAGTCACCCAGTTGGCTTTCATGTCTAAGGAAAGCCTAGAAGTCATAGTCTCTTGGTTTCTAGGCTAGCACTTTAACAATTACACCAAATTGTCTCTCTTTAGTATTATTTATTAATTAATATATTAAGTAAGTAAATATGTAGTATTCTTATTCCTTTGAAAAACTAAGTTACTTCAAGGTTATCAGTAGAAAGACTTTTAAAACGACATCCTCAATTTGTAGAGATTTTTGAAAAGTAATGCATAGAAATTTTATATTAGTAAATTGATTTTAACACTCCAAATATTTACTTCTTTATACATAGATGCATGTTAAAATACACATTTTAAATATTTTTTCAAATGCTTACTTTTCAATAAAATATAATCCAGAAAATGCATCCAGTAGGGAAAATGTACACAGAAAATGTTGACACTGGACAAATGTATGTACAAAACTAAACTTTAATACTGAAAAGCTGCTTACAACATAAATTATGCATAAGGAAAATGCAAACAAAATACATATATTTGAAAAACTTGGATGTAAGACTATGTGTGCTTAATTTTTGTCCATATGTATATATGGGACAAAAATGATTAAGTAAAATGAAAATATTTCTTCAGTATCATTCATCTCTTTGAGTCAGATTTGATTAATAGTTTCTTTTTAACTACATGGAAGAGAAGTTTAATATGCTTGAGAAACTGCGAGAGAAATTCTAAGAATTTCTAGCTGACATGAATATTCTTAAAAATTTATTATAATACAAGTGGGGAAAAATATATGTTCAGACTGTTAATTTTAACAATTTATGAAGCAAATAGATTTTTGCCAATTGTTAGATTTTTAGGCTGAAGCTGTATTCTGCATTTCCTTCTGCATTTCAAAAATGGTATTGAATAAATATAATTAGGCGAACAAAAGAAATTGCAATACATAAAAATAATTATTAGAGATTAACATATAGAAAATACTTAGCATAAATGTTCTTATAATCTGTATATTGTTGTGTATGCTTTTGTGTTTGGTATGTATTATCTTGCATTGATAACTACAAAAAATAAGTAATTTTTACTAGCTATATGTTAGTGCAAGCAAATTCTAAATTTTACTTGCACAAATATGATTCTTAACTTTTCAACTATGACTAATTTCATTAAAGGCCTTAAAATAGTAATAGTTAGATAAGTTTCTCAATTACATGATCTAATTCCCTCAAAGCTTGATTTTATAGATGTTATAAAAAGTAGTGGTGGGTTTTTGTTTTGTTTTGTTTATGCAAGGGAGATGAATCCATGTTTACACTACTAATTGAAGGATTTTTTTTCCCTTTCTTTTACTGGAAACGGGTCAGCAAAAACTTAATGACAAAAACTGCCCTTCAACTGTTTTCTTTCTTTATTCCCTATTAGAGAAAAATCTGAGTAGCTAGCTGGCTACCTACATACATAAAGGGAAAGGCTGTCCTGACAAGGCAAATACTGTTAATAAAAACAGCAAGAAAAAATACAGCACAATGAGTACAAGCTTAATAGACATCTCTGCCCAGCAGCTCAAAAGTTGTATATCTCCAGTCTTAGGAGAACAATTAAAATAGGATTGTACTTTTTCAGGTCTCTAAGAATGAAATGAAGAATGCTGCTCATGGTAAGGGCGACAGTGCTCCTAGGCCTTCCCTTTTCCTGTGAATAACTCATATAGTACTGTGCCTATTCTTAGTGATTTTTAATTGGGGGATGCCACCTTTTTGTTCTTTTAAGTTGTTGGTTGCACAGAGTAACTTGGCGAATGGACAGGTAGTTAGGAAGGAAGGAAGGAAGGAAGGAAGGAAGGAAGGAAGGAAGGAAGGAAGGAAGGAAGGAATAATCATTTTTCACCCTACAAGGTACCTCAGAATGTTCTGTGGAAATTCTAATATTTTGTGATATGAGTGGCTACATAAATAATACGTTTATTTTCCAGATATTATTTTCAAAGGCAGTTATCGCAAGGAGGAATTAGTAAGTCTCATTTATCCACAGAAAACAGCAGCCCATCAACAAAATACCACCAAAGAATTTCTTGCCAACAGGAGTTGGACATATTTTCAGGCTCCTAGAAATACGTTAACATATTTTTGTCCTTTAGAATGAAAAACATGGCATGCTATGAAAGTGCTATTCAGTGACCTTCATGTGGAATGATAAAAGAGCGAGTCTAAATGAAGTTCTTTATTTCATGAAATAATTACAATACTTTTTCAGTCTTCTTTAACCAAAAAGGGCACTTGGATTTGGACTTACAATTCAGATATAATTAAACAAATATAATGTATTTGTATAACTCATTTTCATTTATAGCAAGGCATTATTAAGTACTGCTATATTGATGGAAAATCCTTTATATTAAGGAACAAGAGGACTAGATTTGGGGCTTGTTCAGCCTATTCCTTTTTGGGGGGGATACATCGTTTTATGGAAACAAAACAGAAACAGATTTGACATTTTCTTTCTAAGCTTCCTGCTGCCATTGCTATAATTGGGATTCCAGCTTTAGAAAAATCTGGAGCTTCATATTCACATTTTTCATATCCAAATTTCATGTATACAAATTGGAAAACATTTGATTTGTCAAAGGCTGCTTATACATAGGCACCCTAAACATATGTACCCATTTATATCACTATTAATATTCTTTTTTATCTTTTGCCTTTTATGCTGCAAAATGATGGGTGAAAAATTGTGTTCAAAGACTCTGTTTTATCCTATTCAACCATATGGTACTGTTTAATGCACTAGCCATCTGAAAGCTGTAAGTTACAATAGTTGTTATACCCATATTATTCAATTGCACAGCATGACAAATCATTGCTTAGTGATTTTCCATTGACCACAGCAACTTTTTCTGTGGGAAAATAACAACATTGTGTTGGCTACTTACAGGATAGCTTCACCTATGGCTTTCAAAGTACTTGATTGTGATAATTTTAGTTAAATTTGAAGAGTATGCTGAGTTTCTTAAATCTTTGGCTGGAAAAGGCATATCCCACAAAAATGGATGTTGTGTGCTAAATAAGGAAGTGCATATTTACTGAGTATATTATTTTTTCTACAGGAAAAAAAGCTCTGCACATTGGATCTCCTATGCTCATTGCTTGTATGACATATTACTCTTTTCTGACAATATTGGCTAATTCATGCAACATCTATATTTGAAACCAAATACCTGCTACTACTGGAGAGATTTTTTTTCACTTTGATAAGGTTGTTTTTCCATTAAAACAAAAGTTACAGAGTGTTCTATTTAAAGAAAAATAAGATTGTCTTCCAACATTTCTTCTGTCATTATTACACATTTAAAGAAGTGACCAATTAAATATTAATATTATCCCTAACTACATGGGAGTAATTTATGTTACTGAAAAATAAATTTAGTATTTGGATATACTGTACTGTATTAAATAAATAAAACTTGACCAGTTATTCATAAATATATTACATAATTCAAGTATCTGCTTTTATTTATCTAAAAATGATTTTACATGGGCATGTTCACTGCTTGATAATGATAGGACACAGTGACTACTTGCATGCATGAATGGATTATCACAAATTTAATGTCACAGTCATTTTATCTTTCTGAACTATGTTTTTTTGAATCAGAAGAGTATTAGGATTCATATAGCATTATAAGTCATGTATACTCTGTAACTAGGTTCACATAAAATGCTAAGTCAAATCTAAATAGAGAACATAATATGATGTGAGAATCATCCACCTTAGAGTAAAACCAAATGGGACCTTAATTAAACAAATATCAACTAGCTGCACTGGTCTTAGCTATCTCTATTAGTCATTTTCAGTAAATTCCATTCCCAAATTTTCAGTAGTGCTATATCATTATCACAGAAAGATAAATATGATTTCTGAGAGTACAGAGAATACTGAAGTGTGTTATTGTTTTGTTGTTTGTTTTATTTCTAGATGTTCTAGTCATGTAGTAGAAAGTAGCCATTACTTGAGAAAGTATGGAAAGCTTATGCTAGGAAGAAAAGCAGCTAATGCATAAAATGGGTTTTGAAAGCATAATGGGTCAAAAGCAATTATCACAAGCATATTTACATGGATACAGTGTTCCTTAGTAACAAATTATTAATGCAAATATATACATACTAGAATAAATAAGTAAGTAAATAAATAAACATTTAGGTGTTTATGGGTACAGAAAATGCTTTAGCAAGGAAAGCTATAGCAGTTGTAAATAGCATAAAGCAGCAGTCAAGAAGTGTCAGAATCCTGTGCCAAACTGGTGGCAGATAAATAATATTTGGTATGATCAATACTTAGGAAATATAGAACTACATAATCTAGGAGAGAAATGAGAAGGAGAGAATATCAAAACGCTAAGTATTCTCATAATAAACTTGCTTATTGTAGATTAAACATGGCTGAATTGCAGAGGTAATGACCAGGACAGTCTCTTGAGGTTGTGAGGCAAAACTGAAATGAATTTTCACAGATTTTCTCTTCTTTGCCACATTCAGATGATAATACCAAGGGAAATTCATTTTCAGACCATATTCTGAACTTCTCTAAACACTATATAACAGAGACTCCTACACCCTTCTGAAAGCTGATTAACTTCATAAATGCATAAATGGGCAATACAACTATCCTCAAGGGCATTGTGCTTTATTATCAATATATTAGTTCTTTCACTTGTCTTGATAAGCCCAACACTGTGTGTCTCTTAAAAAAGAATGACTGCAAACCATGAGATTCTCATTATATGTAATTGCTCTTTACAATGACTAGCTATCTCTGGTGAAATGAATTGGTGGTTTCCACTATAATAGAATCTATTAAAAAATTGGAGGGCACTGCTGGTCTCTGATGCTGAAAAGGAAGAAATTCAATAGGCAAGTCTCATCAGGCTGTCTAACAAAGCAGAAGTAAAGACTGCAGGCAGGAGCATGCTGATAGCATGGGTCACTGAGGGTTTACCCAGGAAAAGAAAGGTGACAGCAGCAGCACATAACTAGCTGTTCAACCGTTAGCCAATCACCTAAGGCAATAACAGAGTCTTCATTTTGCATTGGTGGAAATTTCAAAGTAGACATCTAATTGATTAAAACAAAAGAGATTTCCAAAATGAGCTGCTTTATGCTTAGTACTATTATTCCAAATAATTTTCATAGCCCTGTCTGAACATTATAACATTATAACCAATAGACGGATGCAGTTGGCTACTTTTATATGGGGCTGTAACATGGAACCGAAACCTCTGTTATTGAACAGTACTATTTCTGGGTAATAATGAGCTATCCTGATCCTGTCTGTAAATTTTCTTCTCCTATAGAAATCCTAACTTTATGCAGTGAATTTCATCATGTGGGACAGGGAGTCTGAGTGTTATCTGAGGGGATGCCTTACTCCCCTTATCTCCTAGCAATTCATTTCAAAACGTGGTGCCTGCTCCACATCAGAATTCATGAATATGGGTTCAAATATAAGTGAAACATCAAAATTGCATGAGGCAAGCACAGCAACATGATGACCATAAAAAACATCAACAGTACATAGGTATTCATCACTTAACAACTGCCCTGTTCAGTAACCATTTGAAATTATGACACCACTGAAAATAAATTTACCCATTTCTTCCAGTTAAACCATCATAATACCCCACAGTCATTTGTATGCTTCACAGCCATCTTCTGACAAGGAGAGTTGGTGTAGAAATTGGCAGTGAAATTGCAAGTCATTGCCACATGATTTGTTGCATAATGTTTGTGGCTAATTCTCTTAATGACCACAGCAGAAGTGAAGTTGTAATCCATTGTGGTCACATGATAGTCACACTTGTGGTCACGCTTAACAACTATATTATTTAGCCACAGAGTCTTAAGTCTGGTCCCAGTTTGGATCACTATCAAGGACTACCTGTAACCTCTTTGTGAGGCAGTAACAGCAACAATAGTAGCAACAACTACTATCACTGACCCCCAGAATGTGGCAGCCTGAATATTTATTGTTGGTTTCTGATGTTTCACAGTATATTTATGATACAACTTCTTTCCAGATCTTTTTTTTAGTGTTAAACACAATTGTACATAAAATTAAGTAGTTTATGTGTGACTATGTTAAACCACCTCAAAAATATGGAAAAATCTATAAAATATTCATAAAAAATAAAAGTTTTAATTGAAACCATAAATATTCTTATTCGGTATAATTTTTAAAATATAAATGGAAAATATTATTAAGTTCCATGCTGACAGCTACAAGTACAAGTTTGGTACAACACTGGAAATTTTGCCAACAATATCAGACTGGGAAACCAATCTTGGAGAATATACATAAATAGCAAATTTGACATTATACATCTATGGTAGGAATCTAACCAAATCTAAGCAAGAATGATCCCTGTATTTACACAGAACAAATTTAGACTTTTGGAATATGATATCTTTGAGATCAATCAAAATAATGAAAGGATTTAAATAGATATTAATAATATGTAACATTTAATATAAAATACAAATATCTAGTCTATGGCCACTGGTTAGGGAAAAACAAGACACAAAGGAAGGGGAGAATGTGTTGCTATAAAATGCTCACATGTTTTAATTAATATAATTGTTTATTTTAGTTCTATTCAAAGTAGAGTTTTTCTTTTGTATTAAATTATTCCTAAATGAAATTTTCTTTTAAAAAACATTAAATTTAGGTCTTACCTGCTAATATTGGAAGCTGAAAATCAATCGGTGTTCCAAAAATTGATGGTGGACACAATAACCCAATGAGCACTATACCACCTTGAGGAAAATCAATTATAACTATAAAGTGGTAATTATTGGTGTTTCATCATTTCGGCTTTTTTTTTTTTTTTGCCTTACCAGCTGCTTGATAATTTAAGATCTTCCTGCTTTCAAGTCCTGAGAGGAACAGCAGGGAGACAATAGTAAGAGCTGAAGTACTACAGTTGGAAAGGCTCTGTAATAATTAGTGAAGGAGGAAGAAGGACAAAAGTGGTAGCACAGCTGCAACCCAAATTTGTGACACTAATTTGTGATACATTAGAGGGGGGGGAAAGGGTTGCAGACCAAGATGCTTACTTACTAGGAATTCAGCATTAATTGCTATATTTACTACAAGTAATTTAATTTAGAAAGTTATTAGTAAATATAAAAAGGAAAAAGGTGCAATTGTGCTATCTAATGTGTTAAATAACTGAGAAAGTTTGTCTTCAAGTAGAATAATGCTGTAACTTCTTTATGGTAATCTCATATTAAGTTTATTCATGGTAAATTGAAGTCAGGAGTTATAAATCTTCCCCAGTTCCAATTTCAACAACCCAGAAATAGCAAAATATAAAAAAGATATTGTTATAATTCTAGATGTTGTGAATCAGGAAAACAAGAGTTTATCCTGATATGAAACATGCAAAGGACGCATTGCTTTTATTAAAAATTCCTTAGGAATTGTATTAATTCAAATAATATTGAAACTAATTCAGTAGCACCTATCCTAGGTCTCTTATTAAATTTAAATTTAATCCATAATAAAATTGATTTGCCCATTGACCTCTTACAGTAGAGTAAAATCTCTCTAGCCCTAATTACAAAATTTACATCAGGAATGTCAAACTCACAACGTCATGTGATGATGTATCATGACTTTTTTGCCATTGTCAGCAATAGGGTGGGCACAGTTTCACTACGAGGCATCCGGCCCATAGGCCGGCAGTTTGACACCCCTGTTTTCGATGAACTATCTATAGTGGCAGCATTTATTTCACTAGTGTATTACATCATCTGCTTCCATAGATGAAGGAGTTAGTATCATTTTTAAAGGATCCATTCCATTTCCCCTCCCTACTTTCATATGTATATCATTTGAGATATGGGAGGCATTCTAATAAGCTATACTAAACAGGCAATGTACAAAAGCTTCACTATCCCTAATGATGGCTTGAATTAATTCCCATTGTCCCATCACATTTAATAAGTTGTTTAATAGGTTAACTCCTGCATTTCAGAGTCTACTCACAGTTTGCCTTCAATTGAATCTTTATGTATAATGCTGACAAAGATCCACTGCTCAGAGTGATAGCTGCAAAAAATCTTTTGCAGAGCAAACTTAGATGTTTATAAAGGTGTGTTTAGCAGCTCTGAGGCTAAATGATACTTTTATCAACAGATAATCTTCTGTCAAACCTAATCCTCAGATCAGCTTTTCTGCACATTTTGTTCTCTCTCTTAACTCTAATGGTTACATATTTATTACCACATGTGCACATTAAAAGGATTATTTTGACATAAGGTAGCTACTATCTATGTAACAATAAAGAAGAAAAAAAGTGTTGAAATGTGAATATGATTGATTAAGGTAATGGCATACACTACCAGGAAGGGGTATATATTTATTCAACTGACATTATGGACATCCAATAATCAAACCATAATATTTTGGTATGCAAAATAGAGTCCAAATATGTTTTCAAAAGTCAAATATAGACTAGAAAGAGAGAGGTAAAATTTAGAGTTGATTCTGAATCCCTACTTGAAAAGAAGGAAAATTGGGAGATAATATGCTTCTCCTGAATCTGCCCAAAGAAATAGTGATGCAAAGTCCAGTAGAATATTTCAGCAACCAAATTCATGCAGAGCTCTTAGAAATACAAAGGAATTGAGATTCTGACTAGATGTAGCTAGGGAAAACAATAGGAACAGACCAACAATGGGAAGGATTTTGTGGATTAATCAGTACTGTTTCTTGAAGCAGAAATAGTTTCTCCAAGTTTCTCTCCTTCCTTCCTTCCTTCCTTCCTTCCTTCCTTCCTTCCTTCCTTCCTTCCTTCCTTCCTTCCTTCCTTCCTTCCTTCCTCTCCCACAAGTACACAGTCCTTTAAGCTAATCTGGAATTCTTAAGAGTTGGTATGATTCCCTTGAACATCGGCTTGAAAAATTCCTGCACCAGAAAATGAATTTAAACTCTTTTACTGTAGAGCCATTGTATGGTATCATACTTTAATGTACTTAATGATAGAAGTCACATATTTTTTCTAGAAACCAAAATTATCTTGGGTCTTTTTAAATAGATCCTTTAGAATGGAAATATACTTGGAAGCAAAATATTTATTGATGCACGTTCTTAATGTTGTTGTTGTTGTTGTTAATTATATAGGCCTACCCATATGCCAACAAGGTATAGTATTGGCTTTGATCCCAGTATTAAGAATAACATATGTATATAATCAGCTAACAAGTATTACTGCCTTGCTTTTCATGTTTCTAAGTGGGCAGGATAATGAAGAAGTTTGTTTGTGAACATTTTATTATGAAACACTAGATTTAATCCATCTCACTTACATTTTGGGCAGAGAACATGGCATCTGGGGTGGAAGAAGCAAAGAACAGCCATGTAACTATATAATCACACAAATGCTAAGCTGTACATATTTTCATCAGACATCCTGATGAAAGCACATAATTGTGCATTAGCACAATTAAACTATTACATGAAATTTTATTTCAATGTCTATAAATTTTGCTGCAGACACTGATGAAGGAAATAAAACAAATATGAATCACATACATCCAGCCTCAGTCTATTTTTAGAACAATTCATAACAGAATGGCAAGCTTATTCAACTATCTTACCCTGCCATTATTGCAAAAGAAATTGAAAAAGTATGAGACCAACATTATATAAATAAAGGAATTTTACACAAGGGAACTTCCAGACTTTCTTGTACAATTTTCCAGCCTTATTCAAAGAAATTTTCCCCAGGAAATATTGTGACTGACATGTAAACTACCCACCCTTTCTGTCATATCTTTTCATATACTTCTTTATTTTATTTTTTATTATTATTATTATTATTATTATTATTATTATTATTATTATTATTATTATTATTATTATTATTATTATTATTATTATTATTATTATTATTATTTATTCGATTTTTCTTTTTTTCTTTCTATAAAAAAATACAGAGAATATTGTTGACTACTCTAAAGCATTCCATATTTTAATCTATAGAGATGCTCTTCCATAATTGTGCTAGACATTCCCTGTGAGCTTGCATTTTAAAGTTACACATATTCTAATTTTAAAACCAACGTCAAAATTGAAACTGCAAGAAAAAGAATGCAATGCAGAAAATTCCACTCCTTCCTTGCTTTTTCACCATTGTCAACATATAATTAGCAGTTTGTAACCAATCAGCATACTTAATCTTTTTTTAAATATTCCTAGGGGTTTATTTTGTTTTATTTTTTATACATGAGCAGAGTTTAAATCTTCCCAAGCATGCTGTATGAGTACAATAGCACTTTGTTTATATAAATGTTCACATTTGGATATGAATTTGCTACTAGAATAAATTATTTCTCATGTGATTCAGTTGCAATTCTCTCATGAAACAGATGTATATGCCCCACAGCACTCTTTGGGAATTATTTACTGAGATAATTGATCAAAATGGCTCTAACTTCAGATACCTTCATGATCTATGTCCTTCCCAGGAGGACACCACAAATTACCTTACATTGATTGTACTGGTAAGTCTGTGGGAATGAGCAGCTGAAGGCACAGCTTGCCCCTTGCCTTTCGCAAAGTGCTAAATGGCTCTGTTTTTTTTTTTTAAATGAAAAAATTCTTTTATTAAAACAATCAGCATTGAACATAAAATCATAGTATGCATCAATCATCATAGCACCTGATATACATCACTAAGTATTAATCTTTATAATCGTCTGGTTTGGTAGTCATTTTTCACTCCGCACATCAAGCCTCAACTAAACGCCCGTTACATTTTATTTGCTCGGTGTTTCTCTTTTCTGTAGTCTATCCACAGTTCCTAGTCTATCATATATTATTCATCTCAGTATTAGTACAATCTTTTATGACCCCTAACCAATAATCCTGAGGTAGAAATTCAGTATCTTGAGGTAGAAATTCAGTACGCTTTCCCAATATTAAAGCAATCAACCTTAAATCTGGGTTCATATTAATAAGCTGTCCTCATAAGACCCAAAGATACATCTCTTGTATATGGTCTATCTACATTCATACAATCAGCATTGAACATATTTTATAAAAAGTCTGTTACATAGAGAAATACTTCCACAGCTACAGTATAGCTTTCCAAATGGCTCAAATAGGATGGTTACAAGACAGTCTTAGATAAAACCCCTCTTCCTTGACCATTTTTGTGATGCTTAAGAAAATTAAATAGAAAATTCATTGGTCAATCGGAGAGGAACTAAAACTTATTAGATTTTTCTCTTTCCTTTTTTCTTAGGATCAGTAGCTTTTCATCTTGGAGTTTTGATTAACTTGTCCCTTTTTCCTGTACAGTGTCTTTAACCTTCAGTATTTCTATTAAAACGTTGCACAGGATCATGGTTTTCAAACACACTAAAATATTGGGTTTAAATTTTATTTTACTCTATTCTATTTTTATTGCAAAATGCAGGTTAGCAAAAATGGAAATTGCCTTTTATATTATTAAAGGGTTCTAAGAGCTCCTTTTGACATTATGTATGAGTAGCAAATTAAATAAACATGGAGCCTTTGTCACATCTGAAAGGTCAAACATAATACTGACATATGGAAATGCAGCACAACTGAACTAGTAACAAAAACTGCTGGACATTACAAGAGCTATCCTCCAATTGAAGCAAGGCCTGTCTACTCCAGCATATCTTTCCCAAAGTGACCAAGGAAAGTGCATAAATAGGACAAGGCAAGCCTTACCATCAACAAATAGACACCTCAGTTAACAGATGCTGAATGTCAAAAGCAAAATGTTGGAGGGGACGGCAAAGTGATATATAGTGTATTGAATGCTTTCAGTATACTAATGCTTATAGGAAGTGTTGAAGCAAACTTAATTCTCAGTCCAACTATTTTTGTACAAGGAATGGGAGGGACATCATATTGTGATTTCCCTCAGGACCCAATTTGTTGTTTTAATCAGGACATAGACTTAATAGACCTTCCTTTGTTACTGTTAATACTTAGCATAAGATCAAAAACTTCATCATTTACTGATGTGTTTAATCATCTTTTCAAAAATGCCGAAATGATTGCCATTACTACATCTTTTGCTGAGGAATTCCACAATCTGATTTTTTCTTCTTTCTATTAAATATTTTATTTCATTATTCATAATTCTTACACACAACTTAGCAGGATAATTCAGATTTCCTTTAAAGGGGAAAGGGAGGCAGAGAATAGGAAAAACTCTGTGCTATACATACCTTTTCTTCCTAGTTGTTTTTTTATTAGCAAAATGTCTCAAACATTTTACTTTTCCATAAAGTAAATTATCTCCCATTGTTTATTTGATTCCTTGGTGGGGACTTCTCAAGTAGTACTGTATTTATTTGGGAATGAGCTGATAGCACTATTTACAGTATTATATGTCATATAGAACAGTATATGTGTATATAGACAAATGAGACTGGCAGTTTTATTTCAAATATTTTCATAGTTATCTCCAATTTGAAATGCAGTAATATCACAACAATTAGATACTGAATAGACATTTTTACTGAACTGTAACACACACAATCAGTAACTATCAAATAAAATCCATTCAAGATTTCTTCTAATTTCATCATTCCTTTCCATGTGAATGTGATGGCATCAGTTTTCTGCAGCTAAACACTTTGTTTGCATTTCTTGAACATATCTTCCAAAAGTCTGGAACATATTTTTGATTTTCATTTAGAGAAATGCAAAATCCTTTAATACTTCAGGTGGGTAAACTAGGCTCTACTTCTGTATCGTAATCTAATATCTGTTTTTAAGGTGTTTTTTTCCTTAAAACTTCTTTTGTTTTTCTATTTGGGAAGTTTCAAAATAGCAGAATGATTTTAATTAAAAGATATACAAAATTGTCATTTGAATAACAAAACAACACAATTGAAAAGGACCTTGAAGGTCTTCTAGTCCAACCCCTTCCTTAGCCAGGAAACGTTATACCATTTCAGACAAATGGCTGTCCAGTCTCTTCTTAATAACTTCTGGTGCTGGAGCATCTGCAACTTCTGGAGGCACATCGTTCCAGTGATTAGTTGTTCTAATTGTCAGACAATTTGACTTCTTATACAAGTTGTGACATTTCCAAACTGCCCAGTTTATGAGTGATTGGAAATATTGGAAAGCAATATTTCACATTCCTTTTCCTCTTTTTTATGGTGTATTTGATGGAGATTAGAATTCATAAAAATATATTGTCAGTGTTTTTTTTTACTGTATTGGGTTACTGTCTATTGACCAAAGCCTAGAGGATAATTAAAGACTTTATTTAGAACATGACATAAACTGCATAAATTCCCCTTTTGATTTCTTTACTTAGAGCAACTTTCAAACCAAATTCACAAGAATTCAGAACCCATTACCCCATGGAATTAAAATTTCCACACTATTCAAACTAGATGTATTCACCAAGTTGCAGCCAATGCATCTTCTCGGCAGTCATGTAATCATGATTTCCAATGTTGTCTGCCAGCTTCCTACGAGCAAATTCTGTGGGGAATCCAACAGGAAGTCAGAGGTTGTTCTCAATGATTTTTCATCCTCCCATGCTCATTTCTCTGCTTAGGTAAAGAACTATCTCTGAAATGAGAACCCAACAATTCAGGGTCATGGCTAGTCATAAATAAATATCAAACTGTGTATTCCACTCAAGATGTTATAAAAATATAATAGTTAAATAGTGACTGATAAAAAAGAAATCATTTCAAATAAACTGGCACTTAATTAAAAGCTTGAAACTAATATAGATTTGAAATATTAGAAATCTGGAATGGAAACAGAGTTTAGTTCTTATATAGGAATGTTGCCTTAGTTTTATAATTACTGTCGGGGAGGGGGAGTTCTTGAATTTGTATTCCTTTAAGCCTTAAAATTTGGAGTTTGTTCAGTTTTTCTTCACCCTATAAACTGGCTATGTGGTTTGTGTACAACTGATTATGCATACATCTCATACATCTCTCTGTTGCAAAGTGCATTGGCACCCATCATTTACTCTCATACAGCTTCAACTATACAAGGTTGCACACTGAGCACAAAATTTGAATATTTTAATAGTTAGCACAGTCTAAAAATAGTATCTTTATGAAAATTTTGAACTTTAAGATAAAAATGTTAGCATATAAAATATGTAGGCCCTTTTACATTGTCACTGTAATTCTAGCTGGATATATATCTTAACAATAAAATATGTCTCATATAGTTAAAAAGGTGACTAATTAACTCTATTTTTGTGCTACTTTTAGGGACATCCATATAGGAAAGAGAATTTCCTACCTTGTTATAGCTATATTTTCCCTCTATATTAGGCACAGCAGGCATTCAGTTAAGCTATGAAAGGATATAATTGGCAGGGACAAAAAAAGAAAAAAGAGAGCTCATGGCTTTATTCTTGTTACTGATAGCATTTATATATTGACTTTCTCACAGAGGTAAAAGCCTTGAGGCAGTTTCAACAATTAAAACAATTAGGAATATTTCTAATAAAATTTAAGATGAATAATTATTGTGATGATAATGATATCCATTCAGTCACGTCTGACAATGGGCAATTTTATGGGTCAGGCCCTCACACTACACATAAAAATAACAAATAACGTTTTTGTTAATATTTATTTATTTAATTTGTATAGCTGCACTTCTAAAACCAGTGTCAGTGGTGGAAAGCAATCATAAAAAAAAGTCAGCTAAAAAACATACCAAAAGAAGAAAACAAATATAAACAGGAATTGAAAGAATCTATAATAGGCCAGTGTCAATGTAATTGGGAAATGGAATCCTTCACATATTGAGCATCCCAGGTCTAGGCACATAGCCAGGTTTTCAAGACCTCACAATAACCCACCATGGTCAAGGTCAGAACAGAGTTCCAGCACCTTTTTTGGATGGAATCTTGTAGGGTAGGCAAGGCGGGTTGTATGACATGTGTGAATTCCGGCAGAGGATACAGGCTGAAGCAGACAAGACATGCCTCCTGGTCCCTTCCATCTGACATTCCTTGATTGACAGGGTCCCGGAGAATGCCCATTCTGCCAGAGAAGATTAGTTGTATAGAAACAATTGGAAGAAGACAGTCTCTCAGTTAACATGGTTCTAAGCCATGATGGGCTTTAAAGATGACAACCAGCACCTTGAATTTCATCTAGAACCACACTGACAACCAAAGCAGCGTCCATAGCCAACACCATTTACAACTTCTGTAGTTGTATTCTGTAATATAATTCTGTAAAGAGCATTCCATTAGTATAAACAGAATGGCATGTTGGCATGAGTGATTGTGAGCTTCCCAGACCAAGAATGAGTATAACTGGCACACAACCTGAAGATGTACAAAGGCCACTTAGACATGTTTACTGCTTGCTTTTTCAGCAGGACCTGTGAGTCCAAGAGGATCCCCAGATTGTGCACCGATTATATCTGAAGAACTGCCACCCTACCCAGGATTAAAGATAAAAAACCTTGGCCATGGGAGGCTCAAGCATCCACACTGGAGCTCACTGTTTCAATGCCAGCTATCTGAAAACCTTTAGTGTTGCTCACCTGTCCCTCTCCTTTGCCATGTGTCCTGATGCTGCTTAGAGCACCATTGCTGATTTATGTGTCACAACTCCTATACACAATCAATACAGCCAGTAATCCAGTCATCTGACTGCTAGACTAAAGAGCAAGATAGTACAGCCAACAAACCATCCAACTGCAGCCCTACTAAGGAAATGAGCTCAAGGGACCACAGTCAATTCTGTCCCAAGCCACAGTCCAATCAAGTGAGAAAAATGAATGGAAGAGGAACCATTCATTAAACCCAATAGAGGAAAAGCCCAAATTTGCAGAAACACTACCATCTCTTAATCCAGCTCTCCAAAATGCCAATCTGCTGCAAAATACTAAAACCAGCCATTGGAACCAGCTGCGCAACAGGCTTTTCCTTGGTGCCGTCAATTTTTTAAAATGCATTATTAATTTTACTAGCATCTATTAAAAGAATATTTTGTTATGAAAAGATAGCGGAAACTGGGGGGCAACCACTGAGAAGTCTCTGTGCCATATTACCTCCTTTTTCATGATAACTAAAACTGAAATCAGGAAGAATCACTGAGGGAAAGATTTTTATAGGAGATTTTATTTTGACATAGGACAGAACAGGTGAACAGCAGATTGCTGAAATGTGATTCAAAATACAACTGCAACTATTGTTTTTTTTAATAAGTTTGGAAAGTTAGTTGAGGTTAGATTGTTCCATAATTGCATATTTTAAAATGCTATTCAATATTATTTTAGGAATTAACTAATATTTCTCTAAACATGATGTTAATTGATATATTTATTTATTTATTTATTTATTTATTTATTTATTTATTTATTTATTTATTTATTTAATTTCTATGCCGCCCTATTCCGGAGAACTCAGGGCGGCTCACAACATGATAGAAACCACAGTAAAATACATAAATATAAAAACCCCTAAATTAAAAAAGAAAAACCAATCATTCCACAAACATACACGCATACACTGGCTAGGGGCAAGGTGTTAGCTGCCCCAGGCCTGCCGGCAAAGGTATGTTTTAAGCAATTTACGAAAGGCAGAGAGGGTGGGGGCGACACGGATCTCCGGGGGAAGTTGGTTCCAGAGGGCCGGGGCCGCAACAGAGAAGGCTCTTCCCCTAGGCCCTGCCAGGCGACACTGTCTGGCTGACGGGACCTGGAGAAGGCCGACTCTGTGGGCCCTAACCGGCCGCTGGGATTCATGAGGCAGCAGACGGTCCCGTAAATAACCTGGTCCGATGCCATGTAGGGCTTTATAGGTCATAACCAACACTTTGAATTGGGTTCGGAGACCAATTGGCAGCCAATGCAGCTCGCGGAGTGATGCCGAAATGTGGGCATTTCTAGGCAAGCCCAACACTGCTCGCGCGGCTGCATTCTGCTATCTTTATAGTCACAAACTTTTTGACATCTCCAAAAATTTGATTAGAGTTGATCATTTATGAGTACATGATGCAGAACACAATCAGGCAGGTTTACGCAATAATAATAATAAAGCTTTTTTGCTTCCCTGTATGATCCTGATCTCTGTATGGAAATTTAGAGGAAAACAAGTATTAGGTGAATGGTAAAACACTTTTAAAGGTTTACTTTAAAGGGGCTATTAAAAGTTTCTTTTATTCAAACTCTATGTTGTGATATTTTTCCCCAGAGAAGGAAATCTTAGCCAGAATTGAATGTGCCTAAGTCCTTAAGATTAGTCCAATTTAATATCCTCTGATGTTAGTGGACAAATAATTTATCTCCAATCTCCAACAAATCGACCTTACATTTTTCCTGTATTCTGTTGGATTCTGAGTTAGCCTTTTAGCACCAGAGAGTTTCTCACCATTGAGATGCAGTCAGATTGCAAAATTTATTTCCAATATTTTGTTGTGTTATAAAGAATGAAAGAGGGTATAAGTAGGTTTTATACTAAATAAATAAATAAATAAATATCCACCAAATAATTTTCAAAGTTGGCATTGGGCTCGAAGGCGAATTAGTAAAGTTATTACGGTAACCAGAGGATATAATTTAATTATATTTTAAAGATTGAAGGCACTTGGTAAGATGCATTGCAGCTTATAGTAATAGTAATAATAATACCATGTCTTGCTATAATTCTAAAAAATGTATGTGGCAAAATAAAGTGTGCCAAGTCTACCTTTTTATTTTTCTCATTCAGTAGAACTTACAATATCTGAAGTCCTACAAGGGAAAAAAAGTAAAGAAAAATAATGAGGCTGATTTTTTTATTCAGCTACTAATTTGACTGAGATATTTTTTTATTAAGTGCCAAGTTAAAACTGTTTTACAGAATTACTGTAAATTTACAGTAGTTTTTATTTCTTTGTTTTCATCATCACACAACTGCACTATAAACTTATTAACTGGAATTATCCCATTTGTTTTTATATTCCTGAAATCTTAAAAACTGTAATGAGAAATGCAAAATAGAACCATGAAAAAAGAGAGAGATGAAGTGAAAGAAAAGGGGAGAAAAGGCAGATAAAGCCCCAGAATTCCTATAATTGTTTCAGGATAATGGGCAACTAACACATCACATCTGTTTTATCAGACACAGTAGCTTAATGGTTTAAAACCTGTGTTTTTTAGAGCTGCAATATTTTGTTTCCCTTTTTACCCAGCATAGATTAATATTGCATTGTTTATTCTGCTGCTAGATTCCTGACACTCACAGTTTCTTCTCTGAAATGTCATATTTGTATGAGGTATCCTGCTGTTTTCTGCTTCTATATTCATAGTCTAATGTTTCTTCTATCCTACCAGTAGACATATATTATGATTATATTCATTTAAAGCTGTTGCTCATATTAGCTGAAAGAAGAGTAGTAACCCACTTGGCACAGAAGAGCAGTGATCTTTAGAAAAGCCTTCAAAAACATGATGCTTGTAGAATATCCATCTTGACCATTTGAAACCTGGCCATGAGGATCAGAAAATTAACTCAAGGTTTTGATCTCAGAAAGTTAACTAATGGTTAATAACCTGCAATGACTCATTGCCCTATTTTCTTCCATATTAATGACTTGAATTCCTAATTTATTGTTCATAGAATGCAAAGGTAATATTGATTACAGTTCAAATGAGTAAGGACATTTTATAAGAAAAAAATAGATTAGGGATGAACTGTACCCACTTCATATCAGCATTTAGGCTGTTAAAGATTCAGTCAAATCGAGGATTGAAATAATGAATGAACCTATAAGGGACCTTAGAGTCCTGCTCTAACTACATAGACCAAACATAAACCAATGAAATGACTCAATGCCTAATTGGCCCACATGATGAAAAAGGTCACATCTAAAGTTCTTTAATTACCTGCTGTATTACAATACAATTTTAATGAAAAAATATTAGTATTAATGTGAAGGTTTTCTTTTCTAATGGCAAATTCATAGCATAGGAAAACATCCTGCAAAACTTGTTTTTTTATTTGATTATATGAATAACTCATCATTTATCCTATAATGAGCAGACAACTTTCTGAGAAGCTGCACATTAAACTTGTGGGTGCCAGGAAATGTGTATGAAAAGACATTCAATTACAAAATAATTGCCAAGCAAAACTTTCTCTGCCTGGACCATGAGGAGAAAATGGAAGAATAGTGAATTGTTGGTTTCTTAATTAAATATACTGAGTGATAATCTTTCTACTGAAAATACACAGATGAATTTAAGATGAATGTTTGCTGACAGAGAGATAAGGAATGTACTAACAGAACCAGAGTAGTTGGCATTTGCTACACATTTCATGATACATAGAAACTAATTATTCCATTGTAATGAGCTTACCATGAAGAAGATATAGCCATGATTATGGAAAATATAGAAATTAATGTGTGTTTCATTTATTGTCTTGGAAACCAGTCTACCTAATTTTTTAGCCAATAAAGTGGAAATATTTTTATTACTCACTCTTTTCTCTCATTCTCTCTCTCTCTCTCTTTCTCAAAGACACAGAGAGGGTATTCCTATTTCTGCTCCTATTAATAGTATAGGTTTTAAATACTATGGTCATGCATATACAGAATATACAAATCCAATTTTTCTGAGAAAAAAAATCACAATCCGGATAATTAACTGAATGTAATGCAGAAAAGCTCTATATTAGACATAAATCTAGACTTGTTCAGTTTGTTTATTCCTACTAATTTAGCAAAGACTTCTATTTGAACTAGCTGAAAGAATGCAAGATTTAAAAATAGAGATTTTGAATTTGTTCTTAAAAGTATGAATTTGAATCCCTTTATACTTGCTTAAACTGTATTTAAGGTGGTGAATCACTTCTGAAAGATTTTTCATCTTTAATAGCTAAAATGATATAACAGAAATAAAAATGTTTAACAAATTAGTATTTACAAATTTGATCACTTTTGGAATTGGGTCATGGTGAATTCGAATACAGGATGAGCGTATAATTGAAACACATTAAGGATATCTTGGGAAAACTGGAAAGAGTATTTTTCTTTTATTTGGCTCTTGTTTTTTCTAGGATGCCAAGTCAACAAACAGAAAAACTGTCATTTAAAAATAAAACAAATGAAGAACTAAGCATCTCAACACTTTGCAAGACTACTGTCCTTTATATCTCCCATTTGCATTATACTTTTATGAAGTTTCCTCCAACTATGGAATTTATTTTGAAAATGGTTTTATTTACACCAAATGTTCATTGAAATGTCAATTTAGTGAAAGAGTAGACTACATACAGTAGCTATATACTATTAAAGCTCATGTTGTGCTTATCATTTTGTCTGTTTTACTTTTAGTTTACTCCAAATAGTGTACTATAGCACAACATTTTTTTATTTTTGATATTTTCATTTTGAATCAAGGTGCCTAAAATGACTCTAAGAATGTGACTCTAAGAATGCGTGAAAATTCCTTACTCCATTACTCTTGTGGAATTAAATTTCCTTGTTATTCAGACTAGTGCTATTTGGAAAGTTTTGCCGCATCCCTGCAGTCATGTGATCATGATTTCTGATGCTCCCTGCCAGCTGCCATGGGTGCCGTTTGCCCATGCATGCGGGCCCTAGCAGCCTGTTGGCCCATGCACTAGAGCTGCTGTGCTGCACACAGCTCCATTTATGCATGCATGTGGGCACTAGTGCTGCCATGGTGCACACAGCTGTTTGCGCATGAAAATAAAATAAAGGTGGATTGTATACAGTATCTTGGGAGCTTCTAAATATTCAGTCATCTAACAAATGAATACTTAGATTGGGATAGTTCTTAAAGATAATTCACTGTATAAATTTATCTAAAAGGTACACATTTGTGAGTTCAGTTGCTGGTGGAGGGTTTGAAGACCACAGATATACAGCTAGCTACTCATATTTGAAAAATTCAAATAAAGGACAGAATCAATGATGTGGTGGGTTATGATACTGGAATAGAAACCAGGAGACTGTGTGTTATAATCCTGCCTTAGACATGAAAAACTGGTTGGGTGACTTTGGGTCAGTCACTCTCTCGTAGCCCAATTCATTGTGGATTAAATAGAAGGAAAAAGGATTACTGGTATGTTTTCCACCTTGAGTTGCATAGGAAAAAAAAGATGGGATAAAAATCTAAAAAAACAACTCTAATTAAAAAGTACTGTACAAGAGTATATGCTAGTGAAAAAGAGAGAACTTAAAGTAAGTAGAATATATATACCATTCCGTGATCCTATCCAACAGTGCAGCAATTTTTTTTGTACATTTTCAGGATGTTTTAAGTTCTAATGTTCTGATATATTTGTTTTGAAATTCTGAATGATGTGTGGGAGATCATTATTGCTAGAGCACAGCAGGTAGAGCTGCTTGCTGGAAAATTTGAAGAATGTTCAAATGCAATACTTACTAATAAGAAACTATGAAAGGCTCTCTCCTGAAGCTTCGTGCTTGCCATCAGAACTGGGACAGTGTGCTTTCTTCCACATTAACTTCTTTGACCAAACTCAATCACTATATATAGTTCAATTAAAAAAAAATAAAAATAAAAAGTTTAATTTGCCTGTCAAAAATTTTTGCAGGATGTAAAGTGAAGAAATAAAAGTAACCAAAAATAGTTATAATGTGCTTTGATCACTGTGCTGTATGATTATATAACATAATAGATGATAACATTAATACATGCCATGCAGGAAAAAAAGACTTTATACTCATAGAATGCTACATTAATGCATTCTAGCACACTTATATATACTCAAATAAGGAAGAACAAAACAAGGCAGGATTTAACACAAGGAAGTGTACTCTCTAGAGCAGGGCTTCCGGACCCCTGAGCCATGGGCCACTAACAGGCTCCAATCTGTTCAAAACCAGGAACACAAGTGGTGGGCGAGCAGGGGCACAACTCTACTTCTAGAAGCATGTTTGCTGCTTGTACAAATGGAGTTGCGTGTGTTTGCACACATGCCTGCCACTCACACAGAACCATCTCCTCACCTTCTTGGGGATATCACCACTCTAGAGCACACTCTTGATTTGTAATTTTCATGATTAAATAGATTTGAAATTAGCAACACAATCAAACTGTAACATGCAGCTTCTTTGCTTGGGAATATTAGGTGCTGCAATATTTCATTTTAGATTATTTTGGAATGATTTTCACTCTAAATAGACCAAAATGACTATGTATCAGCTGAGAATCACTCAGGAACAGCAATTCCCCCAGAAAGAAAGACAGCATTGTCTTTCCTGGGGTTTCAGAGAGCACTGAAACCTTGACTTTGTCCCAGGCTTGGTTTGATGTTTATGACTGCTTTATTTGTTGATTTTCTTGTTTATCAGATTATTTTAGAGTGTCTGTTTCACTTAATGTTTTTAGATTTTTTAAAAATGTTTTTCTACTTCTGCATCCTGCTCAGAATCCATTGGAGTTGGTAAGCCAATAAATTTAAATAATAATAAACATTTGCAGCACCACTTAAACACTATTGGCATTGACAGAATTGCCAACAGTCAATTGCAAAAGGCAATTTTACTTTGAACCGCTAAAATCCTGCGACAGTACTTTTAACACCATCAAAGAGCAACATCAGCCTATCCCAGATTCTTGGAAATGACTCAATAGCTGGATCAAAATGCCAATTCCAGTCTAAATATCTGTCTCATTATGCAACCAAACACAATAACAATGCTACAGACTGTGGGAGTTGTATATATTTGAAGACCCCATTTTGGGAAGGTTGATAATAGTTTATAAACTGCTTAGATAACTATGGAATTATTTTTGTTGAGGATTAGGATAGGTTCTGAGTTCCCTGAACTGGAATTCAAAAAAGCAGCTGTTTCTTTCATCATGGTCTGGGGGAATCATGAAACAGAGTAACTGTTAAATCATGGAAGAGCTGGAAAAAATGATACTGAAATTAAATCCAAGAGGCTACATGGTGGGACAATAATCTTAACTGTTAGAGGGAACCAAGTGATGGAAATGGCTTTAGTCATAATAAAGATTCATTTCTAATCAACTGTGTTGAGTTTCAAAGAAGCTTTTGCAAAGTTACAGACTGTCCAGTAAAGTCTGACAATTTTGATAATGATGTTAACATGGGGTTTATTCTGCTGTAATAGTAATGTGGTAAAATAAATTCTTATTAATTTTAAAACATAGGGAATGAATCATATTATTTATGAATTCTCATTTGCTAGTTAAAATAAAACATAACAACTCTTATAGCTAGGCTTATACAGTATGTCAGTTGTATAAGCAATAAATATATGACAAGTGTTTTCCAGAATTACAAACTAATACTACTCTGTATCAAGTAAATAATAACTTTAGTTGAAAGTTTTCCATATTGCAGTTTTTAAGAAGCCTTTTTTTTCCAGTTTTGAAGCAAGAGCGAATTTAATTTTCTCAATGTGTCAGGTATTGTGATTGCTTTATTATGCCCTCCTATCTTATCAGATTTGAAATTACCATATAAATCTACATTTTTAAACAATATAACAAACATCGATTTAAATGTATCTTATCTTATTTTCAAAGGTAGATAAGCAACAATTGGGTGCATTAAAATGCAAAGGTTAGCCCTAAGCTGGGATCTAAAATCTAAGAAAATTATCTGCACCAATCATCATTACCTAGACAATATTTGCTAAGTAGAAAACACTGATGCAATTCATTCTAACCCCTGTATGGTAGGGTGAACCAGGGCAAACATTTCAAAATTACATATTGTTTGTTAAATTATAATATTGCAATAGAAAAAGAGCTTTTACCAATAGAAAGCAGTTCTCACATCTTTATTATCAGTGTGGCAGAGTGAATTGCCCTGATGGAATTGGGATGATGAAATTGTTTCAGGGTTAAATATATATTTTCCAGGGATTAAAATCAGGCTTAGTGGCATATAGAAAAAATGTGTAATGAGTAATTAAACCTCCTGATGCAGGCATGTCTGCCTAGTAGATAGAAAATGGCAGATGTATTACATAAGGGATATGGAGGCATTCCTGGAATTGTTGTACAGCATGGATTGGTGAGATTATGTAGATATCCAGTAGGAACAGGCAGTAATCAGAACTGGCAAGTGGAAAGGAATAGATTAGAAGACTGCAAGGGCAGCATGACAAAAGGCCTAGAAACTCAAAAGACTAGAAAAAAGTTGTTTATTCCTCTTCCCCTTCATATATATAACACATCTTAGATCTGACCAACCACTGCCTATCCAACAGATACTTCATCTATACTGGACAAAAATACAAACAAATAGAAGGAGCACCCATGGGATCACCCCTCTCATCTGTCATTGCAAACCTCTACATGGAACACTTTGAAACCCAAGCTCTAGAAAAATCTGATCACAAACCCAAACTCTGGCTCAGATACGTAGATGACACCTTCGTAATCTGGCCACATGGGAAAGAAAAACTGGACAACTTCTTCACACACCTCAACAGCCTACACCCCAAAATACAGTTCACCATGGAAACAGAAGCTAATAATGAACTTCCCTTTCTGGATGTCTTAGTCTACAAGAGATCCAATGGCTCCCTAGGACACACCATCTACCAGAAGAAAACACACAAACTGCTATCTGCATGCACTCTCACACCACCACCCAGCACAGATCAACTCCGTAGCCAAGACACTCATCTCTAGAACAAAACACTTAGCTGATGAACAACACCTAAAAACTGAACTACACACTCTCATTAATGTACTAACATCCAACGGATTCCAAAGAAATAAGATTACCAACCTAATCCAAAAAGAATCCACTAACATACAAGACAGAGAACAAAAAAACGGCAAAGCCCTCCTTCCATACATAAAAGGCACCACAGACAGAATCAGCAAGATCCTCCACAAACAAAACATCAAGACAGCATTCTGCACAAACAGAAAAATATCCACCATCCTAAGAAACCCCAAAGACAAAATTGACTTAGAGAAACAAGGAGTATATGAAATCCCATGCACCGCTTGCCCCACCACATACATTGGACAAACCAACAGAAGAATAAGTGCACGCATTGAAGAACACAAGAAATCAGTCAAAAAAGAGGAACCAATTTCTTCCCTGGTCCAACACCTTAAAGCCACAGAACACGAAATTGACTTTAAAAAGACCAGAACTATTGCCAAAACTGAACACTTTAATAACAGAATAATCAGACAAGCCATTGAGATAGAAAAATGCCCACACATCATGAATAAATGAGATGATATCTCCCACCTACCAGCCATTTGGAAACCCTCCCTTATTGACAAACGAGTCCCTAACACAAAGAACGACACCAGACCCACACCCACGAAAACCACACAGAATGTCATCACCACACATCCACGCAAAAAGCAAACCCAAACCCACACCGATGATGAGGCACGACCACAAATCAGAAGCCAGACCACAGCTGCATCATTAGCCACTTTAAACCCCTCCAATCCATACATGAAGCAAACTGACACCCACCATGAAGATGAGGCACAACCACAAATGCGAAGCCAAACAATAGCAACACAGCTCACCATCTCAAGTCCCCCTGCAACTCAGACTAACCTGAGCACAACAAAGTCCCCACCCAAACAGAATACTCCCCCATCCAATCAGAGCACAGCCAACCCCCCCATCCAATCAGAGCACAGCCAAGCCCCTAACCAATCAGAACACACCTCCACCCAATCAGAACACAGCCAAGCTCCCACCCAATCAGTTCATACCCCCCACTGGCAGTTAAAAGGAAGAAACAGCTATGATCACACATTGCTCCTAGAAGCACGAAGCTGAAAACACCAGATGTAAAGATGCGACTCCTGGGTATATTCATGGTACGAAGTAAATAATTTGCAATCACCAGGAGATTAAAAAGAATGACTTTAATATAACCTAGCTTTCATTGGGAACTTCCAACATCATCAGGGTTAAAAGAGCCAGTTAATAAGGTGTCTTAGATAGGATTAGCCAATGCTTGCACATGGCTCCTAGACTGCAACAACGGTCTCAGCTGTTCAAATTTGCATTCCGGATGCTCCTCCCTCTCTGTCATCACTTCGAGCCTTCCCACCTATCTTTCCTTTTTTTTTTTAATTTTTTTATTAAATTTTTAAAAACTTTTAACAATTATAACATAATAACATATTAACTCAACTGAAAACAAACAAATTACATATTAAAAAAACAATACAAATAACTGCTCGGAACCCCCCTCCACAACACCCTCCAGCAACCCACTCCTCTTCTACTTTCGCTCCTCCTCCTCACCATCCGAAGCGCTAACTAAAATTCTCCCGAGCATCCTACAAAAATTATCTAATCTCTTAAACCCCCAACTACAGTTGAGAAACATAAACTAATATATATTATCTCCCTCCCACTCCCCCCAGGCTTCCCAGAATGAATACAGGGTAAAAACGCAAGAAACCCCACTAAACTACTATGTTAAACTATTTAACCATATATCAAATCTAATTCTCTCAACTGATATTTCTTTTGCATATAATCAATCCATTTCTTCCAGTCCATCAAAAATGTTTCATTTGAGTGGTTCTTCAGGTATGCCGAAATCTTAGCCATCTCGACAAGATGGGTAACTTTTAACGTCCATTCTTCAATAGATGGTATTTCAGATGACTTCCAATATTGTCCCACCAACAGTCTTGCAGCTGTAGTCAAGTTCAAAATCAACTTAGTCTCTATGGTGGAACAGTCCTTTGTAATACCCAACAAAAACAACTGTGGTGCAAACTCAATACGCTTTTTCAAAATATTTTGAAGAATCCACCATATTTTTATCCAAAAAGCCTTAATTTTTTTACAAGACCACCAAATGTGAAAATAAGTAGCGTCCATAGAATCACATCTCCAACATTTGGGTTGCAAATTTGGATACATAAACGATAATTTTTTTGGATCTAAGTGCCATCTGTAAAACATTTTGTAAAAATTTTCTCTTAAATGCTGAGCTTGTGTAAATTTAACATTTTTCACCCATATTCTTTTCCAAGTTTCCATCATAATTGTGTGTCCAAAATTACCTTCCCACTTAATCATACAATCTTTAACTAATTCAGTTCCAGAATCAATTTCAATTAAAGCATCGTATATTGTTTTAATATGCATCACTCTTTGATCTCTAATTTGTATAATTAATTTTTCATCCTTTAAAGAAAAACCCATCTTGACATCTTTTTGCCATCTGGCTTGAAGTTGTGCATGATAATACCAATTATGAGCTATACCTTCCTCCCTTAATCTGTCTAATGATTTCAGTTCTAGGCTGTTCCCTTCTTTATTTAAGAGTTTATCATAGGGCACCACGTCTTGAATTTGTTGTATACCTACACTCTGTATTGCGTGCCTGGGAACTGTCCATAAAGGTATTTTACCGTTTAACTTATAATAATACTTTTTCCAGACACGCAACACAGAGTTTCTTATTATATGCTCTTTAAAACCCCTATCCAGTTTTTTATCATAAACTAAATACATGTGGAACCCATACACTAACCCATATCCTTCTATATTTAATATTCTTTCATTTGTTAAATTAATCCAATCACTTATTGCCACTAGAACTGCTGCATAATAATATAATTTAAAATTAGGCACTTTCAAACCACCTCTCTCTCTTGTGTCTTGAATAATTTTAAATTTAACCCTTGGTTTCTTGCCATCCCAAATAAATTTGTTTATACCTTTCTGCCATTCATCAAGATTTCCATCCTTTTTAAGTATTGGTAACATTTGAAATAAAAATAAAAATTTCGGCAATACATTCATTTTGATAGCGGCTATTCTGCCCAACATAGATAATTGTAATTTTTTCCAATTCTCCAATTCTTTTTGTACTTTACACCATAAGAGTTCATAATTGTTCTTATATAATTTACCATTTGAAGCTTCTATATAAATTCCTAAATATTTAACTTTTTTAACTATCTCACATCCCGTTATTCTTTCCAAATCTTGTTTTAATTTATTATCTAAATTTTTAACCAACATCTTTGTCTTGGATAAATTTAATTTGAAACCTGAAACTTTTCCATAATTTCAAATAATTTCCATCAAACTCTGAGCCAATTGTATTGGCTGAGTTAATGTCACAAGTAAATCATCTGCAAAGGCACATAATCTGTAATCATGTTGTCTAATTTGTACCCCCTTTAATTCCTCTGATGCTCTAATCCTATTCAATAATACCTCTAAAGTTAAAACAAACAATAAAGGGGATAAGGGACAACCCTGCCTAGTACCCTTCTCTATATTAAATGAATCTGTTAATTGTCCATTCACTATAATCTGTCCTGTTTGTTTCTGATATATAGCTGATATAGAATTAATAAACTGGTCCCCCATTCCCATCCTTACCAGAAGCCTTTGCAGAAATGTCCAATTCAATCTATCAAAAGCTTTTTCAGCATCTAAAAACATTAAAACAGCCGGTACTTGGATATGTTTATCCAAATATTCCAATATATTAACAAGTTGTCTGACATTGGTTTTCATCTGTCTCCCTTGTAAAAAGCCAGTTTGATCCGGGTGAATCCTCTGTGTCAAAACTGTCATTAGTCTATTAGCCAAGATTTTTGCAAAAAATCTTGTAATCCGTATTTAACAAGGAGATAGGTCTAAAATTTTCTACTTGAACATTATCTTTGCCCTCTTTAGGAATCAAGCATACATTAGCCGTTTTCCAAGAGGGTGGAACCCGACCACCCTCTTGTATATTCACAAATAACTCCCTCAAATGTTCCACCATTTCCTCCTGTAAACACTTATAATAAATCGTGGTAAAACCATCAGTTCCTGGAGATTTTCCCAATTTCAATTGTTTAATTGCATCAATAATTTCTTCTGACTTAATCAAGGCCAATTTTTAAGCAGATCCTGGAGACTTAATGAAAATTTGTTTAAATATGAAATGTATGTGCAAGAATGTAAAAAGGCTATCAAGGAATTTTTTAGGTTAAATAAGAATGTAGGCTTACCAATAGAAATGGTGTGGGACTCTAGTAAGGCCCACATGCGTGGAATATTAATTGAATTGAATGTTAGGCATAGACGTAAACAAGAGGAAAAGAGGCGAGTTCTAGAAGCGGAAATAAGAAAGAAAGAGTTATTATTAATAGATAAGCCAGATGATAGTAATATTAAAGAAGGGATAAAGGTTTTACGGAAACAATTTGATATTTTGATGACCGACCAGGTTGCCAGGAATATACAATATGCTAAACATAATACCTTTTTTAATGCTAACAAACCTGGCAGATGGTTGGCTTATACATTAAGGAAAAAACAAAAATCCCGTTTAATTGAGAAGGTAGAATATAAGGGGCAAGAAGTATTTCATCAAGAAACTATTAAGAAGGCTTTTCTAGAGTTCTACACCAAATTGTATGCTGAAGAAAAAGTTCAAGAGAAAGAGATAGATGCCTTTTTACAAAATCAAAATGTTTTGGAAATTACTTTGGCCCACCTATCTTTCCAATGGTAGTTCCTAAGTTGGTCAGGATCTTTGCATCTTCACTCACTCTAATGGTGTTAATTCTCGTATTATCTTTCCCTCTACTGTGAATTTTGGTGCGGGTGTTCGGTTTTTCTTTTTTATTTATCCTATTAGGGCTCCAGATAGTTTTCTCCACCCCTCTCAGCCGTGGGTCGATGGTTTCTCCCCGCTCTGTACTCATCCTCCTCCTTCCTCTTCTTACGTGGGTAGTACCTAACTGGGTATCATGCAGTCTAGTGTGTGTGTCTCCACACCCCACACTGGCACTGTCCACACCAGATATCTCTGGCAATTCCGTTCGCTGGTGATTGCAAATTATTTACTTCGTACCATATATATATTCACACACACACACACACACACACACACACACACACACACACATGTGTTTGTGTGTGTGTGTATGCTATACAACACATTAAAAATTAGAGTGAGACAATTAGCTACAAATAACTTAAAGCAGAACTAGAATTTACAGTCTCTTGGCTCCTAATCTGATGCCTTAACTGCTACACCAAACTGGGTCATAGAAATCCAGTATATAAATATATTAAGTAAGTGTCATATACTATAGTCTAATAATATATTATCTTCCAGCACATGTATTATTTTACTATGCTCTTACAATATTCTTTCTTTAGAACTCTTCTATATATAAGGGCAATCATCAGTGTAAACTATTAGGAAGCAAGGATGCTTAACCAATAGTTCCAAGTCAGGCATTTAGAGAACACTTATTATTTGGCTATGTTTTGTCATGGTGCAGTCATAAATTGATTTTGACCTTGACTTTTTTAAGATCGAAGATAATGTACACTGAAACTATCAAAGCAGATCTGCAGATCCAATATATTTACAGCAAGGAATAGGACTGCATTAAACATTCAAAAGCAATATATGAAGCAATAAATTTTAAATAACATTTTATAAATGAAACTTTGCCCTGATGTTAGTCTCTTGTATATACATACTAAACTAGAATATAAAGTAAATTAATGTTGTTTTTCAAAATTTCAAATAATATTTTAGACTATGTTTAGTTGGACTGACAGGTAAATATCAAATTTATAGAGATTAAAATCTTGAGGCATGACATTCCCTTACTGTAAATAATTCAACCTGCTCTCCAGATGAAGATAAGCTATAGTTGTCTGGCTGACTGGCATGGGATGGTATAACTTTGCAAAACCAATCAGAACATTGGCCAGCACAGTAAAAAAAAGAAAATGAACAAGAACCAACTGTCTGCTTGAAATTAATGCAGTGGGTTTGTTTCAACAAAGAAATTATTTTCATTGAGAAAATATATCAGAATCTTATCTTTAAAAGAAAACCTACATGAACACTCTATTCATGTTTTTATATAACTGTTTTTTTTCTTCCAAGCATTTTCTCATAGGTGCAATGCCCAAAGTATGACTATAAATATCCTGTCTTTAATTACATAATCATTTTTGTATCCTCTGCAACTTGCCTGGCTTCCCATAGTTAAATTAAGCCAAGAAGAGATTGTTAAATGAAAACTCCTCCCATTGAGCTCTTAGAGATTAGGGAGAAGAGGAAGCCCAGGAGGATTAAGAGCATGGGAAAGATGTGTTGCAGAAAGTAAACCAATAGATGCCATCTTTAATAATCTCAAAAACAGTATTAAATAAAATTTGCTAGAAATTCTCATGAGCCCTGAAAATATAGTATAAACCTCATCAAAGTTTCTTTAACAAGGAATGAAAAAGGAATTTTGAGAGCATTATCTTTGCTGTATCTTTGGATAGGTGTGCCTCAATGTGGGTTTATCTCTCTCTCTCTCTCTCTCTCTCTCTCTCTCTCTCTCTCTCTCTCTCTCTCTCTCTCTCTCTCTCTCTCTCTCTCTCTCTCTCTCTCTCTCTCTCTCTCTCTCTCTCTCTCTCTCTCTCTCTCTCTCTCTCTCTCTCTTTCTCTGTGTCTGCATGCATGTATGTACTATCCTAATTTTATCCCTGAATTATTTTCCTACAAATGTATGTACCATTGTCACCAATTCAACACTTTAAATGTTCAATTTTGTTCAAGAGAATTTATAGTGATTTGATTTCTTTAACTAAATATGTCAGTGAATGAGAGAGACGCCTAGAGAAGCGATGGAGGAAAAGTAAATCCGTATCTGACCGAACACTTGTAAGATCTTATATCAAGACTTATCAGGTGGCGCTCAAGGCGGCAAGATGCGCGTATCATTCCGCCTTGATTGCATCTGCGGAATCCCGCCCAGCCGCCCTGTTCAGGGTAACTCGCTCCCTCCTTAATCAGGGGGGGGTTGATGCACCCTTGCAGGGTAGTGCTGAGGACTTTAATAAGTTTTTTGCGGATAAAATCGCCCAGATTCGGATGGACCTTGACTCCAATTGGAATGCAGTATCGGCTGATAATGATTCAGTCGAGATGACAGGGACTCGTCTTGATCCTGTTGTGTGGGAGGAGTTTGACCCGGTGGCACCTGATGAAGTCGACAAGGCCATTGGAGCTGTGAGCTCCGCCACCTGTTTATTGGACCCGTGCCCCTCCTGGCTGGTTTCGGCCAGCAGGGAGGTGACGCGGGGCTGGGTTCAGGAGATTGTCAACGCTTCTTTGAGGGAGGGGTCCTTTCCGGCTCCCTGCAAGGAGGCAATTGTGCGCCCCCTCCTCAAGAAGCCTTCCCTGGACCCAGCTGTTTTAAACAACTACCGTCCTGTCTCCAATCTTCCCTTTATAGGGAAGGTTGTTGAGAAGGTGGTGTCACTCCAGCTCCAGCGGTCCTTGGATGAGGCCGATTATCTGGGCCCTCAACAGTCAGGATTCAGGCTCGGCTACTCCACGGAAACTGCTTTGGTCGCGCTGACGGATGATCTCTGGCGGGCCCGGGATAGGGGATTTTCCACTATCCTGGTGCTACTTGACCTCTCAGCGGCTTTCGATACCATTGACCATGGTATCCTTCTGCACCGACTGGGGGGGTTGGGGGTTGGGGGCACTGTTTTGCAGTGGTTCACCTCCTACCTCACTGGTCGGTCACAGTCGGTGTTGGCGGGGGGTCAGAGGTCGACCCCTAGGTTCCTCCCTTGTGGGGTCCCTCAGGGATCGGTCCTCTCCCCTCTGCTGTTTAATATCTACATGAAACCACTGGGTGAGATCATCCGACAACACGGGGTGAGATATCATCAGTATGCTGATGATACCCAGCTTTACATCTCCACCCCGTGTCATTTCAGTGAAGCAGCGGAAGTGATGTGCCGATGTCTGGAGGCTGTTAGGGTTTGGATGGGTGCCAACAGGCTCAAACTCAACCCCGACAAGACGGAGTGGCTATGGGTTCTGCCTCCCAAAGATAATTCAATCTATCCGTCCATCAGCCTGGGGGGGGAGCTTTTGACCCCCTCGGAGAAGGTCCGCAACTTGGGCGTCCTCCTCGATCCACAGCTAAACTTGGAACATCATTTTTCAGCTGTGGCGAGGAGGACATTTGCCCAGGTTCGCCTGGTGCACCAGTTGCGGCCCTATTTGGACCGGGAGTCTCTGCTCACAGTCACTCATGCCCTTATCACCTCGAGGCTCGACTACTGCAATGCTCTCTACATGGGGCTACCTTTGAAAAACGTTCGGAGACTTCAGGTAATGCAGAATGCAGCCGCGCGAGCAGTGTTGGGCCTGCCCAGAAATGCCCACATCTCAGCATCACTCCGTGAGCTGCATTGGCTGCCTATTGGTCTCCGAACGCAATTCAAAGTGTTGGTTATGACCTATAAAGCCCTAAATGGCATCGGACCAGGTTACTTACGAGACCGCCTGCTGCCTCACGAAACCCAGCGACCGGTTAGGGCCCACAGAGTCGGCCTTCTCCAGGTCCCGTCGGCTAGACAGTGTCGCCTGGCGGGGCCTAGGGGAAGGGCCTTTTCTGTTGCGGCCCCGGCCCTCTGGAATCAACTCCCCCCGGAGATCCGTATCGCCCCCACCCTCTCCGCCTTTCGTAAACTACTAAAGACCCATCTCTGCCGGCAGGCCTGGGGCGGTTGAAATCTTGCCCCTAGCCAGTGTATGTCTGTGTGTATGTTTGCTGAATGAATGGTTCTTAATTTAGGGGTTCTTCTTTTTATATATTTATTTTTATAAATGTACTATTTAGTTTGTATTGGATTTCTATTTATGCTGTAAGCCGCCCTGAGTTCCCGGAATAGGGCGGCATAGAAATTTAATAAATAATAATAATAATAATAATACTTATACTGTATGCACTGTTGATATATGCTTGTTATAGTCCTATACAAAATGCATACTGTTTCTCTGATTCCATAAAGATAACTGGGGAATTATTTGTACTTAAATCATATTTGTATTAGCAAGATAGTAATAAACTTGTTTTACTACAAAAGCAGCCTTTAGATGTGTAATTTGTAGATAAATTGGTCAAGATGAATATTGCCTTTGCACATGTGGGCCAGATTATGATCATTTGTGTGTCTGAAAGCTGGTGTGCAAAAGCAAAGTGATATATTTTAATATATATATTATATTACATTTTATGGAACACTCTGCTTAGTAATAATAAATCAATGAAATAGTCTTTCTTTGGATTAGTTAAATAAGTTAGACAAATAATTTCCAGTTCTAATGTTTTTTTTTTTTTTTAAAAATTAGCCTCCAGATTGCTATCAGAACAGTAGAAAGGATTTATTGTTTCTTTGCTATTGAAGGTCACATTCTCTTGGATATAATGTGTCATGTCCAGAAAAAATATAGTTAATATACAGTTAAGCATTTTAAACTAGAAAAAGGTTCCAATACAGATTTTGTGTTTATAATGAATGATAATCTTGGCAGTCCTGTTTGTCATTGCCATTGTAATGCCAAGATGTCTGGTTTTTAAGTGGGAAGAGGTGGAATACCCAGGAATGGGCATATCTATTTATCATGCCAATATACAAGAGAGGAAAAAAAGAAGATACTGTTAATTTCTGCCCAATTAGTTTGCTAAGCCAAAATAACAAAATGTACGTTCAACAATTTACAAGACGAGTTCAAATTCCTGACTGGCTTGAATAAAAAGGAATTTTGATAGATGAACAGGCGGTTTTAGGGCAAAGCAAATGACATTAGATCATGTTCTACTGCTACAAGATTTAGCAGAAAAGTGTACGCATGCACCTGATTCATCCCTTTACGTAAACTTAATCGATTTTAGATTTTCTTTAGACATAATATTTAAATCTAAATCGTGGTCTATATACATAAGTAATCTACTGTAGACAAAACTTTGCTTCTGTTTCTTATTAAAATACATGAAAATTTGACACTGAAGGACAGGTCTAGTAACCAAGGACTATGTTACCAAGGAAATACCAGTAAGGAGGAGAGTCAGAAAAGGCATTTGCTTTATTTATCATATAAATTCACAGGCTCTCTATTTAAGTAATTCTGTCATCCATTCTCCCAAAGTAAGTTAGTATATTAATTTATACTAATGATACAATAATTTTGACTTGACCACTATGATCCAAAAAGAATATATTCTTCAAAGTCATTCCTTAAGGAACTATGTTTTGAAAGTGGGTTTTAAAACTTCTTTAAGAGAAGTTTAAGTTGGATTTTTAAGTTGGAAAGTATTTCTGAGAATGAAAGAAAGGCAGACTAAACTAACAGGAAATGTAAAAAATGTTAACAAATTCTGGTACATATCAAACAAGTGGCTAATTTTCACAAACAGTCCGGTGTTTAAATGAAGTTTTCTTCTTAAATGTAAAATGGAGTTTTGACAAAACTCTTTCAGCACTTCTGAAAATCAATAGGTTTTTTCCTTCATTTCTTCTTTTGCATTCTTTTTACACCATGCAAATGGATGTTAATTAAAATAATGGCTGCCATAAAATAAAATATTTATCCAAACTAATAATCAGCTAGCAGTGGTGGTAGCCATTAAAATGTTAACAACTGAAGGATCCTGGCTCAGAGAGATTCTTTCCAAATGTACTTTCCGTATTTCTTAGCAAGATTATTGTACTGCCCAGCCATTACATTACAGTCAAGTATTTCCACTTAATAATGTGTTTAGCTGGAACCACAGTGTGACAGTTACTTGATTTCTTTTGCATTTTACCAAATGATTAATATGCTGTTCTTAAAGACCATGTTAACCATTCCTGCTAATAGAAAATGCTGCCAAATTAAAATAAATATTTTGATGACTTAAAAATAACCAGTTGTACTATAGCTAAACTTCTTTCTTCTCTTTAAGATTAAGTTCACAACTTTACTTTATTGCAATTTGCAGGAATAATGTCTGCAGAACAACTTCTAGGATGCAATTGCCACATGGTTTATTAATAGCTCTGGGAAAATATTTAAGTTCCATATTTTTATTGTACATTTCTATAATAATACATTTACTTGGCAGACACTATGCCTGTAATATGTGTGTTTTATAAACTAATTATAATGGATTAAGGACAATTTATATTTTGGGTGCTATTACATTTCACTGACTAGGAATAAAAAGTTGAATCAGAACAGTACAAGAGAACAGCAAGTATACCTTCAACTCTAATGAAAAGAACAAAATGTCTGATCAGAATAGTTGATTTTTAAAAATTTATGTGATGATTAATACCAGCTTTCAAATTTCCATTTGTTAAAGAATGTGGGTATCCCTCTTTTCTACTTTGTCTGCCGTCATACTTTAGGAAAGAACAAAGTTAGAATGCTCGACACTCTCTTTTAATAGAAAAGATTGTACCCTCCTTCAGGCTTTCTTGAAAAAATACACTGAGAGAAGAAAGTTATGAAATAGCCAAAACCAATATTTCATTCTATCAAGCAATCTCCAGCCTTCCTGGCTTCCCATGTCTCAAATATGTCCCAAGGGAAGATATTATGAATGAATCCTTCCAATGAGGCTTTTTCAGAACAGGAAGCAAGAACATCCACAGAGGTTATCGAATGATAGTGACATTTTAACAAAAAAACAAAACAACAACAAAAAAAGCCCTGGTATCTCCACTGAAAGAAATTCTTCTAAAACACCCCGAAAAACAAATATTTTTTTCAGAGGAAAATGAAACATTTTGGAAATTGAGAATAGATGGATTCATAATATTAAATAAGATCAAGGTAAATGGGTTTATGATTTGTGGCACTATACTTCAGCTTCACATGATACAGTTACATGTTTGTGGGTTTTAAGTAATTTAATTACATGTTGATTGCCTTATAATCTCTAATTAGATCATTAGACTATTTTCAGCACACATACAGTATGAGAAACCATTTTGCATTGTGAATTTGCCTCAAAACGTTCTGAAGAAGCTGGAGTTCTTATTTGAGACATTTCATCTCTTGGTTGTATTGCTGGAAGAATTAAAGTGTCACTGATGTGTTTAAAATTGTACAGTTGAATTAAATATTGGTATGGAACAATATGTATATAGAATGGGAAATATCCCATGCTCCTTTATTTTAAATTACAATTTCTTATATGATGCATTCTTTCCCATTCATTCTGCTTTATATTTCTTCTTGTCATTGGCTGTCTACACATTTCTTTAATGCAGTCATTTCTGAGGATACAGGCAATACATTTTCATCTTTTAAGAAAATGGTTTTCTCCTTCTTGACTGTTTTTGTAGTTTGTGTAATGATTTGATACAGTAATATGGCATAGTGATCATGAAAATACTAGAAAAATCTAAAATTACAAGTGAAACAGAGGAGACTTTTTGGGTCAGTGGAATAAAGTGAAGATGGGTCTGAAAGGTCCAATAATTTTCTCTCAAGAAAATGAATATGTGTTAGCTTCTGCTGTCGTGACCAATCACAATGACATTTCCTCTTTCTTAAGCTGTGAAGATGGTGTCCAATTGTTGCAATTTGAACAAAGAATTTACAGGGAAATAAATATGAAGATATCACACTTCAGTAGAAATGAAAATGTTCTGAGCAATAGGAATAATAGATTAATAATACTTTTTTTGTATTGGCTGGAAGAAAGAAGTGAGATATAATAAAGTAGCAACATTTGTAAATTTGAATAGTTTAAAAAATGAACATATGACACATGCAATATATTCCAATGGTTTAAGTCCAGGAAAATATATTTTAGCTATATAGAAAATATCTGCACCTTAATAAGTAAAAAGTGATCCAATAGTCAGTTTTCAGGGTTTTTGTGGTTGCTAAATATGTGTATCTTATATTATATAACTGTGTATTTAAAAGTCTACTGAAATTAAAAGTCATGAATTGATAAATATATATACTATTTCCAGTGGAAGAGTAAGTACAAGTTCCATAAATCTGATTTCTAAAGTTTATACATTGTAATATAATAATGAATTGGTATTTTACAACCTATTTATGTTTATGTATAACCTTGAAGAAGTAACTGATCTGACACTTTGCTTAGCATCTAAAAGTTCTAGATGCTACACAGGCAAATGTAAATTGCTGAGCTTATGCCTTCCTCTCTCATTTTTAGCACCACTTATTTCATGTCAGGATATTAATTGATTCATTCTTGCTTTTTAGCAGCTGACGTTAAAGGCACATATTGCCTTTGGGGTTAGTACATAGCGCTCAAGGAGAATTGCCACTAATAGCACTGTCATTCATAAATTTTACAGCTTCTTTTTTCAAATCATCTAAATAGATAGCTGTTGCCAAATCTGATGGCAACAAATTCCATAGTCTAACAATATGCTATATAAAATGTACTATTTTTTTATCATCTCTGAATTTTCAATCATTAGGCTTTGGTTTTATTTATTTCTTTAACAATATTTTTACATTGTAGCCATGGTGGTGCAGTGGTTGGAATGCAGTATTGCAGGCTAATTCTGCTGGCTGCCAGTTTTATTCTCACTGATTCAAGGTTGACTCAGCCTTCCATCCTTCCGAGGTTAGTAAAATGAGGACCCAGATTGTTGGGGGCAATAGGCTGATTTTGTAAACCCCTTACAGAGTGCTGTAAAGCACTGTGAAGTGGTATATAAGTCTAAGTGCTATTGCTATCGCTACATCTCCCTCTTGAAAGAATCAAGGCAATGTACCAAAGTATTATGAAAGACAGAGAAAAAGTTATTATAAATATATTTTGTGACATGGGAGATTTTATATATATCAGTCTTGCATATGTTTCATTACCAAACTAGGTAATACCATCAGTGCACTGGACCTTCATTTCAACTCTGAGGTAGAAATATTCTCATCTATCAATAGAAAGGCATCCCCAAATATGGTCACTATGTAGATTTATATAAGATATTACTATCTTTGGCAGAATTATTTCCAATCCCTTCTCCCAATTTTAAATGAATCTTACCATGGAATTGCTTCATTATACAACCATTTCAGCTCATCTCCCTACTGTTACTAAAAAAAACCAACAACCCTTTTGTGCTCAGTCATTATAGTGATTGGACTTTTTGTTTCAATGTGCAATGGTTTGCTATTCCTAAACCACATGCAATCTGGAAAGACTTTTGTAATGTATTCAAGAACAGGAACTAGAGAATAGAAATAGATAGGTATTATTTTGCATTTATTTGGAAGTTAGTCATAAAATATTAAATAATTACAGCAGAAACTATATTTGAACTATTTAATGATACCATGTCCTTATTTTAGTCCTGTTGTCAAATCTATATCTATTAATTCATTTCTACAAAGTTAATCTTATGTAAAATTCAGAGGAACATTGCTGGTAGATTATGGCTTACTCTATATCTTATGTGAAGGCACCTCTGATTTTGTGAGTATACTTTTGGGGGCATTCGATGGTCCTGTTGGTGTAGATGTGAAGGAAAAGTACAAATCTGAGTTTCTATATGGCCTGATTCCATGTTAGCACCATTGTCTTGAAACAACTAGATTCCCATTTATAATACACACACTCTATACAATGTTGCAGTTTGCTTTTCCACAGGTAGAGTTGTACATATTTGGAGAATCGGGGGAAACCACAAGCTCCCAGTATTTGTGGTCTGTTATTTGTACTTTTTCTCAGTAAACATATTAATGTAAGAAATATAAAGTTATAAATGAATGGAATGAGGTGTAGGAAGTAATGACTCCTATTTTACCCAATTTATCAAAATTGTCAATACTATCTGTTGTGGGTGTCTCACGACTGGATGATGACATATCAGAGGGGGAGGAAGCACAAGCAGGCCCCTCTGGGTATTTTCCCCCCCCCGGCAGCCGAATCAGATAATGAGGAGTTTTGTATGCATTCTGAATCAGACTCTCCAAATGATGAGTCAGATTTAGAGCAAGAAGAGAAATGGATTGATCCGAGGTTCCGAAGGTTTGATAAGCGAAGGTTTCAGTTAACTGGAAAAAGGAAGTAATGGGGGGAAGTGACGTATCGGACACTATATTAGAGGGGGGAAGTAGACTACGCCCTTGTTACGAGCAACGTTTATCAATGAGAGGTTTGGAAACTTTTGCAATGCTTTGAAAGTCTGATGTTTTGAAAACCTAGCGAAGGATAATGAGGTCTCGGACAATGTGATAAAGACAGAGTGAGTAATTGGGAGGTTTGGAAGGAGTTTGTTGTAATCTAAATGTAAATAATTAGTCTTGGATGTTTTGCCAGCAAAATGTCAGCAGTTTGCTTTGAAATGAATCCTTTTGAAATGTGTTTAATAAATCTCTTAAAGACATTTACGTAGCTTTTAATGAGCTGAGAGAGACCAGACATAACACTATCTATACTTAGAGCATATTTATTGTTTTGTAGTGAATAAATAGGAGTTATGGTCCAATAATCCACATGTACCAAAAAAGAACACATCCTTTCCATCAGTCTACACATAAATAAGCATGGATTAATACCAGACAAACAATCAAGGAAAAAAATATTACCTCAGTTAAAACAAGGATAAAACCATATGCTCCCCAACTCTGGCTAGGAAGCTACTGTATATAAACAGTGAGCAAAGCCCACACTCACTAGCACTCATGATGTTACCTAGCATTTCCTCAAAGAAGTTGTACAAGTAGGTAATGGAAGGACACTTGTCAACAGTACTTAATATACAATACTTAACATTTATTTCAATTTTCTTCTAGGCAAGTAATGAAACATCTGCAAGCAAACAACCTCAGAGAACACCAAGGACTTCTTGATTTACAAATATTCTCCATTGGACACCATAGGCATAAACACATACATATACATTAATACATAGACACACACACACACACATACAAACACTTTTCTTTCCTAAGGTGTATATTCCTTTCACACGCACATGCACACACATCACATTGTCACCCTTATAGCCTTTTCTATAATCAATCTATTTAATTTGTGAAGTCTTATACTATTATTTTATGCTATATTATTATATTCACCTGTCAGCTGCTCCAGTAACTGCTTTTTTTTATTACATGGTTGAATACTTTGCTTGCCATTGTTGCTTTTGTGCATTTTCCTCTCCCTCTTCCAAATATTTATTTTTATTTAAGATGCAGAAGTGAGGAACTATCAAGAGAGGGGTGTTTTTATAATCAATTACAGGAAACATTTTCTTGTTTGACTTCTGAAGGAAATAATTAGCAGCCATTTTTTTTGTTTTATTTTGTTTTCCACAAGGATTTTGTATTCTGTAGAGAAGGTAACATTCTACTGAAGTAAACACAAGCAGATTAGCAAAACAAAGTTGGAAGAGAATAAGCAAAAATTTAAGTGATCTGACTTCACCTGATGTTTTAAAAAGGCATATTGCACTGCAGCCATTTCCTCAAAGAAATTGTACAAGTAGGCAAATGAGGGAAATTCTTTACATTAGTACTCAATATACAATACTTAAAATTTATCACAATTTCCTTCTAATTGCAATTAGATTTATTTATAATAGAGCAGCAAACATGTGGAAAATTGGATTTTAATGAATACTTTGTTATGTAGCTTTTAAGACAAGAGTTTTGTTTTCTCATTTGTAAATCCAATCTCCTTTTACCTCTAAGGTCAGGCTGTATTTAATTTCAAGCAGTCAGAGAATTTCATCTCTAAGCAATATTATGAAATGTCCTATATGTGTGTATTTCTGTTACTAATAAAAAACTAATCCTCATTGAAACTGTTATGTTAATTGTTCTTCAGTTTTCACTTTAACTTCCTTGGCTCTTCCAAAAGTGGACAAAAGTATTGGAAGAAAATTTCAGCACCACTTAATCACTCTGCTTTGCCAAAATTTCACACATGGATGTTAGGTTTTTGAAGTTGAGATCTAAATCGTAACACTATCATCATGTTGTCATCTTTATGTCAAAGTAATTTTTTATTAAATTCTCTTGAATTTATTTTTATTTTGTGTTTGTGAATTTCAAGCAAAACGGAATTGGTCTTTCGCTTTTTATACTTCCAGTTTGGTGTTGCTTTTGAACTTATGCTTATCTCTTGATTTACCATGTATGGTTTTTTTACATCTGTCTTAAATATGTAGATTTTGTACATCCATTTCTATACATTTATAAGCCTGGAATATTATCAGAGAGATCTCGATTGAAAATCTGCATCTGGCTTACAATATCAGATAAAGGCATGTTAAGTTTGTCTCTGGCAAATGACAGAAAAAAACAGATAGCTACAGTATAAAACATATTCTATATTCCATATTTATTATTTTAGTGCAAGACCAGCAGGAACAGGTTGAACATCAACACTTGATTTAGCTTTTTTTAAAACAACAACAACAACTGAATCTCTGTCCTCTCATCCCTCTACTTGTTTTCCAGACAGAAAAGGTACTTCCTGCTATTGAGTAGGGAGAGATGCTCCCTTTTCTTACACATCTCTGGACTCTGAATAGGGTAGAAAGGAAGATTCCCCTTCCACAGCAATCCATTTTTATGCAAATAGATTTAGTTTCCCATTGTAATAGTTTTGGATGTATAAGTCTAATACAAGGCTAACAAATAATGCAACAATGTTTAGCTACATAAAAGGATTACATGGAAAATAAGATGAACTAATTTCTAAGAGGCCTAGCCTTTTTCCTATACAAATGTTATTGAAGGATGCTTCTTATTTGATCAGGTGGCGAATCATACAGGCCTCTGGTTTTCTTTCTTATATCGATCAGTTATGTACATTCATGTTGTATTCACACAGATCTTCTTATTTATAACTGGTATTTTTTCTTGGCATGGGACTAAATTTCTCAACAATTCTGAAAATCATATATATATGAATTCTTTATTGGTCAAGTGCTACTGGACACACAAAGAATTTGTTTCTGGTGCATAAGCTCTCAGTGTAAATACAAGTAACAAGTGATATATCATGATCATAATCATAAAGTACAATCATCATAAATTATAAGATACAATATTAAGTGATAGCATATGATACTAAATAAGCAATCAACATAAATCATAATAGGATACTAAATAAAAGCAATCAAAACATAAATCATAAGATAGAAACAAAAAAGTTATAGTCATAAGAAGCTAAGAAAATAAATAATAGGAAAGATGAGAAGTATAAAGTAATAAAGCCTTACTAAGTGGTTTGACATTCCAGGGCATAAAATTATTTAGCAGTGTGATGGCATGGGGGAATGTAGAGCAAGCTGTGAGGCAAGGCAAGTGTTAGGAAAAAAGATATTTCTCTAAAATAAGACCTATTGCCTGTTTTGGAGGTCTTATTTTTGGGGAAACACAGTAATGCAGCCTTACTAGGTAGTTTGACAGTGTTGTAGGAATTAGTTGTTTAGCAGAGTGATGGCATGGGGTAAAAACTGTCCTTATATCTAGTTGTTCTGCCGTGCAATGCCTTATATCAGGCATGTCAACTGCCAGCCCATGGGCCGGATGCATCACACTGAAACCACACCCACCCCATTTCCAGCAATGGGGAAAAAGCCCTGATACGTTGCGCGACATCACGTGACTTCATGAGTTTGACATACCTACCCTATAGCATTGTCTTGAGGGAAGAAATTGAAACAGTTTATATCCAAAATGTGAAGGGTCTGTAGATTTTTTTTTCACAGCCCTATTTTTGGCTCATGCAGTATATGGGTCCTCAATGGAAGGCAAGCTGGTTGCATCATGCACAGACTATGCCCACCCTGGCTCCGCAAAGGCAAAAAATGACGTGATACGTCCCGTGACGTGATCGAGTTTGACAACCATGGTATAGAGAGAAAAGAGTAATGGAGAAAGCACACAACCCTGGGAGGCACCTGTGCTAATTGTACAGGTATCTGATGTAATTTTGTATCTGTTCTCCCTTTTGCTATATGGTTCATGTTTTTTTCCTTCAATTTTCTTATGTTTTTTTCAGCAAAGAACTATTATCTATATAGGAAAATAAATGCTCCTCCTGTTTTCTCATACTTTTGCTCTCATCTTGTCTATATGAAGCATAATAAATGATATGTGCTAATAAATAAAAGAATAATAAATTATAAAGTATGATGAATATTATTTTCTAAAAATGCATTAGTAGCATTAGTATCATGCAGAATATGCATATATCTGTATAATATTATTAAATAGTGACTATGTAATTATGTGGTAAACTGGTTCATATGACAGCCCCATTACAAAGTGTGTGACCATTGAAAAAACCAACAGGCATTTTAATATTTTTATACACATACATGCACTCTATCATCTTATCTATGTATCTATGTATCTGTCTGTCTGTCTGTCTGTTTGTCTCTATCAGTCTATCTATCTATTGTTCTATTGTTTTATCTATCTATCCATCATCAGGATTTATAGCTATTTTCATGAGATCTGTTTGGTTTAATTACACACCCGTCCATAAGGAAAATCTCCCTTGAGTGGAGTGTTGTTTGGAACTTTTTTAAAAATTACAGTACCAATTTGAATTATAATTTCAAATTACCCAGACTGTTTCCTTTCCAGAAGACTGTGCTTTTTCAAAGCTAAGCAGATGAAAATTAAACATTTGCATATTTCTTTGAAAATTATTTCCCTGTTATGAATAAGCTTTGTATCCTACCAGGACTCCTGCTTTTAATAATATAAATTCTCACCAAGATTCTACTAACATTAATCAACCTAGTTAATAAAAGCTAAAGAACCCTACAGTAGGTGAAATAAATATTCTTTATTACCAAATGAAATGGTCACATTGTACTAATGTGTAAGTATGAGATAATCAAATGTGTTCATTCTGTAATAAACCCATTGAAATAAATGTAACACTAAAGTGGTTTGGAGACAGCAGCACATTACATGTTAACTATAACTTAATATGTTATTTCTGCCTTATGATAAAAATTTGATCAATGATCAGTTGATCAATTACCAAATAATAATTTGTTGATACTAACATTTTTCTTCAAAAAATAAAGTGGAGTTGGGGCATTAACACATAAATATAGAATGGATAATAGCAATATTTATTTACATGAGTCCACAATATTATGAGACACATTGTTTGTTTACTAACATTTTTATTCAATAAATAAAATTTACAAATTCTATTTTCCAGCCCTAGAGATGATGTGACCATTCTATTATGCTGCAAACATACATTATAAAGAACCCAAATGATCACTTATATATGGACAACACATTGTGCCCTGTTGTCTTTATTACAAAGCAATGTTTGTATATTTTATGAGTCATGCAAATGTATAACATTGAAACAAAACCAAAATGTAGATCTAAAGAATTGAGACTTTTTTATTGCTCTTTCTTCTAAACATCTGTTAAAAATGGAAGTCCTGCTCTGATTTATTTGCAGCTGATAATATGTTTAAGTAGTAGTGATGTGCAATCAGTATAAATTTGATGGCAATAATATATTTGAATGCAGGCATACTTCATGCAGCCACTCCTTGTGTGTAGACCATAGGAACTGAGTTTTTGTGGTTAGCTTATGAGTTGAGCACCTGGACATCAAAGGATAAATTTAAGTTCACAACCATAACACAGCCTTTTTTATGGACATAAACCAGACAGAACATCACTTCTTAATTACCTCTTGAATTATTTTGTATTGCTTTTGAAATACTAAGATCCTTCAGAAAGATTTTTTTTATCATATTCAATGGGTGAGTTTCCTTGTCCTTCATGAAAGAAGTTTAAAGTATCAACCTCTGCCTAACTACATATTTGCAATTTGACAAACTTATCAAGAAATCAAAGCGGCTATCCTACCCAGCAAAGATAATTGTAATTTTTTCCATTTTTCCAGTTCTATTTGAAGCTTATTCCACAAAACTTCATTATTATTTTTATATAACTTCCCATTAGAGGCTTCAATATCAATTCCTAAATATTTAACTTTCTTAACTATTTCACAACCCGTTATTCTTTCCAAATCTTGTTTTGAATTAATGTCTAAATTTTTAACTAACATCTTAGTCTTAGATATATTTAATTTAAAGCCTGATACCCTACCATAATCTTTAATTATCTCCATCAGTCTCTTGGCTGACTGTGTTGGTTGAGTCAATGTCACAAGCAAATCATCCGCAAAAGCACATAGTCTATAGTCATGTTGTCTAATCTTATACCTTTTAAATCATCTGCAGCTTGTATCCTATTCAATAAAACCTCCAAAGTTAAAACAAACAGCAAGGGAGATAATGGACATCCCTGTCTAGTACCTTTCTCTATATTAAATGAATCTGTTAAGTCCCCATTCACAATAATCTGACCTGTTTGTTTCTGATAAATTGCCAATATAGAATTAATAAACTGATCTCCCATTCTTATCCTAACAATTAATTTTTTCAAAAACAACCAATTCAGTCTGTCAAAGGCTTTTTCCGCATCCAAAAACATAAGAACAGTGGGCACCTGGATATGCTTCTCCAAATATTCTAATATATTAATGAGTTGTCTAACATTAGTTTTCATCTGTCTTCCTTGTAAAAAACCAGTTTGGTCTGAATGAATTATTTTTTGTAAAACTGTCATTAATCTATTAGCCATAATTTTTGCAAAAATTTTATAGTCCGTATTCAATAATGAAATAGGTCTAAAATTTTCTGGTTGAACATTATCTCTTCCCTCTTTGGGAATTAAGGAAACATAGGCTGTTTTCCATGATGGTGAAACCTGACCACCCTCTTGTATGTTAACAAATAACTCTCTAAGAAGGTCCACCATCTCCATTTGAAGATACTTATAATAAGTCACCGTTAACCCATCAGTCCCAGGGGATTTTCCCATTTCAATTGTTTAATCACTGAAATTATTTCTTCTGATGTAATCAGTGCATTTAATCTATCTCTTTGTTCATCAGTAATTATCAATACCTTTTCATTTTGTAAAAACATATCTATCTCATTATCTTGTGTCTTCTCTTCAGCGTATAGCTTGGAATAAAATTCTAAAAAAAGCTTTCTTAATCGTTTCCTGTTGAAACGCTTCCTTCCCTTTATATTCTATTTTTTCAATTATACGGGATTTTTGTTTTTTCCTTAATATATAAGCCAACCATCTACCAGGTTTATTAGAATTAAAAAATGTATTATGTTTAGCGTATTGTATATTCCTAGCAACTTGATCTGCCATCAACAAGTCAAATTGTTTCCGTAAAATCTTAATCCCCTCTTTAATGTTTTTATCATCTGGTCTCTTTATTAATAATTGCTCTTTCTTATTTATTTCCTCTTCTAAATCCTTCCTTTTTTGCTCTTGTTTACAACGGTGCCTTTTATTCATGTCAATTAAAATCCCACGCATATACGCCTTACTTGCATCCATATCATTTCTATAGGTGTATCGTTATTCATATTTAACATAAAAATTCCTTCATAACATTTTTACATTCATTCACATTTATATCATATTTAAACAAATTTTCATTAAGTCTCCAAGGGTCTCTGTCCAACCCTTAATTCCATCCAAACTGGATTATGGTCTGTTAAAACTTTGGGTAGGATTTTCACTTTCTTTAAGCTAAAAAGAAAATCACTTGAGGTTAATATAAAGTCAATTCTAGAAAGTGACTGGTGTCTATAAAAAAAAGGTAAATTCTTGCTCTTTACCGTGTCTTTCTCTCCATATGTCTATCAAATCAAAATCATCCTTTATATCAAAAAAAGATTTAGGCAACTTGGAACGTGTTTGAGGAATTGGTAATGTCTTCTTTTTATCTAAACCAATATCTATAACACCATTCCAATCTCCCATTAAAATACAAGACCTATAATCAAATTGTGTTAACTTTTTATGTATTAACTTATAAAAATTTTCCTTGTTGTTGATTTGGTGCATATATGCCCATCAAAAGAACTTTCTTGCCATCTTTTAAAATTTCAATTGCTAAATATCTACCTTGTATATCTGATTCTATTAATTTAGCTCTTATATAATTTTTTACATAGATAACAATTCCATTCTTCTTCTCAGCAGCCGCTGCTATAAAATGTATACCTAACTTATTATTTATTAAATATTTCTGGTCCGTAATTCTAATGTGTGTTTCTTGTAAGCAAATTACATCATTTTTACATTGATTCAAGTAATGAAATATCTTCTTCCTTTTCTGTGGAGAATTTAAACCATTAACATTCCATGTCAAATATTTATTTGACATGATCAGCCTTAGAAAGCTTCTGCAAGACCAAATCAATTTTTCCATCTGCTTTCTTCTTTGGTCGCGCTCCCATGGCTTCCCGACTTGTATATGTACGACCTTGTTGTCACTTTTCTTGTTGTTCCTTACGTTTAGTAGTAGCTCTAGTTTGCCTCTGACCTTTAGGCTTGTCTACTTCCAAAGGCTGAGAGGTATCAGCACTCCGAGCAGGTAACTCCATCCTAGCTCCTTTATCAACTCCTGGTGTTGCAGGGGGCCGTGACTCTGAAAACTGTGATTGTTGCTTTAAGTCCATTTCTCTTTCTTGTAATAAATCTGCATTTTTCTGTGTTGGAAAGAAGGGTATTAATAGATTTATTTGGGATGGCAAGAAACCGAGGGTTAAATTAAAAATTATTCAGGACACAAGGGAAAGAGGTGATCTGAAAATGCCCAGTTTTAAGTTATATTATCATGCTGCTGTTTTAGATGCGATAAGTGATTGGGTTAATTTAACTAATGATAGAATATTGAATATTGAAGGGTATGGTTTATTATATGGTTGGCACGCATATTTAGTTTATGATAAAAAAGGTGGATAGGAGTTTCAAGGAGCACCTATTAAGAAGCGCTCTGTTGCGTGTCTGGAAAAAGTATCAGTATTTATTAAATGAAAAGATTCCTGTTTGGACGGTTCCCAGACACACAATAGAGAATATAAATATAGCACAAGTTCATGATGTGGTGCCCTATGAGAAACTCCTAATCAAAGAAGGGAATTTGTCATTATTAAAGCCCTTGAACATGTTAAGAGACGAAGGAATAGTTGATACTTGGCTTTCATATTTACAATTACAGACTAGATGGAAAACAGACTTGAAGATGGGTTTATCTCATATAGATGAAAATTTAATTAAACAAGTTAGAGACCAAAGGTCTATGCATATTAAAATATTGTATAATGTATTGATAGAAATTGAGTAGGTAGGGAGGAAGAAGAGGGTGATGTGGTGGGGGATGCTGCCGAGCAACACCCATAGTTCTTTTAATTACTCTATGCAAGTTTTTATATTTTGTTAAAGTTGAAAATGATTGTATTAAGTTGAGTTGTATTTAATTTGATTCTTTTTTTTTACGATTACAATTACAAAATTAATAAAATATTTATAAAGACAAAAGAAATCAAAGCTACAACTATGGGATCACTTTCAGTATTCATAGCGAAAGTAATAATTTAATGTCTGGAAGTAATAACAAGAAGACCTGGAGGAACGTTGTCCATGGGGTTACAATGGGTTGGACACGACTTTACAACTAACAACAACAACAAAAAGTACAATCCAAAATATGGATTGGATATGTAGATGACACCTTCACCATAATAAAAGAGGATCAATTAGAGAACATCCACAAAATTATCAACAACATCTTCAAAATAATCCAATTCACCAGAAAAAAAGAAAACAACAGCTCACTACCCTTCCTGGATATCCAGATCAGTGGAGACTACGATGACAAACTAGAAACACAAGTGTACCCAAAAACCATCCACAGGATTCAAGGACTCCATTACCAAAGTAATAGCCAAACCTTCCACAAGAGCTTTGTTTAGACAAGCATAAACACACTGCAGCAATCTTGAACAGCAGAAAAAGGAAACACATAATCTATGCAACATGTTCCAACAAAATGGATATCTATGCAACTTTATCAAAAAGTGCCTGACCACTCAACCCAATACAGACAACCATACATGTTGAAAAAGATAGCACTGCCATGCATCACAAACATTAGAAACATCAGACTATTACAACCACATGGAATCAGCGCAGCACACAAACCAACTAAAGCCCTCCAAAACATCCTAAGTAAAATAAAAAAATCCAGTGGCCTCAGAGGAAAAAACAGGTTATCTACAACATATACTATAAAGACAAACATAAACATCCATGAATACCAACTAGCAGCCAGAAGACATGATGACAACTATTTACCAACACTAACAGGGAAAGCCACTAGAATATAAATCGAGAGCAAACCCCACTCCCTACTAGCACTTATGATGACATTACCTAGTTTGGGTAATGAAATGTCTGCAGGAAAATAATCAAACTCAAAGAACATTAAAGACCCCTCAGAAGAACATTTTTATTTGACACGCTAGTATAAAATAGACTAAAACACTGCAACAAGGGATTTTTAAAAAATGTTTTATTAGATTTTTTTTACATATCACCATCAATATTTGGTAAACAGTGTGTTGTCTGGATTTGTATTTACAAATAATAACAGTTTCTATAGTTCCATATTCCACATAGTAGCTTTCCTTAATTTTCTCTTCTTCTTCTTCTTCAACCTTAATTAGTTCATTTCTTGATAGATTTATAAGATAACAAATATCGATGAATATCCTCTACCTCATTATTAAGCTTCTTTTCTAATTAATCATTTAGATCACCTTATCATAGATCCTGTTTTTAGAGTTCTCATTTAAATTTATTTTCCCCTCAATATTCAAAAGAAAACATTTTTACCTGTTAAAATTTTCTTAAAGTTAATTACACTTATATAATGAAGTATTTTTCCTCATATGAACCATTCAACACTTACATTTTTCATATCTTAAACAGCAAGAACAAAGGACAGAAATAATATATTGTCTTAAACTAAAATACATTTATAATCAATGTTTCATTTTTTAAGCATATTCAAGTCTTCAAAATCTATTATATTTAAGTATTTAGTACATTTCCCTCATATAAATCATCTGAAACATTTTTGTATTTGTCATATCATAGGCAAAAAATATTGTATTGCTTAAGAAGCCTATCCCTCCTAAGCTAAGATTCATTTGTATTCAAAATTTTATTTCTTTAACCGTATTCAAACAAGTGCTTAGTCTTTAAGTATTCCATCAAACAAGTCCTGTCACCAAATTTCTTAATTCTGGCTTTAGCCCTCTTTTTTTTTTACCAAACATTTTTCCTAATCAGTATGTTCCATTGAACTCTGAGATTTCCCATGGTTTTGTAGATGTTATTGTCAGTACAAAAGATAAGTCAATTAGAGTGTTTTTGTGGGAATATTCCTCAGAGATCGTTTTCTTTTTCTCTCTCTTAGTTTCTCCCATCACCTTTTTTTCTCTCAAGTTCTTGGAATCTTGATGTATAGGTTATCTTTTCCATGTCCAGTATTTCCTGGAAGCTTTTCTCCAACTGGATTACATTACAGTTCCTTCTATTATTAAATTTCATCTCTAAATTTATTTCCACTAGTTTTTATGTTCAGTTGTCTGCTTTTCTTGATCTATCTCTTTTTTTTGTTGTCTGATCATTTGTTTGTTGTGACATTAAATTGAGAATGTATTCATTTAAGTTTTCAAATTTATTTTTAATTTCCTCATGGTTTGAAATTAATGTGATTTGTATTTGTTGTAACATAACATACATTTCCTCCTGGGAAGTATTTATTTTTTCTCTATATGTTCTTTCTGCAGATGTTTGATGCTCCATAATGTCCAAAAATCAAATTCTCTTTCTCTGCCAACTACTTTAAAGTCACTGTTTAAAAAGATTTATAATCCAGGAAGGTCATTTTTTTTTCTAGGTTTATAGTTCTTCCTTTGTAGATAGGTCACAATGTTTTCTTTTCTTTTATTCTTTTCTTTATTTAGTTAAAACTTTGAAGGTTACAATAACAAGTTTTTTCTGGGCTGTATATTTAGGGCAGTATTTTCATCTACCACTAGATGTCAGCACCAGTTCATTTTTAAGTTTTCAAAACAAATAATTATCATTTATTTCCATCAATAATCTTTTACTACAAGAACCTTAACATAATCCATCAATTTCACACTTTCCAAGTTTAAGTCTTATATTGATTTCATTTCTGTATAATTCTATTCCCCATAAATTTAATTTGCCATTTCCATTTAGAGAAGGGTGGAGCAGAAATCCTTCCCTTTCTCACTTTCAGAGGATTTTTACTTCTTCAGTTTTTTTTTCAGGAAATCAATCAAGTAGAAGAGGGAGAATCAGTATTCTTATCCAGTTCAATTACGCTGTTTACGATCAAGCTTAATTTAGTACTTTTTGGCTTTGGCTGCATGTAGCTTGGGCTAGACTCACAAATGATGCTAGCCTTTCTTCTGCTTGTTTCTGGGGAGCTTTTTCCAGATGTCCAGATTGACCACTGTCTCTCCACGACCGGCAGGGCTTCTCTCCTTCTTTGCCACCTCCTAGGGATGTCTTTTGTCCCATTTAGGTCCCCAAAGAGAAATCAGCCATAGGGTGTGGAGCCCCGTAATCCCTCAGCTGTTGCACTAACTGTGTAAAACCAGAAGCCATAGCAAGGGATATTTTTTATTGAAATTAGAGAAGTTGTATAGAAGAAAAACAAGCTGCACTGAATAAAATTTAAATTGATTTGAATCTAGATTTAAACCTTACAAGTGACAAGAATAATGTAGAAAAAGATGATCTATTGGATATACAAATTAAACCAGAAGAGCAATTTGGGTAAGCTTTTGCACTGAACTTCCAAAATAAAGGATTTGTTGAGACGAGGAGATGAGCACTGAACTTCCAAAAGAAAGGATTTGTTGAGACGAGGATTTGTTGAGATGAGGATTTGTTGAACTTACAAAAGAAAGGATTTGTTGAGACGAGGAGGTATGATAAAAGAAATCAAGCCCAAGGGCATTATTTCAAGGGATTAAAAGCCAACATTGTTAAAGTACAGTGAAGGAACACAGAATTGGCTTACTTGAGCAAGATTCAAATACATATATATATTGTAGCTTTAATGGATTTTTGCTGACTAGGAATGAATGATGCAATTTTTAAGATTTTGTTTACAATTAAGAGATAAGTTTTGAGAATAATGGTATACTTTAGAATTATAATTAGAATAATAGAGTTGTAAGGGACCTTAGGTCATCTAGTCCAACCTCCCACCCAAGCGGGAGACCCTACACCATTTCTTACAGATAGCAGTCCAGTCTCTTCTTGAAAGTTTCAAGTGATTAAGCTCCCACAACATCTGAAGGCAATCTGTTCCATTGATTGATTGTTCTCACTGCCAGAAAATTTCTCCTTATTTTTAGGTTGAATCTCTCATTGATCAGTTTCCATCCATTATTCCTTGTCTGGCCTTCAGGTACTTTGGAAAACAGGTTGTTCGGCTCCTTTCTGTAACAGCTTCCCAAATATTGGAACACTGCTATCATGTCTCCCCTGGTCCTTCTCTTCACCAGACTAGCCATGTCCAGTTCCTGTAACTGTTCTTCATATGATTTATCCTCCAGTCCCCTAATCATCTTTTTGCTCTTCTCTGCATTTTTTCTAGGGTCTCAACATCTTTTTTTATAGTGTGGAGACCAAAACTGATTGCAGTATTTTAGGTATGGTCTTACTAAAGCTTTACAGAGTGGTATTAATACCTCACATGATCTTCATTGAATCCCTCAGTTAATGCAATTTAGGATTGCATTGGTTTTTTTGGCTGCTGCCACACAGTTAGCTCATATTTAATTGATTGTCCACTAAGACTCCAAAATCCCTCTCACAGTTACTGCTATTAAGCCTGGTTTCCACCGAATCTATATGCGTACTTTTGGCTTTTTTTGCTTAAGACTTTATTTTTCTCTACACTGAATTTCATTTTGTTAGCTAGGGCCCAGTGTTCAAATCTGTCAAGATCCATCTGGATCTTGAGCCTATCATCTCAGGTGTTGGCTATTACTGCCAGCTTAGTATCATCTGCAAATTTGATACGTTCCCTTTTTATTCCCTCATCTAAGTTGTTTATGAAGATATTGAAGAGTAAAGTACTTATTGTACTTTAAGAGATTGTGTTTAGTTACTACAATTGATGCTGGGATGAAGGAGGAAATTATTTATATTTTTTCTTTTTTTCTTTTCTGCATATTGTACTTACTTTCTTTTTCCCTTTTTTGTAGTTTTATTTTTTCTTTCATAAAATTATTTGAAAAAATATTATGCACATATTTGTTTATTTTATTCCAGAGGGAAAAAAACCAATTCCAATGCTTATGAAACTGTTATGAATAAAGAGCTTTATTAGAGATTGCTAGGAATATTAGAATAATTGTTTATATACTCTTCTCTGATTGACTTGACCAGTTCTTGATGAATATTGAGGGTATTGATGGACATACAGAAGATTTTTCTATATATTTCATGAGACAAACCATTTTCTAGCTATTTTTCATTGGATTCAATTCAGAATTGGTCATATGCCATAGCCAATGAAGTGGATGTATTCCGTTTCTATTCCCCTTACAGGTATAGAAAACCTGACAAAATGAATGATGTTTGACGAATATGCCTTCAAGATTTAATTCTTCCCTGAAGCTTGTTTCTTGAAGAAAAGAATAAGGTTTTTTTTTAATTGACTCGTAGTATAATGGATACACATAATGCATGCAAACTCAGTGGAAAAACTGCAAACTAAATATACTGGGGCTGATTTATTTTTTTTTAATTAAATATGTACTGCATCTCCAGTTAAGGGTGGGCTCAATAAACACTTTGCAATACAAAGTTTTATGGAATTGCTTTTTTATTGTAGCTGTTTGTAATCTGGTATAAACAAAAACTGTTGGGAAAATACTGTATTTGGATCTTTAATTTTGTTTATAAGCAAATCTTTTTGAAAATGGTATTGCTTCAAAATGAAACTGTCATTTCATCTTACACATATCAGCTGTCATTTATGAATCATGAAGTGACACTGTCACGCCCTGCGAGGCCTGCCCACCCGGACTGGTTGGAGACAACGCGGTTTCGCTGCTCCACCAGCTGGCAAGGTCCTCACTACCTGTTCACTGTCGTGCCACCATTGCTGCTGCTGCCGGCATCCCGTCGGTGGTGACGTCATCAGGAAGCGCTTGGCTACGATAACATCAGCAAGGGGCGCCTGGGTCCGATAAGGTCATCGGGAAGCAGCTCGCCGAGCTGACAATCATCCAGGGGCATCTGGTTGTTCCTGCAAAGGAGAGCAACATATCGGCATGCCTCGGCTGAAAGCGGACATTGGGCGGACTGCTTGGTGGCTGGGCTGCAACATGGGACTTATCCTTACCCTGGGGGGTTGGGTTCATGTCTTTCCACCTGGCCGGTGGATTGGGTGGTAGGGTGGGCCCAAGCAAGGGAGGGGCCGTTCTAGGATGGGGCACGCATACAGTATGTAAGGCACTGGGAGCAAGCCACTCCCAGTGCTAACTTTATTTCTGATCTAAAGCTGTTGGTGGTCCAAGCTTTCCTGTTTACTGGTTTATCGGTGAAGCTCAAATAGGACGTCTTGACAGATACATCTTATGCTTGATTTACCATTAAATATGTAATTAGTGATTTATGAATGGAGTGTGAATTAATTATCTTTGGGAATCTTTACAAATCCTGGGAAAGACAATTAAAATTTGACACTTTAAAAGAAGAAACATTTAAAATCTTCCAGAAAGTGTTATTAACACTTCACAAAAAAAAATGGGGACAACATTTGAAAACCTGACTTAGTCCTGAAAATTACTGAATTGTCATTCTCCTTCATAATAATTGTTGTCTAGTGTATTTTTAATGTTCATTTGGGCCTGCCCTGATATATGCCACATATTCATTTGACTCTGTAGGTTATTCTGGCATATTTTCTAGATTCTGCAGTTGTTAGGACACATATTTGAATAAAAATGTGGAGCATGGTCTTTTAACGGATGGTTATATACATATACATAAAGATAACAAAAGGAGTCTTGATTGAGATTAAAAAGTGTTTGGAGAAAGTGGATTGTCCATTCTCATGTCAGAATTTTGAATTCCCCATGGTAAATGTTCCCAGAAACTCAGATTCTGGTCATCTATATGAAATATTAGATAAGAAATACATAACAGTGTATTTTTATATGGAAACTGCTTTTGATATGCCCAGTGATTATTTTAACTATCAGCATCCTCTAAAACAGTATTTTTCCAGACTTTTTAAAAAATGTATGTAAGCTTTAATCCCCAGAATTTCCCAGTCAGCATACTGAATGGGAATTCTTGGAGTTTAATTCCACAAATTTTAAATTTGCCAAGTTTGGAAATCTTTGCACTAAAACCTTCTTAGAAAACAAGCAGTGCTTCAATCAGATAATTAACAGGAGCTGAAAAAAAGACCTGATATTCAGCCTGAACAACCTCCACCCCAAATATCTTTTTTTAAAAAATATATAAAATGACTCCTTCTCTAGATCTAAATAAATATATCTGTTCAAAACACTAACTCCAAAATGTCTGACTCTCTTTGATTATTTCCCTTGAAAAAAATTGTTATCATGCCTTTGAATCTTTACCTGATACTTCTCTGGCTCATGGTTAATGTCTTAAAAATAAAGAATTGGGAACAAATCTTCCTTTTGTTCAATTGAAATGAACACCATTGTAATCTTCATCCAATCAGTTGTTTCAGGCATAGAAAGGACCTCTTTACCTTATCCATTGCAAAGACATGAGAGAGATGCTTAATGGATATTATATTGATAAAACAAATCTTTCATAATGGGTATCCATTGCACAAGTTCTGCAAAATACAATTAGAAATATAATGAATTAAAATGGAAATGCATTTTAATGTTTCTGAAAAGACTAGCTGAGGGCTTAGAGAGTCTCCATAATGGAGGAATGGATTCACACAGAAATATCTATAATGGAGGAATGGATTGTGAAAATGGCAGAGATTGCAGAAATGGCTAAATTGACTTGTTTTATTAAAGAAGGAAGAAACAGCAACCACTTTTATAAAAACTGGAAATCTTTAATGTTTTTTTTACTAAAAATGGATAAATCTGAATTTGTGATTTTGAGATTTATTGATTAAAAAGGTCTGTTTATTATAAAAAGGGGAAAATAATATGTAATTATGGATGTTGGAAATGTTATGAATGTAACTACAGCAAAGAAGATAAGACATTGGCTTTTTGATATTTCTTTTCAGCTTTCTCTTTTATTATCTTTTTCTTTTATTCTTTCATATTTTTAATTTTTAATTTTTTCAAAGTTTTTTAATCTTATGTAAACTTTTTTAATAAAAATATTTTTTAAAAAAAGAGAATAAGGATACATTCCCTGTTGGAAATATTGTGAAGGAATTTTAAAAAGACAAGTGGATATTGTTTGTGTTATCAATTCTCCATGGAGACTAGAAATTTGTTTTTAATTGGTTAAAATATATTTTTCTTTTACTAGGTTTATTTAAAAAAAAATCCTGACGTGTGAGCGCATTTAAGGGGAAGTGAGATGTGGAAGTAATATGTAATCAGGATATAGGTGGCCACTGCTAAATTACATTGTTATTGTGATTTTATTATGATGTTTATTTACAACATGTTTGTTGCATAATTTATTGTACACTACTTTTGTAAGTCATTCCTATTCTTCTTATTGTTTTCTCTTTCATTTTTCATAATATACTTTATCAAAGCAAAAGTACCATTTCCTAAACAAGAGAAGAAATAACACATTACTTTGCAGCCATTAGTTAAATTTTAATTCTTTGATACATAAATGTACTAAATTTTCTCTAACGTAAATAAAATCTTAACCATAAAATTATATAAATAATTTGTAGTTGTTTTAATTACTGATTTTTTTCTTACGCCTTTAGGTTCTATTATGTAAAAATGATTTGTAAGGAATTTAGACTGCAAAATAAATATTTTGTGGGTGTTTCATGCAATTCACAAAAGTTGTTATCAATAGGTGAATTGGAATTAATTTTCTCTGTTTTGTTGGAAAGGCACAACAAGTTTAATAATCTGCAACGGGAAAGTCCAGATTTATATCGTATCTCTGATTAAAAGGTTTTGCAAAGTGGCTAAGTGAATACATTAATTATATAATTAAGGCTTGAAAGGAAGCTGTCTTATATCAAAGTCAGAATGAACTTAGGTCAATATGAATAAATAAGGCTTCATTAAAAGGAGGAAAAGCTTTCATATGATTTAGCCTGTTCTTGTAATTGCTGCATTTGAGACACTCCCACTTATACTGGGTTCTTTTTCCCACTAGCTAATCTTGCCATAGTATCCTAATTATAATTATATTTCATATATTAGCATTTTAATATATTAAAATGGCTTACAAGGTATTCTGACTGGGCCACAGGCTAATACAGTGGTTCTTAAACTGGGGTAATTGCCAAATTAGGTGGGTAATTTGGGCACATTCTGGACTAATGGAGCAATTTACAATTGCTTGCTTGTGAGTTGAAGATTCAGTTTAGGATTGGAGCTGCCAAGATGCTTGTGTAAAACTGCAGTCTGAATTTGGTTTTAACTTCATGGGTGGGGGTAATGAAATTATTCAAAGGGTACAAAAAGGGGTAATTGAACCAAACAGTTTAAGAACTGCTGGACTAACATATCCCTATCATTGGATAATGCCTATTATGTCCCTCCATTTTCTTTATTTTTATTTTATTTATTTTATTAAATTTCTATACCGCCCCTCTCCCGAAGGACTCGGGGCGGTGTACAGCCTAAAATTTAAAAAACATATAAATATACAAAATTTAAAATAATTAAAAATAAATTAAATCATTTGGCCAAAATCCTAAAACCCAAAACATACAAAATTTAAAATCTTAAAAAATACTCAGTCCCCTTAAAACATTTTGACCCTATTGGAACCGAAGCTTCTATGCCAGGCCGGCCTGTCGGAAAAGAAATGTTTTTAGTTCCCGACGGAAGGTGCGTAAATCTGTTATTATACGGAGTTCGGGGGGGAGCTCGTTCCATAACGTGGGAGCTCCCACAGAGAAGGCTCTCCCCCTGGGGGTCGCCAGCCGGCACTGTCTGGCCGACGGCTCCCTGAGGAGGCCCTCTCTGTGGGAGCGTACCGGACGGCGGGAGGTATTTGCTGGCAGTAGACGGTCCTGTAAGTATCCGGGTCCGATGCCATGGAGCGCTTTAAAAGTGGTCACTAACACCTTGAACCGCACCCGAAAGACCACCGGCAACCAGTGCAACTCACGCAGGAGCGGTGTTACGTGGGAGCGCCACGACGCTCCCATCACTACCCGCGCGGCCGCATTCTGGGCAAGTTGGAGCTTCCGGATGCACCTCAAGGGGAGCCCCATGTAGAGAGCATTACAGTAGTCCAGCCTGGAGGTCACGAGGGCATGAGTGACTGTGCGTAGCGAGTCCCGGTCTAGGAAGGGACGCAACTGGCGCACCAGGCGAACCTGGTGGAACATCCTCCCGGCCACGGCCGTCAGATGGTCCTCTAAGGACAGCCGTGAGTCCAGGAGGATTCCCAAGTTGCGAACCCTTCCTGTGGGAGCCACTGTTTCGCCCCCAATACACAGCGATGGAATCAGCTGGCTGTACCGGGACGACGGTAACCACAGCCACTCGGTCTTGGAGGGGTTGAGCTTGAGTCCGTTTCTCCCCATCCATACCCGCACGGCCTCCAGGCACTGGGTCAGCACGGCAAGGGCATCGTTGGGGTGGTTTGGCGTGGAAATGTACAGCTGGGTATCATCAGCGTACTGGTGGTACTCCACGCCAAAACCACGGATGATCTCACCCAGCGGCTTTACATAAATGTTGAACAGTAGAGGCGAGAGGACCGACCCCTGAGGTACCCCACATACGAGGGGTCTCGGGGTCGACCTCTGGCCCCCTGTCAACACAGACTGCATCCGGCCAGAGAGGAAGGAGGAGAACCACTGCAAGACAGTGCCTCCTATGCCCAGCCCCTCCAACCGTTGCAGCATGATACCATGATCGATGGTATCAAAAGCCGCCGAGAGGTCCAATAGCACCAGAACAGAGGAGCAACCCCTGTCTTGGGCCCGCCAGAGATCATCCACCAACGCGACCAATGCTGTTTCCGTGCTGTAGCCAGGCCTGAAGCCCGACTGGAACGGATCGAGATATGACGATTCCTCCAGGTGCTGCGGGAACTGTCGGGCAACCACACTCTCAACAACCTTCGCAAGAAAGCGAAGGTTGGAGACGGGACGGTAGTTTGATAAAACAGCTGGATCCAGGGCAGGCTTCTTGAGGAGGGGTCTCACCACTGCCTCTTTCAAGGCAGCGGGAAAGACACCCTCACTCAAGGAAGCGTTGATAATTGCTCGGAACCAGCCTCGTACCACCTCCCGGGAGGCCAGCACCAACCAGGAGGGGCACGGGTCCAGTAAACATGTGGTCGCCCTAAGTCCCCCCAGCAACCTGTCCACGTCCTTGGGGGTCACGGGGTCAAACTCAACCCAGGTAACAGTCTCAAGACCAGCCTCCGCCTCTCCCATTGGACATACCCAGTTGAAGTCGAAGCCTTCCCGTATCTGAGCGATTTTATCATACAGATATTTTCCGAAATCCTCAGCTCTACCCTCTAAGGGGTCTCCCCTCACCTCCTGATGAAGGAGGGAGCGGGTCACCCTAAACAAGGAGGCTGGGCGGTTATCTGATGACGCAATAAGAGCAGTGAGGTAGGAACACTTCTCTGCTCTTATCGCCATTAGGTAGGACCTAATATGGTCTCTTACCAATGTTCGGTCAGATTCGGCACGGCTCGATCTCCAACTGCTCTCTAGGCGTCTTTTCCGGCGTTTCATCTCTCTCAACCCCTCGTTATACCACGGGGCCGGTCGAGACCCACACCGAATCAGAGGCCGCAAAGGCACAACTCGATCCAGGGCACCGGCAGCCGCCCTGTCCCAGGCCGCCACCACCTCTCCAACCGAGTCGTGTGTCAGAACCTCAGGAATTGGCCCAAGCTCTGCCTGGAACCGCTCGGGTTCCATCAGCCGCCTGGGGCGGTACCATCTCACCGGTTCCGCCACCCTGCGGTGGGGTGCAACGGTCCGAAAGTCCAAGCATAGGAGAGAGTGATCAGACCATGACAGGGGTTCAATGACTATATCCCCTACACTCTGACCACTCAGCCACTGTCCAGAGACAAAAACCAGGTCAAGCGTGTTCCCCCCTGTGTGTGTGGGGCCTTGAATTACCTGGGTCAGGTCCATGGCTGTCATGGAAGCCATGAACTCCCGAGCCTCCCCGGACGCCCCGCCCCCAGACGGCAGGTTGAAGTCACCCATGACTATTAGCCTGGGGACTTCAACCACCACCGCGGCGACAACGCTCAGGAGCTCGGGCAGGGAGGTTGATACGTGGCAGGGCGCCAGGTACGTAATCAACACCGCCCTCGGACCCCCTAGGTCCCACTTCACCAGAAGGGATTCACAGCCTGCCGTCTGAGGAACAGTGACCTCCCTCGGCCTGAAACTTTCCCTGATCACGACCGCCACTCCCCCACCCCTGCCTTGAGCTCTCGGCTGGTGGAATGCAAGGAAACCCGGTGGGCACATTTCCACCAGAGGGACACCGCCCTCTGGTCCCAACCAGGTCTCCGTTATACCCGCCAGGTCTGCTCCCCCCTCTGAGATTAAATCTTGAATGAGGGGGGCCTTATTTACCACAGACCTGGCATTGCACAGCATCAGCCTACAGCCAGGGCCCTGTGGTTCTGAACAACCCCGAGAACAGGTTGAGCCTTGGGGGTCGGAGCGCACGACCGCTCGTAAGCAGCGGGTGCGCGCTCCCTTATTATGATACGGCCCCCTGCTCCCACCATACCTGCCCCTCCCGCTAGCGGTACTTATTGGAACTGAGTTAGTCTTAATCAGCCCCCCGTCCGCACCCTCAGGACTCCGTCCCCTTCCGTCGCCTGGCCTGTCTTCTTGTTCCCTTCTGACAATTTCTTCCCCTGCCCTAAACACTCCTTCCCCACCCCTCCCCACCCTTAAAACTTTGACTAAGTACCTATTTAAAAAACCCCAAAGCCCCTTTTTTGATGCATGCCATCTCTCAGGACTCCAAAGTCCATCCTCGAGATGGGCCCTTGATAGAACAGAGGGCCATAATTGCGAGAGGGGGGAGTCTCGCAATGCAAGAAGCGTCCACTTCGAGTAAGCAGCCAGTCAAGTAATATGAATCGATAGGGTCCGGCAAGAAACCAGGCAGTCAAGTCTGAATTAAGGTCCAAGTACCAAGTTTCTATCAGGGTGATGGTAAAAATAATAATAATAATAATAACAATAATGAAGGTAGATTTTGAGTGGTCCGAGCAGGAAAAGCCCCTATGTTGTTCCATCCTGCTTCGTTTAATCCACGATCCACAGATTCGCATATGTGCTGCCAGGGGCAAGGACCAGGTCTTTCAGGAAAATGGTTGCCAATTGCTTTGGAGATAGATTTGGTTTTCCTAAATATGCATTTGGGGGAAGATGAGGATAGTTACATTAAATCTGGTTGCCTTGAACTCGATCTTTTCTCTCACAGGATTTAGATTTTTGTTTCTTGTAGTAATAATGAATCATTCTTTGTTAGTTGCAATCCTTATTAACAATACATGCAATTGAAAAGTCTGGGTTACTCGATTTATTTTCAGGTGGCAGCCAGATTGGAACATGATTACACATTAAATCCTAATTAACATTTCTGATCATGATGCTGGTCAATACATCTGAGTGCAAGAAACCATTTAAGCTTCTCTGGTCTTTAACATAGAAATAATTCAGTTCCCCATTGCAAATCCTTTATAATTAGGTTATATTTTTGTCCTTTAATCTCCTACACTGAAAATTATTAGTGATTTAGAGCTGAACCACATCATATATAATAATTTAGCTTATCTGGTTTTAAAAGAATATTTGTTTTCTTTTGAATCTTGGGAGACCTCATTTGAGCCTAAATTTTTATGAGATAAGTAGCACTGCAGAAGGAAGAGTAATTTCATTTTTATTGTGTGTATTGTTTCTTAACCCATTAATAAGGAATGCAACTGCCAACTCAGTGATCCTCTGAAATGCTTGAAAGTGAGATGTACAAATCTTTAAAAAAAAAGACTAGGAGGAGATAATTAATGGATTCAGTTTAGAACTATACTGTCAAAACTACATAGATTCAGTTATCTGAAGAAACAATATCTTTTTGCCTAATGTTTCAGCTTTTGTACTCCACATATTAATCTGAAGGTGGGCCTGCTATATAATACCTTCAATACTATACTAAACTTCAGAAAATTTCACAAAGACAAGAATAAATGTATGCACTTTATCATAATTCTTATTATAATTTCAAGCCTTAAGTTCAATTTCTTCTGTTTATAAGGCCTTTCAGTTTTGCTTAGTGTCCTCAATGTGTGAGGCCATTTTAGATTGAAATCTGAGAGTTGCTTCAACATGTTTAATAGATACTACATTGGGGAAAGATTGTAAGACAAAGAAAATGAGATATAGCAACTTTGGGAGGCTGATAAGATTGTAAGTCAAAGAAAATGAGTTATAGCAACTTGGGGGGGGGCTGATAATCAACCTTCCACCAGGGTTTCGGAGAAACATTCCACTGTTTAATATCTTTTAATTTTAAACCACTGTTTTTTCTTGGCCTCAGTTTCAAAAGTGAACAAATCTACAACTTCTTTGCTTGTGATAGCTTTTCAGGTATTTTAAACAATTCCAAAGCATGATTCAAAGTATAAGTTGTACAAAGAAGAAGAAGAAATAGTAAATCTTGTACTCAGTTTATGCAAAAATAGTGCACAAACTTACTATAAACAATGACATAAGTCAGTCACCAAAAATGATTTATTGGAACATCTCAAAAATTATCATATGCCAGTAATGAAAACCTGGTGGGTCCATAGTGAGGAAGTAGTTGAACATGAACAGGTTAAAATATTGTTGTTCTTAATCAGCCATCTGCCTCAAGGAGGGACTCTGAGTAGCGTAGAGTATAATATCAGCATAAACATTATATAAGATTAAAATATTAGAATGAGTTAAGATAAAAATTTTAAAATTAGAAAATTATAAATTTACAACTATTTCAAAGAGACAAGAAATTCCAAGAAGGAAATTTAACTCTATTAAAATTTATTAATAAAAGTGAGGATGGACTCTCAGAGCATCAATCAGCCCCATGATTGCATGGCCATTTGTTCCTCCCATAAAAAGTTGTAGAATCAAGTTTTGACCCCTTAATGGAAGGGCAACATACTTTCCCTGCCTGATTAAATGGGACAAGCTGATATGACATGGGCCCATGTTGTGTAGTTTTTTTTAGGCGATGAGCAACATCTTGAATTGGATCCAGAAGCAAACTGGGACTCACGAAGCCCTTCTATGAGCATCCAATATAGCTCATGCAGCCACCAACTGAAGCGTCCAGATAATTTCCAAGGTACATCTATGGGGTGCACATTGCAATAATCCAGCCTGCTGTTCCTTATAATTGATTGTGGCTCCATTAGGAATTCTAGATTCCTTTTCACGTGCACTGTTGCCATTCCTCTGAATCAATTGCATGTGCATTTGAACCTTTTTATTCAAATAAAAGAGTTGGTAACCACTATTTTTTCTTTTTACGAACCTGTAATCCCATGAGGTGGAGTCAGGGCAACTGAATGGAGCTGAGCATTTACTGAACAGATGCCCTTCCTGATGCCTACACAGAGTTTGCTGCAGATATTTTTTTTTTAATATGTTTTATTGATTTTTAACATACACCTTAATATTGGGTAAACATCATGTTGTCTGGGTTCGTATTTAAAAAACAATCAGGAACAATTAATTTCTATAATTCTATAGTCTATATAATAACTTACTTGATTTCCTCTTCTTCCAATAATATTCTTTAGCCAACCTTAAATTAATACATTTCTTATTTAAATAAATAACAATTAATATAAATATTTCTCTCATGTTTCTGCAAATAATAACCACATCAGCATAAAGCTTCTTTTCATTGATCATCTTGATTGCATCATCATAAATCCTTTTACATTCTTATTTAAATTTGTTTTCTCCACAGTATTCAAAACATTCTTACTGGTTAAGATTTTCTCAAAATTAGTTACATTTAGAAGGCCAGATCCTAAAGTTGAAACTCAAGTACTTTGGCCACCTAATGAGAAGGAAGGACTCACTGGAGAAGAGCCTAATGCTGGGAAAGATTGAGGGCAATAGAAAAAGGGGACGACAGAGAATGAGGTGGCTGGATGGAGTCACTGAAGCAGTAGGCGTGAGCTTAAATGGACTCCAGAAGATGGTAGAGGACAGGAAGGCCTGGAGGAACATTGTCCATGGGGTCGCGATGGGTCGGACACAACTTCGCAACTAACAACAACAAAAGTATTTAAATCTTTTTTCTTATACAAACCATCACATTTTTACATTTCTCATATCTTAAAAGAAAATACGAGCAAAAAGAAAAAAGAAAAAGACAAAACAAATAAAACATTTCTTTTATATAAACCATCCCAATATTTTTATATTTCTCATGTGAAAAAAAAACCAAACACAAAAGAAAAAGAAGGCATTACTTTAGGGGCTCATCCCTCTTAAACTAATCATTTACTGTATATTCAGAATATTTCTATTTCTTTAACCATAGTCAAACAAATGTTTAATTTTTAAATACTCCTCTGGTAATTCCATCATCTAATTTCTTGATTCTTACTTTACCCAACAACTTTCCTGTTCAATATGCCTCAATGAGTTAGAGTTTTCCCATAATCTTATAAATGTTGTTGCAGGTACAAAAGGCAAAACAGGTAAGATGTTTTTATAGGAAGGTTTCACCCCTTCATATTCATTGAAAACCTTTTCCTTTTTGTCTTTCTTGATTTTATTTATTATTTTTTGTCTGTCAAGATCTTGCAGTTCTCCTGGCAAAATCCATTTTACCAAAACTTTTTTCTTGTCCTCAAACTTATTTTGTAATCTTAAAGTGTAGTTTGTCTTTTCCATGTCCAGAGTTCCCTGTAATTTTTTTCCCATCTAGGTTAAGTCATATTTCCTAATATTGTCAAATTCCATCTTGAAATATCTCTCCTCTGTCTCATAATCAGTTGTCTGTTTTCTCTACTCGCTCTCTATTTTTATTTTCTGAGAATTTTTATGTTGTAAAGTAAATTGAAGATGTGTTCATTTATGTTTTCAAGGTTATGTTTAATTTCCTTGTGGTTTGAGATTATTGTTGTTTGGATTAGTTGCATCATAGCATAGATCTCCTTCTGGAAAGTATTTGTTTTTTCTTGGTATATTCATTCTGCAGATCTCTGGTTTTCCATGATAGCCAAAAATCAAGATTTTCTTTTCTCTGCAAATGGCTTTATAGTTACAGCTGAGTTAGTATTTGTAATCCAGAAAGGTCAATTCTTTTTTTTTTTTTAGAATTTATCATTCTCATTTTATAGAAAGTCCAAGATGTTTCCTTTTTTGTCACAGCTGTTCTTTGTTATTAAGACATTGAAGGTCACCAAAATCAAATTTATCTTTTCCTAGGTCTTGCCAGTCTCTGTAGTAGAGACTGTTGTAATATTTCCATCCACCACTAGATGTCAGCACCAGTTCTTTCAGTAATAAACATTTATTTCTGTTTTGATGATATAAAAGGAAAATCGTAACAGATTCCACTGATTTCAAACTTATCCAAGTTAAGTCTTATATTCTTTTTATTTCAGTATATTTTTATTTCCTCTGAAAGGTTTAATTCACCGCTTCCATATGCAGGAGAATGGGTCAAAAGTCCCCCTCCTTTTCACTTTTGAAGGCTTTTTGCTTCTTAGTTTTTTTCCCCCCAGGAAATCAGTTTCCAAATAGAAGAGAGAAAATCACTGTTCCTACCCAATTCCAAACATGTTGTTTACAGTCAGCTTGACAGAGTACTTTTGGACTTTGGTTGCTTGTAGCTTGGGCTAAACTCAGAAGTTGAGCTAGCCTCTACACCTGCTGGTTTCTGGAGGGCTTTTCCCAAACTGATCAGATCAACCTCCATCTCTCCACAATTGGCAGGACTTCCCCCCTTCTGTGTTGCTCTACGGGGTAACTTCAGGCCCATTTAGGGTCCCCTGGATGCAGAAATCAGCCATAGGGAGCGTAGCCCCACAATCCCTTGGCTGCTGAGCAAAACTGGAAGTCTTTCTGCATATATTTTTCTCTTTGTGCCCAGAGAAACATATCTTACTACCTAGGATTGAACTCTCAACTTTCCAAGCGGGAGGCAAACACTTCAAGTCTAGGCCACCACACCGCCCCACTACAGTTAAACAATATCTTCGTGGAATTAGTCCAGTATTGTTGATGTAATTCATCTCTAAAATGTTAGTCAATCTTTCTGTTTGCAGGTAATTTATAAGACATTGGAATAGCATTAGGCTGAGAACAGAGATCTGGGGGTGCTCTTGATACTTCCATTTCCTTTATGTTGATAAAGAGCTACAGTGAACTCTGTTTCTATGTGATGATTCAACCTATTAGAAAACCACCGGGTTGCACCCTTTGCTTGATACCGTAACCATCAAATGTTGACCTTGTAGGTATAAATAAAAGCTGTGTTAGTCTGGAGTTCCTTTTCCACAGAGACATAGAGTATTTTACTAGCATGATATTGTGCTTATACTAATCAAGTTTGTTACAGATTCATATTTTATACTAATTTAATTAATAAATTTAGTTACTCTAAATTCTGTGTTCTTTAAACATAGTAGATACTAGTTTCATTATCAGATAATTAGAATTCCATTTTTAACATATCTGTCTACCTGAAAGTAAGGGCAACTGAGTCTGATGGGATTTATTTGCAAATAAAATGTATACAAGCCTGAGCCCTAAGGACATAAGCTTGCAATTTGTTTTAATATTTTAGATGATACCAAGACTGCATGGTTAAAGAATGTAAATAATTACTACTACTTCCAAATTACCTTTCAAGCATAAGGTGACTATGAAAAGAAAAATCAATCATAATTTTGTAGAAACTATTTAAGCTTAGCTTTAACCTACAGTGAGAAAGAATGATGAAGGGAGCTGTCAATGATGTAAACCCATTATGAATTAACAATCATATAATTCCTAGAAAAATAGAAAACACAATCCCCTTAATCCATTCCATTAAAAATGTGGTTAACAGGAAGGTCAAGGATAATGACACATACAGCAATTAACAGCTCCTCAATCTGGCAATAGGCAAGTAAACACAAGACAAGTTTAATAATGAACAAATCCTTTGATACCAAGGAGATATTTATAGAACATAAATTTGCATAACTCTATAGAAATCCTGTTTTCATTTCTTGATATACCTTGTTAAGTACTGCAATAGATAGGTGTGTTTTTTTTCCCTCCTTTATTTCCTTTCTTGCCTTCAGGCTATTTAAAAGTTCTAATTGTGTGTTTCATATCACTGACCTACTCAATAAATATAAAAATTAATCTGAAATGCACACTTTATCAGTGCTCATATGATGTGTGCATAAAAAGTTGATATAAATAAGAACTGATATAGATGGAACAAAAATGCTTTATTCTTATGAAATTAACTTTTGTCTTTATTTTATTTTTTTCTTTTTAAGGCACAGGGCTAAGAATAAGGCTATTTTGATATAAATAGCACAAAAACTAAATTTTGCGTCTAATAGACTGCTATCTTTGTAATGTGGGTGATTTCATATTATATTTATAATAGTAAAACAGATAATGTATGAATAACTGAGTCTGAAAGCTATAGATGTGTGAAATTCATTCAGTGATAGTGCTTTGACTAAAACACCCTTCAGAGCAGATCAGTTAAGTGAAGTGAAGAGAATCTTCTTTAAATTAAGGTATTGAATACATTGGGTGGTTTTAAAGTGCTTTAGAGGTTCAGAAGCTTTCCTGCTGCTTCTGGGATTCCATCAGACTATGTACAATGTTGCAGTTTCAATTACATAAAAGCAGAATACTGAAAAGTGTCATGGACAGGATGGGTTGGTTAGTAAGTTTTACTATCACAGTAAAATTCTCCTGCCCATTTGTGGTAGGATACTCTTCTTTTTCTGTTTTTGCTACTTCGTTTTTTCATAAAACACCTATTTAGAGTTTGCTTGTTCTGCAGGTTATATTTCACACATGGTGGTGAGGGTGGACGACACCCATATAAAAAGAAAAAAGAGAGAGAATTCTATTGTTCTTGTTTTTATTGGCTTGCTATTATGTGTGACGTTGCATTTCTATTTTATCACACTCTTATTCGCTTCTGCCCTGATTTCCGTTTAGATTCACTTTTGTCATCCAGATCTCTCAGCAACCGGCAAGGACCAGCAGGGTCTTTCAGTAACCAAATGAATAGCTATAGAACAGGCAGTACCTGGCTCAATATTAGTAACTGTGAGAGGGATGAGGTGTCCTAGTGGATCACCATTAAGTGTGAGTCAGCAATGGGCTGTAGCTCCCAAAAAAGTCAATGAATCCTAGGCAGAGGGATAGCATCAAGACAAGAAGTGATAGTGCAGTTCTAGTGGCAATAAGTGATTGGATCAACTTAACAAATGAAAGAATATTGAATATAGAAGGATATGGGTTAGTGTATGGGTTCCACACGTATTTAGTTTACGACAAAAAATTGGATAGGAGTTTTAAAGAGCATATACTAAGAAACTCTATGTTGCGTGTCTGGAAAAAGTATTATTATAAATTATGTGGTAAAATCCCTTTATGGACAGTTCCCAGGCATGCAATACAGAGTGTAGGTATACAACAAATTCAGGATGTGGTGCCATATGATAAACTTTTAATTAAAGAAGGGAATAGCCTAGAACTGAAATCATTAGATAGATTAAAGGAGGAAGGTATAGCTCACAATTGGTATCATCATGCACAACTTCAAGCTAGATGGCAAAAAGATGTTAAGATGGGTTTTTCTTTAAAGGATGAAAAATTAATTATACAAGCTAGAGACCAAAGAGTTATGCATATCAAAAGAATATATGACGCTTTAATTGAAATTGATTCTGGAACTGAATTAGTTAAAGATTGTATGATTAAGTGGGAAGGTAATTTTGGACACCCAATTATGATAGAAACTTGGAAAAGAATATGGGTGAAAAATGTTAAATTTACACAAGCTCAGCATTTAAGAGAAAATTTTTATAAAATGTTTTATAGATGGCATTTAGATCCAAAAAAACTATCGCTTATGTACCCAAATATGCAACCCAAATGTTGGAGATGTGATTCTATGGACGCTACTTATTTTCACATTTGGTGGACTTGTAAAAAAATTAAGGCTTTTTGGATAAAAATATGGTGGATTCTTCAAAATATTTTGAAAAAGCGTATTGAGTTTTTACCTCAGTTATTCTTGTTGGGTATTACAAAGGACTGTACCACCATAGAGACTAAGCTGATCTTGAACTTGATTACTGCCGCAAGATTGTTGGTGGGACAATATTGGAAGACATCTGAAATACCATCTATTGAAGAATGGACACTAAAAGTTACCCATCTTGTGGAGATGGCTAAGATATCAGCATACCTGAAAAACTACTCAAATGAAGCATTTTTGATGGACTGGAAAAAATGGATTGACTATATGCAAAAGAAATATCAATTGAAAGAATTAGATTTGATATACAGATAAATAGTTATAAAATAGTTATAAAATAGTAGTTTAGCGGGGTTTCTTGCGTTCTTACTCTGTATTCACTCTGGGAAGCCTGGGGGGGGAGGGGGGAGGGAGATAATAAGTAATAGATTATGTTTCTCAACTGTAGTTGGGGGTATTAAGGGAATAGATTTTTTCTTTTTTAGGGCGCTCGGGAAAACTCTAGACACCGCATTGGATGGTGAGGAAGGTGGAGTGAAGGTTAGGTATGTGTAGAGGGTTAGAGGGTGGAGATAGGGAATAGAGGTGAGTGGAGGGAAGATGTACAGAAAGGCGAAAGTATGTAGTTAGAAGGATAGAAGAGGGTTTGGTTGTTGGAGGATGTGGTGGTGGGGGGTTCCGAGCAGCTATTTGTAGTGATTGTTAAATATGTTATTTGCTTGTTTTCAGTTGAGTTATTATGTTATTATGTTATAATTTTGTTAAAAGTTTCTAAAATTTAATAAAAAAATATTTTTTTAAAAAAAAGACAAGAAGTGATAGTACTGCTTCACACCTTGTTGGTGAGGCCACACCTGGAGTACTGTGTCCACACCTGGAGTACTGTGTCCAGTTATCATGATACAAAAAAGATGTTGAGACCCTAGAAAGTATATAGAGAAGAGTAAGAAAGGTGATAAAGAAAGGATCTGGAGGCTATATTGTATGATGAATGGTTGAGGGAGCTAATTGTCTAGCTGATCAAATGGAAAGATTAGGGGGGGACATGATAGCTATCTTTCAGTACTTGAGTGGCTGTCACAAGAGGGAATTGGCTTATTCACTAGGGCACCAAAGGGAAGAACAAGAAGCAATGGATGGAAGCTTGTCAAAGATAGTTCCAACCTTGAAGTAAGGAGAAATTTTCTCACAGGGAGAGCAATTAAATAATGAAATAGCTTCCCTCTTGGGTTTGTGGATGCCCCATCACCAGAAGCTTCCAAAAATAGACTGGACAACCACCTGACTGGGAGATTGGCCTAGAACATCTCCAAGATCTCTTCTAGCCCTATTATTCTATGATTCAAATCTGACCAAGACTACTAAGCCTTGCCAAGTCTATTCTACAGGAACATATTATCATGACATGATAGACTGTAGTCGGTTTTCTATGTGTCAGATTGCTTCTTCCTATCCCCTCTATGCACTCATAATGCATTAGGGAAGCTGTTAATAATAGCAGTCAGATAAAAGAGCCACTGTATTACTTTCTGTTCCACATACACATTACTTCAACCCTGATAGAATGACACTATTTCCATTTGTTCTAGCCATCCTCTGCCTGCTTTTCTCTTCCCACAATTCCACTCATAAAGTGCCAGCCTGTTGCATCTAAACAATATAGATTCTTACAGAGTACTTCTGTACCATATTGCTTATGTTGCCAATGTTTCCCAGCCTGTTACAATATATAGCACCTATTTGTATTTCTGGATCACTATTATTCTGTATTGCTATTAGCTGATATATTAGGAGGCAAAAGGAAAGTTCACTAGTGTAAAATATGTATACCAATGGTGCCTGGACTGCCTGAACCATGAATCCAGGCAAAGTTGATATTGTCACATTAGAATTGTCAATAAGTGAGCATTTTGGCAAGGATTAATCTTTTATATATATATATATATATATATATATATATATATATATATATATATATATATATATATATATATATATATATATATATATATATATATATATATATATATATATATATATATATATATATATATATATATATATATATATATATATATATATATATATATATATATATATATATATATATATAATATTTTATTGATTTTCTAATTTTCCAATTAAACATTTAAAAAACAATGTGGTGACTGGGTAATCAATGATTCCATAACATACATAAATCTTTAGCAAAAAACTCAAGTTACAACGTCAGATATTTCCTCTCTTTATCCCTTAATATCTACTATCACATATTGAATTAATAAAATTCTTATTGTTATCAACTAAGTAAAAATTTGGAACTTATACATACCTTAACTGTGTTTACATTCAATCTTATATACATCAGTGTCCTGTTGTAGCTTTTTCCCGAGGCTTTAATTTCCCCTCAATATTCAGCTTAACATTTGGTATGTTATAATTGTTAAGCTTTAGGTAACTAGAGTTTCCCTTATCTCAACTTCTACATTTCCCTCTTTTTATAACACAATCTAATATTCTAAATATACATCTCATTTATTTGCACATAACCTTATTATATTTTAAAAATTGTCCTTTTTCCTATCATATTAAACCAAAAATCTATTAATCTTATTACACATCTTACCTATTCAGTTATAATATTACTTTATTTCCCCCCAAAAAAATTCTATAGTCGACCATCTTCAACCTTCTAATCAATAATATAACCCCCCATCCTAATAAATCAAGACCCTAGTTTCTTTCAGCCTTACTTTGGCTTTTTTCCTTTGCCAACTAACCATCCATGTCAGTACTTTTAATTCATCAAATAGTTCTTCCTCTATTATTGTATGTATTATTTGAGTTAAGAAAAACCATTTAATTACATTTTTTGGGAAGAACTAGCCCCATTATATCTCTTTGATTGCCTCCCCATTATTTCAGTTTCCCACAGCTGTCCTAATAAGTTTATCTTCCATTCAGTCTGTTCTTCCTTTTCCTCAAGTTTCTTCTGATTTATTAAAAAAAATCTTTTCCATTTTCAATGTTGTCACTCTCTTTTCAAATTTCCCCATTGGCTGGATCTGTTGGTCAGTTGAGTCCTCTGTCTTAATATTTAGTTATTCCATTTCTCCTGATGCTTTCTGCATTATTGGGTCTTTGGTTGTAGTCAAAATCTGGGTCTGTATATTTAAGCTGGCATCTTGTTCCTTTATGTTGCCTCTCATTTTGTTACATGCTGAAAGAATAGTTTCATGTATTGATTTCAACACAGAAAGGATTTTTCCTGATCTTCATCCATATACTCTTGATAATGTATTAAATTAAGGATTTTAAAATCAAATGTTAGAAGCAATTTTTGTAACTAGATGTGTGACATCTATTTCACTGTTGTGAATAGTCTTATAGTGAAAATTGTTTGCAAGGTAAAAATTTATAGTCCAAAGTATTCCATCATCTCATGTAACAAAGACTTCTTATGTAAAGAAATAGGAAAACAGTTTCCCACATATAATTCTGAAAGTCAATAAAGGTTTATCTTCATAGTTCAAACAGGCCAGATAAACTGCCTTGCAGTTCCTTCTTTACAGCTGTGTTTCTCACAGGTGGTATGTCAAGGTTGAGAGGGTTTTTTCTAATTTCTGGGCTTCCAGCCAAGTCTCTTTTAGTTAATAACAAATTGTAATAGCATATTTTGCCACAAGATGTCACCAATGCCACTTAAAACTTTTTAAATCCCAAGTTTTAATAATAGTTTTTCAAGGTTTGTTTCTTTTCTTTTTAAATAAAAGCCAATAACTCCAGTATGAATAGGAAAACTTTTAATTTCCAAATTTCAAAAGTATTTGCATCCAATTAAACTTATAATTGCTTTTTGCCCCTAGGTAGTCAATCGCCGCTGTTCTTAAAGGGTGGGGTAAGAATTCCCTTCCCCCTCTCCTCACAGGGGGAAAATATTTTGGGCAGCTTTTGCAGGAAAAATATTTAAAGTCTTAAAGAGAAGATCAGATCTCACCCAGTTTCATTCGCATTGCTTTAAAAGTGCTTGGTTGTAGTTTTTACTTTGGCTGTCAGCAACTTAATGACGAGCCATATTGCTATGGCTGGTCTTTTCCCCACCGGTTTGGAAAGCTGCCCAAGATCAAGAAGAAGAGCTGCCGCCCTTCCACAATCAAGTGAGGGTCCTCTCCTTGCTCGTTTCCCTACAGGGAGAATTTTGACCCTTTCCAGGGTCCCCCAGTGGGATAAAACCATATGCTGAAGTTGGAGTTTGCCTGCATGCGTCCGCCAGTGCCGTGATGGCAGACTGGAAATCCTGGCAAGGATTAATCTGATGTGATTGAATAGGTTACTTCATTTCAGGGAAACATTAGATCTTCTAAAAATTAGAAATAATATAAGAAATGGAGTAGCCATTATTAGTAAAGGTATGTTAAAGTCATATTCAATTCAAAAATGAAATAATTATTCTATTTTTTTATATATTATGTACTGTATATATATATAGTATATATTATAATTCTGTGTATCTATCTATCTATCTATCTATCTATCTATCTATCTATCTATCTATCTAATATACTCTTTATATAAATATATAGTCTAATAACAGAGGCAGAGAAAACAGAAATTGAATCTCTTTATGGTAGTGTCCCCCTTCTTACAAGGGGTCATAGTGACTAATTAAACAAAGTAAAAATTTATTTGGAATAACACAAAAAAATACCATAATGGACAAAACAAAGCAAGAGCAGGCTGATATATTTCTGCCAAGAAAATTAGACATTTATAACAAATAAGATTAACAAAGACACATGTACTTCCAATAATTGATAACACTGAAATTAAATTGACCATATACTGTACAAGCAAAGATGGAGAATTGCTATTCAGCCAGCAAAAATAAGATTGTGTGTTGACTCTAGTTCATATCACAAAGTTTTTATTATAAATTATACATCATAAACCAAAGAAAACAATATAATTAGAGCAAAAAAATTACCTCAACAGTATTTTTATCTTTCTGTGTGGTGAAGATAAAATATAATTTTAATGCATGAGATTTGACAGAAGACCTGAAGAACTATAGACTGAAATTTCTGACATTATAAATATTCTGATATGCAAAAAAAAAGGTGAAAAGGCTGCCTGGTACACTGAAAGTATCTGAAGAAAGAAAGAAAGCAAAGGGCAACAGAGACAAAAAAAATTGTCCAACTAAATGTTGAGTTCCAGATATAAATAGTGTGTTAAAATAAGCCATATAAAAATTAGGGTAACAATTAAATGGGAATAAGAAGGAAATATGTCTATTTTTTCTTCACACACTAAGGCTTTGACTAGGACAAAGCATAACATATTATGAATAACTATTACAACCGTGGGAGTACACAGGACCACCTCATCTGCCTATAGAAGAATTTGCATGATAGCCAGGTTAAAATGGAGTGCAGAGGAACCAAAAGATTTAAAACATGGAGTGTGATTAAAAATGTATACTCTCACTTTATTTAATGTGTGTGCAGAATATCTAAAAAATACTGGACTATAAAAAGTAATTGGAATTAAATTAATGGTAGAAATGTCAGATATTCTGTTAATGCCATTTCCATGGCTAAACATGAAGAAAACTGTTATTCACAAATGAAGACAAATATACATGTCCCAGGACAATGTTGCAGGATCCAATCTGGGTCAGTCACTGGGACCAGAGGTTTGGTCTTCTGAGCTTTCAGACTCATGCTAGCACCCATCTTCAGGGAATTTCTATCTAGCAAAATGTATTCTTTGGGCTATTCTCTGTGAGGTATTGTCAACTTACTCCTGTTGACTGTGAGGGGCCTGTTTCCTGAGCCCCTCATCAGTCAACAGGAGTGCTGATTTACCACCAGCTTATCAAGTACTTAGGAAGTGAGGGCTTGGCAGCACAAGGAAAAAACAGCCAATGATTTAATAGCCAGCCATCAACACCCCAATCAACATCTAAAAAAGCCACAAACAACTGGCACCATATAAATACCATGAGTATAGCCCAAAGCACACACTCTGCTAGTGAGAGGTTCACTGAAGATGGGCTCGAGTATGAGTCTGAAAGCTCAGAACACTAAACCTCTGGTCCCAGTAACTAACCCAGATTGGATGCTACAAAAATGATCCTACACAGTCAACCGAATGTTTAGACTGGATTTGGCACTTTTATCCACCTATTGAGTCCTTCCCAAGGCCTGGATTAGACAAATGGTATTATTTGATGGTATTAAAGATACTGTCATAGGATATAAGCTGTTCCAAGTAAAGCTGCCTTTTGCAATGGTTTAACTGTCAACATTCTCACTTCTATTTCAAGTCATTATATTTGTAAGCCCACAGTAGACTAGGGTAGAACTTCACAACATACAGCCTACAGACTACATGCAATCCACTGAGCAGAATATCACCAGTGACACCATCCCAAAGAGACCACTTAAGCACTTCCAGTGCTTCCAGTCCTAATCACTACAGCTATCGCAGCCACTCAGTTAGACATTGAACAGCATGCCAGGTATTTTCCAAGCTATTTTCCAAGGCACCTGAAGGCTGTGAAAGTAACAAACTTGGCGGAAATGGCGGAAATATCAGCATACTTGAAAGGTCGCTTCAATGAACAATATTTGACAGACTGGAAACAATGGATAGACTATATCCAAGAGAAACACCAATCAAACAAAATGCATCTGGCGTTTAGCTAAGGCTCGACGTGAGGAAGGAAGAATGTATAACAAATCAAATGTTTACAAAAACTAACACCTAATGTTGAATGTTTTTGTTCTATGACTAATGCCTCTTAACACGATCTCATGTTTAATGTTGTTTACTTTAATAATGAAAAAGCAGACTGAAATTTTTTACCCCAGGTTATTGAATTTCTACCTCAGGATCTTTTGCTAGGAATCATAAAAGATAAAATGTAACAGACATATAGTTGAGGCTGGAAGTAAGGAGTAAGGAATATTTACCAAACCAGACGTCTACAAAGATTAATTACCTAGTGTTATATGTTGTGTTCTATGATGATTGCTTATTAATATGATCTTATGTTTACTGTTGAATACTTTAATATTGAAAAAGCGGACTGAATTTCTACCTCAGGTTATTGAATTACTACCTCAGGACCTATTGTTAGGGATCATACAGGTTAAAAAAATGTAACAGGTGTATAGTAGAGGCCTGAAGTGAGAAGTGAAGAATGTTTACCTATTGTTGTATGTTATGTTCTACGATGATCGCTTCTTAATATGATCTTATGCTTAATGTTGATTACTTTAATAATGAAAAAGCAGACTGAATTTTTACCCCAGGTTAATGAATCTCTACCTCAGGATCTTTTGCTAGGGATCATAAAAGATAAAACACAACAGACATATAGTTGAGGCTGGAAGTGAGGAGTAAAGAATATTTACCAAACCAGATGTTTACAAAGATTAATACCTAGTGTTATATGTTGTGTTCTATGATGATTGATTATTAATATGATCTTATGTTTAATGTTTAACTACTACCTCAGGACCTATTGTTAGGGACCATAGAGAATAAAAAATGTAATAGGTGTATAATAGAGGATTGAACCGAGGAGTGAAAAATGTTTACCAAACCAGACATTTACAAAGAATAATACGTACTGTTGTATGTCAGATGTTATGATGTTTGACGCATACAAAGATTTTATGTACAATGCTGATTGTTTTAATAAAGGAATTTTTATATTAAAAAAAAAAGAAGAAGCAATGGATGAAAACTAATCAAGGAGAGAAGCAACCTAGAACTAAAGAGAAACTTCCTGATAGTTAGAACAATTAAACAGTGGAACAACCTGCCTCCAGAAGCGGTGAATGCTCCAACACTGGAAGTTTTTAAGAAGAGACTGGACAGCCATTTGTCTGAAATGGTATAGGGTTTCCTGCCTGAGCAGGGGGTTGGACTAGATGACTTCCAAGGTCCCTTTCAACTTTATTATTATTAGTATTATTAGTATTATTATAGCCCTCAATTATTTTTAATTTATTCATTTCCCCTCTCTACTATCTATTTGAATCTGAATGTTTTTGAAATATGACTTAACCAAGCTTATCTCTAATCCTAATGCTAAAAGCCAAACCTAATTATAATTAATTCTAAAATCTTATTTCAAATTTATCTGACTCCTTAGGCCAGTTATAATTTTCTAAAATCAAAGTTTTTATCAGCCTTTTGCTATTTATTATTCTCCCCCCAAATGTTTTAAGTCTTAAACTTATGTTTAAAACTTAAGAATTGAGTGGAAACCATCTGGTGTTATGAACCTTGTTGATCCAAAGGTTTGGCAGTAGCTGACAACCAGTTAACAAGCCTTTCCGAAAGTGAGTAGAAAAGTATACAAACCCAATGATTTTTCAAAAGGGCTGACCATGGTTTGAGCAAGTTGACTTTTTCCTCATCTCCCAAAGTTCCAAGCCCATCAGAGACTTCTGACTTGTCGTTTTCTCATGAGGATAAACTGTCTGGAGCACTTGTGAGGAATTTCAAGTCCACTCCCTGAGAGGAATAATCAGTCTATTCACCAGCTCTTCATTCTGCTGCTGGTATCAGTTCCATTTTGGTGAAGCTGATTTAAGTCCACCATTCCAACCCAATCTGTGAAATTTTAGTAAATATAATTCCTTATTAACTTTGTCTCAGACCCTCTCTTTCAATCCAAGTTGTTATTGTTGTTTTACAAACACCATGCCAAAACAGGCAAATTTATTTATAACTTATTCTCTCCCATAGCTGAAGATAACAGAGTATTTCATGAAACAAAAAATTATTCCTTATTTTTTTAAGTGCAATTTGTTTTAAAGTATCTTATGTAGTTTTCCTGTGACTTTGAACCACAATTTTAATTACAAAATAACTATATTCTGTACGTCATCCATGCTAATGAATAACATGCCTTGGCATTTTCACTTAAATTTAATCATTTTTATATTTTGAATATATAAGGCAGTATCAAGCAACTTCTAGGATCAGCTCTGAACATGATTCTTTTCCTATGATGCTTAAAATTCATTTTCATCTAGTATATATGTGTTAAAATATGTCAGATATATCTCTGAATCATAGCACTACTTGATTTTGTTAAACTTACACCTTCTTTGCAGAATGAACATGGTATATTTCACTTTCATTCCTTTATTTTTCCCTCACAGAGCACATCTGGGGATCAGTGACATACTGTATACAATACATAAATACAGTACATAGATCATTTTTCAAATTAGTAATCACTTTTACCCCAGACATATGTAAACATATAGTTAAGAAAGATTCAAAGGTGTTTGCATATTCTTATTTTTAATTATACATGCAAAAATATTAAAACTAATATGAAATCTGAAAGGTCTAAAATCAGTTTTTTTTTTTTAAAAAAAAGGTAGAGTTAGTATTTTAGCCATTATGGTTGCTGTCTTAGGCAAATGTGCATGAAATTCAATCCTGGTAAATATACTGAACATGGTGGTCATAGCTTTTCCCTTGAAAATAAATCTTGTCTCCCCCTCCCAGTGTGGCCAGGAAAAAGGTGACTTGTAGTCTGTTTTTCTGTGAGAGAGCCAACATAGTTGAAAGAAGCACTGGTTCACCCTCTTGTTTGAATGCATTTCTTGGAGCTATTTCTGGACAAGTTTGTACAAAAGGACCATGGGAGAGCATCCAGGTCTGTCAGGATTTAAATTGATGCATAGAAGTGAAAGCAAACTGGTAATGCATATTGATGATATATAGACATATTTGGTGATAATGTGACCATCTTCATTGTTGTAGATATCTCAATTGCCTTTTGAACTGTTAATAGTACAGTATCCTTCTGGGCTACTTATGAAGATCGGGTTGGAGGCACCACTTCTGAGCTATGGGAGGTGGTAGATTGAAGTTAGGACTCTGATCTCTGGACTGGCGCAAGCTGGGTTCTCTCCCCAATATCCAAATATTTATGTGAAGCTTCTGGGAGAGGTTATCTGTGATGAGGTATCTTCAATATATGTATCTTTTCCCTGGGACAAATGTAATAGACATGGTGTCTAGACACTATTGGAGTTTGAATAAAGAAATACAGATTCAGAGCACAAGCAACTTGCGATAGCTATTAATAAGAAGCCTGCTAATTCTATAATAATAACATATTTAGTACATGATATGTTTTCCAGGATAAGGCAGGCTTACTTCCTCCTAGGTTCACAGCTTCTACTAGAACAGCACATGGAGACAATGGACAATATCCCTATACTAATTGCAGTCTTATCTAGAACAGGAAGCAGTGAAGATAGTCACTCATGCTTTATCTATCATTTGGATTACTTTTACTTTTCGTTATATTGCACTGCAGGTGAAGCCCACTCAGAATCTATAACTGGTGAAAAATGAAGCATCCCATATGCTTCCTGGATGGTGACAGTATTGCCTGACATACTATATAAAACTATTGTTATGGAAAAAGAGTCAGTTACTGGTATATTTCTAAGTGTAGTTCAAGATTATGTTGATTACCTATAAAGCTCTACATGGCTCAGGGTCTACCTTTCCCAGATAAATTCTGTCTGCCCAACCTGGATTGAACAGAGAATGCCACCCTCCATCTATCAAGAGGTAAAATGGGAAGGGATATATAGAATTGGTAAACTTGTAAATAATTAACATGAGCATAAAACCTTATCAACTATTCTTACATTCATGGTAAACCTCTTATATTTTCCCGTGAGTATGTTCTATTCCATTTTTCTAGATAAAAAAATACTGATATGAGAGTAATTTTGAGGTACATGCAATATATTATGGCTGCATGCAAATACTCCATTTATGGACAAAGTAATAGATAAGCAGGGAATAGTTGGGAACAGAATGTGAATGTGAACTATCAAGTACCAGTAAGTGAAGACAAAATTTCAGATCAATCAATAACAGTAGATCTTGCATAATGTTCAGAATAAACAGGAAGAAATCATACATTTTCTTTATCCACTATTAATTCAAACTTTTGAATCCATATGTGAATAGTTTTGGTACACCTCATTTAGCAACTGCCTGGTTTAGCCATAATTATGATAGTGATGAAAAAACAACTTTATGACCAATCCACTTTATGACCAGTCCTCAGATTTATGACCTTTATAGGTAAAGCAAAAGAAAGCTGAAGTTAAATCATAAGCACAATTGTGATTTCAGTTAGTGAGTGCTTCACTTAACAAGCAAGTTGCTGGTCCAGTTGTGGTCATCAAATGAGAATTACCTATAGCCCTAATAATGTTTTAACCAACCAAATAATTTTCTTTATGAAAGAACAGTCAGTAGAATACTCTTCCAGACTGCTTTTGTGTTTGCAAAGTGTTTTATGGGCTTGAAATTTGTCCATATTTTCTGGCCAACACTTAGCATGATGACAAGGCTAGTACCTTGCAGTGTTATCTTATATGAAATTAATGAAATAGATAGAAACCTTTCTAGTGTGAGCTCTGTTACCAACAGATTGGATCCGTATCTGTCCTGGCTAAATTGTTAAAATTCTTTGAGGGTGTAAATAAATACATAGATAAAGGGGCCCCAGTTGATATTGTATATCTTGACTTTCAAAAGGCTTTTGACAAAGTCCCTCACCAAAGGCTCCTAAAAAAGCTCTCCAGCCACGGAATTAGAGGACAGGTCTTGTCCTGGATTGGTAACTGGCTAAATTGTAGGAAGCAAAGGGTGGCAATAAATGGACAATCCTCCGGATGGAAAGAAGTGAGAAGTGGTGTACCCCAAGGTTCAGTTTTGGGGCCTTTACTTTTTAATTTATTCATCAATGATCTGGATGTAGAAGTTAATAGTGAGGTAGCCAAGTTTGCTGATGACACTAAATTGTTCCGGGTTGTGAAAAGTGAAACTGATTGTCGGGAGCTCCAGAAGGATCTCTCGAAATTGTGTGAGTGGGCAACAAAGTGGCAAATGCATTTTAACCTAAACAAGTGCAAAGTTATGCACATCGGGGCAAAGAACCCCAATTATACTTACCAACTGATGGGGACCAAACTTTCTGAGACAACCCAAGAAAGGGATCTTGGGGTTTTGGTGGACAGCTCGATGAAGATGTCAACCCAATGCGCAGCAGCAGTAAAAAAAGCAAATTCCATGCTTGGCATGATTAGGAAGGGAATCGAAAATAAGTCAGCAAGTGTTGTATTGCCTCTGTACAAATCGATGGTGAGACCACACTTGGAGTACTGTGTACAGTTCTGGTCACCGCACCTCAAGAAGGATATAATGGAACTGGAAAAGGTGCAAAAAAGGGCAACAAGAATGATCAAGGAAATGGAGCGCCTCCCTTATGAAACCAGATTGCAACGCCTTGGTCTCTTCAGCCTTGAAAGACGGCGTTTAAGGGGTGACTTGATCGAAGTGTATAAAATCATGCATGGGATAGAAAATGTGGATAGAGAAAAATTCTTTTCTCTATCACACAATACCAGGACAAGGGGGCACTCCCTAAAGCTTATAGCTAAGAAAGTGAGGACAAATAAAGGGAAATATTTCTTCACCCAGAGGGTCGTTGATTTATGGAATTCACTTCCTGAAGGGGTCGTGACAGCTGTCAGCCTTGACAGCTTCAAGGCAGGGCTAGATAGATTCATGGATGCAAAGTGTATTGGTGGTTATTAAAACAGATGTCCATGTGCCGCCTCTATGTTGGTTGAGGCAGGCAGGATTCTCTTGAGTACCATTTGTTTGGGGGTCAAGGGAAAGGGAGGGTTTTGCCTTCTCTTTCTGCTCAAGATCCCCATGTACATTTGGTGGGCCACTGTGTGACACAGAATGCTGGACTCGATGGGCTTTGGCCTGATTCAGCATGGCTCTTCTTATGTTCTTATGTAAAAGTGAGAGTATTTGAATTAAATAGGTGATAAATAATTCTTTGAATGAAAGCAAGATGACATTGGCCTTAAAAAAGTTGAAGTCAGTTCTTTCTTGAAGAAGTTATTTCTCCATCCAGATACACTGAAAAAAAAATACTGTGCTATCTCTAATCTTTCCTTCTGGTATAAAGATTTTTTACAATTGTTTCACTTTTTTGTTTGTATGTTTATTTTATTTATTTATTCAAATTTCTATGCCGCCCTTCTCCTAGGACCCAGGGCGGCTTACAACAACAATACAATTACATGTGAGGAATTTAATAATAATAAACAACCATCCAATCCAAAAACACATTCAATTCAATCTAAAACACATACATACAACATGCAATCACAATCAAACACACAATCAACGATGGAGGCACATTCCTAGGCCCGGGGCAGAGCACTGTTCATACACCCCAAGCCTGCCAGAATAAATAGGTCTTCAATAATTTCCGGAAAGCTAGGAGGGAGGAAGCAGTGCGGACCTCTGTAGGAAGTTGGTTCCAGAGGGCTGGGGCAGCAACAGAGAAGGCCCTTGCCCTAGGACCCATCAGATGACATTGCCTAATAGACGGGACTCATAGGAGGCCAACTCTATGTGCCCTATGTACTGTATAATGAGAGCTTATGCACTATAAACAAATTCTTGTGTATTCAATCACACTTGGCCAATAAAGAATATTATATTTTGTTCTGTTCTGTTCGGTTCCATTCTGTCACGTTACGTCGCGTCATGTCATGTCACATCTTATCATATTTATTCTATGGATATCAAAAAATGTTGATGCTACATAGATTCCTAGATGACGCAGATAATTCTAATCATTTGGAGTCAGAAATTAGGCTCATGTATGGTGTTCCAGTCCTATATATTCTTAGATGGGAGAAGAATAATGAGCTTATGGTTACTCCAATATGGGGAGTCATAGGTCTCAGCCTTTTCCTTGTGAGGCTGCTGGCACTGGTAATCCATCAATTTGGTGAGTTTCAAATATGATCATCAATATGATGACATCCAACTATACATTACCATCTGGATGAAGCTATAGGTACTCTGAATATTCTAACCTTATGTCAAGTAATGTTATGATCTGGATGCTTAGGGCAAAAGTCTCAGCTTAATCCAGCAAGATAAAACTGTTGCTTTTCAAGACACATTCTGGCATAGATAGGATATAATAGTGCTGTATGCAGCTCTAAAATTTGGAAGGTCTGTAGTTAGGCTGGTATCCCAATATTTTATCCATACTGTGAAGATCTGGCAACAGTAACTCATGTCAGATCATATATGTGTTGGTGTAATGTATTCTGTATCACTCTGTCTTTGAAATCATCCCAGAAACTAAAATTAGTTCACAACCAGCATGCTATACAGCAAAAATCACTACAGCCTATTTTGAAGTTGCTGCCTTGATTAACAATATAAGCAATTTAAGATACTATATTTTACCTAAAAACTATCTATGATATCTCAGAAATCATCTCATCCATCCATGCATGAGTAAGATCACAATATCACTGTCTTATATCAGTAGAATATGGACTTTACAGTAATACATTAATGACTCCAAGCAACAGTGACTTAGGGATGTCTTTTTGGTTTCACAAGGCAATTAAATCTGCTAACTAAATTATTTTGCTTTTAATTTTTATATACCTGTTGTCATTAATATGGAAAGTATTTAAACACATGCTGTTTGTTTGAATGGGTCTCTATACGTCCCAGCTGCCAAGACTTAGAGTAGTTCAGAATAAGTGATCACATCAAATGTGCATACAGGTATTAATGAAACTACACTATTTAAAAATAATGCTTAAGAAGTGTGTACAAGGAAAAGTATGCACAGGTATATATATATTTGTTTTCTGAGGTTTTTCCGGGTGTTTGTAGGTTATTCGAGTTTTCTCCCGCAGTGGTGCATGAAAAGGGAAGAAGTAAGGGACCATCTGTTTATCATAATTAAGAATAGAAGTTATTACTACTAATTTCAATAGAAAAAAAATAATTTAAGACAATATCTTGAAGAGCATCAAAGATTACAAAGAAAACAGTCTCCTTTACTACACTGCCATAAATTTAAGAAAAACTGCCCATAATAAAGATAAGTAGAATATGATTTTTTACATTATTTTTTTTTCAGTTTTTTCCATTCTTACATTTGCTACATTTAATTTCTGGATCAGTCTGAGATTTTTTTAAAAAAGAAAATTCATTATTAAAATGTGTGTGTATATATATATACACACAGTATGAAGCTTATTCTCAGAAAAAGTGTACCTAGATTTTTCAGAATTCATTTTCTAATGAATACAATCAAAGTCATTTTGTGGTAAACTGCAGTTCACTTCTCTGTGAACTTGCCTTATTAGAAAGGTTGATTCAAGAAGTTCATTAATTTCTCCTATTATATAAAATACTTGTATCATAATAATTCATTGTAAAGAAAGACAGACTAAGCATGATTGGTATTTGCTTTAGCATTACTCCACCTACTGGATCTGTTCAATACCATATTCTTACTGTAGATTAGTAATACTAATCTTTATTTAAAATAGCTGTAGATTCTAAAATTATTACAGAATAATGTAGGTATGTTTTGCAGTAGGTAACTATTTAACATTGGGGTACATGGAAAATGTCTCTTTGCTTGTACAATTGCAAACAGGAACTAGGGACAAAAGGAATAAATAGGTTTGCCATTTGTAACTATCAAATGACACACTACAAATTCTGCAGCAAAATAGCCAAATTCTGGCAATACAGTCTTAGTAAAAAATACTAAAAGAAGTAGAGAAATAGACATCCAAGGCTTCTTTCACACCACCCATAAATTCCTCAACTTCTCTTTCCAAATACATCAAGAAATGTCTCCATTTTTCACATTCCTCCAGGAGAATGAATTGCTTCAGGCCTTATGTTGTCGTAGAAAATCTCAGTGGTTCTTCTTCCTTCCAAGTGCAGAATTCTGAACTGTATCTCTCATTCAAATGCCATGAATATTGAGAAAAACAGTCGTGAAAGCGAGCTTTTTGCTATATAATTCTTGGTCTTTTCTACTAGCGTTTAGTATCTTCCTCATTACCTCACAACTGCAGTTAACATTCACTGTTTCCACTGAAGAGAAAAAGTGCTCTGTTTAAGTTGCAGAACTTGTTATTCTGGTGAATAATGCTCCCCCAGCTTTCATGCATACTATTTTTGATACATGGTCATCATTCTAAATATGTCCATTATCTCTTGAAAAGTTGAGAGCCTCTAATAAAACTTAAGGCATTTTTTTTTCAATTTCCCATCTCCTATACTATGCTTATTTTCTTTCTTTGAATCTTATTTTATACTGGAGGTTGTCAAAGTGCTACTGCTAATATTTTTTGCTTATTATACACTTTTTAATCTCTCTAAAGTAGTGCTTCTCAGCCTTGGCAGCTTGATGATAAGTACCATTGGAATGTATCTCAGAAGAAGAAAAGGTAAAACTTTCCATAGGTCAGACTTGTTTCCTCATAACTCTAATTATGCATTCTTAATTTTTTCTTGTCAGCATTGTGGAAGTAGTTACATTCTTCAAAGATTTCCCTTCACCCTCCCTGAAGTTTCCTTGAGTTCTTCCACTGAAGTATTAACCAGGTCTAGCCCTGCTTAGATATTTGGAGATCAGATCAAATTGGATAGGTGCTGCTATATACGGTATTCTGATCCTAATGAGAATTTCCCCAAATTTTCCTAATATTCTGTTTTTATTATTTGTTATATAATTATGATATAAATTATTTATGTGTTTATTTCTAATGTCAGTATATAAACTTGTCCCAATCAGAGTGGACTCTGGGCAGTGTACAATTATACAAAACAAATAAACAAAAAAGTCTTCAATATAAAGGACTATATGTAGCTCGGGATTGAACTGTGGGATCCTTAAGGTTCATTGAGCTTGGTTCTTTTCTTGCAGACATTTCTTTACCAAAGTAGGTATAATACTCAATACTCAAATAGCATCACATAATGCTATTGTGAGGGAAGGGGGAGATATATCACAACCAAACCACATCAAATGAAGGATCACCAATATATTCCTAGAACTTAGGGCTAAGTCAATTTTTAAAAAAAACATCTAGAGGTTTGCAGGGTTGGGAAATGCCAAATCTTGGTGGGATGCTATTCCAGAGGAGACGTGCTACAACAGAGAAAGCACACTTCCCAGGTCCATCAGGTGACATTGCATGATGATGATTTAAATGTATTATGCCCACTCATTAAAAAAAAAGTCCTCAGAATGATTTACATCAGAACATATAAATAAACTTTTTAAAAATACCAAAACATGTTTATTTCCATCTCAATATTTGTGGAAATATTTAGACTTGCACAAAGAGATGATATAAGTTATCAATTTTTTCTAAGTGAAAACTCTTGAAATATCTGAAGTTCCATTTGAAGACACCTAGTTTAGTTACAGTCTGCTTCTTTTTAGAGGGAGAGTGAAAACTAAATGCCCCATCAAAACAACTGCTTATCATTCAGACAGATTTCCGTTTCACTGCAAATATACTATTCAGCCAGGTTATTTATAGAGAGTATGAAACTTTCTCAGTGCACTAAAAGAACTCAGGGCATCAGAGACAGTTGCCAGAGGAACATTTTTAATATGGGCCCCGTTCTATGTACACACTGAAAAGAGGTGCCCCCTTTTCACTCAGACATTAAGAATGTTGGCAGCATTCAGGCTCAGCAGAACACAGTCTGGAGATATTGGGGTTCCATTTTTACTAAGGATTTAACTTGCAAACCAAGTGCAATGTATTTTTAACTATATTTAAACTTTATCATCAAAAGCCTTTTGATGGCAATGAAATGTACTGTGTGCACATACATGCACACACAACTAACATCTATACATAATATATACATACATACACACATGGGCATTTACCCACATATATACCCACCCATTTACATAGAAACAAATCATATTAGACTTAATTAGATTTACTTGTGAGAAGACATTTATAGGGTAGCATTGTAAGCATGTACAGAAATATTTAATGTATTTCTATTGGATCTCAGTTTAATAATAGTAAAGGAGAGATTATTTCAACTCTTTTTTCTTCAAATTATGGGCAAAATATTGCAATCTACAATAATGTACAAACATTTACAAATATTTAAGCTATTTCCAGTTGATGATCATTTGGCAATGCTTTCTTATTTTCTATAAAGACGCTGTTTGATTTAACCTTCGTTTTCATCACCCTAAATCACTTTCATTCTGATTACTTGAATAATAACTAAAACAAAACAAAACCTAAGCTATGTTTTCTCAACGTCAATATTGCATAGAAAATACTGTGCATCAGATGAAAAGACATTCATTTCTACTTTGTGTTTCTGTTGTTGATGTTTGACTTTGACATGACTTGTTTTTGTTCTGATCTGGTTATGGTTTAATTTTGATTTCCTGTAATTTGTAATGCTTAATGCCATATTTCAAGACCACCCAACATAAAGTTAATTTGATAATCAAAGTGAACTTTATAAAAGTATCATCCAAACTACTGTATCTCTACATTAGGCTAACTGTGGCACAGGGTTTTTATCCATTTACTACAATTTTGCTATAACTCATGCTTCTTGACTGTCCAAAAAACAATCCCTATGTCCAAAAAACAATTCCCATGTCCTTAATTCCATTATTATTGTTTAAACCTAGGTGATGGAATGCGTCTTTAAGCAAAGATTTTTCCTTTCTATGAAAATTTATTATGGCTGTTTTGGTGTATGATCATAAATAGATAAAATGTGAAGCTTTTATGAGACAGTAAACCTGAAGTATTTTAATCTATTGTCCCTTTGTCCAAATATATAAATAATGTGCAGTAATCATATTGTGCCTTTGCAAAACAATACAATTTTTCCCTGCCACCTTTATGTGTATAGATAAAAGTTTCCATCTACATGATAGAAATAATATATTGAAATGCTTCTATATAAAGATGACATACTTAATAGAATTATTAAAACATTTCATGTTCTCTGCTATGACCAGATTTAGAAGACAAGCATTATGAGTAATGATGTTGATCTGCATAAAGCCAAATTTAATAACTAAGCCTTTTCAAAGCTCATAAAGATCCAGCAAGTCTGTGATGTATAAGTTTAAGCAAAGTTCATTTGCTCATAGGTATATAATATGATTGGAAAGAAAATATATTGTTATTTCTGTTTTAATATAATATCTATTTTCACCTTATAGCACTATAACCTGATAAAAAATATAAATTTGTTATTGTAAATATAATTTTTGTATATGTGTAAATTTGTACGCAAAATCAGATTTTCTCTTAAATCCCAAATTTTATTTGTTTATAAATTCTTTTTAAAATTTATCATTATACATTTAAATATATACCAAGAAATATCTATATCTGAAATCAATACATATAGCTCAAGTGTCACTTTAAAAATGGAAGACTAATTGAAAAGTAATACAGAATAAAAATTTCATCTCTTAAATTCTCTAATAAATGTGGTGGGATTGCTAAAGTGTTGGCTGATGTTTCTTCTGACGGGGTGCTGAGTTGTCTCCATGTTCAGTTAATCAAGGTGACTTGTTCTACGAAGACCCAGCAGCACCCACCCATACTGTATGTGCCTTTCTGGCCATGGCCACCCGATCTAGCCATGCCAAATCATCTGTGCCATGCTATCTACACCCACTTATCTGCACCAAGCCATCCACACCCAACCATTTGTGCCCCATGCAGGTGCACCCACTCATCTACACCACCCTGGCCACTGTGAGTTGTCCTAGATCTTCTGGGCAGGACTCAAAAGAGCATTTAATTCAAATTTTCAGGTAATATAAATTTGGGATAGTATAGGTTTGCTACCTGTACTACCTGAGAACAGTCAGTGTAGGTGTTTGGCAAGTTTGGCGTCTTCCTAGACAGATTTTATTATTACTAGCAACAATTTTTTTGCATCAGAACAATGTTATTGTTCAGACATTCAGTCACTGACAATGGTTCATGAACTGTTGAATAACAGTTTGTCATGATGTCAACCAAATCTTGAGTTCTATAAACTCACTAGTGAGCTTATGACTCTTTGGGTCATCATTGCAGAGAAATTTTCTTACCTGAACAAAGAAACAAAAATGACCATGGGTAGGCAAAAAAAGCAATTGGAGAACTTCTGATTTCTGATGGATTTCCCATTTTCTTGTGAGAAGCTGCAGGGAGCATCAGAAATATTCCTTCCTTCCTTCCTCCCTCCCTCCCTCCCTCCCTCTCTCCCTCCCTCTTTCCCTGCCTCCCTCCTTCTCTCCCTGCCTCCCTGCCTCCTTTACCTACCTCTTCACTCTCTCCTTCCCTTCCCTTTCTTCCATAAGGGTCACATGGGTCTGTGAAGGGTGCAAAGCTGGTTGGGGATGGCACATAGGAGGATTTGGAGGAATGCGTGGGATGCTTAAGAAATGTTGTGAAGATCAGGGTTGGAGCAAGGTAGGGTAGAGTGGGAAGGGTGTATGGGGATGCCCAAGAGATTCTTCATGGGTCAGAAGGGTTGCAAGTTGGGGAAGGGGAAATGAGAGGATTTGTAAGAGATGATATGTGGTTCAGGGAAGGTGCATGAGGTGGTCAGGAAGGATGCATTGGGATGCACAAGAAGTGGTGCATGGGTCAGAGAATGCACATGAGGGGCAGTGTGGGTAAAGGAGGATGTGAGGGGATGTACAAGAGGTAAAGTGTGAGTTAGGGAAGGCTTGTAGTAGATTCAGGTCATGAAAGATGTGTAGGGTTGGCACAAGTTCGGTGAATGTGCATGCGAGTGGCATGGGCCAGGAACGTTGTGCAGGGGTTTCCCCTGCCCTGCCCTTCGCTTCCCTTCCCTTCCCTGCCCTTCCCATTCCTGCCCTGCAAGACTGGCTGAAAAACTGTTATGGATTATTGAAAATTAAGATCATGTGACCACAGCAGCAGCCCAACACTCTAGTAGCATTTAAGCCACAAAAATTTCCACAAGTGGACTTCCGGTTTGCTGCACAGCCACCATGGACAGCTGTGAGACTTGCTCTCTCTCCCCCCGTTCAGTTTCAGATTGCTAAGGGGCCCTGAAAAGGGCCAAAAGTCACCCCTAAGAGGCGATCAGCAAGGATGAGCTCTCGCTGGATCGTGGGAGAGCAGCAACTCTCCTATTGGAGCTGGTGATCCCTCCAAACTAGTGGATGAAAGGAAATATGGCTCGTCCCCAGGCTATAGACAGCTGAAGTTACACTTTCCACCAGGCAACTTTAAAGCAATGGTGAAGAGACTGGGTGAGATTTTACCTCTTTTACACCCTAATTACTTTTTGGATCTGCATAAGCTGCTAAGCAATTTCCCCCCTGTGGTGAAGGAAGGGAGATTTTAGCCCTCCCTCTAGAAAGAGTGGCGACCGACTACTCAGGGGAGTTTAAAATGTTGAAAAAATAACTGGATCCCAATTGGAATTTTATTTCCTAAAGTTTGTGGACTAAAAGATTTTTTAACTCTTTACTTTTTACTATCTATCTTTGTTGAAAATCTGGGTTTTTCCTTATAAAGAAGAAGAAAAACTGAAAAGATTAAAAAAAAATCTGGGACTCAAAGGGAAACTTTAAAACATAGAGGCGACACTCTGTGGTCAAACTTGGTATCTCAATCTGTTATTCTTCAAGGGATTGGCTGAAAGCCCAGAAAACAGATAAGACATATGTAACCTTGAAAGTTTTGAAATAACAGCTGTGAAAAGCTCTATGGTGCTTCTTATTAAGAAAAAAAAGCATTTTCTTTCTTTTGTATTTCTTAATTGTAAAGCCTCTAGTCTAAAATACCAATATGGAAAAAAGATCAGGAACAGAATTCTCTTATGGATAAAGATCAACAAATTCTTTTAATGTTGAAAACAATTATTCAAACTCTTATCACAGCCAATGAAGAATTAAGAGGCTACAGAAAAGAACAAAAAGTCAGCCCAGATATGAAAGCTCAAACTTTGACCACAACTAAAGAACCATCTATACAAAATACAACAGAAAAAGTGGAACATTTAAATACCATGCCAGAAGAATTAACTGCTCAACAAATATGACATTTGAAAATCCAGAAAAGACACTGATGACATGGAAAAAGGAAAAGGTTTCCTATATAAATCAGAAGGAATTGGAGGGTCTAGAAAAAGAACAGTTGGAAGAGAAGATAAACAATTCAGAACAACCACATCAAAAATAAAGAGATGACCTGTCAGATCTACTCTCAAAAAAATGGTGACCGGATGGGTTTGTCAATGCCAAATAACACATATGACAATACAAGAAGATTGGTTAGATGATCCAAAAATAAGGACATGGAAGATGACTTGGCAAAGAAATAAGACTGAAGAAGAATGGAGTTTCAACCGTCTTATGAAAATTTAAAATAGACTATATTTAAATAGATAAGATGTGTATGTTGAATATAACATATTGCTATGAATTAAGATAAAGGAAAGCTTTCGACCATTAAAATTTAGTAGCATAAATACTAATAGCTAAATTTGAATATTGATTTGTGTATAAAGAAAGAAATTTGTGTATAAAGGTCATGTAAAGGTTAATAGGATATAGATAAGCTAAAAATCTATTGATGAAAGTAAACAGGTCTACATGGAATGTTAAAACAAAAATTTATTTGTTCGGGCTTGTATGCCGCTCCTCTCTGGAGACTCAAACATGAAATAGCAGTTACAAAGAGGAAGAGAGAGGAAGTATTAAATATTTTAAAAAAGAAATTTTGATTACTAATTTAAGAAATTTGAAAAGTAGAAGAAAATAAGGATATCATGTTGTATTATTAATTTGTCGATATAGAAGGGGAGAAGTTAAATGGATAAGACATGTATTCTGAATATTAGATTTTGTGAGGAATGGTGGTAGAGGAATTGGGAGTATTTAAAATCCTGGGAATAATAAATATCAAACGTTAAATTTAAATATTAGTGGAAATTAAAAATGGAAAAATTTATTAGGTCATTGACTGTCTAAAAGATTTATGTTAAAATAATTAGAATACCGGTATATAAAAACTGTTGATATATGTAAGAAAGCTATGTTTTATGTGATTGATAGAATAAGAAATGTGTTAATTTACATATGGACAGTATTTATTAAGGGAAAGAGAGAGGAAATGTTTATGGTAATAGTTTGAAATCAGTATTAATGATATCTATACGTAATTGAGTTATTATAACCCAGCCGCCACATTGCTTTTCAAACATGTGAATGTTGTATTAGAAAATTAATAAAATTTGTAGAATTTTTTTCCAGAAATGCTAGCAGATTTTAGAAGAAGCTCTCCTATTCATCTCTTACAATATTAGACAACACAGTATCAACAGTAGGGACCTTCAGGTTTCTAGGTTCTATAATATCCGAGGACTTGAAATGGACACCCAACACTAGAACCAACATTAAAAAGGCACAACAAAGAATGTTCTTCCTGCATCAACTCAGAAAGCTTAGATTGCCCGAGGATCTGCTGATACAGTTCTATAGAGGAATTATTGAGTCTGTCATTTGTACCTCAGTAATTGTCTGGTTTGGCATAGCAACCAAACAGGACAGGTACAGACTTCAACAGATAGTTAGAACTGCAGAAAAAGCGATTGCAACCAGCCTGCCTTCCATCGAGGATCTGCACACTGCATGAACCAGAAAGAGGAATGAGAAAATATCTACAGACCCCTTCCCATCCTGGACATAAACTGTTTCAACTTCTCCCCTCTGGACGCTGCTACAGGGCATTGCATGCCAAAACAATTAGACACAAAGATAGGTTTTTCTCCCATGCCATCACTCTGTTGAACACCTAATTCCCACTTAGGCCTAAACGTATTTACCCATGTAAAGATATTTACCCATGTATTATCCTTCTCATCTTCTCATCTTTCCTACTATTTTCTGCTATGGTATCTATGAATTATCACTTGTTGTTATATATTATGATTAATGATGGTAAATATGATCTATGATATATGACCTATCACTTTGTTGTTTGTATGTATACTGAGAGCTTATGCACCAGAGACAAATTTCTTATGTGTCCAATCCCACTTGGCCAATAAAGAATTCGATAATAATATATAAAGAATTCTATAGTATATAGATGTTTGTGGTATCAGTGCCAATATCCAGCTATTTATCTTGTATCAGCCTCTTTTCCTCTTGGTTTCAATTGTTCTAGGATCAGATTTCCAAAAACTTCTTGTTTTTACATTATGCATCCAGAATAGTAAAACTTTACCTTCATTGTTAGTGCATCCAATGAACACTACACCAGCAGCATAAATTTAAAGTGTAAGTTTTTCCAAGTTTATCCTATCTGATTATTTAACCTTCACAGTCATATGTTAAAACTGAGAAAATCCCTTCTTGGCCCTATGTACACTGTTGGCAGTGTGATTTTTTCTAAATTATAATATTTTGTGTAGATTTATCATGGTCTTTTTCCCAAGAAGTCTTTCTCTTTTTATTTCATGGTTGCAGTCACCATCCTTCCTGATATTATCAGCTCAGGAAATAGGGAAATAAAATCTGTTAATTTTTTCTTTGTCTGTTTGTACTGGATTAGCATTACATGTTGACATAATGGGAGTGGGAAATATGTATTTTTTAATATGGAGCAGCAGACTGATTTTGGAATTTTTTGTTTCATCTTCAAAAAGAGATGCTTTAAATTTTTCTAGATTCAAGTCTTCAAAACAGTATCATCATGCACCATTTCTCCCAGTACTTTTAATTCTATTTTTAATTCTATTTTATTTATAATACTAAATAAATAATTATAATTATGTTTTTAAAGGGTGTTCACAATTTGATCCTTTATATCAATAAAGGTCTTTTTATAATCAGTAAAGCAAAAATAAATGTCTTTTTGTAATTATCTTCTTTTCTCCACTGAGGATCTGATGTTTGTATCTTGATCCTGGGTATCTTTGATATTTCTGAAACCAGTATGATTCCATGTACTTCTTTCAGTTTGGAAATCACTTGAGCATTATCTTAGCATTATGTCACTCTTCTGTCATTAATGGAGGCAGTGGAATAATGCAATAGAAGAGCTTACATTAGGGCTAGGCTGAAAGGGTATGGCATTTGTACTATGTTATCCTTCCTCCTATTCCATTCTTAAAAACAGCAAATATTTTAGCCTATGCCTGTAAATATTAGCTCAACACTAATTTATTGATGCTGAGAGCACTTAACCTTAGATATGAAGAATTTATAAGAAGTAAGTTTTGCTCTACTGTTATATGGCGAATTGTTCAACCTTGAGTTCGTATTTTAAGCATTAAGTTAAATTCCCAAGGCCATCCTAGAACTATAAAATTCCACTAACATGGGAGAATACAGAATTAAACCTTCCAGCTGACCTTATTAAAAAGCTGAGAAATGTAATGAAAGGCAAAACAATGTAACCTTGACAAACACACACCCTACTATTGATCTGATTAGAACACAGTGTAATAATAAAAAAAAAAAAGATGAGATGCCTGACTACGAAAGTGAAGTTGGTATTTTATGTCTTGCATTATACTGTATATTGTATTGTCATGTTGTGTTCTGTAGGCTGTCCAGAGTCATGAAGAATCTTTTGATAGTTATCAGTGGTTGCAAAGCACTCCTAAGCCACTTGGTCTGATTTTCTGTTTCAGAGTGAATGATAGATTCTATTAGTAAATCTACTTTAATAGGGTGATTTAAACAAAGCTTCATCAAGTCAAAGTATCTCTTTGTTCTTTATAAAGAACAAAGCCAGTTTTCTTTATCATTTTTCCAAGAAGCCATTGTTCTGCTTTCCTTCCTGATAATATCCTTTTAAATCAGGGCAGCAAACTTGTAATCCTCAAGATATTGTTGAATTCCAGCCTATCATTCATGCCATGCATGATTAATTGTCTGTGATATTATGTACAGTAGATATTCAGAAATATCTGGAAGGCTGCCCAGTCCTATTTTATACAAAATGTCTTTGTTTTTTTTTAAATATTGCTGCTCAGAACCCCCACCACCACATCCCCCCTAACCCTAACCTCCCCTCACTTACCAACTAACTACGTACTTCTCCCCCCTTCTCTATCTCCGTCCTACTAATCCACCCATCTATCCCTACCTTTCCCCCTTCTTATCTACTTACATCAGCCCTCACTCCTCCTTTCTCTTTCCATCAGATGTGGTGCCCAGAGGCCACCCAAGCAACCCCTTGATAACAATAATTAACTATTCCACCCCAATTACAGCTGAGAAAACATAAAATATAAAATATAAACTTATAAATCCTCCCTAACCCCCCCCGGACTTCCCAGAGTGAATACAGGGTATAATAAAGGAAAACCCGCTTCATCAAACAAAATTATAATATAATCCTAACAAGAATTAAAAAATATACTACATACAATCTCTACCTTACATTTCTCAATTCTAATACATATCTAGTCCCAAACAGATCACTTGTTAAGAATAACAAGTTTCATTTACGTATCTAGTCCATCAATCTAAGTCAAACTTTTAAAACACTTCAATTCATTAAGAGGTTATATAGAGTCACCGTAAACACGTAATATCAGTAAACCCCTCAATTCAAAAAGTATATTCTTAATCAATTTAATATATCATCCAATAAACATCCTCTCTTTGTTTAAATCTTCCCTTCAACTTCCTTTCATACTTTTTACTCATAAACTTAATATTAAAATCAACCCATAAACTTAGATTGCTTTAGTACCTTACATATAATTTAAATTTCACTTTTCAAGCGGTTTCTGGGCTTTCCCATCTATCAAATAAACCCCGTAACAGATACAAACTAATTACACCATTTCCAGCTTGCATTCCTTCAGCCATCAAATCACATAATGCATATCCACCAATCTGTATTGTCAACCCTTAAATCATTTCAGTCCAAATACATTCTTCCATTACTCATCTTCTCTTGCACTTTGTTCAGAATCTTGAACCTTGAATCCATCCATACTTTTAACTTGTCCTTCAGTCGAATTCGGGGTTTTCTCCTTTGCCAGTCAAATCTCGGAAACAGAGCCTCCCTTCCAAGTAATAAGTCTCTCTTTTTTCCTTGCAGTATTTTTTGAATCCATAGAAACCATCTTAACCTAGGCATTAATCCTCTATTTCTCTTGACCATATAATTTCGTTGCAATAACATTTCAAATCTTTGTCCTTGTTTATCCTGATCTTCTTGCTGCTTCCTATCTTGAAACAAATCCTCTTCCTCCCCAATACAATCAAACCATTTCCCTTTATCCTCTTTATTCTGAGTACTGTCCTCTTCTTGTATAGGTTGTTTTATAAAGTACTCAACAGTCAATTGCAAATCATTTTCATTTGGAGGAGAGAATCTGGTTAATATTCCTGTAGCAAATTCTTTCAGTACTGCATACGGTTCCTCTTTAAAACCTCTAATTCTGACAGCAAACTGCATCTGGTGAAATTGTGTCATAATAACCTGGTCCTGTGCATCCTCACTTTGTTGCTCAACATTTTCCAATTTTTCTTCTTCATCAGCTCCAATAGTATAGTTCCATACTCCTTTCATGGCTTCAACTATATCTTCTCTCATCTCTAAATTACAAGCTTCTGACATAGCTTTAAAATCTTTTTTCTGTTCTGCCATCTTTTTTCTCCAGTTTATCCTCCAGTTTCTCCAACCTATCATTAACTGAAAATAATGCAACATTTACTGAAGATAATGCAACAGTTAATGCAGACTGTAAATCTTTCATTGTAAGCATTTCTGGAGGAGGCTGTATAGGCTCTTGAGATACTAAAGGAGCAGATTGTGATTTTACAAGCTGCCCTGGAGAGGGCATAGCTGCCTTCGCAATTGCTGCCTTTTGTCTCGTAGTCATAGTTTAAAAAAAAAGGAAAGAATAAGAAAAATTGCCAATTCCTCCCTTCTCAATTTCTTTTAAAATCCAATTTGCATTATAATTTAGTAAATAATTCAAGTGTAAATAGTCTCTCAAGCATCACTTCAAAAAGAGAACAGAAAATTCAGTTTCACTTTCAAGCGCTTTGATCACTTTCATTTTCTTCACTTTCACTGAGTACAAAGAACAATCGCCATTTTGAAGGGATTATGTTGATTCAAAAAAGTTATAAGTACAAAGGCAGAAACAAAGTAACAAAATACTTGCAATACTCAAAGGTCTCCTGTATTCACTCCGTCTGTATAAGATCCTTATTATTCTCTCTTAAAAGCAGAGGCAGTCACGACGTCTATTTCTGTCAGCCGACAGAAGCGTCTCTGGGCAGGAGCATTTCAAGTGCCTAGGGAACACACCTTCTCTGCCCCTGAAAATTTTTTCCAGGGATCTTAGAAGGGCTCAACCTTGCTCTTGAGGCTCTACACCTCTTCTTTACCCGAAGAGGGGTTTTTCCACCGCAACAAACAGCTGATGAGCGCTGTTGTTAGCGGCTTTACAAACCCAGAGAGCGGAGCCTCACAGTAGAGACTCCAGCGACGCCGGCGAAGCCACCGGAAGTCTTATACAAAATGTTTTTAAATGTAACTATTTTGAAAGCATTCTGCAATCCCAATTAATATTTTCTTATTCATTTTTCTTTACTTATTTCATTTTATGGGAACCTCTTAAACACTCTATTACTGATATCAATAGCATCCAGAACTGGATGTGAAGAACCTTATTTTCAATACTTTATTCATATTTCATCTAAAAATGATTCCTACTAATATTCTGAGTACAGGTCTAAGTGCTGCATAAAAAGCAGTGAGCAGAGTTAGATTTTAATTTCCCTAGTAGCTGTGCATGTTTCATTTTACAGTAAGGTAGAAATCATCTGGAACTTACTTTGAAGATAATGTCTTATGTTCAAGAAAGAAACCCTAGGTAGTGTCATTGTTTAAGAAGAAAAATGAGCCAGCTGTTAGGGAACAATAATTTTTAGAATGAATTGAATGGTGCCCTACAACTTCCTTTTTCCTCCCCTTCTCCATTGTGTGGGAGTGATCTGCAGTATTGTAAATTTTGTAAATGCAGCAAGTAGGAGCTTTAACAAGGCTTAATTGCTTCATAATTAATTCCTGTGAGAGTCTGCTCAAGCTTTTTTCTAGAATAGATAATGAATAAGCTGTAATATTTGACCAGGCAATGAGAATTAAAGATTCCTTTTTCAAACATACTCATGTCAGCTAGAGTAACAGCTGTTTCTCTATTAAGTATTGGTAAAATGCATGTAATTTAGGAGTCTGCAAAACTTTAAAGGGTTTCTTCTCCTTTGATTTCATAAAAATGCGTCATAAAACAATATAATCCTGTTTCTAAAAGCTAAGCAAAGGTGTGTTATTGTTTGGGATTATTACTGCGGTCACCTTCATAATTTCAGATTAAACTGGAAGTGCTGAGAGAGGTTGATCTATATGTTGGATGTGCAGAAGAAGGTTCAAGAAGCAATGCAAAGCATCTGAGTGAAATGAGACATCATCAGAATGTCTCACTGAGGCAAAGTACGTTAGACTGACACAGACCAAATATATTTTATTCAGTTTATATGCAAAAATATAAAAATAAAAAAGAACTTGACTTACAGTTAGGCATTGCGGCATAATGGGCACAAGAAGACAAGGCTCTGTCTTCCACGTTCAATTTTGCCCTGCTGGGGACCCCAAAAAGGGTCAAAAGTCACCCAGGAGAGGTGACAAAGGAGGGGATACTTCCATTTGATCCAAGGAAGACCTCCAAACCGGTGGGAGAAAGACTGGCCACAACTGATGATAACCAAAAAAAAATAAGCACTAACAAGCAACTTTTAAGTAACATGGATGGAACTGGGTAAGCCTTTATTTTCTCTTTAGGACTTTAAGACTTTTTCCTGGAAAAAACCACCCAAAGCAAAGAATTCCCCCCTCCCAATGAGAGAGGGAAGGGGAATTTCTGCCCTGTTCATTCAGGAAAAGAAAAGCAGCAAGCTAATTACTTGGGGGGAAACAGAGAAAATTATAAGATTAATTTGGAATCAATACAGATATATAGCTTTGAAATTTGGGGACTAAGTGCTTTTGAGACTTTTTTTTAGAAAAAAGACTTGAAAAGCTTGCAATATAAGTTTGGATTTAAAAAGCTGAAAGATGGATGGCATCAATGACATCTAGTGGTGAACCATGGCACTACAATCTATTATGTTTAAATGAAACTTGGCTTGAAGCCCAGACTCAGATAAGACTTTTGTTGTCCTTGGAAACTTTCACTTTTGAAGACTGCAGGTGGGAAAAGGGAAAAAAACCCTCTTGGGCTTCTTATCTGTCTGGCAGAGACGATAAACTATTTTGAAACTGGCCTACCTGGATTACGAATACAAATACTAACTGACTTTTAGAGTTGTGTCATGGAGCTATTTCCGTGTAGAAGAAACATGTATTACTGATTGACATGGTGGAATGCTTTGGATTATAAACCTTTGATTGATGAACAACTTTTAATTGCTTTTTTCTCTCTAGACAGAAAGGATATGTTTTTCATTGGACAGAAAAACTTGCTTATATTTGTTTAGGGGAGGCTTAAGGATGGACTGATAGGCTGGCTCAATAATTTGGAGTTCAAATGACAATTGACTGAAACTTTTTAAATCCCTAAATAGATTGGACTATAAAGACCACATACAAAAACAAAATGGATGTTCCTAATCATCCCTAACATGTGCCTTCAAAGCCCCCAGTTTGACATACCAAAAAGAAAGTGTTGATGAATCTCAGAAAGAAATTATTTCTATGTTGAAATTAATACAAGAGTCAATTGCCTTAGCTCTACACTAAAAATAACACAAAGGTGATAAAAGAACAATTTTCTAATCTAAAACTACAAATTCAGAAAATAACTACAAAGAAGGAACTAGTAACCTAGAAAACAGAAGGAAAATTAGAGACAGTGGATCCAAAGATGGAGGACCTAATGGAAGGAAGCAACAGACTCAGACAAATGAAGAATTAGAAGACGTAGCGATAATACTTGAAATGGAAAAGATATCTTACTTGTCAAGATCTCAGAACACATTTGAGGATAAGGAAGAACTGATTGAACAGAAGATAAAGCTGTTGGGAGAATTGTGGAAAATTGGAAAAGGAGGGAGGCTGTTTAATGAAATATAAATGGGCTGAGCGTTCTTCCAAAAATACTTTAATCAAATTGTGTTTCTTATTCCAAACAATATACACAAAAATAGAGGTAAAACTACTTGATGATTCAAATGCATTGACTTGGAAAGTTAGCAAAGGAAAAAAGCTAGAGTAAGACTGAAGAAAATAGATATTTTGACCCATTATATCGGATATTATATTATTAAATTGATGTCTGAACATGGCTAAGAGAATAGTAACAATAATAATAACAATTATCTATTAATTGTTAGAAATAAAAGTATTATTATAACTAGAAAGATAGTATCTGCAACTAGAATACTATTGTCAACGCTGCAAATACTGTATATTCTTGCTTTGACAATATGCAGAACTGTCTGGTATTTTTAGAGTTAATGTAGAGCAGAAGAGGGTGGAGGGAATAGCCCGGGAAGGAGAGAGGAAGGAAACTTTGATGTTCACACTAATTGGATAACGTGATATATGACAGCTAATTTAGGGAGGGAACATGCTGATAATTTAATTGCTCAGGGGAAGAGAATTTAGATCTTGGCATCCTTTGTTGTGCCGTGCCGACATTTTGCAACATAATAAATAACTTTTAGGAAAATCAATGTCTGTAAGTTCTTTGAGGTGTTTCATTAGCTGGAACCATGACAACTATATTTTGGTACGAGAAGAGAAATATGAAAATGCTAAGAGGGTCTGAATAAGGGAAGCTTTTGGTTACCCAAATATAATTTATTATGAGAAAACTATAAGCAATAGAGATACTTTGAACGTGGATGGGAAATCAAAATTTAAAAAAAGCAGGAAAAACAGGATATTGATTGAACAAATGGATTTTAAGTGCAAATGTAGTTGAGATATGTTTTGGTTAGAAAAGATATTTTAAACTGACACCATTGATATTATGTATAATATTAGAAAAATATGATAAAGATGTTGATATTCAATTGTATATGTATTAACAGCAATAAGAATTGTATTTGCCTAGTGTGGAAAAATGTATACCACCAGAAGAAGAGAGGAAGCACTGGATGGTGTAGTATTGGATCTAGATTGAGGAAGTTAATATGTATCACTGAATTACTAATGGTCCCAGACAATACGTTGTTTGTTAAGTACTTATGATTGCAAAACTAGAAAATTAATAAAATATTTATGAAAATAATTTAAAAAAATAACAAAGAGCTTAAATAATCAAGTTTGCTCTAAATAAGTGAGGGAAAATACTCATTTAGAGCAACCACATGTTTATTGGACCCATGTCCCTCCTGGTTGGTACTGGCCTCCAGTGAGGTGACGCGAGGCTGGCTCCAGGCGATTACCAACGCTTCGTTGAGTGAGGGTGTCTTTCCCGCCGCCCTGAAAGAGGCGGTGGTGCGACCTCTCCTCAAGAAGCCCGTCCTGGACCCCGCTGTTTTATCCAACTACCGTCCTGTCTCCAACCTTCGCTTCATTGCGAAGGTTGTTGAGAGTGTGGTTGCTCGACAGTTCTCTCAGCACCTGGAGGAATCGTCTTATCTGGATCCGCTCCAGTCGGGCTTCAGGCCGGGTTACAGTATGGAAACAGCTTTGGTCGCATTGGTGGATGATCTGGCGGGCCCGGGACAGGGGCTGTTCCTCTGTCCTGGTGCTATTGGACCTCTCAGCGGCTTTTGATACCATCGACCATGGTATTATGCTGCGCCGGTTGGAGGGGCTGGGCATAGGGGGATTTTAATTTGGTTTTAGTACAGCCTAGTTATTTAATTCTGTTTTAAATATTTATTATTGTTACGTTTTTAAATTTGGCTGTAAACCGCCCCGAGTCCTATCGGAGAGGGGCGGTATAAAAGTCTTAAATAATAATAATAATAAATAATAATTAGTAACATTTTGATTTTCTCTGCATGTAGTGAAATATACACAATACTTCTTCAAGAGTTGCACTGCTTATCAGTTGGCTTCAAAATACAAAATACTAATTGATACTTTAAAGACCTTAATAGCTTAGGATCCAGATATCTTTGGGACTACCTTCTCCCAATTGTTTTTGCCAATCTGGTTTGTTCATATAGAAGCGAGTCTTCCAATCCCTCCCTTCAGGGATTGCCTCTACCAGCAGCCACTGTTATAATTAGCTTGGGGAGGTCTAGACTGGAGGTTGCAAAGAGGTAAATGAAATTGGCTCTGCCCATGTCACCTAAGTCATCTAGTGGAGGTGATCATATCCATCAGTAAAGAGGGCCTGATGCAAGGAATATTTTATGCTATGTTTTATCAAAAAGCTTAATATATTGCACCTCTCTATATACTGTATATTGGTATATGGATGGCAGTGTTACACTACATGCTATCTTTGAAATGTTTTGTATATCTATTATATGCTCATATATATTCCTATCCATTTTAATGTTTTAAAGGTAGTTTATAATATAGCATTCATGTATAGGGGAAAACACATCAAGATGACAGTTTTTCCTAATACAAACCTGTAGCATTTACTCTGTTCATGGAAAATATTACCATTCAAAACTACAAATTTACTGTTGCTTTTTGACAGGTAAGGTAAAATTAGGGGCAATGGGAATCTGGATGCATTATTTTCCTACCTAATACATGCTTAAACAATGTTTCAGGAGCATAATGGTTTGTTAGTGCTATGATGTATCCACTCTTATAAACGCTAAGGCACACAGATTTTGCAACTCATTTCCAATCATATTACCTTTTTCTCCCAAACAATAGAGACACACTTCTTTGTGAGTATATAAATAAGCTTCAGTTAAATGCTTCCCATTGTTTTTGTAAAATAGAAGAAAATCAAGATCTAATTAAACAGTGGAACTGCTCATCTCCAGATATTTAAAATATATATATTTTAATGAATACTCTATGGTTTTAAAGTCAGCGCACTGCAGCTCAGTATTTGAGGAATCTTGAATGTATCATTTAGCCTACAGAATAAAAGCATTCAGAGTTTTAATACATAGTGTCTGAGCGGGAATTAATTATGCCATTATTGTGGTTTAAAGATCAAGGTCCAACATAATCTGACACTTTGAAAAGTTGTCTATTGCTTTTACTGAGAAGGTGGTTTACTTGAAGAGCCATTAATTGTATTATGTGTTTAATAACAAGCTAAAAATAATTATTAAAATATTTTGTGAGTAAGCCAGCTGCTATACAGAACCATTCTCGCATTTAGTAAGCAACTTACATGGAACAGCTTAAAGCACTTTTGAGATATTTGTGGGTGGGGGAAAAAGTTAATGATGTTGTTGTTATTTGCATATTATTATCAAGAGTCTGTGTATTATGACAAATAGATCTAATACTGAAACTTTGGCATCTGCTGCCTAAGTGGACTCTTCAGTTTAATTGTCTCTTTTGAGATTTCTTCAGCACTGATGATGAACATTGCATTGCTACCTGGTGTGAGTGTGGCACTGCTCAGAAAATGTTCACATAAAAGTATGTCAAATATTTCATTTGCCAAGTGGGAGCTCACTTTGCATTTATATTCAGGACAGTGGTGATCTTGCCTCTACACAGACAATTAAATCACATAGTGAGAATGATGTCTGGAATGGAATTTTCTGCTGTGACATATTGGAAGGATACTAGCATGAAAAAAATAATCTGTCCTAATGCTCTGAGCAACAAACTGATTTCCTCTTATAAGTATTCTGGGATATGAACAATAAAAGAAATATGTTTTTTCAGCAGAGCTAAGAATTTTATACAGCTTACTAAAATCTCTGTTTTTATTCTTGATTCTTTATTTTTGCTTCATTCTCATTCTAAGTCTTTTCATTGGTCGTTCTTGCCTACAAACACTGTGCCAAACTAATAGTACCACCAGAAATCTTTAATAAGATTCATTTAAATCAGGGTTCCCCAAAGTGGAACCAATGGTCAATGGGCTATCCAAGAAATCATTGTAATTGTTGTTATAGTTTGTTGCACAGTCAGCCAGATGTTCAGACTGGATTTGGCACTTTTATCTACCTATGGAGTCCTTCCCAAAGACCTCAGATAGGCAGATGTGGATGTTTGATGGTGTTAAAGGTATCATTGCTGAATGTGTTTCAAGTAAAGCTGCCTTCTGTAATTGACTGATGGTGAATTTGTCAATGCTGATGGTGCTCAAGTGTTTCTCCAGTTGTTTTGGGATTGCACCAAAGGCAATTTGGTACCAATTTGATACCACCTTTGCTTTCTTTTGCCACAGTCATTCTATTTCTATTTGCAGGTCTTTGAATTTGTTATCTTCTCCAGTTCCTTCTCTTCTATTCTTCTATCTCCAGTTACTACCATGTCACTATATAGATTTTTTTTTGTCTTTCATATCAACAATTGTTAAATCTGACATGATATAGCAGGTGCTCATATATTTGAACTCTAAAGTCCCAGAACACTTCTGCTTCTTCATTTCTCTATTTTATGGCCCAACCAGACAAATAGTATTTCTTGCAGATCTTCTAATGTACCATTATTGCTAATTTGACATGCCATTTTTTGTAGTCAGTCTGTGCAATCTTCTTACACAGGTGATTAACTGTTTGTTCAGCTTCTTTGCTGAGACAGCACTTGCTTTCTATTACTGTCTTCTCAATTCTTGCTTTGTATGAATTTGTTCTTAAGTCTTGGTCTTGTGCAGCCAGAATTAGCTTCAATGTCTGTTTCTTCCACTTTCCTGCTTTTAGCCACTGTTATTATCTGCTTTACTTGTTGTTTTTTTAATGTACTGGCCATGTAATCCTTTTCTTCCCATGCCTCTTTTCTATTCTTCATTTGGTCCTTCTTGTAGGCCATTTTGGTCTCTCAGTATTCAGTAAGCCTTTCTGTATATTAGCTTCAGTACATCTTCTTCACTATCCTTCAGATACTCGTCCTTTTTTCTTCTTCAACCATCTGATGTACTTGTAAAATTCCATGCTCTCTCATTTGATGTATTCATTTCTAACCCTTTTCTTGACATCAGTGCTATTGATGTTGGAGCTTGAAGGATGCCCATGTATTTATAGTGATTATTTTCATCCAGACTTTTGATGTTATTTCCAAAAGGCATCTTGATTCCATCTGTTGTTTTTTTTTTTTTTACTATTTTTCCTCTTTTGATAGCAAGCATGGCACATTTGTCCAATCCAAACTCCATTGCTGTATCTTGACTACATATGTGGATAGTGTTTAGCAGCGATTCTGTTTCAGGTGGTATTTTTCTATACAGCTTCAGATCATCCATGTAAGGAAGGAGGGATAAACTGGCAGATGTTTTTTGATATTGGATAGCCATGGCCTGAGTTATTCAGTATTGTTGACAGAGGAATCAGTGCGATGACAAACAGAAATGGTGAAAATGAGTCTCTGAAAGATTCCTTTCTTGATATTAACCATTCCCAATCTATCACCATTAACCAGCAGCTGTGTCTTCCATTGTGCCATTGATGTTTCTACTGATTCCTGTTATTTCTAGGCATTTGATTATCCAATCATGTTGCAGGGAGTTGAATGCCTTCTTGTAATCAATTCATGGTACATTCATGGTACATTCATGCTACATTGGTCTTCCTTCTCTTGTGGTTTCCCAGAATCATATTTCAATTAAGAGTTGATCTTTTGTTCCTCTGCTGTTTGAGCCATTTCCTTTCTGAACAGGTGGAAAGAGCTTGTTTTCAACTGGATGCTATTGGACTGCATCAGCTGCTACACTAGCCATTTGAAAGTTACTGGAAAGCAGCCAATTAATATATAGTTCCCTGGTGTTGCCCCTTTTGCTGAATCTTTTATTATCACATAGGGCTTGTCAGATGTTAGCCCCTCTTCAATTTCCCCTCCCTGCATTATGTTGGTTAAACTGCTTGGTAATGCATGGATGTAGATTAGTCAGATGTTTCTACCAAAAACCATGCAATTCATTTTCACCTGGTGCTGATCAACTCTTGATCTTCATTGACCTTTCTCCACTATTTCTGATGTTATTACAAGTTCTTTAATTTCATATTCTGTTTTAGTCTTATTCATCTCCTTTAACCTATGCTGTTGTTATATTTCTTTGGGCTATCCCATATCTTTGCACAAAACTGCACTATATCTTCCCTGTCAGGTGCTGACTGATTCATTCAGTCTTTCCATTGATGGAATGGTAGAAATGTCTCTGATTGGATTGAAATTGGAGATTATGCCTATAATATGCAATTCAAGTTCATATTTACTGATTTCTTAGCTAAAGCTGTTATTTATTGTTTTATTATTTCCAGTGCTTCCTTGATCTTATTTCTAAATTGTATTTCTTGTTAGGTATTCTTTATTTTTCTTGTTCTTCAACTTCTTTTCTTTCTTTTGTTTCAGCTTACTTGCATCTGATCTCAGTTTGCTAATCTTATTTTCCAGCTTAGTCTTCCATTTTGGTAGTGGATTGTTTGGTTTTTTTTCCCCGTCTTCATTGATTTTGCACCTCAGGTATTCATTGATATCTGCATCTATACTGTACCTTAGTTGATTTGTTTCTTGCAGTGAACTGATGCTTATATTTTGATATTGCACTATTAGCATCTTTTAATGCAGGGGTGTCAACTGCCGGCCCACAGGCCAGACGCGTCATCTGGAAGCTGCACCCATCCCAATGCCTGCAATGGCAAAACTGTCCCGATACGTTGTGTGACGTCACATGATGTCATGAGTTTGACATGTCTGTTTTAATGCTTGTGCTAGCTGTTTATTTGGAACAAGCTTCAACACAGGCAACTTTATTATGCTGTTTTTGTGCTTTTCTAGATGCTCACTTATTCTTTGTTTTAATTCTTCTACTTGCTTAAATGTAGAACTTTATTATTTCTGAGGCAGAGAAGAGGGTGCCTGGTTTCCAAATGAAAATAATTCTATAGCTGCACTGGTTTCCTCTACTGCCAACTCTTTCTTGTTTGCTTCTATAGTCTGAGTTAGGTTTTGATTTATATTGCCCTGGGTAGACTTTTGCAGTTCTTCCAATTCTGCTTCTGCGAATATTTTATTTCTCATTATAAGTCAATATTGATCCGCTAGCCTCTGTTCTGTTGTTTCTGATTCTGATGTTCTTTCCAAAACTGGAAGATTTGTTTCAAATATCCTCTTCTTGTTGGACTTGATATGTAATAACTGATCATTATTACTTTGTTTCCAATTACTGTATATTTCCTTTCAGTAGTTCTGCAGCTGCTGGTCCTGGTTGCTGAGTCAACAGTCCTCACTCCTCTAGCACAGTTTTCACCAGATGTCCAGGAATTGTAACACCTAGTGCGGTCCTTGCTGACCTGTGCAGCAACCAAGCTGGTATAGTTTCTGTAATTTACATGTCATCACATTTTTAAAAGAAACACTCTTTGTCTGATTCCTCTGATGAGACCTTTCCAATATGTTTGAACCCCTAGCATGGCTCTCATCTTCCTCAGAGTACACAAACCCTGCAACCACATCAAGGTAGTTCTTCACTGAAGGATCGTTGTTGTTGTTGTTGTTGTTAATAATAGCTAAAGTAATATTTATTAAATATTTATTAAATTATTTTCATATGTTAAATGTTTCAGGTTGATGAACAATCTGAAATCATTGAGAAATTAAGTAGCTGAAGAGTTTGGGGGTCTCTGATTTAAGTATTTACCTCTTCATCATCATTTTCAAGGAGTACAAGTCCTCAAGAGTTGCATTATAAAGATATATTAAACAAGTGTATGAAACATGAATATCAACAATAATTATGAATGACAACAGGCCTAATGTTCTTTAGTACAAATAGACTTCAACTTATGACCATAATGGACTCTGTCCATTAAAGTTCCATGTCATGATGGCCATTAAATGAAGATCTCACATAATGACCCTATCCCTGCTCTTATTGCAATCGATGAATGAACATGCTCGTTATTAATTGGCTACCTCATGGATGGCAGAAGCCCTTGGAGGCTTAGCACAGGCATAGGACTATCTACCCTGCATGTTCCAAAGTTTTTCCCACCCTTATGGCAACCAGTGCTCTGCACCCTATTTTTCTGAGTCCCCCAAGCCTCAGCTAACTCTAAAGCTAGCAACTCAGCCATGGAAGGGAGCCTAAAGCCAGTCAGCAGAAGCAACCAGCACACAGAAGCAGTTAGTCTGTAGCCCAGGCCTCATTTCACATCCACCCAAGAAACAGCCTGCTTCTTATCCAGCTCCAGGGTCCAGCAGCACTCAACTTAACCTTCTGTTTTTTGCAGAAGAATCTGGCCAATTCAATGCAGTATGCTATGATGTGAGGCTCAACTTTCTTACAGAGGCTGCCAGCCTCATGGCAGATTTGCACTATTCTGAAAGGAGGCTCTGTTTTTTAAGGAGGATCCATTTGGTCATAAGACAAAGACTACCTGTACAGGGAAGCATTTCTGATCTAATGCCATCTATGTTGCCTGTCATGTCTATCATACTCTGTTATTTCATCTGAAATCAAAGTTCATCTTTTCCCTTAAAAAAACATGCTATAGTAGTTGTTATTAATTCTTAAAATGCCTCTGAATTCTAAGGTAAATGATTATATTCAAATAAACTTAGTGTGCTGTGATATATAGTTTTTTATTTAGACCTTGAAGTTCTTCACTGTCTGATATAAAACCTAAAACTTTAAAGGCAAGTTATTATACATTTTTGTTGACAAAACTCAGGGAACTAATTTCTGTGATGGGCTGTCTACTATAACAAAGCATGGCATGCAGTTGAAAGAAAACTGGGATGCCAGTAATTGTGGAGTCTGTCTGGCAAGAACAAAGAATGTTTATTCACAAAGTATATGCATGTGTAACATTTGTATCAATTCTCAGTTGTTAGAGGACTGATAAAGGTAACAAAGAGTTAGACATCCTGCATACCTCAGCTAGAAGTTAGGAATAGGAATGGCCTGGAGCAAATATAATGTGTATTAGAAAAACTTCTGGAACATTCGTTAGCCAAGGCTTAGGAATAGGGATGGCTAGAGACCAATAGGACAATTATTAGATCATTACTAAAATGTTTATTAGATGATTTGTTTTATATATCTCACCTTATTCTGCCTTCCACTTTAATGAAAATGTATAAAATATTCTTAATTCTATTGTTTGAGATACCTCGGCATTTTCTAACCAGGCCCCCGTTTCTTGGAGCTCTTCAATAAAGGAAACATAACCTGCCCCTCATGTTTGGTGTTCTTCATCGGATTTGACACCAGGCTCAGACCCGAATTGGGGGCAACACTGTAGAAACAGAATTTTAATTTACAGAACATGTAAGTCTACATGTTATTGAAATTATAAAGCCTTTTAAAAATCACATTCATTCGATATTCTATAAAGCATCTTCCCAATAATTTAGAAATATGTGGGGAAAAAATGACCATAAGGGAAATAGCAAGAAAGAAGCCAACATTTCTGATTGATCGCTCACTCAGTCACTTAGTATGAAGTAACATCAAATCGTAAATAAGTTCTAAAGGAGTTTTCTGAACTGTTAACAGATAAGCTAAGTGTTCATTAATCTGTGAACAATTTGATGGCTGCTTATTATTGGTGAGTCATCAACTATTACAAATATTTTCAACAAAGTCCTAAAAACACAGTACAGACATTTAACACTACATATTTCAAAAATATGTTGAGAGTTTTTTCTGCACTTCTGCACATTTCATTGTTTTACATACATGTTGTGAAATTATCTCACTGCAACTATCTCATTCTTTTTGTGCAGAACCAATAAAAACTCAGGATGTCACATTATATTTCAGGTTAATTTTGGGTTAAACATAGAATAGGTAACTTAGTGTCCTGGTGTCTACAGTATATTGCCAAACACTCTATATTCTTTAATATACCAAGAATAAAAAGGAAACTGTACAGTTGTAGAACCAATTTCCCAGTTGTTAAATTCTGTCTGTTTCCAAACAGGTCTGCATACACTCTGTAAGAAAATCTTTAATAAGACAGTTGAAAATATACTGATGAAACTTTCACAGTCAGCATCCTGACATTTTTGCCAGCAATTGTAGCAGGCATCTTCAGAAGTGAAAGTAGTCTAATGTGGGTCACTTCTTGACAGCACAAGCAATGTATACATTGGTGACTGGATGTGATAAAAGGATGCTTTCCAAGAATAGAAAGAGCTCGAAAGGTAAAGTAAAAGGTGCTTTTGGAAATGTTGATTATTTCCCCCCTTTTTCTCATCTTTTGCTCACTAATTTTTACTGTACTTTTTCTTTACTTTGTAAAATTTTCCTTTCTCTAAATGAATAATGCGTTGAGTATTTATAGTATTTGTGTATTCTTATGTAGTGTATATCGGAGGTGGTGACCCTTTGAGAGCTGTATGCAATAAAATTTCATTTTAATGTATGCCGATTAATGTACATTCAAAGTAACAATAAAGTTATTATTCTATTCTATTCTATTCTATTCTATTCTATTCTATTCTATTCTATTCTATTCTATTCTATTCTATTCTATTCTATTCTTAAAAAGAGTGGCAAATTACAGCCTATTACTAATATATTCTTTAAGAATGTGGCGACTTGCCAAAGAGAAAAGGAGGGTGAATGGTAGAGAGTGTCCTAAAATAAGATAGTAAATTGCAAATTAATTATTTTAATTTGGATAAAATATTCATTTTTTACTAGTTACATCCATCTTGGTAGTCTAACTGTAAATCTGATGTTATCATTTTGAGTGAATAGCCATAATATAATTTCAAAATTCTGAATATGCATATGGGAGAAAAATCTAGTCGTCCCCACATTGAGTGAAAAGAAAAGAGATATAGAATGGTGGCAGCGCTTCATATATATTATATGTTTCATTCTTTCCTTCCTCCTTCCTTCCTTCCCTCTATCTACCCACTCATTCACCAAATTTAAGCCATGTGCTAGGAACTAATTTAATCACCATTTTTTTTATATGGTGAACTTGGACATTTCATCCTATAGAATGTTATTAAGACCTCCTCTGTTCCAAAGTTCAGCTACATCAGTCTTGAGTCAATTTCATTCTTAGAGTGAATTCTTGAATCATGCCACTATCCTAAATCAATAATTGAAGAAACTTGCCTAAGTTTCATACTACATTATCTGCTCCTTCTCCTCCACCTCTGCTATTCTTGTCTTTTGTTAAGAAGAATGGTTTCTTGTACATATCCTATGACTGTTTCTTAATTTTGTAATCATTATGGAACATTAATTTTAACCTTCATTTCTGACTCTTGAAATAGCTATGGAACTCATAAATTTTTATCAAATTGGATCTCAAGGGATCTTAAACTTGCATGAAAGACAGTCACAAATATTTAACTGTCTTTAGTATTCATTATGGTAAGTTTGAGTATAGAGCGCTATTTATTAGTTTTTCAGTCATATAACATAAAAACTAACAGAAACTAATACAGAATAAGGAGGGGGAACAAAAATGCAGAAAGAAGCTTCTGGTTTTTTGCAGCAAATACAAGTATGCTTACAAAATTACAAAAAAAATAATAGCAAAAATGCTAACTTTTTTATATTTTACATTTTTATAAATCACCAAAACCACAAAGTGTAAATGCTTATTTTGTCCTGTTTTATACAAGGGGGCTATAGGGGATTTCTAGGCAGAACATAAATTTAGATATTCTCTTTTTCTCTAATCAAAATTAATTTAACAAGTTTCATCTTCACCAACCATTTTTCCGTTGTGGGAAGTATTAAACATTTATACTTTTGAGCATGCAATAATATCACTGATGTTGTCATAAATAAAAAGTTCCATGACTTTTTTCTATTTCCTGTTTATTAGTTTCAAAAGAAAAATGTATTTTCGATTGTATTTTAGTTTTTAAAATCTTCTGAATTAATGCATATATTTGTATCCAATTTCTTTTAGCTTTTTTACACATACACCAAACTTGTTTTAAATCTTTATTCTATTTATTAACATCTTATTAGTAACTTACTTAATTATTATATTTTAATAACTTTCAAAATTAACTAGCCTGGATATGGTGCTAATATCTAAAAAGCAGGACAGAATTGATCAAACTTTAGATCATTGATCACTGTTCCTCAGCAGAATATTCAACCCTGGCCATTGTGACAGCTCTGGTTTTATTGGTTGGTTATCTTCAATGGCTACTATATATTGAAGAATACTGACATTAGGATTAACTAAGGATCAGTACCAATACTTGAATCCAATGTTTATGAAATTTGTTATAGAAAAGTCACTTGGACAGATTAGTAGAAATGATCCCATGGATGAAAATTCTAAAGAGGAAAACAACCCAAGAAGCATGGGAAACTCTGAAAAATGCAATCACAAAAGCCCAGACCAGCACAATACCATTGAAAAAGAAAAACAAGAAATTCAAGAAGAAACCAACATGACAAAATTAAAGATAAAAAGGACAAATACAAAAAATGGAAAGATGGGAACATAATTAAGGCCGATTATCAGCAGACAGCCAGAACATGCAAAGATGAAGTCAGGAAAGCAACGACTCAGAACGAACAAAGATCAAGGATAACAAAAATCAAGGATAATAAAAAAAAGTTTCTTCCAACATATTAACAACAAGAAAAAAGTCAAGGAAACTGTAGGTCCACTAAAGAGAGGGGATGACAAGGAAATAACAGGCAATAGGGAGAAAGCAGAGCTGCTTAACTCATAATTTGCATCAGTCTTCACACAAAAAGAAACTATAGCCGAAACAACCAAAAGACAAACTAGAAACAAAAATTAAAATAAGCAAGAAAATAGTAAGAGAACATCTATCTGACCTTGACGAATATAAATCACTGGGACCCGACAGATTACATCCCAGAGTTCTGAAGAAGCTGGCAGATGTTATCTCAGAACCATTGCACCACATCTTTCATAAATCCTGGAACACCAGGAAAGTACCTGAAGATTGGAAAAGGGCTGATGTGGTTACCATCTTCAAGAAAGGAAAGGAAGAAAAAAACAGACCCAGGAAACTACAGACCAATTAGTTTAACCTCAATACCTGGAAAGATCCTAGAAAAGATAATAAAAAAACAAATCTGCAAACAACTAGAAGCAAACAAAGTTATAACTAGTAACCAGCATGGATTTGTTAAAAATAGATCATGCCAAACCAATCTTATTCCATTCTTTGATAAAGTGACTAAACTAATAGATCAGTGAAATGCTGTGGATGTAGTAAACTTAGATTTCAATAAGGCATTTGATAAACTATTCCTTGGTAAGCTAGAAAAAGGTGAAATAGACAACATCACCAGCAGATGGATCTGTAGCTGGCTGGCAAACTGTGCTCAATGAGTAGTCCTCAATGGCACTACATTCACATGGAGAGAAGCAGTGTGGTATCACAAGGTTCTGTCTTAGGCCCAGTACTCTTCAATATCTTCCTCAATGACTTAAATGTGGGAATTGAAGGTGAACTCATAAAATTTGCAGATGACACCAAACTGGCAGGAGTAACCAACACCCCAGAAGACAAACTCAGGATCCAAAAAGATCTTGAAAAACTTGAGCAATGGGCCCTATCCAACAAAATGAGTTTCAATGTGGAAAAAAGCAAAGTTTTACATTTAGGCAGGAAAATCCAAAGGTTTAAATATAGATTGGGCAAGACCTGGCTTAAAAACAGTAACTGTGAGAGGGACCTTGGACTCCTAGTGGACGATCACTTGACTATGAGCCAGCAGTGTGCATCAGCAGCCAAAACAGCTAATACAAGCCTGGGTTGTATAAACAGAGGCATAGAATCGAGATCACATGAAGTATTAGTACCACTTTATAAAACCATAGTAAGACCACACCTGGAATATTGCAGCCAATTTTGGTCACCATATCACACAATAAATGTTGAGAGTTTGGAAAAAAATTCAGAGAAGAGCAACTAGGATGATTAAGGGCCTGGAGACTAAAACATACAAAGAACGGCAGCAGGACCTGAGTTTGGCTGGTCTAAAGAAAAGAAGAAATAGGAGAAACATGATAGCAGTTTTCCAGTATTTGAGGAGCTTTCACCAAGAAAAAGGATGTCACGTTATTCACCAAAGCACCAAAGGGCAGGGCAAGAAACAATGGTTGGAAACTGATGAAAGAGAGAAGCAACCTGGAATTAAAGAGAAACTTCCTGACAGTGAGAACAATTAACCAGTGGAACAGCTTGCCTTCAGAAATCATGGGTGCTCTATCACTGGAGGTTTTTAAGAAGAGACTATAGACAGTCACTTGTCTGAAATGGTATATCTTCTCCTGCTTGAGGGGAGGGCTGGACTAGAAGACCCCAAGGTCTATTCTGTTCTATTCTATTCTATTCTATTCTATTCTATTCTATTCTATTCTATTCTATTCTATTCTATTCTATTCTATTCTATTCTATTCTATTCTATTCTATTCTATTCTATTCTATTCTATTCTATTCTATTCTATTCTAGTTAGTCTAGTCTAGTCTAGTCTATTCTGTTATCAAAAGGATTCTCCATTATTACTCTTAAAGCAAAGAACAGAATTAATTCTCAGATAAAAAGCCCAGAAATATATCAGAGATTCTCCAAATATTGCACAACTCTCTGACATCCCTTCAAGTAGCAAATGTGTATTTACAACACTTGATCAAATTGTTCAACTTCATGAAGAAGCATAATGGTTCCAGCAAACAGAGTGATAAATGCTTCAGTATTCCACAATCCACATTCTGTGACAGGGAAGAAACACAGCTGGGGATTCTATTTTTTTGCTGTGTTCATTCCTGCACAAGCTGGGTGAGTTGGCACACTCTATGTCTGAATTCTCTTGCTTGAATGAAGTTCTCTTTGAATAAATGAATGAAGAATGCCAGCTCCAAGATATATTTCATTCAATATATGCCAGCACATTTTCGACAACCACAGTGACTAAATACCATTTTGATTAGAGTTCTGCAATGCTTTGAAATTGATTTCAAATAGTCCTTCAGTGCATGTACGAAGAAAATACAGCAAGTCACATATTTTTCAAGATTGTGAGACACTCCCATACAATCAGATACATATTTCTTAACTGAAATCTATGATTGCGCAGCTCCAATCTTTATAAAATGAGCAAGGTGACTAATGTGCTGAAAATATTGAAATTTCTGGTTCTTCCTTTATAATGTTTCTGCAGTTTAGTTGGTTACAGATGGTTGTATAAGATATTTAAAAAGTTATCATGTTAAGAGAAACCACAGAATGTAGGAAATCAAAACCAAAGGCAGATAAATAGTCAAATTGTAGGATGTGTAGAGGAAATAAGAGCTGAAATCCTCCCTCAGCCTGCTGCTTTCAGTCTGTAGTTTAACAGAAGAACATAAACAGAACAGAAGGCTTATAAACTCCTGACCAAAAAAATACAACAAATTTATAACAAAGATGATCTCTGATTTTCTTTTAGTCCAAAGATAATAACAATACCATCCTCTCTAATTTTAAATAAATATCTTAAAATATTAATAAACATTCTAAAATAACAATTTTAAAAAATATTCTTCTCTTAATTTTAGTCTAACAGATTAAAAAAGTGTTACATGGGAATAACCTTATATTTAAAAACTATGATATTTCTCTAATCCAGACATGTCAAACTTGTGATGTCATGTGACATTGCCCAACGTATTGGAGCTTTTTCGCCATTGCCGGCAATGGGGTGGGTGTGATTTTCCGATGATGCGTCCAGCCTGTGGGTCGGCAGTTTGACACCCTTGCTCTAATCTATATCAATCTAACTGTCAAATCCCAAAGACAAAAGTTGTTTTTTCTCCTTATACTGTAATAAATCTAGCAATGGTGGCCAACCTGCAAGAAATTTAGTCATTAATATCTCTAAGCAAAGCAGTAAATTTTGCCATCTCAACTAGGTCCATTACTTTAAAAATCCATTCTTCTATTGTGGTTACATTTTCCTCTTTCCGTCTTTGAGTATATAGCAATCTTGCTATTGATGTCATATATAAAAAACAAAGTTCTTTTTTTCACCTGTTTGTCTGCTATCCCTAAAAGCAAGGCTTTAAGTTTAAGTTTTACATCCAGTTTCCAAACTCACAAAAATATTTGATTTCAAATTTCTTAGCTTTCCTATATTCTCTGGAATAGGGCGGCATAGAAGTCAAATAAATAAATAAATAAATAAATAAATTAATAATAATAATAATAATAATAATAATAATAATGTCCACCAAAGATGACAAAAAGTATCTTCAGACCGATTACATTTCCAACATTTGTTTGAAACTTCCTTATACATCTTTGATAATTTTTCAGGAATTAAATAGTATTAATACATGATTTTATATAATTTTTCTTTCAAATTATAATTTCATGCAGATTTCAAACCTCAAGATTAAATTCAATAACATTTTATAAAATGAGATGTTTATCATTAGTACATTAGTATATAATTGCTCTTCAAACTCCATTTTTTAATAATCTACTTTGAAATAGGGGCAGCTTTCTGTTGTGTACTGTGCAATTATTGTGTTTCCCAGCCCATTATATGTGAATGTATGCATGTATATATGTATTAATTAATTAATTTACTAAAATAAGTAAAAAGAATATATGCAGATTCGAGCATAAAGCAAAGACTAAATATACATAAAACATAGAAAAACATAAAAAAACATCCTCCACATAACCAAGAGTGGGCATCATCACCCACTGGAGTCCCAGGCTCATGAAGAATGGTTGGATGGAGCTGAATCAGTAAGTCGAAAGGTCTAAATTCACCAAAATGTCATTCTTTTGACATTTTTTTTCTTTTCTGAAAAAAAGAAATATTCAGAGATACTTTTTGAAAAGTAGCAGAACAGATTAAAACTTTTTACGGGCAGTAAGAATAACAAAGAATGACAAAAACACTTCTTTCAAGTCTGTTGAAATGTGTACAATAGAATAGAATAAGTGCATCAGATACTAAAGAAACGCTAACATATATCAATTAAAAAAATAGTGAACTCATGTTTTGGTTCTGTTGTCTTCAAATGATATCTTTTGCAGCAGGAAACTATGACAGAGTAGAAAGAGTGATTTGAAATCTGAGAGTTTGAGAGTAATGAACTATGAAGATACCACGGAAAAGTGGTGCAATGTCAGATGAATTGAAAATGTTGAATGTCTGTATCTTCACAAGGGGAAGAAAAAGAGGCACCATAGAACTAGAGATGATTCTTACATAAACACTTGAAAATATTCTACAAGAACCTCAAAAACAACACAGATATATTTTTGAATCAATAATATTCTTTATAAATTGTGGTTATGTTGTATAAATATTATGTCTTGACTGTAAAACTGAAAAATTATAATTCTATAATAATAGGTTACAATAGGTAACAATAAAATTTAACAAGATTTTTAACTTAATAAACAGAAACAATAGGCAGAGATATAGTATGGGGGAATCTTGTCTTACAATAATATTTGTGAAAAGATCTGGAATAGTATCTGACTGCAAATTGATTATTATTTATTTTATTCTTATGTTTCTGATATAATTTAAGATATACTTTTAATGTTAAATAACAGTGCTATGTAGACCAGGAACTAAAGATATTACTAAAAGGCACATCACAGAAAAGAATCTCAACATTTATAGAAATGTAATTTTAAAAATAATTTAGTATTGATCCATATATTTGTGATATATTAAAACTTCTTTATGTAACATTTCTACAACATAAAATATTACATAGAGGAATGATACCAATTAATTTGTTTGTTTGTTGCTGCCTTCAAGTCAGTGTTAACACCTAGCAACATCCTAATCTCTCCAGTTTTCTTGGTAAGATTTCAGAAGTGGTTGGCCATTGCCTGCATTCTAAGGCTGAGGCAGAGTGACAGGGTCAAGGTCACCCAGCTGGCTTTCTAGCTAAGCAAGGATTAGAACTCAATGAATCCTGATTTCAAGCCCATTTCCATAATTCCTATATTAATTACAGAAAACTGACTCTTTGTAAAAACTCTCTGAAGACAAATAAAAATCACATTGCAATATAATATGTCTCTCTTGAAGAATCCAGGTCATATAAGAATTCTGCTGGAAGCATCTTTAATTACATCATTAATTAATTATATCTGGGAATAATGAGTTTGAGTTGGATAATAATAATAATAATAATAATAATAATAATAATAATAATAATAAGATGATGATGATGATGATGATGATGATGATGGAAGGGACTTTGGAAGTCATCTAGTCCAACGCCCTGCTCAGGCACCCTACACCATTTCAGACAAATGGCTGTCAAGTCTCTTCTTAAAAACTTCCAGTATTGGAGCATTCACTGCTTCTGGAGGCAGGTTGCTTCACTGGTTAATTGTTCTAACTGTCAGGAAATTTCTCCTTAGTTCTAAGTTGCTTCTCTCTTTGGTTAGTTTCCATCCATTGCTTCTTGTCTTACCTTCAGGTGCTTTGGAGAATAGCTTGACTCCCTCTTCTTTGTGGCAGCCCCTGAGATATTGGAACACTGCTATCATGTCACCCCTTGTCTTTCTCTTCATTAAACTAGACATATCTAATTCCAGCATCAGTGGCTATGAGTTGTACTCTATGTTTAACTTGATATTTCCTCTATGTTCCCAGTCAAAGACTATACAGAAAAAAAATTCTTGGACTATCGTACACAATTAGCAGCTTGCAGTTACCAACTGTCTTCAAAGATATATATCAGATACCAGATTTTGATCTGGAACCTGCTTCTTTCATGTCACACTTAGGAAAGTATAGATGTCAAAAGAAGATTGCTGAGAATCACAGAATAAATTATGCCACATTTCAGGACAATTTGTTCTTAAATTGTACTAAAACTGTCTTAGCAATTATACAATTAATCCATTTCCAACTTTATACTGGTAGGAAACTGTTCTATCTGGTTTCTGAGAAGATGCAAACATTAGATACAATCCTTGACTGCATGTTATTTACTGACATCCTACTGAAACAATGCATTAGATGAAGAGGCAAGAGACATTTCATTTTTGATGCCATTTTCTTTTCTGAAAAGCAGCTGTCATTGACTAAGTCTCTAAATAACTTATTTATCCTTCAAATTATTATTGCATGGCTGCAGCTGTAGTTCCACATTTATTCAAATACAAGGATAGGTTTTAGGAGGGATTGGTGCTGTTTCTGTAGATTTGGTTGCATTCATCCAAATAGTGAATGTTCAGCCTAGCTGTAATTAAATGTGATATCCATTAAAATATTACTTACAAAGAAGCATCAATAAACAATAGCAAACCAGCTAATTCACTAATAATAAGACACTCAAAAGTCCTTAATTAATATATCACTTAATCTAAAATAATATTACATAATCAATGCATAATAAAGAGACAGAGAAAGAAAGAATAAATATTTACAAAAATAAATGTTGTTATATATGTATTTAAATGATAAAGATAAAAGAAATATATGATATAGTGTGCAAATATATACAGTATAAAAGCAACTTTTGATAAACTTTCAAGATGAACTATAAAAAAACAAGATTAACAAGCTTTTAAATATGGAGCATGAGATCAAAAAGAAAATCTGACTGTTAAGTACACAAAAGTACTCATATCTCTTCAAAATGCATTACTCAGTCATTGTAAGCTGCCCATTTTAGATTCACTTACCAAGAAAATGCTTTTCAGCTTTAACTCTACAGATATAACTTCTAAAATATGCTGTCATTCAAGTATTGTCAGAAGCAAGCTAGGAAATGCATAATAGCTATAAAATAGTTTCAAAAATCGAGGGGACATAATGCTCAAGACTATGTCTCAAAATCAAAAGAAGCATAGTGATAAAAAGTGTATTGATTTTTTAAGAAAGTGTATGAATAGTAAGACCTCTCTAATATTTAGTTTATTTAAGAATACTGGTACAACACTTTTCATTTAGTTAAAAATGAAAAAAAATCTCCACAATTTACATGCTTTTTCAATAATTGTACAAAGCAGAATAATGTATAATAAAAGAATGCAAGGAAAAGCTTAAGTAGGAAATAAAAAGAGCAAGAATGTGGTAAGGATCTACCAATAATAGTGATAATCTTCATTATCATATGGAATGCAGCACAACTGCATATTTGAATTTCCAAGTTTGGATAATTTACTACTTGCTTCAATTCTGCTTGGCATGCTATTGGGAACCCAGAAGTTCACTAAAATAAGATGAATCTATTTTTTTCTCCTATGAGAATTTCTCAATTCTGCTCTGGGGGGTTTCCAAAATTAATGATCAGAATGTCCCTTTGTAGAAGATAATTATTCTAAACAATTCTGAATGTCTGTAAATATTGTTCTTTTCCTGACTGCTGACTAGCTAACTATGGTAAATCAAACATATCTAGAGCCACAAGGCCAGATACAATAAAATATCCAACAGAAGAACTGTTACTAGCCATGAGCAAGAGGTGTATATCATTCCACATTGATTCCTTCTCTGAGATTTCAGCATGGGTACTGGGAAAAGGCTAATATAATTAAGATGACTATCTAATAATATCTACTAATTGAACAATGGATAATATAGGTAAAATCTGAAACAATGAGATTCCTTGAATAATAAATATTTGTATTGTTCCTATTTTATAGAAGTTGGAAAGTTTGCAGAGTTGAAGAAAAAACTTTTAGGAGAAAACCGTTAGCTCTAAAGCATGATATTAACCTCAAGGTAACAGAAGAACCCCTAGACTTTCCTTATGATTTATAATGTGATGAGTTTTATTCCTAATTTCAATCTATATGTGGTTCCCAAAGCGCTTCCTGTTCTCCCAGGGCTTTTTGCTTAATGTTAATGTATTCTGCCTCTCCATCGTTCCTTCTTCCATTTCTCTGTCCTTATTTCTGCTACTTTCTTCATCTTCAACCATAGAAGATATTTGGGTTATGTGACCTTTCAAAGTGTATTTATTCAGAGCAGATCATATTTTTCAGGGTTTTTTTTTACTAGAAGCAGTCATTTGCAGAAGGCAAATTACCCACTTTTATTTTGTCTTCTTTTTCTCTTTATAAAATGGCAATCTGCTCTTCTTTCAAATGTCATATACATTCTTTCTATTTACAGCTTCCTCAGCAACTAGAGATGTAAGCACTTATCTACCAAGTAACTCAACTGCGAATATGTAAAAGTGACCAGGTCGGCATGTATAAAGGAGCTTTTACATTTGCTTAAGCAGTGGTGGGATTCAGATATGTGAACAATTGGTTCTCTGTATGGATGCCACTTCCAGAAGTCCATTCTGGGCCTGGGCAACAAAAAATTAGCTACCGGTTCTGCCGAAGTGGTGCGAACCGGCTGAATCCCACCACTGCCCTTAAGCATGCTATTCTGCAGTAAACTAAAAAAACTGCTTTTGAAACACTGAGAATTGTGAAATATATTGATCTGATAAAATAAATAAGATGTGGGAAAGGTAGCTATTGGGAGTAAGAGATAAAATAGAACAGCTTGATCAAAATGTTCCATTGCTAAACTTCAGAAGAAAAAAATGTAAATGAAAATTAACTATTAAATAATTACTCACCATGAAATCCTATGGTTGAAAGGGACATTTGTGTCACTGAGTCTTCCTCTGCTAAGTGCAGGAATCTGTATTACAAGCACAGTTGGCTGCCTAGCCTTTGCTTAAGCACATCCAATGAAGGGGAGCCTACCACCTCTATAGTGGTAAAAGACTCTTACTGTTTGGGTTTTTACCCCTGACATTCATTTGGAATTGAATGGAAAATTAGGTAAAATTGGTGTGGCAAGATTTGTTCTTAATAAATTAATGTCTTCATGATCTGAAGCTTTCCAAGGTTATCAGTGTAAGATTAACTAGTCTATAATTTGATGGATATTCCTTTAGCTTCTTATTAAAGATAGGTTCAATAATCTCTAACCTCCAGTTATATGACAATTAATCAGTTCTGCAGTATTTTTCAAAGATAATATGTAAGTTTTCACTGATTTAATTATCTATGATATAATTCATCTAGTTGTGGACATTTAAATTTATTCAAAGTAAACAAGGATTCCCTCATCATATTTCTATCAAGCTCAGGCTTCATTCTACTTTTAAATTTGGATCTTCACAATTTCCTAGTGAATACACTATTATGTTAGAAAAGATTGAACTGATATAATACAATATAGTATATTTTTATATTATTCATTCTAATATCAATCCCTTACTTATTATTTAGATTTACCTGAAAAGTAATATATGGCTTTTATTTATTTACTTGCCTACATATCCAGCACTAAAAATCGTGTTTGAGGCATCTTATAATAAAATATAGATAAACTGTGGTTAAAACATGAATATTCTTTGAGGAATCTAAATAATTGCCTTTACTAGAATATCTCTATATTTGTCAGGAATAAAAGAAAAATTCAAAAGTCTTTCTGAACAAAATGTATGAAAGGACAATAAAAATCAAGCTATGACCCTGGACATCTCTGGGTGACAGTGGTATGCAAGGTCTCTGGGCCACTCTCATACGAAGTGGCCTTGGACGATGGTTGAGTGATCCGGTGACACATCGATCAACTTATTCTCTTTCTTCCCCTCTCCTGACTCTGCTCTCAGGGGGGAGAAGGACCACAACTATGATCGTGAACCATAGTTTCTCCGCGAAAGTGGAACTTCCTAGGTGCCAGTAGGGGTTTTGCCATGGAGGCGGCTCCTGACTCTGGCACTCCTGACCCTGGCACCGGCACCAGGTCAATGGGACATTGCTCGCAATCGGCTTTGCAGGCCAATCCATCTGCTGGTCTTGGGTTCATGGGACAGTGCTCCCAAGAGGGGTCCATTGTGGACTTGGGGAATTCCACCCCACCAAGGAACTCTGGTCTGGGTTTAGAGGATCCAGCCAGTCAGCAGCATGGAAGGTCGCCTGAATCTGAAGGTAGGCATCAAAGTCCTGGTCTGCCTAGCCTGGCAGGCGAGCTGGCAGACCAGGCCATCACAACTGCTCCAAGAAGGTCAGGGTGAGCCAGAGGTCCACCCAAGCCCTTACAGGAGTATGTCAGTAGGTGGGCAGGTGTAGAGTTACTTAGAAATCAGAATGCGCTCAAAAGAACAAGTGTTCAGTTATAATCATGCACAATAATAAATATCCTTGTGGGAGAGGTAAAGGATTGATAAGGTATTATCTGTGTAATAGTAAAGTATTATGTTTTGAAATAAGAGAGGAAGGGTGTTATGTCCTGGGTCTGCTGAGAAATTAAGCAGATGCAGGAGGCTGCAGAGAGGCCTGGGCAGACATGAATGCCCAGGACCAGACAGGCTGTCTCCCGCCTTGTGCACATGCACAAGGTGGGAGAAATGCCTTGCATTGATTGGCTGTAACTGTCCCTGCAAGGAGGTATAAGAACAATCCTCGCCATTTTGTTTTGGTTCTGTTGTGACTGTAATAAAGACAAGACTGCTTGTTACTCCTGCTCGTCTCCATGCCTTTTACTTAGAAACAGAACAGTCAAGGCCATGGTTTTCCCAGTTGCAACATGAAAGTTGGACCACAAGAAAGGCTGAGTGCAAAAGAATTGAAGCCTTTGAATTATGGTGCTAGAGAATACTCCTGTGAGTCCTCTGGACTGCAACATGATCAAACTGGTCAGTCCAAGGGGAGATCAACCCTGACTGCTCTTTAGAAGGCCAGATCCTAAAGTTGAAACTCAAGTACTTTGGCCACCTAATGAGAAGGAAGGATTCACTGGAGAAGAGCCTAATGCTGGGAAAGATTGAGGGCAATAGAAGAAGGGGACAACAGAGAATGAGGTGGCTGGATGGAGTCACTGAAGCAGTAGGTGGAAGCTTAAATGGACTCCAGAAGATGATAGACGACAGGAAAGCCTGGAGCAACGTTGTCCATGGGGTCGCGATGGGTCAGACATGACTTCACACCTAACAACAACAATATATAGTAAGTTATGGTAATCAAAATGGGATAGAAATGGGAGCAGATCTGAAGACTATATTATACTAAAGGCTGATATTTTAGACCAGCGGTTCTCAACCTGTGGGTCGCGATCCCATTTGGGGTCGAACAACCATTTCACGGGGGTCGCCAAACAACGCAGTCCGCCATTTTTTCCCCTTTTCTTTAGCTGTGCTACGCCATTTTTTCCCCTTTTCCTTAGCTGTGCTACTCCCTCTTATTTTATTGGCTTTTGAAAGCCAATAGGAATTGTCCAGGCTGTCTCTGCCTTGCTGAGCCTGCCAAAAGTCCCAGTCTGCAAACGGTGCTGTGAGTTGTCTGCAGCGAAGGCGAGCTCTCCGGAAGTTTCCACCCCTCCCTGCTGAGCAACTACTAAACCTATAAGTAAAAGAGGGCCAGGGGTGGAAGGTGGGAGGCTGGCGGGTGCAGGGAGGGTTTTTGGCATGCGTGGGGCCCGGTTGGTGGCTTACCTCCCTTGGGCTGGTGGCCCAGCCCATGGTCGCCCTGTGCCGTCGCTGCCATGGCTGCCCAGGAGCGCCTGGGCCTGCCTGCCACCGCCCCAAATGGGTGGCAGCGAAGGCAAGGCTAGCGGGGCAGCGGTGGGCACAGGGAAGGTTTTTTGCATGCGTGAGGCCCGGCGGGTGTCTTACCTCCCTTGGGCTGGGCCAGCTGGTGGCCCAGCCCGTGGTCGCCTTGCACCGTCACCGCCGCGGCCGCCCAGGAGCACCTGAGCACCTGGGCCTGCCTGCTGCCACCCCAGATGGGCGGCGGCCTACACCTTGGCCGGCACAGGGGGCAGCACCGCACATGCGTGGCGCAGGGGGCAGCACTGCGCCTGCACGGCGCAGGGGGCAGCACCGCGCATGCGCGGTGCAGGGGGTAACGCCATACATGCATGGTGCAGGTCGGGGTCGTGGCCTGAAAAAGGTTGAGAACCGCTGTTTCAGACAATATCATTTGGGTAGAGTCCCTAATTTAAGGGATTCTAAGTTAAATCCCTATCCATTCAGTTGTAAAACTTTCCAAATGTTTGTGAGTCAGACACACTTACTCAGGCTAATATAGGATTATTATGCAATTAAAAACGGATAGGAATAAAAATATAATTTAAAGTGATAAACTGGCTTTTAGTGATAAACTGTGCCTCAGTAAAAGAAAGTTATGTATCAGCACAATATTTACTTAAATAAGTAAAGAAACAAATAATGCCTAGACTGATTTAGTCAGTGAGCAATCATGAAAACTGGATAAGAATTAAATATTATACTATTTTACTACTTGTTTTAACATATATTTTAATGTCATAAAACACCTTGCAGCACCTTAGAAATCAGGAAGTTTATATTGCTTATTAATATATATTCCTTTCAGGCGTATTTTTATTTGATATATATTGTATACATATTGCATATATACACAAATCTGCTAGGAAATAGTGAAATAATATTAACAACTACTCATTAAAATTAATTGCCTATAAAATAAGATAGCCATCTATAAATTACTTAATTCTGCTTCTGCAAATATTTTAATGTATGCAGACCTATTTTTTGCTCACAAATCAGTCTCCTACACATAGCATAAAGGTCCACACATAGACATATGTGCCATAATTTCATTATACTAGGGATGTAATTGTGTCCTTGTATAATAACATAATGATGCAATTATGCAAGTGTCATCATTAGTCTTGGAGGTTACTTATGCAAATACATACATATTTTATCCATATTTCAGTTCATAAAAAAGAACAAAATAAAAGGAAAGTGGGAAACCAAAGGGAGACAGAATGAAAAAAGCTAAAGAGAAGATAAGAAGAATGGAAACAAAATTGGGTGGAGATGAGGAAAGGGGTTGAGAGAACGGACAGAAAACAGGAAAAAAGGGTTAAATTCAGCAAACAATAGTTAATCTTGAAATACATCCAGGCTTTCCATTTTTATCTCTCTTAAGTATGATCATGATTACTAATTCACAGTAATTATTGGGGAGAGGGGAATATTTTTCCTATTAAAAAACTGGCTAACAGATCAGATTCCAGTAGGGAAGAATGTATGGGTTGGTGGGGGAACTTCTTTTTCCTCCAGCACAAAGGAAGAAACCATAAATTGATCTATTTGGCCTCTGTTCATATAAATCACAGAAACTGAGGTCCTTTCCAGCCTTAATGTGCCAAAATCTTTTTTTTTTCCCATCAAAAACTCAGTCCCTTTCATAGGGCCTTATAAAATCAAATTCTAATCATTAGCAAAGTCTCTCAATTTAAAATTCTCATTTTTAAATCTTTGGCCCCGTTACGTGAAAACATCCTTTACTTTTATGTTTGATAAATATTAGTGATATTTTCATATGCACAAAGGTGAAAGGACTTATAAATACAATAGAAGAATGGTTGTTGGAAATGACAGAATTGACAGTTTTGATTAAAGAAAATATTTTTTTTATGGAAAACACTTTTGGATTTTTTATGAAAACTGGAAGAAATTAAATGTTGATTTTAGATTTGATGATTAGAATTATATGTGATTATAGAAATAATGTAGACAACTTTTAACCTTAGAATAACCTCTGATATATATTTTCTGAGGTTTTCGCGGGTGTTTGTATGTAGGTCTTTGGTTCTTTGGGTTTTCTCCCACGTAGAATTTGAAGTGTCTTGGCGATGTTTCGACGAAGTCTCATATATATACATACCCCGACAACGCTAACAGAATCAGACTCGAAATCACCAACATACTCTGCACCAGCAAGCCACCCAAAAGCAACTTAACCAAAGAGGAGCAGACAGCACTACTTAACCTGAAACAAGACACCAGCATAATAATCCTACCAGCAGACAAGGGCAACGCCACGGTGATCATGAATACATCTGACTACCAAACCAAATTAACCAACCTACTCCAAGACTCCACATACAAACCCCTAAACACAGATCCCACCACCTACCTGGATTTGTCTGGGCTGTCATGAGTATGGGATGAGGTGGGGTTATTTATCAAGCATTTACAAAACTGTAGGTTAGAGGAGAAATGAGAATTTCAGTGACTGAAAGTTACTGAATGTTAGTTCAGTGTTTGTATAACTCATTTGTTCTGCAAAAAAGGAATGGGTTCTGATTTTTCATATGATAAGCAGTTATAGACCACTTTATTCTAGAAGTGTGTGTATTCTATCACATCTATAATATAGTGGTAATAGCTAGTTCTGGCTACTTATAGCTACTTATATAGAAATTTGTGTGATATGCACTGTATTGAATGTGTTTCATATCTTGTGCTTTTTGGCACATTGCATTCTTTATACTCAAATGGATGGGACCAACTATTACAGTCATATCATTGCACACAATCAACTCATACTATAAAGTTAATACTTATTCTCTTTCTTCCCCTTTCCATTTTATCTCTCAACCATATATACTATTGGTGATATATTTTATATAAGCAGAAGGCAAGCTATGAAAACAAGTAAAACATACCTATATTTTTGTAATTAATGCAGCATACTTTACATTGATAAATAATATCAATGGATAATAGGAATGCATACGTCCATTCCAAACACAGTATCATAAACAAAGTTTCTGCTTTTTGCTCAACTATATTTGATCTAATGCATAATATTCATGATATTTTTGAAGATAATGGCTTCTGCCCTCTCTCAAAATGGGGGAATATTGTACTTAGAAAAATGGCTGTGGTTTGGGTTCTTCAGTAATCTGCATTGACCATACAATTTAATGGGGATAAATTGAGGAGGGTTATCATCATTGTTATCAGCTCATCTTTAAGTTGAATCTTCTTCAAATAACAATTGCAATAGCAGTTAAACTTCTTTACTGTCCCACAGTGTTTTGCAGCATTCTCTGGGCAGTTTACAATGCCAGCATATTGACCCCCAAAATCTGGGTCCTCATTTTACCAATCTCAGAAAAATAGAAGGTTGAGTCAATTTTGAGCTCCACCAGGATCAAACTTCCAGGCTGTGGGCAGAGTTAGCCTGCAATATTGCATTGTAACCATAGCACCACTAGGGCTCTAGTGAAATGTATAAATGCCGTACATATCTTGATATGCTCCCTGTAGATTTTAGGGGAATGATAAGTTTCTCAGCTTTTTAAAAGTTCCAAGATTATATCTTTTAAATGGGCATTTAATTGATGATGACTTTGATCTTGATATAATTTTTAATTTTGCTGTGATATGCAATATAAGGTACTGAGGGGGTAGGAGCCAGAACTCCTGCAGGAAAAACAAGAGTATTTGTGATAGACCTAGAAGATTGGATATAGGAATATGGTCATAGAAACAAGCTACATTCCGGTTTCATATTTTAAAAAATTATTAAAACAAATATTTAAAACAAATTTTATTTTGTAAAAAATGAAACAGGAGTGTAGTTTGTAATAATCACTCTTCATAATAATCACCCAATAGGAATTTACCAGTGCCCTGCCTAAATCAGTAGCATCCCAGGTATTTTTCAGTAGTACCCATATTAATCAGATTCACGTAAATATACTAGCATCATTTCTGTATCATTGCCACTTGGATTCCACTCAAAATCTAGTGCTTAGAACTATCAATTATTTACAAATCCTTTTCCTTTAATAAGTATGAATATATTTGCATCAATAGTCACTTAGAATATAGTAGATAGTAGAAATTGACTCATATTTTTTCAACTTATTTTCTTTTTAAAAAAACAAAATATGTTACAATTATACTCCAATAATCTCTTATAAATACTAATTTCTATAATTAAACATTTATTTACTAAGAAAAACGGAGTTTAGTAGTTGCACGTATGTTGCACATATACTGGCATTGTCTCTGTGATCCCTTGCATTTAGGATTAGTAACTGTAATTAATGAGAAGCCTGATTTCAATTTTGAGATTAAAGCAGTATATCCATTTAAAAATGTGTAGGCTGTATTATTGATGTAGATTATTATTGTTGTTATTTTCTCTTTTATTTTGGTGAGAGAAAGATCTTATCAGGTATAACCGTCTTCTGCCTCATGAATCCCAGCGACCGGTTAGGGCGCATAGGGTTGGCCTCCTACGGGTCCCGTCTGTTAGACAGTGTCGTCTGGCGGGGCCTAGGGCAAGGGCCTTCTCCGTTGCTGGCCCAGCCCTCTGGAACCAACTTCCCTCAGAGGTTCGTAATGCTTCCTCCCTCCTGGCCTTCCAGAAAGCACTAAAGACACATCTATGCCGACAGGCTTGGGGCATATGAGCTGGGCCCTAAGAGTGTCCCGCCATCAACAATTGTGAGTTGAATGTGTTTGTATGTTGTGTGAATGATATTAATTTTTAAATTTTTAAATTAATTGTGTTTTTTAATTGTGTTGTTGTTGTGAGCTGCCCCGAGTCTTGTGAGAGGGGCGGCATATAAATTAAATTTAAATAAATAAATAAATAAATAAATAAATAAATAAATAACTAAATAAATAAATAAATAAATAATTAGATCTAGTTTCTGTAAATTTCAAAAGGGGTTAAAAGTAACCACCAGACCTTCAGGCTTATGATACTGTATGTATGCAACTTCAGAGCTGACAATTGCCAATTGATATTAACAACATTAATCAGATTATATTTTATCATCTGATCTACATTGTTGGAAAATATAATTATAACTCTGGTCACTTGTTATCAGAAATATTTGAAATATTTCTCAGTGTGACTTTTTAAATGCATTTTCAAGGTGTATCAGTAAATTAGAGAACAAAAGAATAGTGTGCTTTGTAAGCACTAATACATTCACAGATCTGTTGCTAGAAGACAAAACTGATGTTCTTAAAAGTCCAATGTAGCAAGATCCCTGGGCAAAGGACTTTTTTGTTTTTGTTTTTTGTTAAGAAAAATACTACAATTTACAATATAAAAATTAATTATTTACACATAACTAAATAATACCATATTGACAGCACTGAGTTCCTGTTAAACTGAAAACATAAATTAATGTTCTAGTGTTTAATGTTGGTAATCTTTGCTTCATGTGGTGTTTAAATGGTTATCTTTTAAATCCATGATTGTTCTCACAGGCTATTACTTCTGAATAAAACATTTAGAAATCAACCTCCAAGGAGTTTATTGGAACATTCTAGAACAAATTTGCCTGAAGCAACTTTTAGTATGGAATATTCAATCACAAACCAGCAAATCTCTATAGGTTAAACAAAACTTCTAAAAAGTTTGAGGCAGCACAAGTCTTTCTGTTTCAAAATATAAAACAGGAAAGTATAGGATTATACATGAGTTGTTATTTTCATCAGATAAATGCCAAGTTTATACAAGTACTTATGCTATATACACAAGTACTTGTATAACAATATTTAAAGACACATTTATTATTGGAGAGGATAGTTAAATGTCAGAAAAAATATTTGGATTAGCAAAGTAAAGAAACCTTGTAAAGAAAAAGAGAAAGATACTTGCCTATATATTCTTTAGGTACAATTTATTCACATTTCACAGAGATAAATGTGATTTCTACAGATTGTTCAACTATACCTTATGTTCATCAGAGTGCTCATTTTAAATAAGGAGGAAAGAAAATGCAGGTACTGCATCTTGGTCAAATAGCTTGAAATTATGTATTTGCTGTCTGGAATGATGGTGATTATTGACACTACTAAAGGATAGATGAGTCCCTAATAGAACCATTATAGACCATTGTAGTATACTTTCATTATTAATTATATTAGGAAGAAAATCACCAGATTCTTTTCCAAGCCAAGAATAAAGAAAGCAGGTGGTTGTCTGAATCAGGAGTGAAATTTATTCTGAGAGTACAGTATACAAAAATCAGCTGTTAAAGATGGTAACTATTTAAGTCTCTTTCAAAAGCCTTTATATAGGAAAATCTTGCCTTTGTTCCTCAAAGGTATACAAAAACATGGTCTTTAGGAATTCTGAGAAGATTCACTTAGCTGATGTTCCAAGAAATTGGGCTTTTGTAGACAAGCACCATGCTGAGCTGTGATTTCTGATTCTTTAGCATATGTTGATTGAAAATAATAATCTCTTTGGGGGAAAGGACTTTTTTTCTTATTTGATCAAAGAGCTCTCAAGTTAGGATCAAAGAGATATCAGGTTAGGATTAGACAAAGAGTAATGTTCACCTGATTATATTTGGTGTTTCCAGTTGAACTTTGATCTTTGTCTAGAGTCTATTCTAATTTGTAACTTTGAATTACAAAAAAAAAAACATGTGAAGGGAGGACTTGATTTCCTTTCCATATTTACAGGTAATAATTTTATGTACAAAAACTATTTCATGATCAGGACTGGAAACAAATTATATTCAATTGTATACTATTAAAACTTTCATTGTCATGACCTTTAACTGGACAGAAAAATACATCATAGGATAACATTTTTTGAACCAAGATACTTTAGATGAATTAATTTATAGAATGTGTTCAGAATCCAGGACTCATGAATCCATTTGGAAAGGTTGTGGTGGTGTTGGGCTGCTGCTGTGGTCACATAGTCTTTATATTCAACATTCTGTCACAATTTCCCAGCCAGTCTGGTAATCCTTCACTCTCTCCCCCACCCACAGCAGCCACTTACATGCCTACTGCAAATGGAAGAGATTGTACACATTGCAAACATTGCACACATTTCCCAGCCAATGTCACTTCCCATGTCCCTTACCCAACTTGTGCTGCCCCCTGTGTACCTTTCCTGATCCACAAAGCAATTCTTGCATACCCCATGCATCTTCCCTGACCATGCCACCACCCTGTGCCCTTTCTCTCATCTTCATAGCACCTCTCATGCATCCCCAAGCATACCTCCTCAACTGTGCAACACCTTCCCTGACCCACACAGCACCTCTTGTGCTCCCTAAACATCCTCCCCAAGTTGTGCTCTTCTCCCACTCCTTTCCCAAGCAATGCAGCATATCTTTGGCACCCCCTCACAGGCTTCCCCACCCATACCACTATCAAAATGCCATCAATGACCTGAAGACTATTTGTTGCACATTCCCAAGCACCCTTGGTGAACTTTCCAGCACCTCCTATATACCCATATTATCCCCACATATCATTCTTGTCCAGTACCATTCCCCCACAGGCACTTCCCCCATACAGCATCTCTCATGTACCTCCAGGCACCCTTTTCATTCTATACTACATTCCCATGTACCCTCCCTAACCCATAAGGCATGTCTGGTGCACACCCACACAACCTTCCCAACCTATACAACAACTCTCATATACATCCACATACTTTTGCTGATCACACTCTCTCCTCCCTTCCCCATTTGGCAGCAGCTATTTATCTGCTTGTTGTACTTGGATTTGTTACTTCCTACTGGGTTCCTCAGTGACTTTCTCTCTTCAAGTTTCACAAGCAAAGTAAATGGAGGAGCGGGCTGGAATTAAGAGAGAGAGGAAGAGAGGGAAGGAAGGAAGGATAAATAATGAGGAAGGGAGGGAGGAAGGGAGGGAAGAAAAGAATGAAGGGTGGAAGGGAAGAAGAGAGGAAAGAAAATTTCTGATGCTCCCTGCCAGGTTTCCTCAAGGAAACTCAATGGGAATGCCAGCAGAATGTCAGAAGTCACTCCTACTCCTATTGCTCTTTTGCCAACCCATGATCAATCTGCTTTTCTGCTTAGTAATGAAATATTTTGAAATGATGACCCAATGGGGTGTGAATTATGCATCTAAAATTCAGTTCCTGCATGCCAGGAAAAATTGATGTTATTTAATTGGAGACTAAATAAATATTAATAAATATAAATATTAATAAAATCTTCCTTGGAGTTAAATACTACTAAAAGAGTCAAAAGAATTTCCCACTTTTTCATGAATCACATATGTGGATCTATCTCTTATAATTTTCTTACAAGCAAATCAGTGGCTGGACAAAAAAAAGAGCTTTGTAATAGCCTTCTACAGGATGGATACTTTATTTTATGAAAGAGAAAGAGAGTAAGAGAGACAGAGAGAAAGACACACACACAGAGAGAGATTTTCAAGAAAGAAGATATATAAATCATATGGTAAAGCAACTAATCATCTAGTTTTCTAGTGTAACTGAACTGTAATCTGTAACCAATTTCTTCAGCTGGATATTGTCTCTATAAGTTTTTTTTGAGGCAATCCTTTTTCTAAGCAGGCTAATTTTGATTAATTCAGCAACCAAACCCATATTAATTTATTATGTATAAAAAAAGGATTTCCTAGGTAATATTCATGCAAAATAGGGGATTTCAGTTGAAATAGAGTTTTATCTTCACAATAGTGCAAATATTAAAAGTTCTGTCATCCTGAAAAATAAAAAAGAAGGTATAGATTTGAATAAAATTCTTATGCCAATTTATAGAAAAATTATATGGATATGTAGAAATAATAATTTAAATAGACAGGCAATGTAGGACGTGTAGGAAAGAAAGTATACCTGCTTGCCTAATCATTCAGGTGCAAATGGTTAATGGTTAATATCATCCATTTTTAATCAAATTTTGAATATGTTTGCAAACTTCCAAAAGCTATCGGAATCGCCTATTTTTTTTCCCCTAATTCTTTTATTAGGAGCATTCCTGAATTCTCTGTTCCACTTGGCGCTTTTCTACAAATTAAAAAAGAAGAAGAAGCTGAATGCTCACCAACTACCGTAGTACATAGACACCAAATACTAAAGACACATGGTCTGTTTCAACAACATTTCAAACTGTGATGAACATTTCATTGAATGTAACAATCCAGCAAAGAAGGAAAGGCGTTTTCATTTGGATTCTATTCAATAAATGAGTAGCAACTTCCCTTATTGTACTATTGTTTACCATCTGAAAAGACGCTCTTTTCTCTTTCTTTACCTGCCTGCCTTTCCACATGCATTAACAGCAGTGCTGCTTGTTTTCTTCCTATGTGAAATTTGAGTACACTCAGACATTTTGCACTTAGCCCTGATATTTGTTTCCCAGTGTCTCTTTCTCAGTTTGCTTTAGCATTTTTCTTATGTATTATCTTTTTATATATTATTTCAAAAAAAAGCAATAAAATAATTTTCATATCTAATTACTTAAAACTAAACACTTTTTATTAATGTATATTTGAAATGGTATATGGTTGGGCTAGAGGCATAATAATTTGCAAAAGTTGTAGAATATAGAAAAGTATAGTGAGTATGAGGGTCCTTGGTTTTCTCTGAGCTTGCTTGTTTTCTTGCAGACGTTTCATTACCCAAGCTAAGTAACATCAGTGCTAGTAAGGAGTGCAGTTTGCTGTCAGTGTTAGTGGGGGGGGGTGGTCTTAGACATTCTTTGGTTGAGCTTCTTTGGCAGTTTTTTGGTTGCGGTATTGTTTACTTGATTGTTGGTCTGATGTTAACCTTGGACTTAATCTATGTTGATATGGATGCTGATTCCTGGTGGAGAGTTCTTGGGTCCTTTTGTTTCTTTTTAGGCTGGGTGATAATCCCTTTTGCATAGTCTATAGATGTTGTTAATGTCTACTGTATGTGTCTATTGATGGCTGATTTGTCAGGGTGCCAGGCTACTAGAAATTCCCTGGCATTTTTGGACTTGGCTTGGTTTAGGATGGTCACATTCTCCCAATTGAAATTATGGTTAAATCTGTCTATATATTGTGAAATTAAAGTATAGTGAATAGTTTTGGTTATTCAAGTCTCAACACTTTTATGTGCATGACAGTAGCAAAATAGCAATAGCAGATGAGCTCGATTCTGCACTATGAAGGAAATGATATGGTGGATCCTACAAATTTGATAACCTGGTACCCCATTTAGTGTTATCAGTAATCAATACAAAAGTAAGCTATTGTTAACAAAACATAAGGTTTTACTATCGGAAAATACACTCTTATGTACAACCAGTAATGAACTGTAAAATTTATCTGGTTGTCCAGCAACAGCCTAAAGAGAAGTTTTAATATGTTCCTACAAGTGTTTCTATATAGAATAAAATCTAATTCAATAATCCCAGACTGACAAGGAGAAATCTTTTTTTTCCATAAGAGGTTTTCAATAACATAACTCCATAAGGCTGATAACAAAATAGCAAGTGGCAATAATTTGAAAACACTATGGAATTTGTAGAGCATATGTCTATCCATAAGAAAGACATATGGGGAAGGAGTCTGAATTAGAGTTGGCAACCATCCAGAATATTGTTGTATATAGCAGAATATAACCACTGTGCCATATGAACAGAACTATTATTCTGCATTTATTAACCCTGGTTTCTATTGTTAGAATCCACTTTAATAAATAATGGAGGAAGTCTCCATTTGTTCAGCGCAGGCGTGTTGATCCTAGATGCTACTATTGGGATGGAAGAAATTATTTTGGCTACTCCACACCAAATAGCTCTGGAGAGTGCCACCCTTAATATTTACATACATGATCATATAAGAATAGTTTCCATACTTTTATCTAGTCAATAATATAATTATTTTCCCATTATATTATCTATATTTTGTTGTATATTATATTTCTACTATTTAGTTTATAGTCTTAATTTTAAAAATGTTTATATAGAGATTTTACTATATTTAAAACTATTGTGTGTTAGTAACACTAGTTTTTACATATCTTTTATAGGCTTTGCTGAAATAGTGGTAATTCTTATTGATATTACTGTATGCTCTTTTATGACCCAAATAAAGGATTAAAAAATCCCATGGAATTTGTTGTTATTGTTGTTTAAACCCAGTTTAAAACAGATCTTACAATATCCTGATTTTATTCTGTGTGGTATTTTGCTTTAACCAATTTGCAAAGATCCTTTGTTTAAGAACTGACAACCTATTCTTGCTCTAAAGTCAATAGCATCTCTAGCACAAATCCTATTTCTAAAGTTTATCTCCAATTAGCTGTTTCCAGGAAGAATGGTATTTGTTTAGCAGGATAAGAGTCTCAGAGTCAGAGATTAATCTTTAGCCAGTATTTGAAAAGCTTCAACTTTTAGTTTTCAACCATAGACACATAATAATAATAATAATAATAATAATAATAATGATGATGATGATGATGATGATGATGATGATGATGATGATGATGATGATGATGATAAAGTTGGAAGGGACTTTGGAAGTTATCTATTCCAACCCCCTGCTCAGGCAGGAAATCCTATACCATTTCGGACAAATGGCTGTCCAGGCTCTTCTTAAAAACTTCCAGTGTTGGCGCATTCACCACTTCTGCAGGCAGGTTGTTCCACTGGTTAATTGTTCTAACTGTCAGGAAGTTTCTCCTTAGTTCTAGGTTGCTTCTCTCTTTGGTTAGTTTCCACCCATTGCTTCTTGTCCTGCCTTCAGGCGCTTTGGAAAATAGCTTGACTCTCTCTTCTTTGTGGCAGCTCCTGAGATATTGGAACACTGCTATCATGTCCCCCCTCGTCCTTCTCTTTGTTAAACTAGACATACCCTATTCCAGCAACCGTTCCTTATATGTTTTAGCCTCCAGTCCCCTAATCATCTTTCTTGCTCTTCTCTGTACTCTTTCTAGAGTCTCAACATCTTTTTTACATCGTGGTGACCAAAACTGATGCAGTATTCCAAGTGTGGCCTTACCAAGGCATTGTAAAGTGGTATTAATACTTCACGTGATCTTGATTCTATCCCTCTGTTAATGCAGCCTAGCACTGTGTTGGCTTTTCTGGCAGCTGCAGCACACTGCTAGCTCATATTTAAATGATTGTCCACTGAGACTCCAAGATCCCTCTCACAGTTACTACTATTGAGCAAGGTATCCCGTATACTATACCTGTACATTTGGTTTTTCTTGCCTAAATGTAGAACCTTACTTTTTTCACCATTGAATTTCATTTTGTTAGATAGCACCCAGTGTTCAAGTCTGTCCAGATCCTCCTGTATGCTAAGCCTGTCTTCTGGAGTGTTGGCTATTCCTGCCAGTTTGGTGTCGTCTGCAAATTTGATGAGTTCCCCATCTATCCCCTAGTCCAGATTGTTGATTAAAATGTTGAAGAATACTGGGCCCAGAACAGAGCCCTGGGGCACCCCACTACACACTTCCCTCCATGTAGATGTGGTTCCATTGAGGACCACACACTGAGTACGGCCAGTCAGCCAACTATGGATCCATCTGGTGGTGATGCTATCTAACCCGCATTTTTGCTTTCAGCAGTAGGACTGCATTAGGAATATATCTGGCTACTTGAAACAGCTTTCATGAAAAAGTAGTTTGAACTCTTTTTAATTCATACCTACATTTAACTGAACTTCACCCAGTATAGTTAGATAGTTGCAGAGTTGCTGGAATAATTTGCACATCCCAGAGACAAAAAAAGGAAAATGGCTGCAGAACTTCTCTAGATATTCCATTAAATTTGGACATTTCATTTCCTCATGTAATGTATCAGAAAATCCCAAAATATAAACCAAACTGCTAAAAAAAGTTAAATAATCTTTTATAAATGGGATATCACCCTCATGCCTTTTAAAATCCAACTGGAATCTATGGGAGTATTATTGCATCATCAGCATTAAGCAGTACATGTAGTCCTTGGCTAATAACATTAATTGGGACCAGAATTGTTGCCTCTAAACCAGGGGTGTCAAACTGCTGGCGTGCGGGCCGGATGCATCATGTGGAAGCCACGCCCACCCTATTGCCAGCAATGGCAAAATCGGCCCGATACGTTGCGCGACGTCATGTAATGTTGTGAGTTTGACATGCCTTCTCTAAGCAATGCAGTCATAAAGCATGATGTCATATGATCATACTGTTTAGCAGCAGCCATTCTAGCACTCTTGGTTGCAGTTGTTAAGCAAATACACATGAGTCATTTACCAAGGATGTAATGTGATTGCCATCTGCAGCCTTCTCAATGACTTTGCTGGTTGGAAGCTAGTAAAGAAGATTGCAAATGGTGACCATATGACCACAAAATGCTGTGGCAGCCAAGACTCCAAGAACCAGTTCTATGTACCACTCATTTAATGTCATCACAAGTTTGAATGGTAGTTGAACAAGTGAACATTAATTGAAAATCCCCTGTATAGATACCACACTATTGCATTGATGCACTAGTTAAATAATAATGGGGTAAGATACACACTTGCTTAAGTCCATTGCTAGTTGGAACTGGGGAATATAAAACCCTGGTAGATCACATCCTACTCTGAAACTTGGTTACTCATTTGCTATAATTGGCTTCCAACCAATATAAACCTTTCTGGTAAGTATCTCTGATGTATATCTCAAGTGAGTCAGTGAGTATACAATGAAATATAAACAACAATTCTTTGCTGGTGGTATTAAATGGGCAAACTTAAAGTTTAATGTATGGTTACTTTAATTTCTAAATATCTATAATAATTATTATAGTATAAAATTAGTAAAATTTAGATTTTATTTATCAATTTCATGTAAACAGAATTAAATATTGTAAAAAATTGGAATATTTTAATAAGTTTTCAAAATGAAAAGAAATTATTGTTACACAAAACTACATATCCATTTGGGGGATTTATTCATAGAATTGGGAAATATAGTGTAAAATAAGCATATTTTTTTCATTTCATAAAATTATATATATCCTGTTTTTATAATGTCATATATTCTGTGCATATATAAAAGGGTGCTGACCAGTTTTGGAGCTAATTATATTTTGCAATTAGCTACTCTTAAATGCCAACTTGTTTTTTATCTTACAATTTAATGTAACAATTGGCTAAATTTTCATTTTAATATTTTCATTTTATTGTATACTCCTGTAAATATTTTATTAGAAAATTTCTGTGCCAACTTTGTGTGTGCCTGCACATAATTAAAGTAAGAATATTGTTGTTTTCTAATGTTGCATTATCAGGTCATATTCTACCTGCTAATGAGACAATTTGATCATAGTTTCACAACAATGGCAAAACTCTAATAATGGTTATTTATAAAGGTGTTATTTATAAAACTACATTATCTTATTTTTCTAAGTTAAAGTTACATAGCAAAACATTTCCTCCTGTTTCACTGAAATTAGACTATAGACAGTATATTCTTCAGACATTAACAGGGATTGGCAGGAAAATCAAAATGGAAGCATGATTTCACCAAAGATGTAAGAATCTGGAGTGGAGACAAGACACTATTGAGGACTCTATAAATTTGGCTTTAATATTCATAGGTCTCATATAAAAGGTTTTATTGTATCTCTAGTACAGTGGTTCTCAACCTTTCTAATGCCGCGACCCCATAATACAGTTCCTCATATTGTGATGACCCCCAACCATAAAATTATTTTTGTTTCTACATCGCCGGGTGCTGGGGGTGTGGCCAAGTGGTTGTGGCCAAGTGGTTGTGGCCACCAAGTGGTTGTGGCCAAGTGGCCGTGGCCACCAAGTGGGCGTGGCAAGAAAGACAGCCCCATTAATGCTGTGCTGCCGCTGCATGTATTTGAATGCATGTTTACCCTGCCTTTAAATGTGGGACCAAAATTTACAGAAAGTTAGTAAATAATAAATAAGAACAGGCTGCTTTCATTTGAACCATAGATTATAGTAGGGACCTGGAGGAATTTTCTTTCAGTGAAGATAAAAGAAAGTATATGAAAGAGAGGGAATAAAAAGCAAAGCAGAAAGGAATAAGAAGAGTGAGAAATGGCATGGAGGTTATAGGTTTCATGGATCAGAAATAAACAAAACAATTAAATCAGTTTTAAGAGAATAAATGGCAACAAATGGAAGATTCAAACTAGTTTTAAGGGAATAAAAGGAAATAAATGGAAGTATTAAACCACTTTAAACAATAAATGGAAGAATCAAAGCAGTTTATAAAAGGAAATAAATATCAGCAAACAAGAATGCTTTAACAAAAATTTTGTAGCCCAGATTTGATAGCATCCTCAGAGATTACATGCATATTTGTGCAGTTGTGCATTAGAATAGCACAAAATGTTGGTTTCAAATAATTTTATTGTGCAATAAATGAATGAATAAATGAAGCAACTTTGTTCAACCCCCCCATTTGCTAACAAAGTTAATAGCATGTGGGAGTCCACCCACCCCAGGGGTAGGCAACCCAAAACACTCAAAGAGCCACTTGGACCCATTTCCCACCGAAAACAAAACATTGGGAGCTGCAAAACCCTTTTGATATCTAAAATGAAGATAACACTGCAGATATCCTTTTTTTACCTTTAATGTGTGTGTGTGTGTGTGTGTGCGTGTCTTTGTGTGTGTATATATAAAATAAAGGTAAAAAAGGATATATGCAGTGTTATCTTCATTTTAGATGTAAAAAGGGTCTTTCTCTGTCACTTTCCTCTCTCTCTCTTTCTTTCCTCTCATTCTCTTTCCTCTTTCCCTCTCTCTTCTAACTTTCTCTTTCTGTCTCTTTTATCCTCTTTCCTCTTTCTTTCCTCTCTCTTTCTCTTCTTTCTTTCCTCTTTCCTCTAACTTTATTTCTTTCCTCTCTTTCTCTTTCTCTTTCCTCTCTTTTCTCAATCTTTTTTCTCTTTCCTCTCCCCCTCTCTCTTTCTTTCTCTTTCCTCTCCCTCTTTCTCTCTTTTTCTCTCTCCCTCTTTCCTTTTTCTCTTTCCTCTTCCTCTTTTTCCTCTAACTTTCTTTTTCCTCTCTCTCTCTTCTCGTTCTCTTTCCTCTTTCTCTCTTTCCTCTTTCTCTCTCTCTCCCTCTCCCTCCAGGTGAAGAGAGAGAGAGAGCGAAAGGCAGATGTGCCAAACGGACAGGGAGGGGGAGTAGGACGGGAGACAGCAGTTCCCAGCCGCCCACCTGCATCTTCAGCCAAACGGACGGCAAGGGCGAGCAGGATGGAAGGCAGCGGCTCCCAGCCACCCCCCATGTCCTCAGCCAAACAGATGGGGAGGGGAGCAGGACGGCAGGCAGAAGTTCCCAGCCCCCCCACATCTTCAGAGAACGGGTGGCGAGGGTGAGCAGGATGGAAGGCAGTGGCTCCCAGCTGCCCCCCCACATCCTCAGCCAAATAGATAGGGAGGGGAGCAGGATGGCAGGCAGCAGTTCCCAGCCCCCCCGCATCTTCAGCAGAACGGGCGGTGAGGGCGAGCAGGATGGGAGGCAGTGGCTCCCAGCCGTCCCCCCATGTCCTCAGCCAAACAGATGGGGAGGGGAGCAGGACAGCAGGCAGCAGTTCCCAGCCCCCCGCATCTTTTATTATTATTATTATTATTTATTAAATTTCTATACCGCCCCTCTCCCGAAGGACTCGGGGCGGTTTACAGCCTTAAAATTTAAAAAACATATAAATGTACAAAATTAAAATATTTAAAAATAAATTAAACAAATTAGGCCATAAAATCTATAAAACCCAATATATACAAATCCTAAAATCCTAAAAATTACAAAAATCCTAAAAATTGCACAATCCCCCTAAAACATTTTCACCCGGTTGGAGCCGGAGCTTCTATGCCAGGCCGGCCTGTTGAAAAAGGAAAGTTTTCAGTTCCCGACGGAAGGTGCGTAAGTCCGTCATCGTACGGAGTTCGGGGGGAGCTCGGTCCAAAACGTTGGAGCTCCCACAGAGAAGGCTCTCCCCCTGGGGGTCGCCAGTCGACATTGTCTGGCCGACGGCACCCTGACGAGGCCCTCTCTGTGGGAGCGTACCGGACGGCGGGAGGTATTTGCTAGCAGTAAGCGGTCCTGTAAGTATCCGGGTCCGATGCCATGGAGCACTTTAAAGGTGGTCACTAACACCTTGAACCGCACCCGGAAGACCACCGGCAACCAGTGCAGCTCGCGCAGGAGCGGTGTTACATGGGAGCGCCACGACGCTCCTGTCACTACCCGCGCGGCCACATTCTGGGCCAGCTGAAGCCTCCGGGTGCACCTCAAGGGGAGCCCCATGTAGAGAGCATTACAATAGTCCAGCCTGGAAGTGACGAAGGCATGAGTAACTATGCATAGCGAGTCCCGGTCTAGGAAGGGACGCAACTGGCATACCAGGAGAACCTGATAGAACATCCTCCCGGCCACGGCCGCCAGATGGTCCTCTAAAGATAGCCGTGAATCCAGGAGGACTCCCAAATTGCGAACCCTTTCTGCGGGGGCCACTGTTTTGCCCCCAACAGACAACAAAGGAGTCAATTGACTAAACCGGGACGACGGTAGCCACAGCCACTCGGTCTTGGAAGGGTTGAGCTTGAGCCCGTTCTTCCCCATCCAGACCCGCACGGCCTCCAGGCATTGGGTCAGCACGGCAAGAGCATCATTGGGGTGGTTCGGCGTGGAAATGTACAGCTGAGTATCATCAGCGTACAGATGGTACTCCACACCAAAACCACGGATAATCTCACCCAGCGGTTTTACATAAATGTTGAACAGTAGGGGCGAGAGGACCGACCCCTGAGGTACCCCACATACAAGGGGTCTCGGGGTCGACCTCTGACCCCCTGTCAACACAGACTGCATCCGGCCAGAGAGGAAGGAGGCGAACCACTGCAAAACAGTGCCCCCTATACCTAACCCCTCCAACCGTTGCAGCATGATACCATGATCGATGGTATCAAAAGCCGCCAAGAGGTCCAATAGCACCAGAGCAGAGGAATAACCTCTGTCCCGGGCCCGCCAGAGGTCATCCACCAATCTTCAGCAGAATGGGCGGCAAGGGCGAGCAGGACGGGAGGCAGCGGCTCCCAGCCACCCCCCCACATCCTCAGCCAAACAGATGGGGAGGGGGAGCAGGACAGATGGCAGGCAGCCAGCCTGGCTTGCCTCTGGCCTCAGTCCGTCTCTTTGCTGCTGCGCCTGCTGCCGGGAAAAATGCCCCAGCAGAAGCTGCCTTTGCCCAAAGGCTGGGAGGAAGCTCACAACTATGATATCGACCACGCCACCAAAACCACCAGCTGGGTCACCACGCGGGACAGGTGAGGAAGGATGGACGGAAGGAGGCTGAGCCAGTGGGCTGGGAAGGAGCCTTACGGGAACACCGGCGGCCGCGGGGTATTTTGTAGCCGGTGCGCCGGCTGCGAAATTGCACGAAATGGGGACAGGGTGTTCTGGGGCCACTGGGGTGTCCGGTGGCCAAGCAGAGGAAGCTCAGCAGCAGGCCAGAGACAAAACTTAGTGTTTTTGCTTGTTCTCTCTTGCTTTCTGCTGCTTGTTCTCTTTTGCTTTCTGCCACTTGTTCTCTGTCTCGCTTTCTGCCACGTGCTCCGAAACCGAAACTTCCTTAGTTTATATTGGCTTTCAAATGCCAATAGAATAGAGTCTATTGAATAGAGTCTATTCTATTGGCTTTCAAAAGCCAATAGAATAAGTGGGAGTAGCATAACTAAGGAAAAGGGGGGGAAAATGGTGGACTGCATTGTTTGGTGACCCCCGTGAAATGGTCGTTCGACCCCAAATGGGGTCGTGACCCACAGGTTGACAACTGCTGCTCTAGTAGATTACCGTAAAAACTCTTTTTTTCTATGTTTAAAAAGTTAAATGGTAGTCTGCATAAAACATTCGAAACAGTGTTCTGTGAAGCAGTTATTGAAACCAACTGGACGAAACAGAAACAAGGATACTTTGTAATATACACAAAATACTTCTTGTAGGGTTGTTATCAAATAAAAAAACAGTGCTTATCAAAAGATCCTTCCTAATGTTTGCTCCCATTCCTTTTGACTGTTGTATATATTGCTTAAAAATGTACACTTGTTCAAATGGATATAAATGCATTTGTCATATGCACAAGTATAATTTATATTAGAGCATTTTATAGTTGTTCCAGGAATGAGGGAAAGAAATCATGTTAATCAGGTAAATTTATTTTTCTATCTTTTTAAAATGTATTATTAGTAAACTTTTCTCGTTTAAACTAAAGAATTCAAGAATGAAATGTTCTCCTACTTTCTTCAATAACATTATTACATGCTTTTTAATTTTATTTGGAAAATATTTGAGTAGTTAAAGGTTTTACCATCATAGATCTGAGATCACATTTTGAGAAAAAAATGAACTGAAATAGATAGAAGTAGATCCTTAAGGAGATACCTGTAGTATATATATATAGGTTAATACCCTAGTTATATGAACTTTTGTAATTTCCATTCAGGCCCAACAAAATAGGAATAATCAGCCTTCCTATCTAATATGATTAAAAGATAATGATAAAGATAAATAAGCTTTTGTTGATTCTTTGGTGATGATGATAATAAACATGCTTGAATAGAAAAAAAATTGGCTACAAGTTATGACAAACAATTATCAGACATGATTAATTCCAAAAAATGTCATAATGTCATACTTATAGGATTTTACTGTAAGGAGAGACTACTTAAAGACTGCAGGCCCTATTTCACCAAACCTCTTTTTTTTAGAGCCGGACAAAAATATGGAAAATCAAAGTCCTCATATGTACAATGCAGTTTCACCTACTTTGTATCATCACCCCAATCACTGCAGTTCACAATCATTTCTCTCTCATATAAAGAACTAATTCCAGCTGCTTTTTTGGCATGGAATTTCTGCTGGGGGTTAAAAATAAATGTGTTTAGTTTAATCAACTATTAACAATGTTTGAGAAAATCACAAATGAATCTTAATTTCCTAAATTAGCCATATCATTGCTTAAGGATCTCTATCTTAAATAATATTTCTTTGATCTCTTTATTTCTTTAAGTATATCATTTGGGGCAATATCTTGTAAGGATTTTTAAAGAAATATGAACACAGACTAAAATAGCTTCCCATCCTATTAATGCTACAGAAGCACCTTTTCTTGATTTCATCTGCATCCATATGCTTCTTTGGTATTACATATTACCAATAAATTGCTGAAGGACTTAGAGTAGCATGGCTAGTTGCCTGATCTTGTTTGGGCCTTTTACACTTTTTCTTAAAGGTCTACATTCTGCTTAACAATATATAACATCAGTTTTAAAGATAAGAGCCAGTCATTTACAGAAAACAAGTACTTTTGATGGATTACAGTCCATATTCCTTCAAATGTCTCCTCCTCTAATGTGCATATTATGCCTAGCCTGCCATTCCCTTCAAAATTAGTTCTGGCTACTGAAAGAAGGGAGAACTGATATTAGAAAAATAGTGCTTTGTGTCCTTCTGATGACATGCTTGAAATTTTCATTTGTGCCACTAGAGCTAAACTATCTAATGAAGATTTATGAAAGCATCCCACATGCACGGTAATAAGTTGTGAGAATAACCTTGAGGAACAGGAAAAATAGACCCAACCTGCACAACACAAATCTGAAACCATAGCAGGAATGTAATTTGAGAAAGTCTATCACAGTGTTTCTCAACCTTGACAATTTTAAGGCATGTGGACTTCAACTCCCAGAATTCCACAGCCAGTGCTGGCTGTGGAATTCTGGGAGTTGAAGTCCACATGCCTTAAAATTGTCAAGGTTGAGAACCACTGGTCTATCAGACTTGACACTCCCTAGTTATCGTGTAAAGATAGAGATAAGACAAGTACATCCATATTTGCAAGATATTGTAACCTTATAATAAAAATAGTATTAGCATTCATTATTTCAGTTTCTTGGTCTGGACTACTTCCCACACCCCAAAATATTGTTGCTTTATATCCATAACTTACTCTGTTACCTTTATAAGGCAACAGCGGGCAGGAAATTTCAGCTAAGAGAAGAATTCAGACCACTTACTAAAAATAATTATTGTGTCTCTAATATAATATCTTAACTCCCCACAATGCCTATGGGATGCATATTCCACCTTGGTAGTGTCACATAGCAGGGGTGGGGATTTAAACAAACCTATAATATTCCCATACTTAAAATGGCACTTTATTTATTATGTATACTTCTTGTCTACCATGTCTAAGTATATTCTCTCCTATATCTAATAATCATATTATTTAGACACATTTAAAGATACAGATTTGGTAAGTAAAAGTATTAATTTCTAGAACAGTTTTTCAGATGAGGAAGGTGCAATATTTTGGGCTGTTTGGTTAGAAAAAAAGAGAATTAAGGAAAGACAATCTGCCAAAAAAAGTTATAATTTGTTATCTTTTTGTTTAAATAGTAAACGCATCTAATCATATCATGTGTGGAACTTGCTATAGTGCAGGGGTAGGCAACCCAAAATACTCAAAGAGCCACTTGGACCTGTTTCCCACCCGTTTCTCTTTTCTCTCTTTTCTTTCTCTTTCCTTTCTTTCCTCTTTCTCCCTTTCTTTCCTCTTTCTCCCTATTTCTTTCCTCTCCCCCTCTCCCTCCCACTTTCTTTCATCTCCCTTTCTCTTTTCTTTTTCTCCCTCTTTCGTCTTTCTTTTCTTTCCTTTCTCTTTCCTCTCTCCCCCTCTCCCTCTTTCTCTTTCCTCTCCCTTTCTCTTTTCTTCCTCTTTCCTCTCTTTCTCCCTCTTTCTATTTCTTTCCTCTCTCTCCCCCTCTCCCTTTCTTTCATCTCCCTTTCTCTTTTCTATTTCTCCCTTTCTTTCCTCTTTCCTTTCTTTCCTTTCTCTTTCCTCTCTCTCCCCCTCTCCCTCTTTCTCTTTCCTCTCCCTTTCTCTTTTCTTCCTCTTTCCTCTCCTTTTCTTTCTTTCTTCTTTCTCCCTCTTTCTATTTCTTTCCTCTCTCCCCCTCCCTTTCTTTCATCTCCTTTTCTCTTTCTTTCCTCTTTCTCCCTTTCCTCTTTCCTTTGTTTCCTCTTTCTCTTACCTGTCTCCCCCTCTCTCTTTCTCTTTCCTCCCCCTCTTTCTTCTCTCCCTTTCTTTACTCTACCTCCCTTTCTCTTTCCTTTCCTCTCCCTTTCTCTTTCCTCTCTTTCTCCCTCTTTCCTCTCTTTCTCTTTCCTCTCCCCCTTTCCTCTCCCTCTTCCTTTCTCTTTCTTTCCTCTTTCCTTTCTCTCTTTCCTCTTTCTCTTTACTCTCTCCCCTTCCTCTCCCTCCCTTTCTCCCTTTCTCCCTTTCCCTTTCCTCTTTCTTTCCTCTCTTTCTTTCCTCTTTCTCCCTCTTTCTATTGCTTTCCTCTCTCCCCCTCTCCCTCCCCTTCTTTCATCTCCCTTTCTCTTTCTCTTTCTCCCTCCTTCTCTTTCTTTCCTCTTTCCTTTCTCTTTCCTCTTTCTCCCTTTCTTTCCTCTTTCTCTTTCCTCTCTCCCCCTTTCCCTTTCTCTTTCTTCTCCCTTTCTCTTTTCTCTTTCTTCCTCTTTCCTCTCTTTCTCTTTCTTTCCTCTCTTTCTCTTTCCTCTCTTTCTCCATCTTTCTATTTCTTTCCCCTCTCTCCCCCTCTCCCTCTCTCTTTCCTCTCCCTTTCTCTTTCCTCTTTCTTTCTCTTTCCTCTCTTTTTCTTTCTTTCCTCCCTCTCTTTCCTCTCTCTTTCCTCTCTCTCTACCTCTCTTTTTCTCTTCACCTCCCCGCCCTTTACTAACAGAACCAGTTCACTTCCCTAACTTCCTCCCTTAGAGATGGGCAATGTGGATTCACCAAATTCTGACAAAGAGAAATGCCAGCACCTCTCATCGATTCTGCTGCAGGATGGCAAACGCTGTATGTTAGCAATATCTGGAGAGCTATAGTTCATCCACACCCTCCTGAAAGGCTGTCCCATCCATTGCAATGTCACGCTTTGAAAGGCCCCTCACCCTCCTCCGTTTCAGGCCAACTGCGCCCAGAAGGGAGCCTCAGTAGCCGGCGCGGAAGGGAGGAGGGGAGGAAGAGAGACAGATCATCTCCTCGCAACTCACTTCCAATCCCGATGTTGTTAATCCTGATTGGGATTTGGGACTGAGAAGGGGAAGATCCTGGCTCCTAAGCTGCAGGGACTTCCAACCACAGAGCTTGCTTGGCTCTGTTCCCAGGCAGTGCTGGGCGCACGCAAAACAACAACAACAAAAATGCTGCGGTCAAGACTTGCCCACCTGCCTGGCTCCCAGGCCTCGGTAGCCAACCATTTGAAGCAAACAGTCTCGTCCGTAGAGAGAGAAGAGGAGAGAGTGAGGGTGGATGAGCCGAGTCTGTGGCAGGGATAACAAGGGTTCGGGAGATGCTAGCACAAAAGTTCCATGTCTTTTCACTTACTTCATCTTGCCCCCCACTGGTTCTTCACCCGAACAAGTCACCCTCTCTCTCTCTCTTTCCTCTGCCTCCCTCTTTCTCCAGATGAGGAGAGAAAGAGAATGAAAGGGGAGGGGCAGGAGACAGTAGAAGGCGCTGAAAGGCACCCGGAACACCACGGCCTGGCCCGGGGAGATGCGTGGTGAGCTCGGCTACCTAGGGAACAGCCCAGGATGGCCCAGGAAACAATGCCCCCTTGCTGCAGCCTGCCCGGCACTGGGAGACATATGGCCGGATCAGCGGCCTGGGGACGGCGCAGGAAGCAATGCTCTCCTGCCACCCAGTCCAGCTTGGGGAGATGCGTAGCCAACTCAGCAGCCCATGGATGGCCCAGGGAGCGATGCCCCTGCCGTCGCCACCCCAGCCAGGACTGCTGCCCGGCTCGGGCAGACATATGGTTGGCTCGGCACCCGGGGGATGGCCCAGGGAGTGATGCCACTGCCATCCCAGCCAGGACTGCTGCCCAGCCCAGCCCATGGAGATGCGTGGCCGTCGGCTGCTCGGGAAATGGCCTGGAGACAGCCCAGGAAGCAATGTCCCCAGCCCAGCCCGGGGAGACGTGTGGCCGGCTTGGCGACCTGGGGACGGTGCAGGAAGTGATGCTGCCACCACTGCCCCAGCCGGGACTGCTGCTCCGCCCAGCTCGCAGAGATGTGTGGCTGGCTCAGCTACCCAGGGATGGCCCAGGAAGCGATGCCCTCCTGCCATCGGGACTGCCGCCCGGCCCGGCCTGGGGAGACACATAGCCAGCTTGGCAGCCTGGGGACGGCCCAGGGAGCGATGCCCCTGCCACCGCCCCCCCAGCCGGAACTGCTGCTCAGCCCGGCCCACGGAGATGTGTGGCCAGCTCAGCTGCTCTGGGATGGCCCAGGAAGTTGTGCCCTCCTGCCACCGCCACAGCCTGGACTGCTGCCCAGCCCGGCTTGGAAAGATGCATAGCTGGCTTGGTGGCCTGGAGACGGCCCAGGGAGTGATGCCACTGCCGCCCCAGCTGGGACTGTCACCTGGCCCGGGCAGACACGTGGCCGGCTCAACAGCCCAGGAAGCGATGTCCCCGCCACCACCACTGCCCCAGCTGGGACTGAAGCCTGGGGGGGCAGCAGGAGGAAGAAGAGGGGAGGAGAGGAGGAGGCTCCGGAGCCGCAGGAGATGGCTCAAAGAGCCACAGGTTGCCGACCTGTGCTATAGTGGTTATATTTTCTATAATTGTCTCATACCTACATATTTTGTGACATTATTTGGATTTGAGTGGCTTAGGATATTGCAGAGGTGGCAACCCAAAACACTCAAAAGAGTCACTTGGACCCATTTCCCACCAAAAACAAAACACTGGGAGCCGCAAAACCCTTTTGATATCTAAAATGAAGATAACACTGCATATATCCTTTTTTACCTTATATATATATATATATATATATATATATATATATATATATATATATATATATATATATATATATATATATATATATATATATATATATATATATATATATATATATATATATATATATATATATATATATATATATATATATATATGGTATAAAATAAATAATTTACAACTACCAGGAGATTCCAAAAAGGAAATTGCTTTAATAAAACCAAGCTTTTGTTGGGAACTTCCAACATCGTCAGGGTTAAAAGCCAGTTGACAAGGATACCTTAAATAGGGTTAGCCAACACCTGCACTCGGCTCCTAGACCGTGTCACCGGTCCTAGCCAGTTAATTTGCATTCTGGATGTTTTTTTGATGTCTGCATTGATCCCTCCTCTGTCATTCCACAACTGAAATCTTCTCTGGCGAAATGTAGATACCTACTTTGGATAAGAACAATGACTGCTGGCAACAGATAGAACTACCAGAGATACCTAATATAGAGAACACCAAGGTAGGGGGTGAGGGCACAAATGCTAGATTGCATGATACTTGGATACACAGAGACAGAGAGAGACAGAGAAGCAGGGAAGCGCAAGTGCCTCTCTCTGTCTCTGTCTCTCTCTGCAAATGGCAGAGGAGGCTGGAAGCCACAGGAGAAGGCTCAAAGAGCCGCATGCGGCTCCAGAGCCTCAGGTTGCAGACCTGTGGGATATCAAAACACACTTTTGATATGTCTTTTATTCTTTCTTCATCTGTATTATTATTCAGTTGCCGTATCTAAACAAACCTATCTAGCACTGCACATTTTTAAAATGCTACAATATATTTATTTTTTTCTTTGCTTTCTGGTAGTCAGCAGTAGGTATTCTGCATTCACACACATTAGTTTCAGAAAAATCACTTGTGGAATTTTCAAAGTGCTTCTTTAAGTAGATTAAAGTAAAACAAAATATAAATTTCTAACTTAATTACAGCTTCAGTGTGATGAGAGTAATAATGCATTTGGAGGGAAAAAAAGGGCAAGCTTTTCTGAACTCCCTACTTTTATTGAACCAGAAGTGACACAATAAGGTCCTTCATTTGCAAAAATTGGAATATATTAATAAAACATAAAATTACAAAGTCATGGCATGACCTTTTTACATTAGAGTTTGGGAAAAATTAAGTTACAAATGAGTGAAATATATCCACAATTGCACAAGAAAAGTAGTACTGACATTTAGTAATAGTACTAAGATTTCAAAATAATCTTATGGGGTAATTCCTAGTCTGTTGATTTTAAAGCATAGAAGAGATTATTTACCAGTCATGTAGTAATAACTTTAGTTATTGCAATTGATGTATTCTCAACTGATGTTAATTTGATAACATCTCTCATCGGATTGAAGCACTTATAAAGAAAAGATTTCCTATGGGGAACAAAATTCAGTCAAAAAATTAAAAATTGGCAGATTTCTTATAAAAAAGAAAAATGATGTTGCAGTTTCCTTTATTTATTAAAGCTAAAGCCCATGAACCTTTTATCCAATATAATAACATTGGAATTGACATTAAGTAGTCTATAATCTATTATAGTAAAGAATTCTCAGTACTAATTTCCCTGGCCAATATCTTAGAATTATTTTACAGTTAAATTGTATAAAATTATTCTATAAATTAAGAAATAGCATCTTTCATTAGCACAGTATAAACATTTCTTAATTTTAAACATAGTTACTCAAACATTTTCCCATGGCCCTACATATAAGGGCCATGGCTATATTCACTGCGTTTTTAGATGTAAATCTGTTGAAGGCAGGATTGATTTTTCATACACCATATAATAATGAAGACAACATAGCCCATAGATGAAATTGAAGGAAAACATAACATACAATAATGATTTATTTGAATCTCAGATCTTCTATTTATTGCTTTCCTTTAAAAAAATCAGTCATTGACAAAAATATATTATCTCCAGTATGTTTTTTATAAAGCTATCCAATTTAAACTCTCTGATTTGAAAGTAGTGATTTCAGACATTATAAACCAGTGATGATATTTCAATTTCAATTACTTATTTTAATCCTGCCTTTATATTTAGATTTCTTTAAATAGAAGCTGTCAATAAAAAAACTTTGTTCATAAACAGTAAATAATATATTATTAAATACTGTTTGTTTGTTTTTCTATTCACTGTTGGCTGATTGAATAATTCTTTTCTTTTAAAACAGAATAGATTTAACTGGACTTTTCAATTACTGTCAGTAAACTAACATTGAGGAGTTAATGAAGACACTATTACATAATTACCTTTCAACAACCAAAAACTTCCCAGAAGATGAGTTTTTATGGCAGAATCCATTTTCTCATGATGACAGCCATAGGTTCATTCAGAAAATAAGAGACATTTTTAAAGTTTACAGTCTAGAAGGCTGTAATGCTACATCAGTTTCACAATAGTTTTTTTGGAAATAAACTATTCGGCAAACATGTTTTGGTTTATAAAACATATTGCTTATATGTTATGCATAGGATTTCTTTGCTTGCTGTATTCAAGTAATTTTTGAAATTTTGTTTTCAGGTTGTGCAAATGGACTTATTTTCTTTGGTAATTAAGGCATCTGAAAAGTTCTGGGTGTCTTGTAGAATTTGGTTCATGGTTTTCCATCAGTATTGGTGCAGATATTATTCAACAACCATGCATGTTATAATTGACCTGTAGGGTGAATGTATGTTAAATGAACTTTGGAATTTCTTTAATTTTCTTTTCTAAAAAAATCTGCCCTATGTTTATTTTGATAAATATAAAGTCCACATTTTGGACAGAGAGGAGCACTGGTTTGAAAGAGGGGGTCAAAGAGTCCAACTATGTCAAAACTGAACAGCCCTCTCTAAACAGAGGATAAAGGGTATCTCCAGTCTACAACACAGTCCTTTCAATGGTTCCACACCCATTTGCACTACTCAGATGATCCTTAGAATACACATAAACCTCCAAGTGGCCTCAATGACTCTCCAAAAGAATGCAAATGACCAGCTGTCTGCAAGGAATATAAATCCTTTCACTCCCCACTATTCAGTCAAAACTGAAGAAGTTTCTTGAATGAGAAGTGAAATGTCTTTAAAGAAAAACAAGAAAGTCTAGTTGCCTTTTTGGGACTTACTGTATATGGCAGCACTTATATAGGTACATTTATCCACTGTCTGATAGCTTGTACAGTCAGGAAATTCCTGGTTCTATTTTCTTTTCTTTTATTCTATTTAGTCTATTGATCCTGCTATCTGGGGAAGCAGAGAATAAGTGCACTCCATCTTCTAAGTAATAGCCCTTCAGATGTTTGAAAACTGCTAGTGTATCTAGTTTCTGAAGTATTTCCTGAAGGATAAATGTACCCAGATCCTTTAATTGTTTCTCATAGTTTTTGGTTTCCATCACCAACTTGCTAATTCTCCAGTGAATTCATTCCAATCTGTTGCTTTTCTTTTTTTACTCTGGTGAACTGGCTATAGTCCCCCAACTATGAATACAAGGGCAAGCATTAATTGGAAAAATAATTTCCAATGACTTAGTCTCTATGTTCCTATTAATACTATTTACCTTTTTTTAGCACTTGTACAACACTGCTGACTCTTGCTGAACTTTGGTGCTCAAGGACTCACAGCTTCCCTTTATATGTACTACTATCAAATTAGGGTCTCCATCCTATGCTTGTGCATGTCATTTTTCTTTTCCAGATATGGAATTTTACATTTATGTCTGCAAAATTCCACCCTATTAGTTTCAAGCCTGCTGCTCAAATCTAGATTGTTTGAATATCTCCCTCCAAGGCCTGAGTCGTCTGTGGTTAAATAAGTGCATCTTCAACATCCTCATCTAAGTCATTAATAGAAACACAGAACAGCAGAGAGCATAGAGCAGAGCCCTGTGGCACCATAATCGGTACATCCCTCTAGGCTGGTTGTTATTCTGACAAGTCCACTGAGTCTTCATACCTAACTTTACTCTCCAGCTGAAGCTCAAGGTAAAAAAAAGATGGAGTTATTATTCCCAAAATGCAATAGTCTTGGAGGGTTTGTGTTATTGAAATTATGGATGATATACTGTATGCTTACTGTTCATGATTAACTATAATTTGTTTTTGAAGTTTTGCATGTACCCACTAAACCTTGGATTTCTTTTGTGGGAAGTCAAAGTAATGTCCTTTAGTTCCAATATATATTAATATGCTGTGTTAAAATACTTCTCATCAGGTCAGTTATTACACTCCCCACCTCAGATGCTATATATTTTCCTATATTTTACATCATCATTTGTTAGATGCACTCCAACATCATTTTTCGGCTGTGGCAAGGAGGACATTTGCCCAGGTTCGGCTGGTGCACCAGTTGCGGCCCTATTTGGACCGGGAGTCTCTTCTCACAGTCACTCATGCCCTTATCACCTCGAGCTCGACTACTGCAATGCTCTCTACATTGGTCTACCTTTGAAAAACGTTCGGAGACTTCAGGTAATGCAAAATGCAGCCGCGCGAGCAGTGTTGGGCTTGCCCAGAAATGCCCACATTTCGGCATCACTCCGTGAACTGCATTGGCTGCCAATTGGTCTCCAAACCCAATTCAAAGTGTTGGTTATTACCTATAAAGCCCTACATGGCATCGGACCAGATTACTTACGGGACCGTCTGCTGCCTCATGAATCCCAGCGGCCGGTTAGGGCCCACAGAGTCGGCCTTCTCCAGGTCCCGTCAGCCAGACAGTGTCACCTGGCAGGGCCTAGGGGAAGAGCCTTCTCTGTTGCGGCCCCGGCCCTCTGGAACCAACTCCCCCTGGAGATCCGTATCGCCCCCACCCTCTCCGCCTTTCGTAAACTGCTTAAAACACACCTCTGCCGGCAGGCCTGGGACAGTTAACATCTTGCCCCTACCCAGTGTACGTTTGTGTGTATGTTTGTTGAATGATTGGTTTTCTTTTAACTTAGGGGTTTTTATATATATGTATTTTAACTGGTGATTTCTATTTATGTTGTGAGCCGCCCTGAGTTCTCCAGAATAGGGTGGCATAGAAGTCAAATCAAATCAATAAATAAATAAATAAAAATAAATAAGATGCAATTTATCTTAGTCAGCAGATTTAAGACCTTTATACCATCCAGGGTATCTAGGGATTTTAGAAATAAATCAATAATGTTAAGTTCGTGCCTTATGAAACAAATATTTTTCAAAGGGCAACTCAAAAGGAATGATGGTCAATAATAAGTGGATATCATAGCAATAAAATGTATGCTCCCCCTGCTTTCTAGGACGTGAAGATGCAGAACTGATTCCATTTAATTTTACATTTTTTAATTTGCTATTTTTATTTTTACTAGACACAGTTATTTTATTGAATCTAAAGTCTGAAAATTATATTAAATTTGATTTCATATTATCTAGAAGTGTATTTCAAGAAAGTGATCATGGTCTCATGACCATGAAAGCTGTGTTTTATTCTTTAATTTCTGATAAATTTTAGAATAAAGAAATACAGTAAAATATGCATTATTATCAAGCAGAGAAAAAATGCATCTGAATGCAGCATTAATTGGGTAGACACATAGTCCACTATGCTGAAATACACAATATATAAGAAAGAACAAGACATTGTATATATCTTTATTATTATTTATGCTTTGTGTCTGTACACAAATACTTCTCCACTAATAAATGTTTTTTGCTGAAGCTTGTGAGCCTCTCCCCCCAAAACGCCACCCCATACCACTTGTTATACCAAGATCTTAAAAGATGTATATCTGTGAAAGTAAATTGTGTTTTCTATGGAAATTCCCAGTCTATACTATACATGTATGCCTCTACTATGATTTCTTGTTTTATAAACTGTGCACTGTTTAACAAATACAACAGATAAATTAAAAATTGAGAAATACTTCTTCAGCACTAAAATCAACCAGATGACACCTTCCCCCCCCTCAAAATCTGGCTGAATACCATAGTGTTCAACTTCTCTAAAAGTTGAACAATATGTCCTTCTTTAGTCTTAACAATGGTGACCACAAACTGTAAATCATCATCTCACAACACATCAATATTGTACTTTAACACATTTTTAACATGGTTCAGGAACTCAGCAGCACTTTTTAGATCTCCTAACAGAAAATTGATTTTGATTGATTCACAACTGAAATTAAGTGCAGTTTAACTAACTTCAGCACCTGTCAAGAACCATAATTTTTGATTTAGACATCTGGTCAAAGGAGTATCATTGCTTTCTACTGCATTGAAGGATATGTGTGTGAGTATTTGTATTAGTAGTTAAACTTTCTCATACTAAAGTATATTGTTGCCTTAATCTTCATGATGGAGAAGATATAGAATAGAATAGAATAGAATAGAATAGAATAGAATAGAATAGAATAGAATAGAATAGAATAGAATAGAATAGAATAGAATAGAATTCTTTATTGGTCAAGTGTGATTGGACACACAAGGAATTTGTCTCCGGTACATAAGGTCTCGGTGTACATACAAGCAATCACGATCACAATCAATATAAAAATGCATTCATCATAAATCATAACATACAATACTTAGTGATTGTCATACAATAGTAAATAAGCAAACATCATAAATCATACTAGGATCCTAAATAAAACAATTAATATAAATTATAAGATACAAGAAACAAAGTTATAGTCCTAAGAAGATAAGAAGATAAATAATAGGAAAAATGAGGAGAATAATACAGCCTTACTAGGCAGTTTGACAGTGTTGTAGGAATTAGTTGTTTAGCAGACTGATGGCATGGGGAAAAACTGTCCTTATGTCTAGTTGTTCTGGCATGCAATATCCTATAGTGTCATCTTGAGGAAAAAAGTTGAAACAGTTTATGTCCAGGATGTGATGGATCTATAGATATTTTCACAACCCTCAGTGGAAGGCAAGCTGGTTGCAATTGTTTTTTTCTGCAGTTCTAACTATAGGTTGAAACCTGTGTCTGTCTTGTTTCATTGCAGTGCCAAACCAGACAGATAGAGGTGCAAATAACAGACTCAATCATTCCTTTGTAGAACTATATCATTAACTCCTTGGGTAGTCTGAGCTTTCTGAGTTGGCATAGGAAGAACATACTTTGTTGTGCTTTTTTGATGACATTTCTGATGTTAGGTCTCCATTTTAAATATTGAGATTTCATAGAACCTAGAAACTTGAAGGCCTACTGTTGATACTGTATTGTCTAGTGTTGTAAGAGGTGATGGAATATAGGAGGGTTTCTCCTAAAATCTGCTATCATTTCTACAGTTTTGAGTGTTCAGTTCAAGATTGTTCCAGCTGTACCACAAGACCAATTACTGTTGAATCATCTGTAAACTTCAGTACTTTTACAGAGGGATCTTTTGAGATGCAGTCATTGGTATATAGAGAGAAGAGAAATGGAGAGAGCATACAGCCTTGGAGGGGGGGGCTGTTCTAATTGTACAGGTTTCTGATGTGATTTTGCCTAGCTTCATTTGCTGCTTCCTGTTTGTTAAAAAGATTATGATTCACTTATAAGTGTGGTCAGGCATGGCTAGCTGAATTAGTTAATAAAACTTTATTAAGGATGTATCTCAAAATGTTTACACGTATGTATCTGTGTTCTCAGTTTTACTTTGCCAAGTGGAGGTATGTTACCATCTTAATCTTTTTTAAAAAATATTTTTTTATTAATAATACAAAATTAAAAACATATTGGACATAGATATGACATCACTGGTTCCATGCATCTTCCGACATTTTGCAGTAGTATTAGTACTCATATAGACATAAAGTTCTTAAGCTTTGCTCACTATTTATAATATAATATTAACACTTTTTCCCTTATTTCTGTATATCTATTTATCTTTTAAATATACATTTGTCTATAATCTATATTTTATTCTAACACTATACATTTGTCTTGGCTACCCTCTTATTGTCTATCCAATCATAAAATTGTTCCCATATTTTATAGTACTTAGTTTCACTTTTATCCTTGAGTTCCCATGTAAGTCTATCCATTTCAGCGCAATTGAAATTTTTCAGTAATATTTCCTCTTCGGTTGGAGTATCTTTCTCTTTCCATTTTTGAGCAAAGGCAATTCATGCCGCTGTAACTATATGTAGTAGTAAATAATTTGTATCTTTCTTATATTTTCTTTCTATAATTCCCAATAAAAAAATCCGGTTTGGCTTCTATATCTATTAGCAAAATTTCTTACAGCCATTTCTTTAATAAGTTCCAAAATTTTTGTGCCTTTGGGTGTTGCCACCACATATGCTAGTAATTCCTAACGGTCTCTCCACACTTCCAGCATATCGAGGATTTCTCCTTGTTCATTCGTGCTAATCTTGTGGGAGGGAGGTGCTACCTATAAAACATCTTATAAAGGTTTTCCTTATAGGAGGTTGCTAGAGTAATTTTTAGATTTTTCCCCATAAACTTTGCCAATTATCCAAATCAATATTGTGCCCAAAATATTTACACCAAATTATCATCATTTCTTTCACCTGTTCCTCAATCATATCTTGCTCTAATAAATATCGATATTTATTAGATATCGCCCACCATTCCAGATCAATTCCTTCTTCCTTTAAGGTATTTCTCACTTTTAATTCTCCTTTCTCATTCAAAGTATCTTTATAGGTGACAGCACCCCCATGTTTTATCAAATTTGGATGTATGTACATTTCTAATGTAGACACCCAGTTGGGGATTTTCATATAATTATTTCTTTTTATTTTTTTCCAGATATCAATAATGCTCTCCTAATATAATGCTTCCGGAAGTGTTGCTGGACTAAATGTCTTTCTTCCTACAAAGTAGCATGTCACCCTGTCTGTAGGTCATGACCTTCTAGTGCTAATAATCTTGTATTTTTGAGATGCATCCACTCACTTAGCCAGACCAACGCTGCTGCCTGATAATACTTTGTCCAGTCTGGTAGGCCAAATCCTCCTTTTTCTCTAGTGTCTTGTAATAGTTTTAATCTAATTCTCAGTCGTTTCCCTTCCCATATGAATTTTGAAATGAGTCTATCCAAATTTCTAAAAAAATCCTTTTTAAGCCGAATTTGTATGCATTGAAATAGAAACAACATTTTCGGAAGAACATTCATTTTAATGGTGGATATCCTACCCATTAAAGATAACTATAGTTTCCCCCAATTTACTTAATCTTGTTGGAGAGTAAACCAAACTTTTTTGTCTTACAAAATGGCACAAAAATTTTGTTTCAACAAGTTAGATACGTGTGTGCATTTGTATTATCAATTAAACTTTGTGTGCAAACGTGTTTGTGTGCATTCAGGTTTTCCAGTCAAAAATTTCAAAGCTCTCTTTAATTGTTAGAACAGGTAAAAAAGCAGATGGTGGTTTAAAATTTTATTTTTCCTGAACTCATGAAACCTTATTTTGGGGCTTACATAAGCTTCTTTGTTTCCCTGAATTTAAGGTATTGATTTTAAAGCTCCACAAAAATTAAAAAGTCATATTATTTATTTCCTAATTCACAACATGGATTGCTTCCAAACTAGACTGAAACCTAGAATTCTATTTATTATTCATTTAGTAATTTTTTTATTTGAATCCACACAGGATTGGAGCTAAGGTAAAGGTAATTATTCATCCTAGGATCTACCTTCAGTAGAGGCCATGACCTGATAATACTAGCATCAACTGGCTTTTGTTTTATTACTATGATGATGTCAGAGATAAGATCCCTCTAAAATTAGTATATTCTATAATTACTTTTAGAAAAATTCTTCCCAGGGAATTTTTTCAGAAAAGGAAGCAGAGGACCTATATATAAATAATAATAGCAAAAATCATCTTCTCCTACAGTTCAAATTACTATAATCATTAAATATAATAATTATAATCTTTGTCATTCCTCTCAATCATTACAGATAACATCCATTTGATGTTATAATGGACCACCCATGGACTACATACAACCTCTGATGGCTGCCTTTCCCTTGCAGTCATGTGATTTCACTTTTGGCACTTTGCAACGATCCCACATTTATAGCCATTTGCAATAGTCTATGGTCATATGAATGAAATTTATGACTTTTTTGCCAGAAACCAGCATCTACTTCTAGTTCCCCCCCAAAAATACCTATTGCGTTAGATTCATTTATGACTATAGCATTCACTTTCTGTCTACTATGTTTGCCTAATGGCTGCCAATGGAACAGTTGTAAAAGTGGACATGTAGTAAACCATTTACGCAATAGCATGACTTAGTACCATAATTTTGGACTCAGTTATGGGTTGTAAGTTGAGAACTACCAGTATTACAACTACAATAATATCTTCTGATATTATTTTAAAAGTAAAACATTTAAAAAACATTCAAAAGAATTCTAATGCATCCCATAGAAAAGAAAAAAGAACATGTTTCCTTTTCAAGAAAAAAATATTCTTTGAATTTAGAAATCTAACTCCAGAATGTTCTCAATCTTTGTCAGAGGGTGCTCACTAGTCAAAGCATGTCAAAAGTCAAACACTTTTGAGAGCCATAAAGGTAATATGATTGTGGGCAGAAACAAGATTGTATAGTTCTTTCTTAGGTGCACATTGTAGGAGATGACTAGGTTGAACCTGAGGGAAGGGTCAAATGCATCATCAGTTACAAGTCCTTTCATGCCCATAAAAGATCTAAATCCAGCCCACCTTGAATTCCACTGTCAAATTTGCTTGAACTGTTAGTAGTTCAGAATCTTGTAGAGAGCCTAAACTTGCAATAAATCTTTATGCCCAATTGAGCTGCCTGGACCTTCTGATTGTCCCTGTGCTTGACATACATGGAGCTTTCTGTCCCTGAAAAGTGATTGAAGATCTTAGTATTACAATTTTCTAATATGTCCTACCTTAAAGGGATAAGAGTAGCTGTTCAGCTGTTTTGCAATACTTCATCTATTTCCATTTTTAGCCTTTAATTGTTCTTTTTTAATATCTTTTCCTGAAAGGAAGTATGATTATGGCCTGTATGTTCCTCTGCATGACTGTAGTTTGTTGTAAGACAGGAGGAAAAAACAGATGGACTATACAAAAGAAAATCAGTTAATTTTATAAACAGGACACTTTATTTTACAGAGAATTAATTTTAACCATTCATTTTTTTAAAAATCCTGGTTTTGCATCTTTTAAAGTATAAATTCTGAAAGGTATATATCCACACATAGGTGCAGCCCATTCAACTATTTATTGGTGAAAGAGAAAGCTTCAAGAATCATTTCATCTGGAGCAGCAATCTTAAACTGGTAAGATGGGGAAGCTCAAATTGCACAGAATATTCTTTTATATATAATGGTATTTTCTATTCCTTTTGTGGGAGGTTGTTATTTTAAATTCAGTCTGATCTTCCTTCTGGATAAACACTGTATGCCACCGGTATTCAGCAAGTATACCTAAAGATAGCAATAGAATGCAAAGAAGTGAGTAAGGAATATTTCTGAATCTCAGGTTGTCCACCAATGGCCTATGCCATTATATATTCTCCTTTCACTATTTAGCTCGTTCTGTTTGAATATATATTATGTATCAATTTGTTAATGAAATGAATATGCTTCAGCAGCATGATCTCTGAACCAATGATTCCAGGTAAAATATATCTATTTATTTTAATTAAAGGAATAACAATAGCAATAACATTTAGATTTATATACCACTTCACAGTGCTTTACAGCCCTCTTTAAGCCTGCAATAATCTGAGTCCTCATTTTACTGACCTTGGAAAGATGGAGGGCTGAGTCAACCTTGAGCCAATGAAAACTGAACTACCAAACTGCTGGCAATTGGCAGTCAGCAGAAGTAGCCTGCAGTACTGCATTCTAACCACCGCACCACCAAAACTCTTATGGAGAACAATGATATACCGGTAGCCATGAAATAAATTGCTTTGTAGTTATAGTATCTAGTTACTATCTAGGAATATTTCTCTTTGGTATCAGAAAACTGATTAAACAGTCATATGAAAACTTGGAATATAGTGGGTAGAAAATAGAAAAGGTAAAGCATTTACCACACCATAGTCATGTTATCAGATTTAGGAATTTTATAGCTTTATGATTTCAAGTCAAACTCTTGTTGGATATAAAAGATTTGAAATGCCTGCTTAACTAAATCTATGCTATTTATCAGTTTCTTCAGAAAATAAAGAACTCTTAGGTTTTGTTGAAAGGTTACTCTTGTGCCATCCAAACACAAGCAATTGCTTTCTACAACAATGGTATGTTCAATTTCCAGGGAATCATAAAGTCAGTGTGTAGAATATGTTACTTATGTCTGCAAGCACAAAAAGGTTTTGTGCTTGCAGGTTTATACTCTGTAACACTCTTTATTCAAGAGCAAAACAGGACCAAAAAAATTGCTGTCCAAGAATTGTAAGCAAGGGGTGGTGTGTGTGTGTGGAATCTGTGTTGTATGAAACTAAACTATTATAACAGTTTAGAATTTACAGGGACAATAGCTCATGAAATCATTGCTTCAGTTGTTTAGCTGACACGTTTCTTAAGCTATTGATATTATATATCTTTGAAATATTATAGCTTTATGATAGAGTGTGTGTGTGTGTGTGTGTAAAGAGAGAGAGAGCAGATGCAGACTCATCATTAGCAGCAGGAATTAGAAATATTCTCATACAGCTAACCTTTTTATATTGTTATTATTTGAAAGTAATTAAGAGTGGAATGAGGAAGGATTGTTGCAATAGAGCAACTCATATCACATTTACTAGAAGAGAACAAGATTGCTATGATTTCTGAACCAAATCTAATTCCATAGAGTATTTAGCTTCAAATACTGGAATAATTCTTGGTTTTTTACACTCTTACAATGGTAATAGAAGGTGAAAAAAGTCAAATGGCTTTATTAAAAAATGAACTTTCTTATTTATTTATTTAGGGAAATTTATATGGCCATCCAATTCATTCTCAGTCACTCCAGGCAAATTACAAAAATAAAAATGTCATATACAAAACAATAAAAAGCTACAACTTTCCACTCCTTTGGCAACAATAGTCAGTCAGTCAGTCATAAGAACATAAGAACATAAGAAGAGCCATGCTAAATCAGGCCAAAGCCCATCGAGTCCAGCATTCTGTGTCACACAGTGGCCCACCAATTGTACATGGGGATCTTGAGCAGAAAGAGAAGGCAAAACCCTCCCTTTCCCTTGACCCCCAAAAAATGGTACTCAAGGGAATCCTGCCTGCCTCAACCAACATAGAGGCGGCACATGGACATCCGTTTTAATAACCACCGATACACTTTGCATCCATGAATCTATCTAGCCCTGCCTTGAAGCTGTCAAGGCTGACAGCTGTCACGACCCCTTCTGGAAGTGAATTCCATAAATCAACGACCCTCTGGGTGAAGAAATATTTCCCTTTATTTGTCCTCACTTTCTTAGCTATGAGCTTTAGGGAGTGCCCCCTTGTCCTGGTATTGTGTGATAGAGAAAAGAATTTTTCTCTATCCACCTTTTCTATCCCATGCATGATTTTATACACTTCGATCAAGTCACCCCTTAAACGCCGTCTTTCAAGGCTGAAGAGACCAAGGTGTTGCAATCTGGTTTCATAAGGGAGGCGCTCCATTTCCTTGATCATTCTTGTTGCCCTTTTTTGCACCTTTTCCAGTTCCATTATATCCTTCTTGAGGTGCGGTGACCAGAACTGTACACAGTACTCCAAGTGTGGTCTCACCATCGATTTGTACAGAGGCAATACAACACTTGCTGACTTATTTTCGATTCCCTTCCTAATCATGCCAAGCATGGAATTTGCTTTTTTTACTGCTGCTGCGCATTGGGTTGACATCTTCATCGAGCTGTCCACCAAAACCCCAAGATCCCTTTCTTGGGTTGTCTCAGAAAGTTTGGTCCCCATCAGTTGGTAAGTATAATTGGGGTTCTTTGCCCCGATGTGCATAACTTTGCACTTGTTTAGGTTAAAATGCATTTGCCACTTTGTTGCCCACTCACACAATTTCGAGAGATCCTTCTGGAGCTCCCGACAATCAGTTTCACTTTTCACAACCCGGAACAATTTAGTGTCATCAGCAAACTTGGCTACCTCACTATTAACTTCTACATCCAGATCATTGATGAATAAATTAAAAAGTAAAGGTCCCAAAACTGAACCTTGGGGTACACCACTTCTCACTTCTTTCCATCCGGAGAATTGTCCATTTATTGCCACCCTTTGCTTCCTACAATTTAGCCAGTTACCAATCCAAGACAAGACCTGTCCTCTAATTCCGTGGCTGGAGAGCTTTTTTAGGAGCCTTTGGTGAGGAACTTTGTCAAAAGCCTTTTGAAAGTCAAGATATACAATATCAACTGGGGCCCCTTTATCTATGTATTTATTTACACCCTCAAAGAATTCTAACAAGTTAGTAAGACATGATTTGCCTTTACAGAAACCATGTTGATTTTCTTTCAGCAATGCCTGTTTTTCTATGTGCCCTGTAATTTTATCTTTAATAATGGTTTCCATCAGTTTGCCTGGAACTGAGGTTAGACTGACTGGTCTATAGTTTCTTGGATCACCTCTGGATCCTTTCTTGAAGATTGGGGTTATATTTGCTTCCCTCCAATCCTACAGTGCCTGATCTTAAAGAAAGATTGTATATTTTAGCTAGAAGTTCAGCAATTTCACACTTGAGTTCCTTGAGAATTCTAGGGTGGATGCCATCTGGACCCGGCAATTTGTTGACGTTTAGTTTAGAAAGGCATGCAAGAACATCTTCCTTGTTTATCTCTATCAGGTTTAATTCTTCTATTTCCCTCCCTGGGAAAACTAATTCAGTGTCAGGCAAATGTTCTCTATCCTCCTCGGTGAAAACGGAGGCAAAGAAGTCATTTAGCCTCTCAGCAATCTCCTTGTCTTCTCTGATTATCCCCTTCTGACCATTGTTATCAAGTGGCCCAACTGATTTTCTGGTTGGGTTCCTGCTTCTGATGTGCTTAAAAAAGGTTTTGTTATTATTTTTAATATTCTTGGCTATATTCTCCTCAAAGTCTCTCTTGGCTTTCATGACTATCGCCTTGCATTTGGTCTGCCAGATTTTGTGATCCCTCCTGTTCTCCTTGGTAGGAAGAGCCTTCCATTTCTTAAATGAGTTTTTCTTCTTTCCAATAACCTCCTTTACCTCATTCGTAAGCCATACTGGTATTCTCTTGGACTTTCCAATCCTCTTTCTTCTTTTAGGAATGCATTTTATTTGAGCCTGCTGTAACGTATTTTTAAACAGTTTCCAAGCATTTTGGAGGGATTTGACTTTTTTTACTGTTCCTTTTAGTTTCTTCTTTACTATTTTTCTCATTTTGTCAAAATTCCCTCTGTGAAAGTTTAAGGTCTCTGTGTTAGTTTTCACTGACAATTTGCTATCCATGGTTAAGTTGAAGGTTATTGTGTTGTGATCGCTGGTTCCTATGGGCTCGGTTACAAGGACATCATGAACCAAACCCTGTGCGTTAGTTAGAACCAAGTCCAGGATCCCCTTTCCCCTAGTAGGTTCCATGACCATCTGCTCAAGGGAATAATCGGCTAACATGTCGAGGAACCTTGTCTCTCTTTCATGTGTAGAACAAGAATTTACCCAATCTATTTGGGGATAGTTGAAGTCCCCCATTATGACTACCTTATTTCTTTTTGAGGCCTCCTTAAATTCATTTTCCAAATAGCAATCTGCCTCTGGAGTTTGGTTGGGAGGGCGATAGCAGATCCCTAACGTCAGATTAGTTTCCTGTCCTGGGATTTTTATCCACAATGTTTCTGTGGGTGAGTTTGAATTTTCTTGAATTTCGAGTTCATGAGATTCTAACTTCTCATTTATGTACAAGGCCACGCCACCACCATTTCTCCCTCTCCTGTCCTATACACCATTTCTCCCTCTCCTATACAATTTGTAACCTGGAATCCTTGTGTCCCATTGGTTTTCATCTGTCCACCAGGTTTCTGTTATGCCGATAATATCAATATTATTTTCCTTCACCAAGCATTCCAATTCCCCTATTTTTGCTGAAATGCTTCTAGCATTCGTGTACAGACCTTTATATGTAATTTTCTGATGCACTTTCAACTTTCAGTCAAATAAGTCACTTGATGGATTCCATCCCACTCTGGGTTCCCCAGGCCGATTGGCAAAACCAGGTCTTGAGGGCTATGAGAAAGAGTGTCAAAGTGAGGGCCAATTTGCAGGGATGTTGTTCACAGTCAGGGAGCTACCTAGAAAAGGCCCTTCTTCTTGATCCCACTAGATATACCACCTTAAGAGTTTTATCTTCCTTGTCTCTCCACTCAGGTTGGGTAAATGTGACTGGGAGAAGACAGTTCTTTAAATAACCTAGTCCCAAATCATATAAGGCTTTAAAAATAACTAGCACCTTCTATTGGATCTGGAAACAAATTGGTAGCCAATGCAGCTTCTGTAGGAGAGATGACACATGTGCACATGTAGGCCTACACAAAAACTTTTGCCTTTTGCAGCAGTCTTTTCAGGCCTTGAAAATGTGTTGTTAGAACCATGTCATCAGCATATAGAAGTATATTAACAAATTTATCATGGATCTTTGTGTCTGCACAGACATCATGAGTTTCTGCAGCTTACAGGAATCTTGGCAAACCATTGACATAGGGGCAGCATTGGGGGTAGAATACAATTCTGCCTGACACTGTTAGGGATGGGTATACATTTTAGAGAACAATTCATGCCTGTACGTACTTTCAAATGGGTGTTTGAGTATATAGCTTTAACCCCTATGCATAATATCAGGAATTTGTGTAGACAACATCTACTGAAATGGAGAAGTATTTTTGTTAAAGTACCTGTCACATTTTGTCCCACCACCTTATTCTTGTTTGTATAGTTAACATACATCTGCTTAGTCTGAGTTATGGGCATAATACTTGGATGCAGACAGTTCTAAATGTAATTTTACAGCGATTAGCTTAATATCCAGTAATGCTAAACTAAAAGTTTTAATGCTAGTGTTATAGGGATACTGAAATGTTTTGCACATATGTGTTAACCTCAACACAGTTGCCCAGGAACAAGATTTTAGAACATGTTGGCACCGTATCTGAAAAGTCCATGTGTTTATCCATTGAATGAATGGTCTCAGATATATTTTCTTGAATGTCCATGTGACCTTAATCCACCTTACATTTCACAAAGCCCCAAAAACAAAAATGCTCAAGAATACAACTATGAGCAATCTTCTTTGATATTATCAGCTAATATTTTACAAAACTACTTTTTTCATAGTGTTGAATTTTCTTCATCAAATGTGGTATAATGTGGGGGATTTACAATAATTGTAAAAAAATCCAATTAAGTAGTGTTAAAATACAAGGGCAATAGTCTATAGTTTTCATAAGCCCCATGCAGATATGAAATTGTAAGGCTGAAGGATACACATGAATCCAAGAATCTTACATTGTCTATGAGAATCTGAAAATCAACTTTATCACTGTTTTACTACAAGTAGTTAGAGGACTTCTTGTACAGCAGAATAGTTACACAATTTCTTCCTGGTCAACATGGGACAGAGTGGATGGATAGAGGAAAGCAAGGACATTTATCTCCTGCTATTTCTGTGCTTACAATTCAAAATGTTTGCACTGAATTACTCTATTCAGAATGTTGATATTATATTAAACTGATCAGAGATTGAAGAACAAATAGAATAGAAAATCTAAGAAAAGAATACCTCTCCTAGCATTTTGAAGAGTAAATGTAAAAAGCAAAATAAACTCAAATGTTTAAAGAAATTTGAAATCTTATCTTTTTCCTTGTCACAGATGAAAATGGAGACTCTTTTCTTGTATACCTAATTTCACTTCATAAACTACTACAGAAAGGACAGTTCCCTTCCTTATTTTATTATCAATTGCAGAAGTCTCTTTTCAGTCTGGTTGTCTTAAATTGCATTAATTTCTTCTAAAATGATGTATCTGGCAATTGGTTTGTAAAGCAAAATCTTGGATGTAAAACAGTCTGGGGAGTAGTGGAGTGGGATGGCATAGCTTCAGAAATCTTGGATTATGTGTATACAAACCATTCTGGTTTGGACCTGGATATTTGTCAGAACAGGCATTATTAATCATGAAAAATAACTTTTATTGGGAGCTCTGCACTGGCTGCTCCCGTCCCCACTGTGTGTGCATTTGGATGCCTTCAAAGACTTCAGAATTGTTGCAAAGTTCCTGCAATTTTCTTGGTAATATTTTTAGAAATAGTTTGCCATTACATTCATCCTTGACTGACAGTAAGCAACTGGTCCAAAGTCACCCTGCTGGCTTGATCTCTGAGATACGGCTACAACTCTCATCTCTCCTAGTGTACCAGTTTTTAGCTTGATGCGTTTTACTACTACATGAAACTGGGCTCATGCCCATTAAATTATCCAGTCACTTTTAATTAAACAATAAAGCATATATTGGTTCAGAAACAATTCAGGGCCAAAATGTATATTGAAATACAGATTATCATATAGGGCTACAAAGAATTTATATCTGGTGAAAATGACCAGATCGTGGTTTTCTGATTTTCACTCAGTTGCACTTCTTTTTAGTGATTATTTTTTATGGAATAAAGTCCCAGTAGAGACAGGATGGGCCATGCTATAGAATGTTGTTGCTAGACATTGAAAATATTGATCATCCAAGGCTTTTATTATTAATATTATTGTGTGATAGCCCTACATAATCACAATGCATGTATTCTATACATAGTTCTTTTTTCCTGTTTTTATTGTTTCAATTTTAACCATATATTGTATAGCACTTATTTTAATTTTTATTGTGTATAATTATTACTGAACAATGTTGACTTTTTTAAAATGAAAAGTTCTTAAATAAATAAAACATAATACCTTCCTGTCCACTGATCACAGTACCACAGTCGGATTTAATTCCATGTATTTTTACATAGTAATTGCTACTGAAATAATTTTAGTAATAACTGAGGTCTAGAAGGTGAAAGAAATAACATGCTGTCACATCTTGGTATCTTGGTGTACCTTGGTGTACTTTTTAATATGTGGCACATCTGCTGCACAAGCTACATTGGGTGCCAATCTGATTTTTGGGTCCAACGCAACGCGTTGACTATGACCTTTAAAGCCCTAAATGGCATGGGACCAACTTATCTACAGAGCCATCTTCATCCTTTTACACCAGCCTATTCACTTGGTCATGAATGAAAGGGATGCTATGTACCCAGTCAGTCAAAGAATCCTGACTAGGGGAATCCAGGAATAGAGCCTTTTCTGTCACTGCCCTGACCTGTGGAGTACTTTTTCCCACAGATGTGAGGCAGGCCCCCATTCTCACAGTCTTCCCAAAAGGGATGAAAATATGGCCTCGTTTGGAGCACATGAAGGATCACACAGCGGTAGGGATCTTAGTCCCTGAAAAGCTTCCCCCAACTTTTAATTACGTTTTAATATTCTTTGCCTCTTTTCCAATTTTATGCAATTTTATACAATTTTTATGCTTTTAATATTTTAATAAAATATTGAAATTTTAAAATAACAATATTTTAAAATAAAATATTTGGGACTGCTGACAGTCCCTCTGTGAGGGAGAAGTGTGGTTTCTAAATATAATATGATGAAACAAACAAACAAACAAACAAATATAATTGAGGTAAAGAGAGATGGCCTGCTGAAAGGGGGAGGAAATTTATGTATTATGTCTGGAGAAAGAAAGTGAAAATTATACTAAACCTGAGTGCCAATAGGAACTATTGCTATATCTAATGTATCTGAAAAAAAACAGACATGAAAAATAATATTTCCCAGAAAGATCACAAATGGGATATTGATATGACATATGTGAAAGGAGTATGAATTTTCCTGAAATAATATCACTAAAACTAAATAGACTGCATAGACTAAAGAAGAAAATACCAGCATTTTCTTTTCTTGTAACTCAGGGGGAAAAAATCAGTTGTACAGTGATGTTAAAAAGGAATCACCACAATCTAACAAGAATTTGGATTAGAATAAAGTTGCTAGCAATTACAATAATTAACAATAGTTAATAAAGCTGTGCACCTGTGTAATGGATTAAAAAGTAGACCTTTCTCTGAGAAGTTGTTATACTCAGCAAGTCACATTTTTAAAAAGAATATTTGAAAGCAAAGTACTCTTCACAATGCTATTCTAGCATTCAGATGGAAAGATCAATAGAGGTTTGCTGCTGAGTATTCAAAAATAGTCTGTAAGTATAAAAAGACACCTGAAAAGGTGAAAATTTAGCAGAAGGAAAGTTAACGCCTCTTTCTTTCTGTTCTCTCTATGGTTTATTTCACAAGTCAAATGAAAACTGCTGGAAGGCTTCAGTTTTCTTTTTCATCTCTACAATGAACTCTGTCAATAATAGCTAATGGATCACTGTGTACTTTTGTATTATCAGCATAGAAATATATGAATAGGAAGTAGAGTTACTCATGCAGGGAATCATTATGTGAAGTGAAGAGTAGTTCCTGAAAGTGACTGAGATCCACCAGCATCCCTGCAACAGTACAAATAAGGAACAGAGCAGCACGATACTGTAGATAGTATACAAGACTTTCTATCAACCGTAAGGCTTTTGTAAAGGGTAAAATATACATTATTTTAATATTAGGCTTTTAAATAATGCTGTATTGTGATTATATATAATGTAAGCTGTAATAAGATTCAATTAATAACATGCATGATTAAGCACATAATAGGATCTTTTTTCTTCTTCTATATAATTGTTTCTGATTCTCAGAGACTGCCTGGACAAGTTCCTGCAGTTCTCTTGGCAAAGTTTTTCAGAAGTGGTTTGTCATTGCCTCCTTTCCTAGGGCAGTCAGAAAATGACTGGCCCAAGAATTCACAATCTCTTAGTTTCTACCTGATGACTTAGCCACTACACCGAACTGGCCCTCATATAGTAAGATGCTGCATTTTAAAAGTCAGTAAATTAAATATTCTGCTCAGAGTTCCAGACTTAGGACACATAGGTTTGATTACTAGCTAGCTGATGTTCCTTCCCATGCACTAATTTTCAATGTAGGCTACCTCTATCATGCTGTTTCCAGTCAAGGCATTTAAACTGTTGGATTTATAAAACAGCATCTTTGTAACCGCTGTAGACATAAATAATTAAACATGGTCAGTTTGTGGCAACTACTGGATCACAAAAATTATCTCATTATTGAATCTGCTACATGGACACATTTCTATGGGGAACATTTCATGAAAAAAAAATGTATACGCAGTTCATGATGATATTAATCACCTGTTTCTAGTAGGTATGTACAAATAATATAAGCAGACAGATACCTGTGTGGTAGTGCTATTCATACAGTTTTTTAATCCTATAATACTCCAATATTTCCATTTGACTGTTATTTTAAGGATTGCATTACGAATAATTCTGCAGGGTGGAGAATTATTCATGTTCTTTTAAGAATGTTAAATAAAGGTATGCACTTACAATAGTAAACATATTTTTATGAACAAAATCAAGGTATTGTAGAACATTTTCTTTAGAGAAAGCATGCTTATCAAAAGACCTTCAGAGTTAATTGGCATTTCTGACTCTGTTGCTATTTTTCTTAATTCATATTAGTTAATACATAAACAAAATTTCCTTGCAAAATATCTCAGTGTTATATATTTATGCTGATATCAACTTTCTTCGTATATCTTGTATATTAAATGTTTTTAAATGTTAAATACACAGCTGCTTCTTGAACAACTTCTAGGCATCCATCCAATATCTGGAAAGGACAGCACCACACTCTAAGCCTGTTATTTCAGTATGCAATACATTCTGGATTAAAAACGCTTTATCTTCCAGCAGTTAGAGAAAGGTTTGAAAATGAAGTAATATCTGCTTTATACAGTGAAAGTATATGAAGACCTTCACTTTTGATATGTGATTAATATGTTACTTTAATAAGAACAAATCTCAGAAGACATGTATCATTATAAAATTTGGCTGCATGTTTTATGTTAGACTGCATTTCCTTGCTGCTACCGGTAGTTTTAACCTAGTATTTTAGGTAAGGGTGGCAAATTGCAGGCTGAAACCCACTGGAAGGACAGCTAAGTAGTAATAACATTGTTTCTATTGAAATTAGATTAGCACCAACCCTGTTGATCTTTCACAGGACCATAAAAAGTTGGCTTTATGCATTGATTCCAAAAGGATCATTTATTCCAATGCTTGTTAACAAATCTAATTATACGTTGGGAATATAATACTACTGATGCAACATATTAATGAGGTATGTCTGTAGTTTATCAAGAATACACATTATTTTGACATTGACATTTGACATTCTACATTGACGTTGTAGAATTAATGTTTAAAAAATGAAGCTATGAGAGATATTTTAACATGGCCGTATTTTGAAAAAACAAAGTGCAAGTATAAGTGTTGTGAGTGTCTCTAGACAGGCTGGGTACATATCAGGGGATGACGAAGCACAACCAGGCCCCTCTGGGTATTTTCCCCTCCCATCAGCCGAGCTAAACAATGAGGAGATTTGTATGCAGGATGAGTCAGACTCTCAAAGTGATGAGTCAGATTCGGATCAGGAAGCTAGATGGCTTGATCCGAGATTCCGAAGGTTTGATAGGCGGAGGAGTCAGTTAAGTGGAAAAAGGAAGTGATGTATTGAAAACTATATTAGAAGAGGAAGAAGGAACTAAGTCTTTGTCACGAGCAACGTTAATATCAAGAGGCAGTCTGATGCATCACCGAGTTCGTTAGAAATCAGTTTTCTGGTGTTTTTGAAATCTACGGAAGATTAATGAAGTCTTGGACAATGTAAGAGATAAAGAGTGAGTTAATTGGAAGGTGGGAGAATGTTTAATCTAAATGTAAATAAATCAGAATTGGCCGTTCCAGCCAACAAACTGCCAGCAGCTTGCTTTGAAGTGAATCTTTTGAAATGTGTTAAATAAAACTCTTAAAGAAATATTTATGTGGATTTCAATCAGCTGAGAAGGGCCAGATACAACAATAAGTAAACAATGTAAAATAATTTTAGGGAATAATCTTTTCAACAATTGTTTCATATTTAATATTTGGAATGTTGTTATTATTGTTTCTTATTTTAAAGTATCACACCAACATTAACTTTCTGGGAGAAATATATTTCATGAGTATTTTTTTCCATAATATAAATTACAGCCTTGTGATTGTATTTGAATGTGTCTGTCTACTTGAAAAGTATTATTAGGATTTCATATCAGCCATGCATTATCTAAACTTGTGGATTATGACTATAATTTCCCTTAAATTACCTTAACTGGGAGTTACATTTATATTGCCTAAGTTAGCTTTAGAAACTTTGCAAAATTAAAATGCAGCACCCCTTCATTTTAACAGTCCTTGGCAAAGGATGTTATCTAAAATTATACAAAAACATAGTTAGCTTTAGAAAAATTAGAACCACATTTAATGCTTCAAAAATCTTATTCTACAGAACTAGTTTAAAAGTTTATTATACCTACATTATATTATCCAGATTGTATGTCAATGTTGTATATGAATACAGAATAGCATTTATTCACATGGTATGACAGCACTGTGTGTTCTGTCATCTAAGCCTTTAATTTACCTCAGAACTCTATCATCTATTTCTAAACCAAGAAAGCAAAATTAGAAAACAGAGAAAGACAGACAAAGAGTCCTTGTTAGGATCTGTATTTGATTCACTACTACTAAGAAGAATTTGATTAAAGACTCCCATAGGTTTGAGTAGGATTGGTAGGCAAATAAACTAGGCTGTTTGTTACAAAATATAGAGGAAGTTTGATTGTATTCCTGGGCTTCCGTTTCCTTCCCCTGTTTCATTCTTATTTTTCTCCATCAATTCAATCTTGGCAGATGATCCAAACTTTCTCCATGTTGTTACTTCACTGTTGTTAGGTATAAACACTCATTACAGAATATTTTTTTAAAAAAGAATCATTATCATGGTTCAGTTCAAGGAAATAATATAATCTGATATTTGAGACCAAATAGATTAGAAACTTCCTGGGGATCTTATGTATGATGCCTTACAATCCAATGTAAGGAAAATGATTTTTGAAATGTAAAGAGGATTACAAGGGTGAGGGAAAGGCAAAGCAAGGGAAATTCTTCAGAATTCAGAAAGTTCATTCATTCTTGGGATTAAGTCTCTTTATAACCTTTAGTATCAGACTATTTTACAATCATAAATGCTCATGATTGCCATTTTCATGTCCTTTCCAAAATGTTGGTTTAACTCAAAAGAACATGCACATCTACAAAATGTAGTAAGTCTTCCAGAACAAAGTTAATATACATAATACGAGTCTGCGGAGAGGAGAGGCATACAAATCCGAAAAATATAAAAAAATATAAAAAATATATAAAATATAGATATATAGGAACCATTACAATAACTATATGATATAAGTGAAAAAAATTCATATTATAAAGAGGCGCTACATATCCAACAATGTGCTGTACTGCTCTCTTTCATCTAAAAAATCTCCAAAAACTCATACTAGGTTTCATATATTGACCACTTTAGTGCTATAATCCCTACTGGAAGGAGAAAAAAATAATTTGCCGCTGCATTTGTACAATGTCTGCAGGTGTATTAGTTAATTTCCACTTAACTCTTGCTGTGGTGCATAGGGAAATATTATAAGAGACATGATGACACAGTGCTTAGAATGCAGTATTGCAGACAGACTCTGCCCACAGCCAGGAGTTCGATTCTGACTGGCTCAAGATTGACTCAGTCTTCCATCCTTCTGAGGTTGGTAAAATGAGGACTCACATTGTTGGTCAACACATGAAAGCTAGGAAAATCCTATTCCAGATGTTTTGATCCATGGCAAGGCACTCATGTGTATCATTATTTCACAGAAATCACCCAAGGTAAGCTCTAGCATAAATTATATGTATAGTTTTCCAAGCATTTGCAACAGTATGCCATCCAAGATAAACTCTGGTAATAAGCACACATCTTCTTGCCTTAGGATGGATGCTAGTATAGTATTAACTTTGTCCCAAAATTCAGTCTTTCTCAAATGATCATCCAAATGTATCCTCTAACATGGAGGACTATTCTCAAAATAATTAATATGACACATTAATTTAGTGTAAGGATTGTAATCAAATCATTCATGAGACTTCAATTTTTTATGTGCTATGAAAAAACTTCCTTAAACTTTGTTCCAGTACATTAAACAAAAGATGCTATAATTTGATAAATAAAAACTAACACTGATGGGTTTTTCCATAAATTTACTTTTGTAGATGTAAAACTTGGTAGCAATTCACAAGACTAAATCACGCTGTTCACAAACCCTAATGTTTTACATTTCTCACAAAGGAAATGTGATGTTCATCCTTTCAAATACAGTATTCTCAAAATACAAAATTTTAATCTCCAAATCATGGATATCTATTTTACATTCCTAAGGACCTGCAACCATTGTTGTGGTATTATTGGATATTTTTACTCTTTGGTACATAGTTAATAAATCCCAGTGGTATTCATTTTTAAAATGTTATTTAACTATTCATAAATATGAATTGTGAAAGCCAGTTTGGTATAGGCATCAGGCAGGAAACTGGGAGACATGAGTACTAGTCCTGCCTTAAGCACAAAGCTAACTAGGTCAGAGGGACTGGTTCCACGAAGAAAGGTTTTTTCATGGACTGGAGGGTGCATGGTTTTGTGTGCTGCCTGCATCCCATGAATGGGGCTTTGCTTTTTTGTGTGGACCAGTTGCTGGCATGCCATGGCCCAGTACCAGTCCACAGACTGGGGGTTGGGGACCCCTGAACTAGGTAACCATGGGTTAGTCACATTCTCTCAAAGAAGAAACTTTGTCAAGATATTTGCAGGGTTTTCATTTTCTCTCAAACAAATTCTGAAAAATCTTGCCAAGAAACTTAGGATCTTGTTCAGATAGTCTCCAAAACCTGGACAAAATTGAAAGGGGAAAACAAGATAAATTGTGGGCTTAATTTTAATCATGGATTCTCTCAAGTAAATCATCTCGGGTACATCTGAAGCAACTAAAGCATTAGGCCACACTGAGCTATGAAAGCATGCTTGAAATGAATGTCAATGTTGTGAATTAGGAAGACCAATTCCATTTAATGTTGAACAAAAATACTTGCTAATTGATTTAAAGGAACTGGTTTCTGCCCACACTTTCCAATACAATATTTTACTACTTATTTTTAAGAAAAATTTTTCCAAAGATTTACATAATCATGAATCTCCATATTAAAATCCAAGCTACACCCCAGTAAAGCCCAAAGATTTTTCGTGGCATGCACTTCTAAAAAATAAAGCACCTTTTCTATCATATTCTATAATATCTTGGGTAAATGAGATGCAAATTATCAAAATCAAGGTTGTACATCTTCACATAAATCAAACCTTCAGAGTTTTGAGTAGCGTATGTCAGATAATCATTTCAAGAAGGATTTACTAAAGAAACTCTCATAAACAGAATAAAATGTTTACAGTTCAGGCTACTTTTGAACTATAAATAGTTTCCAAATTTGGTGCATTTGAACTGTAGACATGGGAGTCTTTATGGATATATTAATGAAAACAATGAATATATTACCAGTGTTTGTGTAAGATTGCTTATTTTGTTATATTAGCCACTAGTCATAATTAAGACCACAGAAAAAATAAAGACCATAGCTATACCAGATTCTCAACCACATAAAGTAAGGGAGTATGTCTGCTCCTGATCTGCAGCATGGTCTCCTTGTTCTTTGTGGCTTTTATCAGGTTCTTTGTAATTAGTCTTCTGATTGTGTGTTTGTTTCTACTCACAGTAGGCTACAGTTGGTCCTGATGCTGAGGTCTATTTAGCAATTACTTTTTCTTTGCTAGAATTTTGTTGCCAAGGCAACCCACCTGCTCACCAGGTGTCAGCACTCAGGCTGTTTCAGGAAACTTTTGCTGTCACAAACTTGTGACACTAATCAGATTTTTAAGGAAGATGCCAAAAGTGGTACTATCGTGTCAGATTACTCCAGCCACTTAAAAGCTTTCAAAGACAAAGGGCTTTATTATAGGTCAAATTAGTCAACTTCCCACTGCAGGCATTAATTATTTGTGCAGTGGCACATGGCCAGGCTTGTATATTTTGAACATCCAATTTTCCTTAAACTGCAACTACTGAGGAAACTTCACAGAACTATTAATATATTACTACATTTGCAACTGTATTATTTCTGGCTGATATTGGTAGGAAGGTCAAGAACTTAGTTTAGTAGGGTTTTCTTTCTGTATCTGAACTAAAAATAGTTAAAACGTCTTTCTATAATGCTGTAAAATAACAGAATTTTTTTTATTCTGTTATGAGTGCTGTATCTTTGCTGCATTTTGAACTATGGTTCACAAAGTAAAGTGCCAATAGACTTGGATAAACCCAAAGATTGGAAAAACTAAATACCTTTCGGCCAGTCATTGTGTCTCAAACTCAGGAAGAAGAGCAAATCCACTTCCAAAAACGAATTTGTCCATGTAGTTATCAGGAGTCAAGAAACACTTGAAGGCACCAAAAAAAAAAACTATCGCTCAACACTAAACCCAACTCTAGAGCCAAAACATTTTATTAATTGTGCTTTTTCTTCTGAAATGCGTAACTGATGCACAGTTTACTAGGAAAAAGAAAACAAAATAAAAATTGTATCCCATTTGCTTTCATCCCACTCATATTTCCTAAAATAATTTCAAGAACTTCTTCCCAAGCAGTTTTAACACAGGATAGGATTTGACAAGTTCAATTCTGATTATCTTTTTTCCCCTGAAAGTATATACATTCACAGCTAAGTAGAAAATGTTTATGAAGTTCAGAGAACATAGGGAAACAGAATTTGATACCAACATCAATGGGCATTGGCTCCTTCCATTGTAGCATATTCTCTAGTCCCATCTCTCTGCAAGTCTCCCAATTGCAGACATTTTTACTCCCTTGTTTAGAGCTGACAGTCTTCAGTATATGCTACCATACTCCAAACATGATTTTGAGTCTGGAAAGATTTTGAGTCTTGGAAGATTAGCATAATAAATCTTGTAAAAAGCTTAAAAAGTCTACAAACTTAAGAAGTTCATCTATAATTAACTCAGTGTGTTTGAACAAATGACAATGCTGTGATCAAAGCATGGGATCAAGGATTGTTTCCAGCTCTATTGTTCAATTAATTTGAAACATACAAAGATTATGATTATATATGAGATCATAGCTAAAACAATTGTTTCAAATACGAGAGAGATTTTCTAATGTTTTTAGAAGGGTTCCAACACAGTTCTAGCCATTCTAGAAATGTTTCAAGCTTGAAACTATTTTGGAGCATTTTTCGTTCAGAATAGAAGTTTCAACCTTGGAGCAGACTATTTCAACCTTCAAACAAGGCATTTCAATTTCAAACTGTTTCACATTAGAAATATTTTGCTCACAACCAAATGACATGTGTATACTTGCTTGGATGTATTTTATATATTAATATCAAGCAATGTTATGATGTAATTTCCATCTTCGTTTTCAGAGTCATGAATTTTTTTATTGTAGAGAAAGCCTACAGAATATAATTTTCTTCCCAAAAAGAAATACTCTGTCCAATTGGCCTTTCATAGAAATGTTCTGGGGTAATAGTATCAATTAACTGATTATATCAATTATCTGCTTGGAATAGAGTGATGTACTTATACCCACCTTCTATGATTCTTCTGGATGAGGGCCTCCTGATATGTTTCAAAAGCAGCAGACATAGTCAAAACATACTACTTCATTTTTATTAAGCCTCTTAAAGGTTTACACAAGACATTCACAGAATGTTAAAAACTTCACCAGTGTCAGCTTTATGAGAAACAGTGCAATACAAACTAATCCTCCCTTTTTTTTAAAAAAAAAAGGGGGGGGCGATTTGTCCTTGAAACATGGTTTAGGTTTTAAAAAATAATATAGTAGATTAGTCTCATCTTCTCAGTGGAGCTCTTAAGAATGTTACATGGAAAAGCATCTCTAAGGCATTTTTTTTATTTTAAAAATATCTTTTCTAATTAAAGTTTGTATAATTTGAGCCTTCTTTCCTTGTCTTTTGCAAGTGGAAAGATTCTGCAGTCTGTGATGTGAGCTGTGTGGAATTTTAATTTGGAGACAGTGAATCAGCCCAAACTGATTCAAATTCTGTTGCAATCTTAGAGATCAAGACATGCTTAAGCAATCTTCCCAGTCTTTACTGCAGCAGTATAATGAATGGCAACAACTGCAGCCCAGGGAGATAGGAAGAAAAGTAATCTCTGACCTATTTTGTTTATCTGCCTGCTATCATAAGGTCATGCTGTCACAAGATACAGAAGCACTCAGAGGAAGTCTCCAGTTCTGTTCAAATGATTTCTGAAGGGAGTCAGAGGTTACATATAGACATGCAAGACAAGCACTTTTGGCCTTTAGCTGATACTAGAGGACTGAATCCCCAAACTCTCTAACAAGATGTTTTACTTTTTGCTTAACAAGAAAGCCCATTCCTAGCTTCACTGACTTCAGTGCATAAGGGTTAAGGACAAGAATCAAATTTCATTTCAAGAAATAAACATTCACTTAATCAATAAATATTCATTTCAAGAAATAAGAATAATTTAATAATACTTTATTATGCTTGTGTGCTGTTACACTCTCAATTACTCTAATTATTTCAAGGCTTTAGTGTTGTTGTTTTTAATCTGAGACCTAATCACTGGGCATTTCTGTGCTGGTCAGGGTCTCCTATGTTTACTTCATTCATAAGGTTAGTAGAAGTATAAAAAGAGGTTAAACTATGTTCCTTGCAGTGCTATGTTCCTTGAAGAAAGGATTCAGTAATTACTAAAATATTTATTTCTGCTAATGGAATAGCATCATTTTAATACTTAAGTCTCAATTTAAAAGTATGTATCAAAAGAAAGCAAAACATGGAATATTTCTTATATTTTCTGAGGACTCTTACATTGGGTGTTCCAAAGATTTTGTGCTTTATCTTCCCCCACTGTTTTCTGTTGCTCTAGTAGTCTCTTTTTTATTATTCAGGTTCATTCCCATTGCATGAAATAATTTAGAAAAGGAGAGATAGCTTGGATCCAGTCAAGGACTGCTCTTAAATTGAAATATTCTCTTTGGAACCTAGTGAAGATCTTTGAATCCAATGCCTCCCAGGATTTTCCATGATATGCTCTTACACCTTTTCATGCTGCTTCCTGGATCGATAACATTTCCTACAAGATTAGAAAGGGGACTAATGTCCATTTTTTGTCTCTAAGTTAGACCTCTTGAAGAGGTAATTTTAATCTCTTCCATGATCAAAGGCATGAACCTGAACTTTAACACTGAGATATTTGATTGTAATGTCAGTAATGACGTAGTTCTTATGGCTGTGTAACAAAGCCTGTATAGCATTATGTTTTATGAATTTAGAACAGAAAACTGTACACATACCTTGTTAAGTTCTGGGTTTGAGTTCAAATGATGAAGACACAGGGCTACTTCAACAGTTCTTTATTCTTCTCTATTACTCTCACAACAACAACAGCAAAAGTAAAACAGGCTTCTTTTTAAGGACCAGAGACCCGGACAACTAACAACAATGTATCTAAGCATTTCTAGCCTTGCACATGCGCACAAGGCTGGCGCCGCTCAGTCTGGTCCCGGGCAGCCAGCATTTTGCGCATGTGCACAAGGCCAGCGCCACTCAGTCTGGTCCCAGGCAGCCTTGGAATGCCCGGGACCATTGCTTTGCAGGCTCAGGACACAACACCCTTCCCCCTTAGAGGGAACATAGCTTGTACACACACAGGTGCACCATTCACTGGAAAGAGTGTTATACAGTCCCATTAATCAAATGCAATGATTGTGGATAATTGGGTCTACCCTCAGACAAACCCCTTCCACTTTTGGTAATACCTGAATATTTCTGAAATCAAAAAATATTACAACATTCTATCCGAATACCCCTCTATATTCAGGATCCTCCTGAAATAGCCTATTGACTTGACAGCAACTTCACAAATTCCCTAAGATGTTTGGGTGGACACTTGGCCCACTGCGACTTTCTAAGGCCAGTAGAGATTGCCTGGCCCACCTGATTGCCTACCAAGCGAGCCAGGCCAGGGCATTGCTGCCTTAAATCCCCAGGTGACCCTGGTGAGGGTGCCTGGCCTACCTGCTCAACTACCAGGCTAGGCAGGCCAGGACTTTGCTGCCCCAAATACCCGGTTGACCCGCCCATCTGCTGGCTGGCTGGACCCTCTAAGTCCAAACCAGCATACCTTGGAGGGGTGGTAGTCCCTGGGTCCACAATGGATCCTTCTTGGGAACACTGTCCCTCAAACCCAAGGCCAGCAGATGGAGAGTTCTGAGTAGCTGAAGTGCCCCAGTACTCAGTGGCCCCCAAGCACATGCCCAAGGTGCCAGAGTCAGGAGTCGCCTCCCTGGCAATCCCCCTTGCTGGAGACCTCCTTTTGGGAGCAAATGCAGAATTGGTCAAGCGCCCCTGTTGGAATTCTTCTTCTCTTGTTGTTTGTGGTTTGTTTGGATACCCCTAGTCAACCTCCCTGTCTGGAGCACTATCTGGCATACATAAATACTGTGGATACCCCCAGTGTGACTCCCTGTCTGGAGTAATTATGGATGTGTGGGATGACCCCCTATCCATTGAATTCCTGTTAGGAGCACTTGTGGAACCTTGGGATGACTCCCCAATAGCCTCAGGAGCGGCTAGTGATGGCCTGTGAAACTGATCCCCAGAATGCATATTATGGTCCTTCTCCCCCCCCCCCGAGCAGAGCCAGGAGCAGAAGGGTGAGTCCAATCTCCAACACAGTTGGTCTATGTGTCTGCGCAGAACACGACCGTCTTCCAAGGCAACTTCATATGACAATGGCCCAGAGACCTTGCAGACCACAGCTGTGACCCAGAGATGACTGGGCCCATAGTTTCTTGCCCAAACCAGATCACCCACCTGAAGTCTCCTAGGTGCCCATGGTTGTGGCACCTGTGAAGCCACCCATTCAGGGTGCAGCCTGTCAAGTTTAGTGATGAGGCGGCGACCGCAGTGGAGTTCACTAGGGCATGGTGTGGTGTGGTGTGCAAGAAGGAAATCTGCCAACCTGTGATGCCAGTTACCATAAGTCAGTTTCTTGAGAGCATCTTTGGTAGTTCGCACTATCCTCTCTGCCCATCCGTTGGTGGATGGATGGAAGGGAGCCGATGTTGCATGGTGGATCAGGTTGGCCTGAAGACAAGCCTGGAACTCAGAAGAGGTAAATTATCCGAAACCAGTACGTCTGGAAGACCATGTGATGCAAAAATACCTCTCAACATCTGGATAATCCTGGCAGTAGTAGTGGAGGAAACAGGAACAACCTCTAGCCACTTGGAATGGCTGTCAACAACAAACAGGAAGAATTGCCCCTGAAAGGGCCCAGCATAATCTATATGCACCCTAGCCCATGGGGTTTGGGTTTCCTCCCACCTATGTACTGGGGCCTGAGGCATTTCAGGCCGAGACTGTTGGCACACTTGGCATCCGTGCACCTGGGCCTCGATGGCTTTATCAAGCCCAGGCCACAACAAATGACTACGCGCAAGCGCTTTCATCCTGACTATACCAGGATGTCCCTCATGCACAGAGGTCAAGATTCTAGACCTCAATGAGGCTGGGATCACTACTCTGCTACCCCATAAAAGGCAACCCTTAAAAGTGGACAACTCATGCTTCTTGAGCCAGAAACTTTGGAACACAGTATCAAGGCACTTGTCAGGCCATCCTGACAACACCCATGTCAGCATGCATGTGGCAGTTTCTGCAGCCACATCCCTAGCATTGAGGGGAGACTCAGGCAGCTCCTGAATGGACAGAATATTAATGGCTGGAGCAGGATCTGGTTCAACTTGGTTCAGAGGTAATCTGCTCAGGCCATCTGCATGGCCCATTTCTTTCCCAGGTTTGTGGACTATGTGTAGTTATATGTTGACAGGAAAATGGACCATCTCAGCATACAAGGAGAAATGATATGTGGAGTCTGTTTATTAGTGGTAAACAAACCCAGCAGAGGCTTATGGTCAGTATAGACCGTGAAATGGCAGCCATATAAGAAATCATGAAATTTCTTAATGCCAGCCACTATTGCCAAAGCCTCCCTGTCAATTTGAGCGTAATTCCGATCTGCAGAAGACAGGGTCCTTGAATAGTAGGCCACAGGGACCTGTGTCCCATCAGCCTTCAGATGGCTCAATACCGCTTCCACTCCATAAGGAGATGCATCGCATGTGATGCAAACAGGCAGTTTGCTCATTGGAATGTGCTAAAACAGCACTAGACGTGAGCAAGGCCTTAACCTCCTTGAAGCTCTTGTCATGGACTTTAGTCCACCGCCAAGGAGCTTGCTTATCTAAGAGCCTATGTAATGGCTCTGCCACTGCAGCTTTATGTGGGAGGAATGCATGGTAAAAAATTTGATAGCCCCAAGAAGGCTTGCAGCTCACTCTTAGACTTAGGGCTTAGGGCCTGCTGGATAGCTTGCAATTTAGTTTCAGCGGGGCGAATGCCTTGAGCATCCTGAATCCTAAGAAGTCAGTAGAAGAGACTCCAATCTTACATTTATCTTTCTTTAGTTTAAGGCCTGATTTTCGAAAACGAAGCAAGACAGTCCTTAATATCTCTGCTAAATTATGAGATGACTTCCCAGCAATGAGGACATCATCAAAGTATGGACAGACCCCAGGAATACCTCGAAGTGTGCTCTCCATGACACTTTGGAATATGCCAGGGGCTACATTTACCCCAAATTGCAGTCTCTTGACCTTAAATGCCCCTCTGTGAGTTACAATAGTCTGGGCCTCAGCAGCTGCCTCATCAACAGATAGCTGTTGATAGGCTTGTGCCAGGTCAAGCTTCGCAAAAATACGCCCCTCCCTTGAAGGATGCCAGAATGTGACTTACCACAGGCACTGGATAAGCGTGCTGTTGCAGCGCCTTATTCAGTGTGCACTTGTAGTCTGCACATATACGTATGTCCCCATTAGCCTTTAGAGGCATTACTATGGGGATTTCCCATGGACTTGAGTCCACAGGTTCCAGAATGCCCTGCTGGAGCAATTTGTCCTGCTCAGCATCAATCTTACCCTTGAGAGGTACCCTCGTTGATTTAACCCTGATGTGCGTGATGGTTGGGTCTAACCTAAGTGAAATGGGAGGCCCCTTGTAGGATCCTAACTCTGAACTGAACACATCTGCAAACTCCCTGCAGACTTCTGCAAGGCTCAACGTTTGCAAATGGTGCAGCCCAGTTACCTGGATTCCTAGAGCCTCGAACCAATCGAGTCCAATAAGACTTGTGCGTTCACCTCCAAAAACCACCACATCTAGGGGACCCTCAAAATCCTTGTGCTGTACTCTAAGGGTGGCTTCCCCCTTAACACACATCATAGAATTCTGAAAATCTGTAAGTATTAGATTGGATGGCCTTTGTTTAACTTGAATGCCACTACTGCTGCATATCCTTTTGATGGTATTAATGGAGATAATGGAGAGAGCAGACCCAGTGTCCAACTCCATTGATAAGGGAACCCCTTGCAACCTTATATTGATGGACAGTTTCTTTTTCAGGGGCTTGTGTGTCCCTGTCCTCAAAATAGCCACCCTGTGTTGGCTGGGGACCCTGGTACCTTTCAGACGCAATTCTTCATGAGGTTGGACCTTCTGGTGACCCAAACAGATGGATGCAATGTGGCCTTGCCTGCCACATGCTCTGCAGATGGCAGAACGAAACCTGTAGTCAGCTCTCTTGTGGCGACCTCCATACCCGAAGCATTGAAGAGATGCTGGGGCCTTGTTCGGATGCTCCTTCTGTCTCCTTTCAGCTGGCTGGAAAAGTCTATTCACCTCTTCTTCAGGATCTGCATCCGATCCTTCTTGAGTACCCTCTTGATGGATGGTAGCTGTCTCTGGAGAGCTTCTGGTGATTCATAAGGAATTCACAGCCCCACCTGCTGCTTCCTCAGCTGTCACCTCTCATAGCACATCTTGGTAGGAGACTTCTTCCTTAGCAAAAATCTTCTGCTGCAAATCTCTGTTCCTTAGCCCACAAACGAAGTGATCTCGCAGCCTCTCTTCCAGATCTTTGAACTCACAAGGCCTGGCTGCTCTCCTTAAGGCTGCAATAAAATATGTAGCAGATTCACCCTGCTTCTGGTCCCTCTGTTCAATTGTGTGCCTCCAAGCAATAACAGACAACTTTTGCTGGAAGTGTTCCTTCAACAACTTCTTCAAATCAGTATATGTCACTGACTCCAGAGGTGCAGGAGCCACCAAGTTCTCTGCAATTTCAAAAGCTTCCTATCCACAAGCACACAACAGAGTTGCAGCCTTCAAACCATCTTTTCTAATTTGATTTACTCTGAAGTAATTCTCCACCCTTGCTACGTAAGAATTCCATCTCTCTCAGTGTGAGACATCAAAATCAGACAAACGCTCAATCTTCACCATTCTTAGTTACAACTTCACCACTTGCTCCTCTGCAAACTGTTCTAAGGGAAAGGGTCTTGTAGCCAAACTCACCCTCCAGCGACTCTGTACTGGCAGGCTGGAACACTGATTCAGACACCGTCTTCCCTCTTCAGGACTTCTTGGTAAGTCCTCAAAACCTCCTTCTTTGTTTGCAAAGGATCCCACCTTCGTCGCCAGTGTTAAGTTCTGGGTTCAAGTTCAAATGACAAAGACACATGGCTACTTCAACAGTTCTTTATTCTTCTCTATTACTCTCACAACAACAACAACAGCAAAAGTAAAACAGGCTTCTTTTTAAAGACGAGAGACCCGGACAACTAACAACAATGTATCTAAGCATTTCTAGCCTTGCGCATGCACGCAAGGCTGGCGCTGCTCAGTCTGGTCCCGGGCAGCCAGCACTTTGCACATGTGCACAAGGCCAGCGCCACTCAGTCTGGTTCCGGGCAGCCTTGGAATGCCCGGGACCATTGCAACGTCCAGAGCCTGCTTTGCAGGCTCAGGACACAACATACCTCATTCTAAATATATGAAGCTAAAAAAAATTTTGGTTTGGACTGTTGCCAGATTGACAAAACCAGTGAGCTGAATTCAGTAAAGTAGATTGATTGGCATCCCACTGACATATATAAAAGCATCCTCTCTCTGTATTCACATACAATGAACACAATTTACCAAGGCAGCAACCTATGTTCTTTTCTAGTTCTCTTCTTTGTGTTTCCATTATTTTCAGGGAATGGTCTTTGAATCATGAGTCAAAAGTTCATGCCTTATTTTCTCAAAGTCACAACAGCAGGGAGATTTTCCTTTACCATTTCCACAAGCAATAGCTAGAGGGAATAATTTAATATATATGTTTGTGTGAGAAGACAAGGCCTAGGATAGTATTTCAAGTACAGTTGATAGTTTGTACACTTTTAAATGGAAGGCATGTCTCACTTACATAAAGTTTTAATAATTCTATTCAGAACAATTTCCCACTATTACTCTGAAAATGTCAGAGTAAACGTTTAACTCCTGATGATTCTACCTGCGTTGTTTTTCCTATTAGTATTTGAGAATTTGCTTGCCCAGGCTTCTTTCATGATGTTTTTTTTCCCTGTCCAGCCAACCATCCTGAAAATTTCCAGGCAATTTGCTGTGCATATACTAACCATGCAGCTTAGCTTCTTATGATTAAACAACATCAGCCATGTAAGCATTGTCACCTTCTCTTCCACTTTGTATTATAGGAAATATTGAATTACCTAAAGCAGGGCTTTCACAAGGAAAGAAATCTCCAAATGGTTTCTGTTGTTTCTTGGCTTTAGTCCATTGCAGATACTTATTGCTCTATGGAAACTTTCCATGGGGGACTAAGGAAAACAAAACAAAACACAACCTTCCACAAAGGGCTAAGACATTTCTTCATCCTCATTCCTTTGCAGATAGTTTCCCCCTCCATTTTCTCCTGTGGAAACTTAGTGTTCTGTAGAACCCATTTGAAGAAGCCTGACCTGAAGCATCTAATTTGTGCTCAAGGGCTAAACAAACCCCTTTCTGTGCAATCTTCATTTGCTGATAATTTTCAATGAATTGAAAGTAAGCAATTTTGACACTGAGCAAGTTAGAGAGGCTGAGTGGAAAGGCAAACTGTTTATAAAGAAATGTGGAATGTAAATGTTAATATGTATATGTTTATTAGAATCATTCTCACTTCCAGTTTTGGTTATATTCAATTTGGTCTTTGTGCTACCCACAAATATATCTCAACTTTTACACTCCTTGATTCCAAAAAGTTGTGCTCCTGTGAACTAAAGATACCTCAAGCCCAGAGGCATTACTTGCTTCCAGTAAAGCCTAAATAATGGAAACCTGGCTGAGAGTAGACAATCCATTAATCATGCAAGGATACTGTTGTGTCCTGAGCCTGCAAAAGCAGGCTCAGGATGTTGCATTGGTCCCAGGCATTCCAAAGCTGCCCAGGACCAGACTGAGCGGCGCCAGCCTTGTGTGCATGCACAAAACGTTGGCTGCCCGGGACCAGACTGAGCGGCACTAGCCTTGTGCACATGCAAAAGGCAAGAAGCACTCAGATACAATGTTTGCCATTGTCCGGGTCTCTGGTCTTAAAAAGAAGCCTGTTGTTGTTTTGCAAGTTCTGTTCATTGCTGTACCAGTACTTCCGCTACCCAGCACTCTCCATCTGCTGGCCTTGGGCTCGAGGGACAGTGTTCCCAAGAGGGGTCCATTGGGGACTCAGGGACTTCCACCCCTCCAAGTTATGCTGGTTTGGACTTAGAGGGTCCAGCCAGTCAGCAGCTGGGTGGGTCAACTGGGTATTTGGGGCAGCAAAGTCCTGGCCCACCTAGCCTGGTAGGCAAGCAGGTAGGCCAGGCATCCTCACCGGGGTCACCTGGGAACTTAAGGCAGCAATGCCCTGGCCTGCCTCGCCTGGTAGGTGAGCAGGTGGGCCAGGCAATCTCTTCTAGCCTTAGAAGGTCACAGCGGACCAAGTGCCCACCTAAACATCTTAGGGAATTTGTGAAGTTGCTGTCAAGTCACTAGGCCTCTTTTCATGAGGACCCTGAATAAAGGGGGTACTCGTGATAGAATGTGTAGTATTTTTTGATTTTGGAAACATTCATTGTATTACTGAAAGTGAAGGTGGTTGTCTGAGGGCAGACTCAATTATCCACACTTATTGCATTTGATTATTGGACTGTATGACACTTCTTCCAGGGAACGGTGCAAATGTGTGCGTGCAAGGTATGTTCCAACTAGGGGGGAGGGGTGTTGTATCCTGAGCCTGCAGGCTCAGGACATTGCATTGGTCCCGAGCATTCCAAAGCTGCCTGGGACCACACTGAGCAGCGCCAGCCTTGTGCGCATGCGCAAGGCAAGAAGTGCTCGGATACAATGTTTGCCGTTGTCCGGGTCTCTGGTCTTAAAAAGAAGCCTGTTGTTGTTTTGCAAGTTCTGTTCGTTGCTGTTAGAGTGAGAGAGAGAAGAATAAAGAGCTGTTAACTTCGCCATTGTCTTCATCATTTGCACACGAACAAAGAACTTAACAGATACAGTGGGCAGCTTTTAATTTTTAAAAAAAATTAATTAGTTTCTATGGTACACTAGTTGCTTTTGTGAAGAATACAGCATGGGAATTTCAGTTCAAAGAATCTGTCTGATTCTAATTTGCATCAGTAGAAGCAATAGAAGAAATAAAATGACCTTATTCTCTCTACAGCACATGGTTGCAACACGGTATGATGCTGGCAATTTGAATTTGAAGTGTCTTGGCGACGTTTCGACGAAGTCTCATTCGTCATCTTCAGGCTGGTGCTTTCGGCTTCTGCTTCTAGGAGCAATGTGAGATTTTAGCTGTTTCTTCCTTTTAACTGCCAGTGGGGGTTTGAACTGATTGGCTGGGAGCTCATCTGTGTTCTGATTGGGTGGAGGTGTGTTCTGATTGGTTAGGGGCTTGGCTGTGCTCTGATTGGATGGGGGGTTGGCTGTGCTCTGATTGGATGGGGGAGTGTTCTGTTTGGGTGGGGGCTTTGTTGTGCTCAGGTTAGTCAGTGTTACAAGGAGATTAGAGATGGTGGACTGTATAGCTGTTTGGCTTTGCGTTCGTGGTCATGTCTCATCTTCATGGTGGGTGTCAGTTTGCTTCGTGTATGGATTGGAGGGGTTTAAGGTGGCTAATGATGCAGCTGTGGTCTGGCTTCTGGTTTGTGGTCGTGCCTCCTCATCAGTGTGGGTTTGGGTTTGCTTTTTGCCTGGATGTGTGGTGGTGACATCCTGTGTGGTTTTTGTGAGTGTAGGTCTGGTGTCATTCCCCGTGCTATGGACTCGCCCTTATTGACACACACACACACACACACACACACACACACACACACACACACACACACACACACACACACACACACACACACACACACACACATATATATATATATATATATATATATATATATATATATATATATATATATATATATATATATATATATATATATATATATATATATATATATATATATATATATATATATATTTGTCAACTTTGCAATCGCTCCCAAACACATCCCCACTGAAACCATTATATGCGGAGTTGAAACCAGCCTGACCAAAATCAACCCCGACGATGCTAACAGAATCAGACTCGAAATCACCAACATTATTATTATTATTATTTATTAAATTTCTATGCCGCCCTATTCCGGGAACTCAGGGCGGCTTACAGCATAAATAGAAATCCAATACAAACTAAATAGTACATTTATAAAAATAAATATATAAAAAGAAGAACCCCTAAATTAAGAACCATTCATTCAGCAAACATACACACAGACATACACTGGCTAGGGGCAAGATTTCAACCGCCCCAGGCCTGCCGGCAGAGATGGGTCTTTAGTAGTTTACGAAAGGCGGAGAGGGTGGGGGCGATACGGATCTCCGGGGGGAGTTGATTCCAGAGGGCCGGGGACGCAACAGAAAAGGCCCTTCCCCTAGGCCCCGCCAGGCGACACTGTCTGGCCGACGGGACCTGGAGAAGGCCGACTCTGTGGGCCCTAACCGGTCGCTGGGTTTCGTGAGGCAGCAGGCAGTCTCGTAAGTAACCTGGTCCGATGCCATGTAGGGCTTTATAGGTCATAACCAACACTTTGAATTGCGTTCGGAGACCAATAGGCAGCCAATGCAGCTCACGGAGTGATGCTGAGATGTGGGCATTTCTGGGCAGGCCCAACACTGCTCGCGCGGCTGCATTCTGCATTACCTGAAGTCTCCGAACATTTTTCAAAGGTAGCCCCATGTAGAGAGCATTGCAGTAGTCGAGCCTCGAGGTGATAAGGGCATGAGTGACTGTGAGCAGAGACTCCCGGTCCAAATAGGGCCGCAACTGGTGCACCAGGCGAACCTGGGCAAATGTCCTCCTCGCCACAGCCGAAAAATGATGTTCCAAGTTTAGCTGTGGATCGAGGAGGACGCCCAAGTTGCGGACCTTCTCCGAGGGGGTCAAAAGCTCCCCCCCCAGGCTGATGGACGGATAGATTGAATTATCTTTGGGAGGCAGAACCCATAGCCACTCCGTCTTGTCGGGGTTGAGTTTGAGCCTGTTGGCACCCATCCAAACCCTAACAGCCTCCAGACATCGGCACATCACTTCCGCTGCTTCACTGAAATGACACGGGGTGGAGATGTAAAGCTGGGTATCATCAGCATACTGATGATATCTCACCCCGTGTTGTCGGATGATCTCACCCAGTGGTTTCATGTAGATATTAAACAGCAGAGGGGAGAGGACCGATCCCTGAGGGACCCCACAAGGGAGGAACCTAGGGGTCGACCTCTGACCCCCCGCCAACACCGACTGTGACCGACCAGTGAGGTAGGAGGTGAACCACTGCAAAACAGTGCCCCCAACCCCCAACCCCCCCAGTCGGTGCAGAAGGATACCATGGTCAATGGTATCGAAAGCCGCTGAGAGGTCAAGTAGCACCAGGATAGTGGAAAATCCCCTATCCCGGGCCCGCCAGAGATCATCCGTCAGCGCGACCAAAGCAGTTTCCGTGGAGTAGCCGAGCCTGAATCCTGACTGTTGAGGGCCCAGATAATCGGCCTCATCCAAGGACCACTGGAGCTGGAGTGACACCACCTTCTCAACAACCTTCCCTATAAAGGGAAGATTGGAGACAGGACGGTAGTTGTTTAAAACAGCTGGGTCCAGGGAAGGCTTCTTGAGGAGGGGCGCACAATTGCCTCCTTGCAGGGAGCCGGAAAGGACCCCTCCCTCAAAGAAGCGTTGACAATCTCCTGAACCCAGCCCCGCGTCACCTCCCTGCTGGCCGAAACCAGCCAGGAGGGGCACGGGTCCAATAAACAGGTGGCGGAGCTCACAGCTCCAATGGCCTTGTCGACTTCATCAGGTGCCACCGGGTCAAACTCCTCCCACACAACAGGATCAAGACGAGTCCCTGTCATCTCGACTGAATCATTATCAGCCGATACTGCATTCCAATTGGAGTCAAGGTCCATCCGAATCTGGGCGATTTTATCCGCAAAAAACTTATTAAAGTCCTCAGCACTACCCTGCAAGGGTGCATCAACCCCCCCCTGATTAAGGAGGGAGCGAGTTACCCTGAACAGGGCGGCTGGGCGGGATTCCGCAGATGCAATCAAGGCGGAATGATACGCGCATCTTGCCGCCTTGAGCGCCACCTGATAAGTCTTGATATAAGATCTTACAAGTGTTCGGTCAGATACGGATTTACTTTTCCTCCATCGCTTCTCTAGGCGTCTCTTCTGGCGCTTCATCCCCCTGAGTTCCTCAGTAAACCAAGGAGATCTCCTGGGTCTGCTACCACAGAGAGGTCGCAGCGGTGCACATACTCTGCACCAGCAAGCCACCCAAAAGCAACTTACCCAAAGAGGAGCAGACAGCACTACTTAACCTGAAACAAGACACCAGCATAATAATCCTACCAGCAGACAAGGGCAACGCCACGGTGGTCATGAATACATCTGACTACCAAACCAAATTAACCAACCTACTCCAAGACTCCACATACAAGATCCCACCACCTACCTGGAAAAAACCACTAGATCCAAAATAAAAGCCTCCCCAATTAGAGAAGAGATCCAGCAAAGAATCATTCCCAGAGAGAAATCATCCAGATGCCCTAAGCTCTATGGTCTCCCCAAGATACACAAAGAAGGAACCCCACTAAGACCCATAGTCAGCTCCATAGGCTCACCTCTACAAAACCTAGCCAAATTTCTCGCCAAACAACTACAGCCCTATGCAGAATCCATCACCTCACACGTAAAAAAACTCATTCCAGTTCATAGAGATCATAAAGAAACAAAACTTACAGCCCAGCGACCTACTCATTAGCTTCGATGTCATATCCCTCTTCACCCAAGTGCCAATCAAAGAAGCCTTAACAGCTATCCAAAACAAATATAACCCCCCCCAAACACATCCTAGATCTGACCAACCACTGTCTATCCAACACATACTTCATCTATAACGGACAAAAATACAAACAAATAGAAGGAGCACCCATGGGATCACCCCTCTCACCTGTCATTGCAAACCTCTACATGGAACACTTTGAAACCCAAGCTCTAGAAAAATCTGATCACAAACCCAAACTCTGGCTCAGATACGTAGATGACACCTTTGTAATCTGGCCACATGGGTAAGAAAAACTGGACAACTTCCTCACACACCTCAACAGCCTACACCCCAAAATACAGTTCACCATGGAAACAGAAGCTAATAACCAATTTCCCTTCCTGGATGTCTTAGTCTACAAGAAATCCAATGGCTCCCTAGGACACACCATCTACCAGAAGAAAACACACACAAACCGCTATCTGCATGCACTCTCACACCACCACCCAGCACAGATCAACTCCGTAGCCAAGACACTCATCTCCAGAACCAAATGCCTAGCTGACGAACAACACCTAAAAACAGAATTACACACTCTCACTAATGTACTAACATCCAATGGATTCCAAAGAAATAAGGTTTCCAACTTAATCCAAAAAGAAATTCCCACTAAAATCCAAGACAGAAAACAAGAAAACGGCAAAGCCCTCCTCCCATACATAAAAGGCACCACAGACAGGATCAGCAAGATCCTGCACAAACATAACATCAAGACAGCATTCTGCACAAACAGAAAAATATCCACCATCCTAAGAAACCCTAAAGACAAAATTGAGTTAGAAAATCAAGGAGTATATGAAATCCCATGTACTGCTTGCCCCACCACATACATCAGACAAACCAACAGAAGAATAAGTGCATGCATTGAAGAACACAAAAACTCAGTCAAAAAAGAGGAACCAACTTTTTATTATTATTATTATTTATTAAATTTCTATACCGCCCCTCTCCCGAAGGACTCGGGGCGGTTTACAGCCTTAAAATTTAAAAAACATATAAATGTACAAAATTAAAATATTTAAAAATATTTTAAAAATATTCTTCTTCCCTGGTCCAACACCTTAAAGCCACAGGACATCAAATTGATTTCAAAAAGTCCAGAACTATTGCCAAAACTGAACACTTTAATAACAGAATAATCAGAGAAGCCATCGAGATAGAAAAACGCCCAAACAGCATGAACAAATGAAATGATACCTCCCACCTACCAGCCATTTGGAAACCTGTCCTTATTGACAAACGAGTCACACAAAGAATGACACCAGTCCCACACTTACGAAAAGCACACAGGATGTCACCACCACACATCCACGCAAAAAGCAAACCCAAACCCACACCGATGATGAGGCATGACCACAAACCAGAAGCCAGACCACAGCTGCATCATTAGCCACTTTAAACCCCTCCAATCCATACATGAAGCAAACTGACACCCACCATGAAGATGAGGCACGACCACGAACGTGAAGCCAAACAGCTATGCAGCTCACCATCTCTAATCCCCCTGTATCTCAGACTAACCTGAGCACAACAAAGCCCCCACCCAAACAGAACACTCCCCCAGCCAATCAGAGCACAGCCAACCCCCCATCCAATCAGAGCACAGCCAAGCCCCTAACCAATCAGAACACACATCCACCCAATCAGAACACAGCCGAGCTCCCAGCCAATCAGTTCAAACCCCCACTGGCAGTTAAAAGGAAGAAACAGCTACGATCACACATTGCTCCTAGAAGCACGAAGCCGAAAGCACCAGCCTGAAGATGACGAATGGGACTTCGTTGAAACGTCGCCAAGACACTTCAAATTCTACGTGGGAGAAAACCCGAAGAACCAAAGACCTACACCTATGCCGCCCTGAGTTTTCGGAATACGGCAGCATACAAATCAAAACAAATAAATAATAAAATAAAATAAATACATACAACACCCGCGAAAACCTCAGAAAACAAATATATATATATTGTCACTGCTAGCAGGATGCCTATTTGCATTTTTGTTGGGAAAGAATGTTCATTACCAAGAGTAGCTTTTTAGATGCAAATCTAATTCCCAGGGAATCACTTTGATTTTCAGTGCTAACGATACTAATGCAAGTTTCCCCCAACTATTACTTTCAGTTTGGACTAATACCCCCCAGCTCTGAAGATATCACCAATTTAATAACAACCTGGAAATCCCAAGTCCCTCTCAAGGGAATGATAAATATTACCTGTCAATCTCTTCCACTGAATAAACACACTTTTATCTGCATTAATCACATTTGACAGGAACTGTTCAAGCCTGCTAGTAACAATCTTGGTGAACACCTTGGTAGTATTGCTTAATAATAAAGTGAAACAGTATTAAAACATATAGACACAAGTGCAATATGATACCATATCAATTATAAAATCCCATCAAGTGATCAGAGTTGCCATAGAATTGGGTTTGAGAAAAAAATCCAAAGCTAGCAAAAATCCATGTTCTGAGTACTGATTCAGAGGCTTTTAGACCTCCCAAACCTCACTTTTTAAAACAATTTGTGTGTCTTATTTATAGCTTTATTTATAGCCTTATTTGTTAAAAAGCAAAACAATCTGTCTTCTTGTGCAGAATCATAAAATATCCAACATCTTTTTCAAAAAATCTACAAGATATTATTGGCTATGTTGAAATCAACATTATGAATGTCCTTCCCAGGGAAGCTTATCTGATACTTATATTGTGGTCTTTCAGGTTCCCTTACACTATCTTGGCTCTCATAGGAGTAGAGAGATTTCCTGGTTATTTCTCCTCCATTCTGTGTTATTATGAGCAAAATGAAGTCTGATGATCATATCAGATTGCCCTTTAGAATGAAATAAGTCAAGATCTGATCTGAACTGAATTTAAATTTACTTAGTTATAACTCATTCCAGTTGAAGAATAGGAAAGTTTATGATTAGTATTATGCTTATATTTATGGCCTTATGGTCTATGATTTGCATTCTTGATTCGTAGTTTTCAGCATTTGATTAATCTGATATACAGTATGAAAGCAGAGTAAGGATTTAAAGTTTCAGTGTATTATCCTATTTAAATTACTTCTGTATTTTTCTCAGTAAGGAGAGGAATTAAATATAACTGTTAGGAAAAATTATTTTTATGCTAATATATTTGCCTATTCACTGTTATATGCATCTTCGATGTAACTATACATAGAAGACTTTAGAAATCACTTTAAGATGAATTGATATTTGTTACTATTAGTGCTTTTTTTCTAAAAAAAAAAAAAAAAGGTGCCGGAACTCACACACATCATACAATCTGCCCTGCCTACTCTACAAGGTTCCATCCAAAAAAGGTGCCGGAACTCTGTTCTGGGCGTTCTATGAGGAAAAAAGCTCTGGTTACTATTGGCTATTTCATCCTTCAAAATAGATAATTATTTCAGTGCCAAGAAATGTTTTATGAATAATTATGATTTGATTTTCCATTTCTGCTCAGATAAATCCATGAACATTCTAATTCAGTAGAGAATCTTCTATCTATATCTATTTTGTTTAATATTTTAACATTCTTAAAACTAAGAAGATAGATAGGCTGCCTTTATAATCTTAAAATGTAAAGTGAAGAGTCAGTGTCACTATTTGACTATTGCAGTGATAGTGAGACAGTTCTGAATCATCCCATGCTTCAAGAGACAAAGAATGAAATGAATGTATTTGTCAAATGAGAATATATGGTTTAACAGTAGTCAACTAATGAAGCATCTACAAAGTAATCTATCAGTATAAATCTCCAATATGTCTTTTCCGCATTCATCTCTCACTTCTATGACATTTCCATTTTTGATTTTTAATCTATATCTCTGGTAAAATGTACAGTTTTCTTCCCCAGGTGTAGAAGCAACAAGAATTTTAAAGAGTACTCATCACTTTTTGGTGGTTGGCCAATACTCAGTGCCATGAAGTCTACCAGCAGCATTAGATGTGTTGGGTGCTGGCTAATCACTAAAAGAGCTGAGCACCCTTTATATGCCAGGCTCTGCTGATCATTTGGCTTTTTTCTTTTTATCAGCAATAATATATTCCAGCAGCAGATGACCATTGCACCAATACTAGAGAATGCAGAAAAAATGCCTACAGTAGTATGGCCAAGTTACATGAGCAGCACCCCATTAGTTCTTCACTAGGTCATTTTAAATCATAACAGATTATAGCCTTATGTCTTCTTTCTATGCATTATGCTTGACATGACTTCTGTAGTGAAATGCAACTATGCATCCTAAGGAAAATTTCAGTCAATCTATTATAAAGTCTTTGTACCAATCATAAGTTATTGCACTCTTCATAATTACATTTATTGAAATTTTACATTTTTAATTTAAAAAATAGAAATTATGGAAAGTAATAATATGAATCAAAAGCTAAAATGGCAGCTTGGCAAGAGTTGCTCTTCTACTAGTTGCTAATCTACTAGGACTGCTAGAGTCTTCTCACACAAATGCAGAATATTACTGTTCTCACAGATATATATCATCCTGAATGTTCCTGAACAGTGAATTATAATGTTGCCTTCATGTATTACATTTTCCTAGCTTGATGTCTTATGCAAATTTGATAAGTATCCCTTCCATTCCATCTTCTGGGTAATTTATAAATACGTTGAATAGCAGTGGGAAGGATAGAACATACTGTAAGGAACTCGACTCAACACTCTGGGACGATACAAAATCAATCACAAGCATCCGTTCAGTACCTATATTCAACAGTTGTGAATTCATCAGGTTACAAAACCATCCAGTTCATATTTGTCTATTTGACCATAAGGAAATCATGAAATGTCTTGCCAAGTGCTTTACTGACATGACAATATATTATATTCACATCATTCCTTTGTATCCACTAACAGTCAACATTCTGGTTAAAAAAAGATATTAGTCTGACATAATTTGTTATTGATTAACCCATGCTCATGATAAACTCAGTATGCTTTTCTAAATATTCAATTTTTAAAATGTGCTACATGAAAATTGGTTCTACTGCCTTACCAAAAGAAATGCATTTATTTTATGCTTCAAAGGTGCTTTTTCAAAAGCCAACTGGACTTTCTTTTTCCTTGAAGATGTTTTGTTTCTCATCCAAGAAGTTTTTTCAGTTCTGACTGAGCAAATGTAAATGTAAATGGCCTCTTTCAGACCAGCGGTCCTCTCTGTCTAGAATGTAGACTTTGCTGTCTTCAAAAAGAGTGACCTTTGTCTTTCAAATGCAGATGGATTGCTAAATCTTGTCCTGATAGGCTTGTTCTCCTATGTTTTTATTTTTTTTTTTAATTTTAATTTGACTTCTATGTTGTGCCATGCATTTGTGAAATGGTTGTTTTGTTTCTCCAATGTATAGATCTGTACATGCCTCACTGCATTGTACCACATCAGCGGTTCTCAACCTTTTTCAGGTTGAGACCCCACTTGCAACGCCCATGCGCGGTGCGACCCCGACCCACGGCGCGCACGCACGGCGCGACGGACTGATCCATGCATGCGTGCATGACGGAGCGAACCGCGCATGCGTGGCGCGCGCGCAATGGCCAGAACCGTGCATGTGCAGCACGCGCACGACGGCCCAAACCGCGCATGCACGGCGTGCGCGCGACGGCCCGAACCACACCTGTGCAGCGCGCGCGCGATGGGAAAAAAATGGCAGACCGCGGTGTCCGGTGACCCCCACGAAACAGTCGTTTGACCCCAAATAGGGACGCGACCCATAGGTTGAGAACCGCTGTACTACATGTATCACTTTGCTCAGCTTGTGTCTTGGTGTTATTCCTTGGGATGGACAAGCTTCTGCCTTAGTGTATTTTTGCGTTTAAACTGTGTATATATGTTGTGTTTGTTAAAAATCACCTGAGTTTTTCAGATATTTTGGCAATGTGTCTGAACTCATATGTATGAACTCATATGTAACCTGGGTCCAAAATAGTAATGCATCATGCTGTCATTATGCTTTTATTATTATTATTATTTTTTAAATATAAAAAATTCTTTTATTATAACAATCAACATTGAACATAAAATCATAGTATGCATCATTCATCATAGCACCTGATATACATCACTAAGTATTAATCTTTATAAACGTCTGGTTTGGTAAACATTTTTCACTCCTCACATCAAGCCTCAACTATACGCCTGTTACAATTTATTTGATTGGTGTTTCTCTTTTTTATAGTCTATCCACAGTTTCTAGTCTATCACATATTATTCATCTCAGTATTAGTACAATCTTTTATGATCCCTAACCAAAAATCCTGAGGTAAAAGTTTAATAACCTGAGGTAGATCTTGTATATGGTTTATCTACTATATCTAGTCTATCACATATTGTTCATTCACGCTTCTGAATTAACTTCGTCTCAGTACTAGTGCACTCTTTTAAAGTCCTGAGGTAGAAGTTTCCTAACCTGAGGTAGAAATTCATATCCATATTTAAGCAAACACCATTAGACATAAGATAGAGGCATTCGTCATAGAACATATACATACAACATTAGGTGTTAGTTTTTGTAAACATTTGATTTGGTAAGCATTCTTCCCTCTTCACATTGAGCCTCAGCTAAACGCCAGATGCATTTTGTTTGATTGGTGTTTCTCTTGGATATAGTCTATCCACTGTTTCCAGTCTGTCAAATATTGTTCATTTGAGTGATCTTTCAAGTATGCCGATATTTTCGCCATTTCCGCCAAGTTTGATACTTTCACAGTCCATTCTTCCATAGGCGGTATTTCTGGATTCTTCCAGTATTGTCCCACCAACAATCTTGCTGTTGTAATCAAGTTCAGAAATAGGTTCGTCTCTGAGGTAGTGCAATCCTTTGTGATCCCTAACAAAAAAACCTGAGGTAAAAATTCTATACGCTTTTTGAAGATGGTTTGTAGTGTCCACCATATCTTCCTCCAAAATGCTTTGATTTTTCTGCATGTCCACCATATATGAAAGTAGGTGGCCTCCCCGTCCCCACACCTCCAGCATTTGGGCTGGGAGTCTGGGTAGATGAGTGATATTTTTTTCGGATCTAGGTGCCATCTATAGAACATCTTGTAGAAATTTTCCCTTAAGTGTTGCGATTTCGTGAATTCTACATTCTTCACCCAGATTTTCTCCCACGTGTCCATGGTGATAGAGTGCCCAAAGTCTTGTTCCCACCTTACCATACAGTTCTTGACTAGCTCGGTTTCAGAGTCCATTTCTATCAAAATGCTGTACACTCGTTTGATGTGCATGATCCCCTGCTCTCTAATCTGTTTAATTAGGTTCTCGTCAGTCTGGGATAAACCCTTCTTCTTGTCTTTATGCCACCTTGATTGCAGTTGTAGATATGATAGCCAGGTACCTCCTATTCCTTCATCTGCTAGCGTTGTTTGGGGTTTCAAGGAGAACCCATTTTCTTCTTCCAGTACAAGTCTACTGTAGGGCACCACTTCTTGCCCTTGGGATATGTTTACATCCCCTATTGCGTGTCCAGGGATCGTCCAGATGGGGACCTTGTTGTGTAGAAGGTGTTTATATTTCTTCCAGACCCATAACAACGGGATTCGTAGTGGGTTCTCCTTGAAGTTCTTGTCTGCCTTTTTGTCATACACCAAGTATGCGTGCCAGCCGAATAGTAGACCATGCCCTTCAACATTCAATATTCTATCATTCGTCATGTTGATCCAGTAGCTCAACGCCACCAGTGTCGCAGCGTAGTAATATAGCTTTAGATTAGGCATTTTGAGTCCCCCTCTCTCCCTTGTGTTTTGGATGGTTTTTAGTTTCACCCTCGGTCTCTTGCCGTCCCAAATAAATCTGTTGATGCCCTTCTGCCAATTGTCCAAGTCCACATCCTTTTTGAGTATGGGTAGCATTTGGAAGAGAAATAGAAATCTTGGTAAGACATTCATCTTTACTGCTGCTATCCTGCCCAGCAGGGACAGTCATAGTGTTTTCCACCTTTCCAGGTCAGTTTGTATCTTATTCCACAGCACCTCGTAATTATTCTTGTATAATTTCACATTCGTTGATTCTATCTCCACTCCTAAGTATTTAACTTTCTTGACTATTTCACAACCCGTTATTCTTTCCAAGTCTTGTTTTGCTTTGTTGTCTAGATTTTTGATTAGCATCTTCGTTTTGGATATATTTACTTTGAAGCCTGACACCCTACCATAGTCTTCCATTATCTCCATCAATCTCCTTGCTGACTGTGCTGGTTGCGACATTGTCACCAGCAAGTCGTCTGCAAAGGCACATAGTCTGTAGTCTTGCTGTTTAATCTGTATGCCCTTTATGTCCTCTGCCGCTCTTATCCTGTTCAGTAAAATTTCCAGTGTTAGGACAAATAGCAGGGGTGACAGTGGGCAGCCCTGTCTCGTGCCTCTCTCTATGTTGAATGAGTCTGTTAGGTCTCCATTAACAATAATCTGGCCTGTTTGTTTCTGGTAAATTGCCAGTATGGAGTTGAGAAACTGTGTTCCCATTTTCATCTTCCGGACCAAGTTCGTCAGGAATGGCCAATTCAGTCTGTCGAAGGCTTTTTCTGCATCCACAAACATAAGGGTGGCAGGTACCTGTTTGTGCCTGTCCAAGTACTCTATTATGTTCAACAGCTGTCGCACATTGGTTTTCATCTGGCGTCCTTGTATAAATCCCCTTTGGTCTGGGTGTATTGTTTTTTATAGCACAGTCATTAATCTATTAGCCAAGATTTTTGTGAATATTTTGTAGTCCATGTTGAGTAGTGAGATGGGTCTGTAATTTGCGGGTTGTGTGTTATCTTTCCCCTCCTTGGGGATTAATGAAATGTAGGCTGTTTTCCAGGATGGTGGGACTTGGCCTCCTTCTTGTATATTGACAAATAGCTTTCTAAGGGGTTCTAACATCTCTTCCTGGAGATATTTGTAGTAGGTCGCTGTTATCCCATCCGTCCCTGGCGATTTTCCTGTTTTCAGTTGTTTGATCGCTGAGTGTATTTCCTCCTTTGTGATTAAGGCATTCAGGGCCTCTCTTTGTGTATCGGTGATTGCCTGTATCTTTTCGTTTTGTAGAAACTTATCTGTCTCTTTGTCCTGTGTCTTCTCCTCGGCATATAGCTTCGAGTAGAACTCTGTGAAGGCTTTCTTAATGGTTTCTTGTCGAAATTCCTCCTTGCCTTTGCATTCTATCTTTTCAATTATGCGGGCTTTCTGTTTTTTTCTTAGGGTGTAGGCCAGCCATCGACCCGGTTTGTTGGCCTTGCAGAATGTCTTATGTTTTGCATATTGTATGTTCCTTGCAACTTGGTCTGCCATCAACATGTCAAACTGCTTTCTTAAGATCTTGATTCCTTCTTTGGTGACTTTGTCCTCTGGTCTTTTTATTAATAGCCGCTCCCTCTTACTTATCTCATTTTCTAACTCTTTTCTTTTTTGTTCTTGTTTGCGACGGTGCCTTTTATTCATGTCCATAAGAATCCCACGCATGTACGCCTTGCTGGCGTACCAGATCATTTCTATCGGCGTTTCGTTGTTCATATTTATGTTGAAGAATTCCTTCATAGCATTTTTGCATTCAGCCACCTTTTCTTCATGTCTAAACAGGTTTTCGTTAATTCTCCAGGATCTCCTCTGTCTCAAGCCATGTCTTAGTTCCATCCTCACTGGGTTGCGGTCTGTTAGTACTTTGGGTAGGATTTTCACCGCATTTAGGCAAACTAACAGGTCGCTAGATGTTAATATAAAGTCAATTCTGGAGAATGATTGGTGTCTGTAGGAGAAAAAAGTGAATTCTTGTTCTTTGCCGTGCCTTTCCCTCCATACGTCTGTTAGTTCGAGGTCTTCCTTCATGTCAAAGAAGGATTTAGGTAACTTGGAGTGCTTTTGTGGGTTAGGTGCAGTTCTTTTTTTGTCTAGGGCGGTCTCTATGACCCCGTTCCAGTCGCCCAGTATAATGTAGGATTTGTAGTTAAGTTGTATTATTTTCTTGTGTATCCGTTTGTAGAATTTGCCTTGTTGTTGATTTGGTGCATATATGCCCATTACTAGAATCTTCCTATCTTCTTGTGTTATTTCAATTGCCAGGTATCTACCCTGGGGGTCAGACTCTATTAGCTTCGCTATTACGTGTTTCTTTACATATATAACAATCCCATTCTTTTTTCTTGGCGCCGCTGCTACAAAGTGTGTACCTAGTTTGTAGTTGATCAGGTATTTCTGGTCTGCTGCTCTGATGTGTGTTTCTTGTAGGCAGATTATATCGCTTTTACCTTGGTTCAGGTAGTGGATTATTTTCCTCCTTTTCTGGGGAGAGTTTAGTCCATTTACATTCCAAGTCAGATATTTAGTTGCCATTGTCAGTTTCAGGATACTCTTGCGAGACCCCTTCTGTTGTTTCTTCTGCTGTCTTCTTTGGTCTCGCTCCCATGATATCCGGAATGGTGTACATATTGAGTTGTGGGGTCTTGTCTTGCTGGTGTGTGCGTTCGGTGGTGGGTCTATGTGATCTGCTCTCTATAGGCCGCTCTGCTTCGTTGGTTTTGTTGCCCTCTGTCCTCTTTGTCATCGTATCTCTAGGCGGTCCATTCCTGTCTTCTGCTGCTGTGCCGGTCCGTGTTTCTGCGTGGTTAGCTCATTGATCTCGATCCCTCCCGCTTTCCAGTGGTCCATCTGTGCCTTCTCCCGTAGTGTATTGAGGGCCGTCCGACCTCAGTTCCTTTTCCAGGAATTCTTTGGCTTTCTGGACCGAGTTCAAGTAGTATCTTTTGTTTCTATAGATAAGTGACATCCCTGTGGGGATTTCCCATCTATAGCGCAGAGCGCGTGGTCTCAGTTCGTTGATCAGGAATTTGTAGTCCCTTCTGTCTCTCAACATTGCCGGAGGGATCTCTTTCAGTACCTTCACATCCTGTTCCTCTATGTAAAATTTCTTTCTATGGGAAGTGCTGGAGATGAGGTTCCGAAGCCCCTGCATTGCAAAGTGGATGACCACGTCTCTTGGTTGGTACCTGTTTGCTGACCTCCATGAGCCCACTCTGTAGATTCTGTCAAATTGCCACGCAATGTCTTCGGGTCTCTTATCCAGAAATGTTGCCAGGGCCCCTACAAAGGTCCTGAGCAGGTCTCCTTGGGTTTCATTTGTGGTCTCATTCCACCCTCTGAACCTGAGTGCAGATGCCATTTGCCAGTATTGCGTCATGGTGGTCTGGTCTTGGGCCGCCCCTTTCATCTCTGTTATCTGTCTCTTGATGCGGTTTTCCACTTCTTTCATCCTCTTGTCTGTATTCTCCCTGATTTCTTGAAGGTTCTTCTCCATTTCCTCCTCTATTTTCTTGTAGTGACCTTGCATCTCTTTCTTCATTTGGTCCAGTTCCACGGTCATTGCCCTGCATTGTTCTTCCCACTTTCTCTCAAGGTCTGTACCGTGATCCGCCAACATCCGTTTTATGTCTCTGCATCTTTCCTCCATCTTCTGTTCTGCTTCTATGCATCTTTTCTCCATCCTAGTGTCCATTGATTCTAATTTTCTATCCATGCCATCCATCCTTTTTACCAGCATATCTATTGTGTCTTTTAGTTCTTGGATCATGTGTACCGTTGAGAAGGCATGGGTTGGTGTATGGGTCTGAGAGCCTGCTGTTGGGCGGGAGGATGTGGGGGTGGGTGGGGTGTTGCCTGGTAGATTAGAGGGCTGGTCCGAGGAGGATGCCGCTCCCTTTGTGTGAAGCAGTTTGGTCTGTTTCGTCCGTTTGGCTGCCATTTTAAGCTTCTCCTCCTTTTGGTCTGTCTACCCTTAAAGCCACCCCTTATTGTAGAGGGTTGTGAGAGAACTGTTCCTGTGCAGGGTTATCGAGCTGGTGAGATAGATTTGTTCAAATTCCTCTGCCAGAAGTCAGCCCGCGTATATGTCTCTCAGTTCACTTTTTAACAGCAAAACCATAGTCCACTAGGGGGTGCCATCTGCCTTCAGGTAGACTCTGCGGTATTGGCAGGGGTGACACAAAGGCTAAGGGATCTGTGGCTTGGGGCCCGTGCAGATGTCCCCTCCTCTCACAGTCCTTTCTTCCTCCACCCGCCCGGCTCTTCTTTACCTCCTCCGGTTCAGGGGCTCAGCTGGGGGGCTTCTTTCCTCCCGTCTCTCTCCTGGTTCTTCCAGGCCTTTCACTTCCTCCTCCCTCCTTTTGGTTTCTTTGTCCCTGTCTCCCTCTGTGTCTTCCGCTTGCTTCTCTGTAGTTCCCTCCAGGCCCCCTCTGGCCTTCCCGCTGCCCTCTTTGCCTTAGCCACCTCTTCAGAGGGTCCTCTACCGTCCGGTAGACCCTCCCAGCAGCCCGCTCACCTCACGCAGGTATTCTTCGCTGCTGTTCCTCGCGCCGCTCGCCTCCGCTCGTGTCGGCTTCTTTCCGGCTCCGTTCTCCCCCGCCTCTGTTTGCCGCGCCAGGCCTCCTCCGCTGGTCTCTCGCTGTTCCTTCCTCTATTCAGCTCTTCCGGGGGTCTTTTTAAGGTCTGCAGACCCTCCCGGCGGCTCTTGCTGTTCTCACCGGCTTCTTCTTCTCCCCGCTCGTGCTGGTTTTCTCCAGCAGCGCGGCAGCGCAGCACAGCTTCTTTGGGCCTGCTGGCCGGCTGGCCTGCCGCCGTCGGCTTCCTCCACCTCTTCCGCATCTCTCTCGGACCCTTCGGGGATTTTTTCCTTGTCCGATCGAGCCAAGGGCCTTCTTCTGTCGTCTCCTCTCCTCCGGCGTCTCTCTCTCGCGGCTAACCGGTAATTTTAAAGTTTTTTTAAAAAGCCGCGTACCGGAGCTTTCCTAGAGTGGCTCCGGTCCGCGTGACCGGAACCGGAAAAAAAACATTATTTTTAAATAATATCAAGGTGTCTAGTGACATTTTTACACTAACATACAATTACAGTTGTAACATATATAAACATAAAAATAAAGATAGAATAAGGAGATTGAAAATAAAGAAAAAGACCAAAAAAGTATAAAGAGTTACTTCAGATCTTCCATACAGTGATGATGATGTTATCCATTCAGTTGAGTCCAACTCTTGGTGATTCAGTGGGCCAGGTCTCTATACATCTTCCAATCTTGCACTATTTCTTTGAGTTTTTCTTTGAGTTTTTCTGCTGTCAACTTTGATAGTGTCTAGCCACTGTGTACTTTGATGGGCTGGTTTCCTTTTACTGCTAACTCTTCCAAACATAATTCTAGTTGCATATAATCTATCCTCACTCTTCTCAATGCTGCTAACATTGGGTGTTATTGCTTTGACAAGGCAAACCATTCAATATCACTACTGTGATATTGACCATTCTCCAGCATGATGAGTGTAGAATCCACCGGTGGGTAATCTCAGCCTTCCTGCTCAGTTGAGACTAAGTCAGAAATCTGCCACGCCTCCTTCTGGGCTGGACCTTCCCAGTTTTTTGACTTAGTCTTAGCTCAGCAGGACACAATTGTTTTGGCTCCTCTGATAGATTAGGTTAATTTAGTTGGTTTGCTTAAATTACAAATTAGAATAAATTAATTAGGCTTATTAAAATACAAATTCTAAATTCATTTAAATTGGGACTCTGTTCCAAATTAACAGAGTCAGCTTGCAGCTTGCAGCTGACTTGCAGCTTGCAGCTGACTGCAGCCTCAGCTCCAACGAGCCTTCCAGGCTCCATTCAAAATGTTTTCAAACTCACCGGATCTCTGCTGCGCTCGTTACAGCTACTTCTACTGATACAGGGGTTTGCCTTGCCTGGCAATCCCCCGGGGATCTCTGAGAGGCCTGACAGCCTCAACAGGGTGTTCCAGTTGCACGGAGGCTTCCAACGACTCTGCCAACGTTCCGAATCGCAGCAGAGGCTGTGCAACATAAAAACAGCAAGTGCAGTCCTTTTCGCCTCAGGGCGAAGGGAGAAGCCTCAAAACAGCAGGCTTAGCTCCCTGGGGGTCCCCAAGGACTGGGAAGGCCCAACCGTTTCTCAAGCGGCCGTTATTTTTGGCGCAAATGCCATTTTGGAAGCCTCACAAGGTGTGGCCACCATTTTGGAAGTCTCTTTTATCCATTGGAAATAATCCCTCATCTCCTTTATCTTTGCAAATGTGAAGGTATGCAAATATTCTATAAGAGTCATGTTGATCTTAAATAATCATCCTTCACTATCACTTTCACTATGATTCTGGGACAGAAAAAAAACCTTTGGCAGAGACAGTATTGCCTACTGCCAAAGCCCTGGAGGTATTCCTTTCTTATGGCAAATTATATCAGTCAGAAAAGTTACGATGTCAAGGCTGGAAAACACTCATATAATTAGCATTTTCTTCCAATGCAAAGTTTTTGGATTTTGGAATAGAAAAAAGAAAGGCAGCCATTCCAGCACTGTACTATTTACTCTTTACTATTCATGAAATAAATAAAGTTGTTTAAAATATATTTGCATACATACACATATTGACATATATCATCCATACTGGGTGGGCAGCTTACAGGCCACAGACTGCATATGTCCTCATCTCACTTATTTTGAATCTGCAACACATTTTTTTTAAATTTACAATTTAACCTGTCTATTGTTTTTTTTTTCAATTCAATTTCTTTCTAACTTTTGTACCAAGAAAGGGTTTCCAAATGGAAATCTGTTATATACAATAAATAGTAGAATATGTTTTATAAGATAGTGTATTGTCAGTTTCTTGTGCTTTTATGCTACAGAATAGTGACATTGGGGCATGTTACATCCCATTACTTTTGAAGTCCATTCCAATGCTGTAGTTAATTGTATTTTAGGTTAAGAGTTTTCTAAATATCTATTCTACAAAGTTGTTTTTGCAAATGTCCAATCAGTGGAAATCTGTTTCTTTTAACACAGTTTGCTGTAGGCAATAATTTATAAAAAGTGAGGTCATTACTGAAGCAGACTGCTCTAAGTTTCAATCAGAGTGTATGTCTGATAAAAGATACTAAAAGATAATTGTAAAAAAATCTGTTTGTATAAATCAAAAGACCCAAAACTTTTTGAAGGTTAGTGTAAATAACATGAAGCCATTTAATATTTTATTTGCCAAGATTAAAGGGTTTATTGCCTCTCAGATTGCATCAGTTACTTAGAATTTTGTGCTTAAAACTAATAGCAGTGTAAGCTCTATGAAGGTGTGGGTATATGTGTATTCAAACTATTTACAGAATTTAACTCCTGAAATATTATTTCATAGAATTTATAAGACCAACAGGAAATAAATATCTTAGAAGAATATTGCAAACCCACATATAAGGCTGCAAGGAAACTGCATGAATACATCACTGGAGGGCATTTTATCTTACATATAGTGTAATCCTGAGGCTGCATCTGTTCATTCAAATTGCATCTATTCCTGCTCAAATAAGATGATGGATAAAATTGGTGTAATCTGATAATAACACTGTGAGTGAGATCAAGCTGAATAAGGCCAAACGGCATTTGAACTGCCACCTTGCACAGGTGGATTTAGATGGATTTGAAACAGAGATGCACAATTGTAGATGTGAAAATTATTTTAGTCACAGAAAAAAAAACCTCATGTCCTCTGGCTCAGGAACTCAGATTATTATGACACCAGGATAGAACTTAGGTGTTAATGGAGAGACTGAAAATAGTACAGGGATAGTACAGGCTAGCTTTATCATATATTCTCAGGTTTAGTTTCAATAAAACCTTTTACTACAATTTATTTATAAATAAATTAGATGTGGCCTATTCTAAAAGCCCTGGGCAGCTTACAAAAAAAGATAAACCTTTGTGACAAATAATATTTTTAAATCATTTAAAATTATACAACAGTAGAACTGAATGCTGAAACTTAAATTTCTAAAAAGTCCTGGATAAAGTTATAATTTACTTATTTAAGAAAATTTATACTGCCACCCAACTCACTCTTAGGGACTCCAGGCAGCATAATAATATACTAACAGTAGTACTAATATATTTAGTTTGAATGCCACCCAATTCTAAACAACTTTGGGCATAGCAATCAAACAAATTAAAATTGATAAAAGGTAAAAGATGGTTAAAATGACAGTATGGATGGAATGAAGAAAGGCATCTCACCTGCCTTTGCCAAAGGTCTGAGTGAAGACTGAGGTCTTCATTGGTATTCTGAACAACAGCAGAAGGAAACTATCTGTAGATTTTAAGCCTACCCTTAAACTCCAATAGCAATTTATTCTGCAATATGGGGAATAGGATAATTTTATGCTAATGTTATTTCATGCTGAGGACTGAAGATTTCCCACTGAAGTCCTAAGATTGTGGAGCAGAATATCCAAAAGTATTATTTTGGTTCTGCAAGTACTTTGTGCCTAACCCATTAAGCTTTGATATACTAGGGCAGGGGTGTCAAATTGCCAGCTGGCAGGCCAGATTCATCATGCCGAAATCAGGTCCACCCCATTGCCGGCAATCGCGACACATCACGTGATGTTGCAATTTTGACACCCCTGTACTAGGGAGACTGGGCTTGAAAAGTTTCTGACAACCAATACAGCTGTTTCAGAACTATTAAATAGGCCTATATTGGGTCTATGATTATAGGCTTTTTAAAAAATGCCCAAAGGAGCTTATTTTTTTTAGAACTTGCTGGTACATACTGCACTGTTATGTTCAGGTTTAAGAATAATAGCATCAACAGACATGTGTTTGGAATTTCAGCCATCTTATTATTGCTGAAAACCCATCACACTTAAGAGAAAAGAGAAACAGAGCTGAGTTGGTGTAACAAACATATAAAGCATCTGCTGGAACTATTTAAGAGGATTAATTAACCTAAATGAGAGAAGAAATACTCAGGAAGGACCACAAAGGCTGCCTGATCAGACAGCCTAGTCATGCAGTTTATAACAATCAATGAAGTTTCAATGAGAATAAAGATTATTTTTTTCACAAAACAAAACCACTCTTTTGTCTATGTTTGCACAAAATCTGCTATTTTAGAACACCCAGGAGTTTCAATTAGAGTTTCAGCAAAGTAGGAAGCTGACATTATAGAACTCAAACAAAGCATGTGCTATCCGAGCAAGTTAGTTAAATTAGCTTTTGACAATATACCTGCATAATCTCATTTTCCATTCTGAATCAAGCAGACTTTCTGGAAATGATGCTTGCTTTGTAATATTGAAAAACCTGGGAGATTTCATTTTCTCAATCAGGTAATTATAAACTTTAGTGATATATAGGAGTCATGTATACACTCAATATCCGAGGTCAACTGCTGAAAGCTCATGGGCATTGTTGATTCTTATTACAGATTCAGTTCACTCAGCTGTCTCTTTTCTCAGTATTCATTATCAGTAGGTAACTGATAGGTAACTGCAAGTTATACTGGATCTCTGTGGAAAATAAAACAAAAATAGTAAATGAAATGTTGTAATCACTAGAAGTCACAGCATTTTGTTGCTGTATGGGATTCTCTAACCATTAAGTGAATTTGTAAGAACTTTATCACATATAGAAAAGCTACACTAAAAAAGTAACTTTGCTTATGATGGGATTTTGATGCCTAAAACATTTATAGATAGCATCCAAAAAGTGACTTATGACCATTTTTTACACTTAGGATCATTGCAGTATCCCCTTGGTCATGTGATCAAACTTCAGATGCTTGGCAACTGGCTCTATTTATGATGGTTGCAGTCTCCCGAGGTCACATGATCACCTTTTGTGACGTTTTGACAAGCAAAGTCAATGGGAAAGCTAGATTCACTTAACAACTTTGTTATTAACTTAACAACTACAATGATTCACTTAACAACTGTGGCAATAAAATGAGGCAAAACTCACTTGACAAATGTTTCATTTAGCAACATAAACTTTAGGCTCAATTGTTGTTATAAGTCGTAAGGACTACCTGTATTTCTTTGCCAACATTGGTTTTGAATATTCACCAGAAACATATGGCTTAAGAGTCAAGATGAGTTTCTTTATTCTGCTGCTTGGCTATGTTGGTCTAGCAACTAAGCATACTCATTAACAAATACATCTTTGTCTTGCATTTATATAAGCACCCAATGACAAATAATAAATTAATAAATAATAACCTCACACAGAGAAAAAACATTGATGTTAATAGAGCTCATCTACTCACCTGACAGAAATCCCAGGGAAACATCCAAGCCTTCCATACCTTGCAAAAGACTTAACAGGGTTGGGGTCATCTCTGGGAGAAGCTATTCCACTGAGAAAGTACAATTCTAGGGTCTAACAAGATGCCATTGTTTAATAGAAGAGACCCAAAGCTTCTCCTCAATATTAGAACTGACGGAGAAAGCAGAAACAATGGGAGAAAGATATGGCAAGTGAACAGAACAAAACAGAGCAGAGCAGAACAGAACAGAACAGAATAGAATAAAATAACAGACTTGGAAGGGACCTTGGAGGTCTTCTAGTCCAACCCCCCTGCTCAGACAGGAAACCTTATACCATTTCAGACAAATGGTTGTCCAATCTCTTCTTAAATGCTTCCAGTGTTGTAGTATTCACAACTTCTGGAGACAAATTGTTCCAATGATTAATTGTTCTAACTGTCAGGTAATTTCTTCTTAGTTCTAGGTTGCTTCTTTCCTTGATTAGTTTTCATTCGTTGCTTCTTGTCCTGCCCTCAGAGGCTTTGGAGAATAGCTTGACTCCCTCTTCTTTGTGGCAACCCTTGAGATTGGAACATAGCTATCATGTCACCCCAGCCCTTCTCTTCATTAAACTAGACATACCCAATTCCAGCAACCGTTATTTATATGTTTTAGTCTGTAATCCCCTGATCATCTTTGTTGCTCTTCTCTGTACTCCTTCTAGAGTCTCAACATGTTTTTTACATCATAGTGATCAAAACTGGATGCAGTATTCCAAGTGTGGCCTTACCAAGGCATTATAAAATGATATTAACATTTCACGTGATGTTGATCCTATCCCTCTGTTAATGCAGCCTAGCATTGTGTTGGCTTTTTTGGCAACTGCAGCACACTGCTGGCTCATATTTAATGATTGTCCACTAGAACTCTGAGATCTCTCTCACAGTTACTACTATAGAGCAAGGTACCACCTATACTGTACCTGTGCATTTGATTTTTCTTGCCTAAATATAGAACCTTATTTTTTCAATTGGAGATGCTAGAGCCACCTTTTGGAGTGCAGCAGCAACAGCAGGGAGGCGAACAGCCATTGGGAGTGCAGCCATAATGGGGAGGCAGCAGCCCATTATGACACTACCCCTTAAAGCAGTGGTTCTCAACCTTTTTCAGGTGAGACCCCACTTGCGCCGCACATGCGCGCCGCGACCCCGACCCGGGGGCGAGCACGCGCGCGTGATGGGCCGATCCACGCATGTGTGGTGCACGCGTGCCGGAAAAATAATAATAAAAAGGTGGACCGCGACGGACCGATCCGCGCATGCGCGGCGCGCGCGTGCTGAAAAAAAGTGAAACAAAAACCAAAAAAAATTAAAAAAAACAAAATGGTGGACCGTGACGGGCTGATCCACACATGCGCGGTGCGCGCACGATGGGCCGATTCGTGCATGCGCGGCACGCGTGTGATGAAAAAAAACTAAATAAAAAAATTTAAAAGAATACAAAAAATAAAAACAAAAACAAAATGGTGGACCGCGACAAGCCGATCCGCACATGCGCGGCACGTGCACGATGGGCCAATCCGCGCATATGCGGCATGTGTGTGATAAAAACAAAAAAACAAATAAATAAATAATAAAAAACAAAAACAAAATGGCGGACCGCGGTGTCCGGTGACCCCCGTGAAACAGTCGTTTGACCCCAAATGGGGTCACGACCCATAGATTGAGAACCGCTGCCTTAAAGCATTCTCAACCTGTGGGTCGCAACCCCATTTGGGGTCGAACGACGATTTCTGGGGTTTGCCAACTTTTACTGACAATTCATCCCCTCATTTGCCGAAATTGCTTTACCCCTCACAGATTTATTAAAAACCAGCAAAGATGGGGGGAAGCCACAACTGGGCCAGCTGCTGACATGGACTATGAACCGTCAAACTGTTTTCAAGAATCTGAAAAAACTATTTGCGGTCGAGCCGGTCCTAAAGCACTCCTGCCCAGGGAAGCCCTTTGTGATTCAAACCAATGACAGCAATGTGGCAGTCAGAGCTGTACTATTGCAAAAGAACTATGAAGGAATCCTGCAGCCCTGTGCCTACACCTCAAAAAAGTTCACCAACTGTGAGAGAAGGTGGGCAGTGTGGGAGAAGGAAGCCTTTGCAATTCGATGGGCTCTATTAAACTGGCGGCACTACCTAGAGGGGAGCAAGGTCCTTTTGAAGTATGGACTGATCACAAAAACTTAGAGGCATTGAAAACTCCTCGCAAGATGTCCCCAAAGCAAGTGTGGTGGGCACAGTATTTTAACCAGTTTAACTTCACCCTGAAATACATACCAGGGGAAAAAACTTTTTTGGTGACACTCTATCCAGATTGCCTTAGAACAAAAGCCAGCATGAAGAGGTCAATGAAGCAATCATATCTACACCACAAGCTGCATCTCAACTAACGCCCTGAAGAGCCCCATCTTCAAGAGTCCCAAACCTCAACGATCCTGGGACAAGAAAATTAAAACAGGAAATCCTCAATAATCGATGGTTCAAGCACAATCAAACCTCCTTGACGTGCAGGGATAGATTGGCTTACAACAGGGGAAAGTTGCATTTGCCCCAAACCCTCCGCCTCAATGTTCTCCAGCACGGTGATGACATGATACAAGCTGAACACTTTGGCTCTTTGAAAACACTGCATCTGGTTTGTCGACAATTTTAGTGGCCAGGTTTGAAACGGGACATAGAGAACTACATCAAAAGCTGTGCTGTATGTGCCACCATGAAGAGAATTCTGGGAAAGCTGCCTAGACTGTTATCCTTCCCAGCCATGGGAAGAAATTGCTATGGATTTTATAGTTGAGTTACCTGAAAGCAGAGGAAATACGGTGATTTGGACTGTGATTGATCTTTTTTTGAAGCAGGCTCATTTCATTGCATGCAAAGGACTCCCATCAGCCCAGAGGCTAACTAAGATGTTTCTTAAGCACATTTACAGACTGCATGGTGCGCCAAAGCGGATAATCTCAGACCGAGGGCTGCAATTTACGGCCAAGTTTTGGAGGGGTTTCCTCAAGTCAATTGGCTTGTTTCAGGGACTGTCATCAGCTTTTCACCCATTTACGAATAGGGTGGCTGAAAAAGTGAACTCAATAGTGGAACAATACATTAGATGCTATGTGGATTATCACCAAATGGACTGGACTGACCTCCTCCCTTTCACAGAGGTGGTTTACAATAACTCTGTTCACAGCAGCACCAGGTTTACGCCTTTTAAAATTGCCACAGGAAAAGAATTCAACCCAATACCTAAATATCCTCAAGGACCCACTGCTTCCCAAACGATGAAGGGGTTGGAGGAGGTTTGGGACAAAATGAAACTCACGCTGAGGAAGGCTTCTGAGACATACAAAAAACAAGCAGATAAAAAGAGGGCTTCCCAGGGGTCATTCTAGGTTGGGGAAAAAGTTTACTTATCCACAAAATATTTATGGCTCAAGTTGCCCAGTAAGAAATTGACTTTCAAAAGGCTTTTGACAAAGTTCCTCACCAAAGGCTCCTAAAAAAGCTCTCCAACCACGGAATTAGAGGACAGGTCTTGTCCTGGATTGGTAACTGGCTAAATTGTAGGAAGCAAAGGGTGGCAATAAATGGACAATTCTCTGGATGGAAAGAAGTGAGAAGTGGTGTACCCCAAGGTTCAATTTTGGGACCTTTACTTTTTAATTTATTCATCAATGATCTGGATGTAGAAGTTAATAGTGAGGTAGCCAAGTTTGCTGATGACACTAAATTGTTCCAGGTTGTGAAAAGTGAAACTGATTGTCGGGAGCTCCAGAAGGATCTCTCAAAATTGTGTGAGTGGGCAACAAAGTGGCAAATGCATTTTAACCTAAACAAGTGCAAAGTTATGCACATCGGGGCAAAGAACCCCAATTATACTTACCAACTGATGGGGACCAAACTTTCTGAGACAACCCAAGAAAGGGATCTTGGGGTTTTGGTGGACAGCTCGATGAAGATGTCAACCCAATGCGCAGCAGCAGTAAAAAAAGCAAATTCCATGCTTGGCATGATTAGGAAGGGAATCGAAAATAAGTCAGCAAGTGTTGTATTGCCTCTGTACAAATCGATGGTGAGACCACACTTGGAGTACTATGTACAGTTCTGGTCACCGCACCTCAAGAAGGATATAATGGAACTGGAAAAGGTGCAAAAAAGGGCAACAAGAATGATCAAGGAAATGGAGCGCCTCCCTTATGAAACCAGATTGCAATGCCTTGGTCTCTTCAGCCTTGAAAGACGCCGTTTAAGGGGTGACTTGATCGAAGTGTATAAAATCATGCATGGGATAGAAAAGGTGGATAGAGAAAAATTCTTTTCTCTATCACACAATACCAGGACAAGGGGGCACTCCCTAAAGCTCATAGCTAAGAAAGTGAGGACAAATAAAGGGAAATATTTCTTCACCCAGAGGGTCGTTGATTTATGGAATTCACTTCCAGAAGGGGTCGTGACAGCTGTCAGCCTTGGCAGCTTCAAGGCAGGGCTAGATAGATTCATGGATGCAAAGTGTATCGGTGGTTATTAAAACGGATGTCCATGTGCCGCCTCTATGTTGGTTGAGGCAGGCAGGATTCCCTTGAGTACCATTTGTTGGGGGTCAAGGGAAAGGGAGGGTTTTGCCTTCTCTTTCTGCTCAAGATCCCCATGTACAATTGGTGGGCCACTGTGTGACACAGAATGCTGGTCTCGATGGGCTTTGGCCTGATTCAGCATGGCTCTTCTTATGTTCTTATGTTCTTATAATCCAGTTATGGTAGAGTTAAAGCTTCCCAGACTCTTACAGAAAGTCCCCCCTGTGTTCCATTGTAGCCTACTGAAACCCTTTCGGGCTTCTACCTTACGACCTCCCGCTAAGAAGGCACCTGGCCCTCTGGTGATGGCTGGACAGACCCATTATGAAGCAAAGCATATTCTTGATTCTAGACTTTTCAAGGAAAAGTTACAGTACTTAGTGCAGTGGAAAGGATATCCATTATCCGAAGCTACTTGGGTAAAATCTAGTGATGTAAAAGCTGACAGGCCCATTAGAAAATTCTATGATAAGCACCCTAATAAACCAAGAGGCAACCCTTAACTTATGATTTTGTTTGAATTGCAGGATTTATCATTTTTGTAAAGGGGGGGCAGATGTCAATGCTGTAAACCTTGGATGTTCCCGTTCTGACAACTGATGAAAATTGCAGCCATTTCCACTTTGCTTTTAACATGATTTTTCTTCTATTTAGAAATCAGGGGCAGAAGGGAGGTTGGGATGAATGCTTGAGCTCAGCCAGCCATAATAATAATAGTGCTCTATGGGAACTCAAGGACAAACTGATAACGGTTTGGCAGGCTGAGGAGCTGGAGAGAAAGCCCATGTTTCAGGCTAATTGTAGAACATGATATATGACTGCTTATTGGGAGTGGGAATACATTTGTTTTTTCTCCGGGCCTAGCAGTATTATATCTAACTCCGTATCTTGTCTATTAATACCCCATTCTTGCTTATCCTTCACGTGAGCAGCTGAACTTTGGGAGTCCGAGGGGAAGAGAAGAACCGGGCTGCTGTATAGCCACTCCCCCAGCCCAGCCACCCCAAACGTGAGCAGCTGAACTTTGGGAGTCCGAGGGGAAGAGAAGTACCGGGCTGCTGTATAGCCACTCCCCCAGCCCAGCCACCCCAAACGTGAGCAGCTGAACTTTGGGAGTCCGAGGGGAAGAGAAGAACCGGGCTGCTGTATAGCCACTCCCCCAGCCCAGCCACCCCAAACGTGAGCAGCTGAACTTTGGGAGTCCGAGGGGAAGAGAAGAACCGGGCTGCTGTATAGCCACTCCCCCAGCCCAGCCACCCCAAACGTGAGCAGCTGAACTTTGGGAGTCCGAGGGGAAGAGAAGAACCGGGCTGCTGTATAGCCACTCCCCCAGCCCAGCCACCCCAAACGTGAGCAGCTGAACTTTGGGAGTCCGAGGGGAAGAGAAGAACCGGGCTGCTGTATAGCCACTCCCCCAGCCCAGCCACCCCAAACGTGAGCAGCTGAACTTTGGGAGTCCGAGGGGAAGAGAAGAACCGGGCTGCTGTATAGCCACTCCCCCCAGCCCAGCCGCCCCAAACGTGAGCAGCTGAACTCTGGGAGTCCCGAGGGGAAGAGAACAATTGAGCCGCTGAGCAGCCATTGCTCTAATCAGCCGACTCTGTTTGTCACTATGTTTTTCAAGTTTTTTTTATATACTGTTTGTCTAAATTTTAAATATTTATATCTATTTAATACAATTTTAATTGACTTGTTAGAAGTTATGAAAGATTGGGGGGGGATTGACTGTTTGTGGAATGAATCGGGTTGAATGGATGAATGGATGGTTAGCTCGTTTTTAAATTGTTAGTTTATAGGGTGGTTTTTGGGAGGGGTAATTAAATGATATGGATGGAGTTGTGGTTGAGTGGAATGAATGGGATGGACTGGCTAGCCTGCCTGGCACGGCAGAGGTGGAGGGGGAGGGGGGCGCTGGCTCTGGGGTGATAGAGGGCCAAAGTATACCGGTCTTGCTGGGGAGAGGCAGATATGGCGGGGGCCACAGGGTAGGCCATTCCCGGGGAACAAGAGCTCGCTGTTTAAAAGTGATCCCTTGCTCCGACCCTGTGAGTTCAGCCCGAAGTACTGGTGATGGGGGAAATCCGGACCCTGGGCTCAGGCTGCTGCTGCTCAATGCCAGGTCGGTTGTAAATAAAGCTCCCCTCATCCATGATCTTCTCCTGGATGAGGAGGCCGACCTCACATGTGTGACCGAGACCTGGCTGGGCCCGGAGGGAGGAGTTCCTCTCTCTGAGATGTGTCCAGCCGGGTTTCAGGTATGGCATCAGCCACGACCCCAGGGAAGGGGGGGAGGAGTGGCTATTATAGCCAAGAAGACCTTTAGTCTACGCAGGCTTGCTGTTTCTGAGATTGCGGGTTGTGAGTTGCTTCTTGTGAAGTTGGACCTAGGGGTTCAGGTGGGCTTGTTGCTTACGTACCTGCCTCCCAGCTGCGTGTCAACAGCCCTGCCTGCGCTACTTGAGGAGGTTGCTGGGCTGGCGGTTGAGTTCCCCAGGCTTATTGTCTTGGGGGACTTAAATCTGCCGTCGCTCTGCGAATCCTCTGGGTTGGCGCAGGAGTTCATGGCCACCATGGCAACCATGAACCTGACTCAGGTAGTTCAGGGTCCGACTCACGAGAGGGGACACACTCCCGACATGGTATTCCTCTCAGAACAGTTGAGCAATGATCTGAATTTAAGGGGCTTAGATATTTTGCCTATGTCATGGTCAGATCATTCTCTGCTGCGGCTTGTTTTTAAGGCTCCACTCCTCCCCTGCAGGGAGGCGGAACCGATTAGGTGGTTCCGCCCCAGACGTCTGATGGATCCAGAGAGTTTTCAGAGGACGCTTGGGGAAATACCGGACTCTCTCATTCACAGTTCGGCAGAGTCCCTGGTTACGGCCTGGAATATGGCTGCGAAGGGGGCTCTTGACCGGATTGCGCCGCTGCGACCTCTCTGTGGTAGCAGACCCAGGAGATCTCCTTGGTTTACTGAGAAACTCAGGGGGATGAAGCGCCAGAAGAGACGCCTAGAGAAGCGATGGAGGAAAAGTAAATCCGTATCTGACCGAACACTTGTAAGATCTTATATCAAGACTTATCAGGTGGCGCTCAAGGCGGCAAGATGCGCGTATCATTCCGCCTTGATTGCATCTGCGGAATCCCGCCCAGCCGCCCTGTTCAGGGTAACTCGCTCCCTCCTTAATCAGGGGGGGGTTGATGCACCCTTGCAGGGTAGTGCTGAGGACTTTAATAAGTTTTTTGCGGATAAAATCGCCCAGATTCGGATGGACCTTGACTCCAATTGGAATGCAGTATCGGCTGATAATGATTCAGTCGAGATGACAGGGACTCGTCTTGATCCTGTTGTGTGGGAGGAGTTTGACCCGGTGGCACCTGATGAAGTCGACAAGGCCATTGGAGCTGTGAGCTCCGCCACCTGTTTATTGGACCCGTGCCCCTCCTGGCTGGTTTCAGCCAGCAGGGAGGTGACGCGGGGCTGGGTTCAGGAGATTGTCAACGCTTCTTTGAGGGAGGGGTCCTTTCCGGCTCCCTGCAAGGAGGCAATTGTGCGCCCCTCCTCAAGAAGCCTTCCCTGGACCCAGCTGTTTTAAACAACTACCGTCCTGTCTCCAATCTTCCCTTTATAGGGAAGGTTGTTGAGAAGGTGGTGTCACTCCAGCTCCAGTGGTCCTTGGATGAGGCCGATTATCTGGGCCCTCAACAGTCAGGATTCAGGCTCGGCTACTCCACGGAAACTGCTTTGGTCGCGCTGACGGATGATCTCTGGCGGGCCCGGGATAGGGGATTTTCCACTATCCTGGTGCTACTTGACCTCTCAGCGGCTTTCGATACCATTGACCATGGTATCCTTCTGCACCGACTGGGGGGGTTGGGGGTTGGGGGCACTGTTTTGCAGTGGTTCACCTCCTACCTCACTGGTCGGTCACAGTCGGTGTTGGCGGGGGGTCAGAGGTCGACCCCTAGGTTCCTCCCTTGTGGGGTCCCTCAGGGATCGGTCCTCTCCCCTCTGCTGTTTAATATCTACATGAAACCACTGGGTGAGATCATCCGACAACACGGGGTGAGATATCATCAGTATGCTGATGATACCCAGCTTTACATCTCCACCCCGTGTCATTTCAGTGAAGCAGCGGAAGTGATGTGCCGATGTCTGGAGGCTGTTAGGGTTTGGATGGGTGCCAACAGGCTCAAACTCAACCCCGACAAGACGGAGTGGCTATGGGTTCTGCCTCCCAAAGATAATTCAATCTATCCGTCCATCAGCCTGGGGGGGGAGCTTTTGACCCCCTCGGAGAAGGTCCGCAACTTGGGCGTCCTCCTCGATCCACAGCTAAACTTGGAACATCATTTTTCGGCTGTGGCGAGGAGGACATTTGCCCAGGTTCGCCTGGTGCACCAGTTGCGGCCCTATTTGGACCGGGAGTCTCTGCTCACAGTCACTCATGCCCTTATCACCTCGAGGCTCGACTACTGCAATGCTCTCTACATGGGGCTACCTTTGAAAAACGTTCGGAGACTTCAGGTAATGCAGAATGCAGCCGCGCGAGCAGTGTTGGGCCTGCCCAGAAATGCCCACATCTCAGCATCACTCCGTGAGCTGCATTGGCTGCCTATTGGTCTCCGAACGCAATTCAAAGTGTTGGTTATGACCTATAAAGCCCTACATGGCATCGGACCAGGTTACTTACGAGACCGCCTGCTGCCTCACGAAACCCAGCGACCGGTTAGGGCCCACAGAGTCGGCCTTCTCCAGGTCCCGTCGGCCAGACAGTGTCGCCTGGCGGGGCCTAGGGGAAGGGCCTTTTCTGTTGCGTCCCCGGCCCTCTGGAATCAACTCCCCCCGGAGATCCGTATCGCCCCCACCCTCTCCGCCTTTCGTAAACTACTAAAGACCCATCTCTGCCGGCAGGCCTGGGGCGGTTGAAATCTTGCCCCTAGCCAGTGTATGTCTGTGTGTATGTTTGCTGAATGAATGGTTCTTAATTTAGGGGTTCTTCTTTTTATATATTTATTTTTATAAATGTACTATTTAGTTTGTATTGGATTTCTATTTATGCTGTAAGCCGCCCTGAGTTCCTGGAATAGGGCGGCATAGAAATTTAATAAATAATAATAATAATAATAATCTTGCTTGTGATCACCACTCCATGTCTATTCCTTGTTGTTTTAGTTCTTGTTTTTGTTTTAAATAACCTTCTTCTGTCAAAATGTCTCTCTATATAATAGCCTTGTCTTTCCTATACAAATTGGGGTATGTGACTGCCTCCAATGGCGATAGCCAAGCCGGAATCTCTGTGTAATATTGAGATTTAACTATATTCCAGCTTTTTATTAATTAATTTTTATTAATTCTTGCCGAATCTTATATCTTAAAAAATATTGGTGGTACTTACCCCATCCATATGTGAGCATGCCAACCCTGCTGGAGATCATAACCCTCTAAATATAAACATATTTTATTTTCTAAGGTTATGCAGTCTCTAATCCATGTTAGGGCCACTACTTGGTAATATAGCTCCCAATCTGGGAAACCTAAATCTTCCCTTTCTTTGGCATCCTGTAATGCCTTTAATTTTATTCTTGCCTTCTTACCGGACCACACAAATTCTAAGGTTAATTTATTCAGCTCCTTGAAAAATTTCTTGTCTAATTGAATTGGGATATTCTGAAACAGGAATATCATTTTAGGTAAGATGTTCATTTTCACTGCAGCAATTCTCCCAAGTAATGAAAGATGCAAATTTTTCCAGCGGTCTAAATGTACTTTTATATTCTTTATCAATTTGCCATAATTGTCTTCTTTAATTGATGAGCAGCGTGCTGAAATAACTATCCCTAGATATTTTAATTTGGAAACTACTTTTATGCCCAATTTTGCCTCGAGGTTTCCTTTTTGTATGTTAGTCATGTTTTTGTTATAATCTTTGTTTTGTTTCTATTTATTTTCAAACCTGCCAGATCCCCATACTCTTCCAATATTTTGAATAGTTTCTGCCCTGATTGTTCTGGGTCTTCTAATATAAATGCTAAGTCATCTGCATAAGCTTGAAGTTTGTATGTTTCTTTCTTAATCTTAAATCCTTTAATCTGCTCTTCTTGTCTTACTACTCTAACAAGAATTTCTAATGTATATATAAATAACAATGGTGAGAGAGGACATCCTTGTCTTGTATCTTTCTGTATGTTGAATTTATCAGTGGCCTCTCCATTTATTATGATCTGGGCCTTTTGTTCAGAATATATTGCGGTTATCACGTTCAAAAATTTTCCCCCAACATCCATTATTTTTAGTTGTTGGATCATAAATTGCCAATTGACATTGTCAAAAGCCTTCTGTGCATCAAGGAACAGAAGTGCCACTTGACGATCAAGCTGGTGTTTAAATGCTGATCAACAATCTAGGCAGCTGAGTATTTTAGGGCTGGCTGAAAAGTCTAACAGGTTCAACCAGTCCTTAAACAGTGTATATCAAAAAGATCTCTGAGCTTGTTGACACATCTTTGCTATTTATTTTGCCTAACTAACTTACATAAGAAAGACTTTACTTTTATCAAAGTAAAATTTTAACATCAAAGTCCAAGGATTTGCAGGATATGTCCAACTATATCACAATAGCTTTCATCTACATTATTTCTTCGCCATTAAATTGACCAATGGCAGCTGAATACACACATCCACAAGCAATAATTAGATATGTTGCTAGTATGCAATAGCATTCAGATCATCAAAGTACTTAGTAATCAGTATTACAACATGTATTTTTCTAGAATAGTTTGCCTTAAATGTTTCATATAGTTTTCTTATTATACTTAAGATTCAGCACTAATAAAGTGCAGGCATAACAGTGAATTTATTGTTATTTTCATGAATTAACCAGCACAAATGCACAGAAATCCTGTGTGGGGTTCACATGACTGCAGGACATTGAGAGTGTCATAATTGTGAGCGAATTGCCAAGCACTTGAATCACACTCACATGACAATAGGGTCACTGCAAAAGTCAAAATTCAAGCACCAACCATACATTCGAACTGTTGCTGAGTTAGTACTTGTGAAGCAAGGACTAACCTTACTTAACATGTCTATTGGTTTCATGCTTTGGCATATTTATCATCATTTGATCTCTATGGAACACTCTACCACTGGAAGTGAGAACTACTGCTATCTTTTTGGCTTTCTGGAAGGGTAGGAAGCTGTGGTAGCACAGTGGTTAGAATGCAGTACTACAAGCTAACTCACTGCTCACTCCAGGAGTTCAATCCTGACTGGGCTTGAGGTTGACTCAGTCTTCCATCCTTCTGACATCGGTAAAATGAGAACCCAGATTGTTGGGGGCAATATGCTGACTCTGTAAACCACTTAGAGAAGGCTGTAAAATACTATGAAGAGGTTTATAAGTCTAACTACTATTGCTATTAAAATCTGGTTTTGTAGGTTGGCTTGGGGCCCTAAGGGGACACTCACTACTGGAGGTGGTTGACAAGATAAGAACATCTCATCTTCATGCCATTCATCTTCTTGGTTCTGGATTGTTGTTGTTTTTTTTGCAAAAATAGAGTTTTATTTTAATTTTATTGGACTTTAGCAAGAAATCATTCCTTAAATAACTGTGAGAAAAACAATAACAATTTCTTCAGACAGATTATATGATAGAGATTTCCATGGGAAAATATAAGATAGTAAAACTAAGTGCATTGTTTATATTACTCTATCAATACTATTGGAATCAGTCCATTAATAGTGTAGGATTATGAATACATAGGTATATTATGAATACATAGGTAAATGCATAGGACAGGGAAAATTCACACTGTATATATCATAATAATGTCATAACTACTTGCTTGGCACTACCAGCGAACATTCTTGGATTTAAGATAATAGGTCTGGTTCTATTTTAAAGATGTCTCATTCAAAAGGTGAAAAATTGGTTTCATATTTTAAAATCAAATTTTAATACTCTTTTAGTGTATTTATATTCATGATTCAGTATGTATATTTATTATAATGTTCTTAAGATGCTAGTGTTAAGAAAAAGTTTAATTGGAATAAAATTATTAATTTTACTAGCACATAGCTCACTAGAAAAAAATAAAAATAGGAAATATTTTTTCCTACATTCCACAACATTCCACTATTTTTCTATACTTGATTTTTTTACCTTTAAATGCAAATTATCAATGTATCTAATATTTTCTGAGCTGTAGTATTTTTAAACTGAAATAGAAATGCATTAGCTTGTTTTTGATAATAGGTAAAAGGTATAAAGGTTAGCACAAATCATCAGTGCATGTGTATATTGGCTTGTCTGTTTCTTATAATTCAGACGAATTTTATGGCAAACTTAGACAAAATTGTATAAGAGTATTTCTTTGCAAAAAAATCAGAGCAATATATGAGCATATGAGATTTAGTCCTGACAATATTAATATTGCACTATTTGTTAAAGGGTAACAAGAAAAATATGCATTTAGGATGAAAAATGTTTGTCATGGAGTCTTGCCATTGTATTTATTCAATGTCTATTTTAAAAATACATGCACTTCCATCCAGATCCATCAATACTATTAAATATCTGCTGAGACATGATGAAATTATTAACAGACTTATTAGGGAGTAGCAGTAAGTTGTTTACCTATAAGGAATTAGTATATACTAACTTATGCTACTGTACAATGGAAGCCATCTTTTCTTGGATTAGTTCAGAACACTTCCCTTTATCTTTTCTTTAGTGCTTATTTGGTAAATTGATAGCTGTAGCCCCTTATCTTAAAAAGGCTTTCACACTGATAAAGGTTTGGTCCAAAATGACCAATAAATCATTTTTTCCTCTTTCTGTCTTAAAGTCTTAGAAAGAAGAAAGTTGTGTGCCATACAGTATACACAAATGTAATATTATATTGTCCAAATGATATATAAATGATCACTAATCTTCTTCTCAACATAAGAAAATAACTATAAGGATATGATTTAATTTTTTGATATGCAATAATTAAGTAACCTTTATGAGTAGTTTCCAAGAACTATCTGTGGGACCTGAAAAAGAGAAAAAGTAGCAATTGTAAGTTCTTCTATCTTACAATTAGTTATGCCAGTGCAGCAATTATGTCTCCTGTAGCAGATGCCAGTGCAGGAATGTCTGCACTGTAGCAGATCCTTGGCAATGTCTCCTGTAGCAGATCCTTGGCAAGCGATCTTCATAGCTGTCTTTACTCTTATAATTGGAACATAAAGTTTAGGATAAGTGATAGGCTTATCCTCTCATCTCCATTACTTTCAACCAAAATTTGCTTAATTTTCTATTTGAAGTCAATGTGTTTAACTTTGCTAGATTCTAGTCAATAAAAATATTTGTTATATTTGCAGTGATATCTAAAATCAGAAAAACCATGTTTGTTTGTCATAATTAAACAAAATTGTTTAAAATCCATCTTTGATATTAATTTTCCACCTGTATTCCCTGATCTGTCAGGAAAATGAAACATTTTACCAACAGAAAGGCAATAAAATGTTAAAATTCTTTTCCAACAAGATTTCTCCCTTTTTAATAGGAATTGCTTTATGTATCAAACTCCAGGTAGATTCAGTAGATTGAACATTATGTAATAGTATTTTATGTCTTCATGATGGAACTGTAGCTCAGTGGATAAGATGCTGGGCTTGTTGGCTGGAAAGCTGGCAGTCCAGGTTTGACACCCAAGTGCCACCTGATGGAGTGAGCTCCTACTCTCACTTCAGATCCTGCCAACCTAGCATTTCAAAAGCATGCAAATGTGAGTAGATAAATAGGTACCACTTCTGTAGGAAGGTAAAAGCACTCCATGACATCATGCTGGTTGCATGACTGCAGAAATGTCTTTGGACAGCACTAGATCATTAGCCTTGAAACAGAGATGAGCAACAGCCTCTATAGTTGGCAACAACTAGCGGAGTAAAATCTGCAGGGACTCCTTTTATGTCTTTAAAGTTTTTTTATTAGATTATTGCTCAATTGATTTTGTACTGCTTTCAGAAAGACCACAGAATAGAAAAGAGAGAGCTGCATTTTATTTGTCACTGCTTGAATGCAGAAGAGTAAACAAACAACAAAAAAGCAAATATATTCTTTCATCCCAAAATATGAACCAAATGCAAAGAGAGTTCTTAACAAAGGAAAACAGGAAGAAAGGTAATTTTAACAATGTGAACAATCAAAGGATTCTATGTTTCAGCTTTATTTTTCCAAGGCCAAGAATCAAGAATCCCAATTGTACAATGACAAGAATTGCAGAGCATGCTAAAATAGTACAATTAAGCATAGTAATTAGACTTCCACTGTCAAGAAAGCTCTTGAAGGCCTAGGAGAGAGAAACTAACTTTTCCTTTAAAAAATAAAGTGAGAATAGCTGAACAAACTCACATTTTACATTAGATCTCAGTTTTGCACAAAGGAGCAGGATATGAATGCTGTAACTCTTCTCCACTGTTTCCTATGAATGGCACTCTAATATTTCTCATTCTATTCAAGCCTTTATCTCACTTTACCTATTATAATAGTTTAATAACTATTATAACTCACAGAAATTATATAGATGTCTCCCTAATTTGGGGGGTGGGGTGGGGGAACTAACCAAGTATTAAAAGAGAATCCATGGGATATCCAAACTCTTTAGGAATGTGGCAAGAAGAAGAGCAAAATCTGATGATGATGATAATAATAGCAAGGCACAAAAAGCAACAAGCCTGGAAAAACTGTAGAAGAGAACAAACCAAATAATTAGGGAATTCAACCCTTTTCTATAACAAGAAAATTGGAATGTTTGACACTCTTTGGAGAGGGGGAAAACCAGAGTCAGACATTTGGATAGACATGAAATGCATAGCACAGAGAAAGTAGATCAAATTGTAGGACCATGGAATATACAATAAAACTGATTGGAAGCAAATATAAAGCAGACAAAAAGAACCATTTCACCATACATGATATAATTAATTGGTATTCATTACTACATAATACATTGTTCATTTGGATGGCTTTAAGGAGAGATTGGATACATACAGTACATACAACCTATCAGGGGTAACTGATCTTGAAAATTCAACCTTACCTGACAGATACACAAGAGTGGGAATCCATATAGTATGTCACTTGTATTCTGCCTACAACACCCTAGGAATATCTGATTTTGCCTCCGTGTAAAATCTAATGCTGAACAAAAATTAGTCTTGACCTGATTCAATAAACCTGTTCCTATGTTCTACGTAGGGAAAAAGTGTTAATTTTTATTAATGCTTGGAAACACACAGCAACATTTTGTTGTGCATGCAATATTTGTACTTAGCATCATGCTTGGTTCTGCATAATGCCATATTTGCAGTATCTGCTATCTGATTATTTTAATGGAATCTTTTAGACTTTCTAAAAGTAAATTATTATTTTTCCTCATATATTTTCTATCATTTCATGATTCTGTTCCAATTGTTTCTCATCCTTTTCTCTTTGGACTAAATATAGCATGGTTATATAGCAGTAAGTTTGAAATATTTTGCTATCCTATATCAATTATTTCCTGCATGGGTAAGTCCATTACATTCACTGGAACAATCAAGTATGCCAACTTCATATCTTTATTTACTTATAATTATCTTTGCATTTGCAAAATATTCTTTCTTCAATTTTATAGGCATAATAAACTGAATACATTTAAATGTTTTCAGTAATATTTTGTTCTTTTTGCATGTATAACATGTACATTTTTAATTTTGTTATAGAGGGTATTGAATAGATATTGCTGGTGTGATGAAAAGGATTCTAGCCAAGGTGATTAATAATCTCAGATGACTGACTGATGGATGATCTGCAGTGGCATCTCATAACGCTTCATCCCATTTTCATCATCACTCTGTTCAATAATGACAATGCATGTTGAATGCTGAATTGCTAGGAATTGAATGAATGAAACAAAAAATGATGTGTTTTTTTTAAAGGACTACAATTCCATATAGATTAGTTATTTCATAAATCATGACTATGACAACCAACTGCCATTGCACACTTATAACTCAAAAATTGAGTACATCCTATGGTATAATTAAAAGAAATTACACAGAAACTGAGCATTTTTCCAGGAGCTAATTTGTAATATACTTTCACCATTCACTCTCCACTTTTGTCCTGAAATTATATCTCGCCTAGACAAATCCATTTCTGGACATAATTCTGAATGTATGCATGAATACATTCAGTGTGAGAAGTTTATTGAGTATCTGGTTCATATTTGAGAATGCGTATGTAAAAACCTAAAACCAGATTACAATATCATTTAACACAGCGGTTCTCAACCTGTGGGTCGCGACCCCATTTGGGGTCGAACGACCATTTCACGGGGGTCGCCAAACACCGCAGTTCGCCATTTTTTTTGCCCTTTTCCCGTCGGCCGGTGCAGGGGGCAGCACCGTGCATGCGCAATGCAGGCCGCCACGCCGTGCATATGCGCCGCGGGCCATTACACCGCGCATGCATGATGCGGGGCATTGTGCGCACCGCACATGCGCGATGCGAGCCGTCGCGCATCGTGCATGCATGATGCGAGCCGTCGCACGCACCGCGCATGCGCGATGCAGGCCGTTGTGCGCACCACACATGCGCGATGCAGGCCGTCACGTGCGTCGCACATGTGCGATGCGGGCCATTGCATGTACGCTGTGCATGCGCAATGTGGACTGTTGCGCCGTGCATGCGCGGTGCAGGTCAGAGTCGTGCCACGCATGCGCGGCACAGGTCGGAGTCATGGCCTGAACAAGGTTGAGAACCACTGATTTAACATGATAAATGAATCTAGCCTAGGGTTTCTTAAAACATGAAATAAAAATAGAGGACAACATTCATTGTCCATCTTTTTCAAAAAGATTCATTACCCCTTCATCCATTCATAAATAACGATGATTCAATTATAGCAATAAGCTATTATGAGAGAAATATATTTTAAAGCAATAATATACCAATAAAGGAGAAATATATAGCTCAGGGTTGAAATGAGGAGTCTTTGGTGCTCTCTGAGCTTGCTTGTTTTCTTGCAAACATTTCATTACCCTAACTAGGTAACATCATCAGTAAGAAGTTCTGTTTGCTGTCAGCTTATATTCTGCTGTCTTTCCTGTCTGGGAGGGTGGCAGTCTTAGGGACTCTTTGATTGGGCTGTTTACTAATGGCTCTTTGGCAGTTTCATGATTGGGGTGTTGCTTACTTTATTGTTGTTCTACAGTTGACCTTGGAGTTAATCTATGCTGATCTGAGTGCTGATTACTGGTATGGAGGTGCTGGAGTCTTTATCTCTTTTGGGCTAGTTGATAGTCTCTTTTGCATAGTCTGGAGTCTTTATCTTTTTTGGGCTAGTTGATAATCTCTTTTGCATAGTCTATAGATATTGTTAATGTCTATATGTCTATTGGTGGCTGATTTGTCAGAGTGCCAGGCTTCTAGAAATTCCCAGGCATTTTTGATTTGGCCTGGTCTAGGATTGTTACTGTTGTGTCCTGAGCCTGCCCAGGCATTCCAAAAGCTGCCCGGGACCAGACACAGCAGCACCGGCATTGTGCGCATGCGCAAGGTGTGAAAACGCTCTGTTCCTATTGGTTGTCACTGTCTGGGCTTCTGGCCATATAAAAAGGCCTGCGAGCCTTTTGCTTTCACTTGGTTGTTGTAGAAGGAGAATAAAGTGTTTGATCAGCATTGCCATGGGTCTTCATCATTCGCACATGAACGAAGTATACAACACTGGCGACGAGGATGGGATCCTTTGCAAGCTGAAACAAAAGATTTAAGGACCTACCCAGAAAGTCCTGAAGAGGGGAAGATGGCGTCTGAATCAGCATCCCAGCTTGCCAGTAAAGTGTCGTTGGAGGGTGAGCTCGGCTAAAGGACCCTTTCCCCAAATAGCAGTTTGCAGAGGAAGCAAGTGGTGAAGGCCGCAAACTGTATGACGTTGAAGATTGGCCGCTTGTCTGATTTCGATGTCTCACACCCAGAGAGATGGAATTCCTATGTAGCATGGGTGGAGAACTACTTCAGAATAAATCAGATTAGAGAAGACGGCCTGAAGGCTGCAACTCTTTTGTGTGCCTGTGGACAGGAAGCTTTTGACATCGCAGAGAATCTGTTGGCCCCTGCACCTCTGGAGTCAGTAACATATACTGACTTGAAGAAAATGTTGAAGGAACACTTCCAGCCAAAGTTATCTGTCAATGCTTAGAGGCACGCGTTCGAGCAGAGAGACCAGAGGCAGGGTGAATCTGCTGTGGACTTTATTGTGGCTATAAGGCAAGCAGCCAGACCTTGTGAGTTCAAGGATCTGGAAGAGAGGCTGTGACATTGCTTCATATGCGGGTTGAGGAGCAGAGACTTACAACAGAAGATTTTTGCAAAAGAAGATGTCTCTTTATAAGACGTGCTATGAGAGGTGGCAGCTGAGGAAGCAGCAGGCGGGGCTGTGAAGGCTTTATGGCTCACCAGGAACTCTCCAGATACATCTACCATCCATCAAGAGGTCGCTCGAGAAGCATCGGAAGTGGATCCTGAAGAGAAGGTGGACAGACTTCACCAGCCAGCTGAAAGAAGGCAGAAGAAATGTCCGGACAAGGTCCCAGCATCTCTTCAATGCTTCGGGTGCGGAGGACGCCATAAGTGAGCTGACTGCACCATTTGCAGAGCATGTGGCAGGCAAGACCATATCACATCCATCTGTTTGGGTCGCCAGAAGGTCCAACCTTGTGAAGAATTGCGTCTGAAAGGTACCAGGGTCCCCAGCCAACATAGGGTGGGTTTCTGCGCATCGTGCAGGACTATTTTGAAGACAGGGACACACAAGCCCTTAAGAAGAAACTTTCCATTAACGTAAGGTTGCAAAGGGTTCCCCTATCAATGGAGTTGGACACTTGGTCCGCTCTCTCCATTATTTCAATTAACACATTCAAAAGGATATGCAGCAGCAGTGGCCTTCGAGTTAAACTCAGGCCATCGAATCTAATACTTACTGATTTTCAAATTCTATGGTGTGTGTTAAGGGGGAGGCCACCCTTAGAGTACAGCATAAGGATTTTGAAGGTCCCCTAGATGTGGTGGTTGTTGAGGGTGAACGCACAAGTCTTTTTGGACTGGATTGGTTGGAGGCTCTGGGAATCCAGGTAACTGGGCTGAACCATTTGCAAACGTTGAGCCTTGCAGAAGTCTGCAAGGCATTTGCAGATGTGTTTAGTTCAGAGCTAGGATACTACAAGGGGCCTCCCATTTCACTACAGTTAGACCCAACCATCACACCCATCAGGGTTAAGCCTAGGAGAGTATCTTTTTCCCTCAAAGTCAAGATTGATGCTGAGCTGGACAAATTGCTCCAGCAGGGCATTCTAGAACCTGTGGATTCTAGTCCATGGGAAACCTCCATAGTAATGCCTCTAAAGGTTAATGGGGACATACATATATGTGCAGACTATAACTGCACACTGAATAAGGCACTGCAACAGCATGCTTATCCTGTGCCTGTGGTAAGTCACATTCTGGCATCCCTCAAGGGAGGGGTGTATTTTTGCGAAGCTTGACCTGGCACAAGCCTATCAACAGCTACCTGGTAATGAGGCAGCTGCAGAGGCCCAGACTATTGTAACTCACAGGGTCGCCTTCAAGGTTAAGAGACCGCCATTTGGGGTAAATGTGGCCCCTGGCATATTCCAAAGTGTCATGGAGAGCACACTTTGAGGTATTCCTGGGGTCTGTCCCTACTTCGATGACGTCCTCATTGCTGGGGAGTCATCTCAAAATTTAGCAGAAAGATTAAGGGCTGTCTTGCTTCGTTTTCGAAAAGCAGGCCTTAAACTAAAGAAGGATAAATGTAAGATAGGAGTCACTTCTACTGACTTCTTAGGATTCAGGATTGATGCTCAAGGCATTCACCCCGCTGAAACTAAATTGCAACCTATCCAGCAGGCCCCAAGCCCTAAGTCTAAGAGTGAGCTGCAAGCCTTCTTGGGGCTATTAAATTTTTACCATGCATTTCTTCCACATAAAACTGCAGTGGCAGAGCCAATACATAGGCTCTTAGACAAGCAGGCTCCTTGACAGTGGACTAAAGTCCATGACAAGAGCTTCAATGAGGTTAAGGCCTTGCTCACTTCTAATGCTGTTTTAGCGCATTTCAATGAGCAACTGCCTGTTTGCATTGCATGCGATGCATCTCCTTATGGTACTTAGCATCTGAAGGTTGATGGGACACAGGTCCCTGTGGCCTATTACTCAAGGACTCTGTATTCTGCAGAGCGAAATTATGCTCAAATTGACAGAGAAGCCTTGGCCATAGTGGCTGGCATTAAGAAATTTCATGATTTCTTATATGGCTGCCATTTCATGGTCTATACTGACCATAAGCCTCTGCTGGGTTTGTTTACCACTAACAAACAGACCCCACATATCATTTCTCCCCGTATGCTGAGATGGTCCATTTTCCTGTCAGCATATGACTACACATTAGTTCACAAACCAGGAAAAGAAATGGGTCATGCAGATGGCCTAAGCAGATTACCCCTGAACCAATTAGAGCCAGATCCTGTTCCAGCCATTAATATTCTTTCCATTCAGGAGTTGCCTGAGTCTCCCCTCAATGCTAGGGATGTGGCTGCAGAAACTGCCACTGATCACACGGTTACACGCATGCTGACATAGGTGTTGTCAGGATGGCCTGACAAGTGCCCAGATACTGAGTTCTAAAGTTTCTGGCACAAGAAACATCAGTTTTCCACTTTCAAGGGTCGCCTGTTATGGGGTAACAGGGTAGTGATTCCAGCCTCATTGAGGTCTAGAATCATGATCATTCTGCATGAGGGACATCCTGGTATAGTCAGGATGAAAGCGCTTGCACGCAGCTATCTTTGGTGGCCTGGGCTCGATAAAGCTATCATGGCCCAGGTGCACGGGTGCTAAGTGTGCCAACAGTCTCAGCCTGAAATGCCTCACGCCCCAGTACATAGGTGGGAGGAAACTCAAACCCCATGGTCTAGGGTGCATATAGATTATGCTGGGCCCTTTCAGGGGCAATTCTTCCTGGTTGTTGTTGAGAGCCATTCCAAGTGGCTAGAGGTTGTTCCTGTTTCCTCCACTACTACTGCCAGGACCATCCAAGGTGTTGAGAGGAATTTTTGCATCACACGGTCTTCCAGATATGCTGGTTTCAGATAATGGCCCTCAATTTATGTCTTCTGAGTTCCAGGCTTTTCTTCAGGCCAATCTGATCCAGCATGCACCATCGGCTCCCTTCCATCCATCCTCCAACGGACTGGCAGAGAGAATGGTGCGCACTACCAAAGATGCCCTCAAGAAACTGACTTACAGTAATTGGCATCACAGGTTAGCAGATTTCCTTCTTGCACACCGCACCACACCATGCACAGCCACAGGGAAGTGCCCTGCTGAACTCCGCTGGGGTTGCCACCTCATCACTAAACTGGACAGGCTGCACCCTGACTGGGTGGCTTCACAGGTTTCACAACCTTGGGCACCTAGGAGACTCCAAGTGGGCGATCCGGTTTGGGCAAGAAACTATGGGCCTGGTCATTTCTGGGTCACAGCTGTGGTCTGCAAGGTCTCTGGGCCGTTTTCATATGAAGTTGCCTTGGGTGACAGCCACATTCTTCGCAGACATATATATCAACTGCATTGGAGACTGGACTCTCACCCTTCTGATCCTGGCTCTGCTCTGAGGGGGGGGAGGACCATAATATGCACTCTGGGTCACAGTTTCCCAGGCCTAACAGGCCCTCACTAGCTGCTACTGAGGCTGTTTGGGATTCATCCCAAGATTCCACAAGTGCTCCAAACAGGAATTCACTGGATAGGGGGTCATCCCACACATCCATAATTACTCCAGACGGAGTCACACCGGGGGTATCCACAGTATTCACATGTGTCAGATAGTGCTCCAGACAGGGAGACTGACTGGAGGTATCCACACAAATCACTAGCAGTAAGAGAAAAGGAATTCCATCAAGGGTGCTTGCCTAATGCTGCAATTGCTCCCAAAAGGAAATCACCAGCAAGGGGGGTTGCCATGGAGGCGACTCCTGACTCTGGCACCTCTGGCACATGCTTGGAGGCCACAGAGTACTGGGGCACTTTTTCTACCCAGCCCTCTCCATCTGCTGGCCTCGGGCTCGAGGGACAGTGTTCCCAAGAGCGGTCCATTGTGGATTCAGGGACCTCCACCCCTCCAAGGTATGCTGACTTGGACTTAGAGGGTCCAGCCAGCCAGTAGCAGGGTGGGTCAACTGAGTATTTGGGGCAGAAAAGTCCTGGCCTGCCTAGCCTGGTAGGCGAGCAGGTAGGCCAGGCACTCTCATCAGGGTCATGTGGGGATTTAGGGCAGCAACGCCCTGGCCTGCCTAGCCTGGTAAGTGAGCAGGTAGGCCAGGCAATCTCTCTGGGCCTTAGAAGGTCACAGCAGGCCAAGTGCCCACCCAAACATCTGAGAGAATTTGTGAGGGTGTTGTCAAATCATGAGGGACCTGTTCATGAGGCCCCTGAATAACGGGAGTAACTCGTGGGTAGATTATTTTGTATTATTTTTTTTATTTCGGATACATTTATTTGTATTAATAAATATTGAAGGGGGTTTGCCTGAGGGCAGACTTAAGTATTCCACACTCTTTGCATTTGAATAATGCAACTGTATGCCATTCTTCCCAATGCATGACGTACATGTGTGTACGCAAAGTATGTTCCATCTAGGGGGGAGGGGTGTTGTGTCCTGAGCCTGCAAAAGTAGGCTTGGGATGTTGCATTGGTCCTGGGCATTCCAAAAGCTGCCTGGGACCAGACAGAGCGGCGCCGGCCTTGAGCGTATGCGCAAGGCACAAAAACGTCTGTTCCTATTGGTTGTCACTGTCCGGGCTTCTGGCCATATAAAAAAGCCTGCAAGCCTTTTGCTTTCGCTTGGTTGTTGTAGAAGGAAAATAAAGTGTTTGTTCAGCATCGCCATGTGTCTTCATCATTCGCACGCGAACAAAGTATACAACAGTTACATTTTTCCATATTAAAACTATAGTTAAATCTGTCTATATGTTGTAAAATTAAAGAATTTTCATCATGCCTTTTGATTGCCTGTTAGTGTTCATGGACGTGCTCTGCCAGTCTTCTGCCTGTTTTCCTACTCAGTGGTTGTTGTAGTTCTTACACTGTGTGTTGTGGATGACGCCTGTTTTTTTCTTCTGGGGTTTGCTGGGTCTTTTGGTTTGCTTAGGATGTTCTGAAGGGCTTTTGTTGGCTTGTGTTCTATGCTGATTCCATGTGGTTGTAGCAGTCTATTTACAGTTTCTGAGATATTCTTGATGTATGGCAGTGTAATTCTTTTTACGGTTTGTGTTGGTTGTGCTGTATTGGGTTGAGTGGTCAAGGACTTTTTGATGAAGTTGTTGGAATGTGTTGTATAGATGCTCCATTTCTGCTGTTGAGGGTTGCTGCAGTATGTTTGGGTTCATTTAAATAAAGTCCTCACAAATAATATAATCAGGCAAAGAACCACTGAAGCTGCTGGAACCTCTTATCATGATCATGGAACCTGGATAGGAATGCTGAATACCTGTTTCTCCCTCAGCAAATTCTGTTTTGAACATTCCAACATTCCCTTCTAGCTTCTTTTCATGGTAATTTTTTTTCAGGAATTTATTGACTTGAAACCTATTTCCATCACTATATTTTTTTTACTTCAATCCAGCTTTATTTGGACCACTTAATTATATGTAGGGACAAAATTCAACAAAAAAATAATATATTTACTTGGAAAACCCCATGGAGGAGCTACTGCTTAAAACATAAAGTTATTACATTTTAACTAAATAAATTCCCACGGCAGTTAGGTGTTGAAGATGTCATCAATTTCAAAAGCATCAGGACTGAATACAATGCTTAATTTTATTTACTTCTTTATTTATTAAATTTTTTTGCTGTCCATCTCACTGCAGTACAGGATTAACTGAACACTGCTTAAAGACCAGCTTTAAGAAGTCATTTTTTTTGTTTTCTTTTTAAAAACAACATTAAAAATATTTCATACAAATCAAAAGCCATATGCTAATGGGACTGTACCTAGACATATGCTGATTACCAAATATAGTACAATTAGTTAGGGATCAGCAAAGGGCTTCTTTCAAATTAAAAAAAGGAGATTGAACTCTATTTTTTTTCTCCACCTTTAAAAATCTGGGGAATAATTAAGCATGTAGAAACTCTATGTAAGGGACTCACTCTGAAATTTCTGCCAGTCTCTCATCAGTAATATTGACTATAAATTAGATAAGTACATCCAACATTTTGTGTCTGGCCAGAAAAATAATAGTATTATAAAAGCAAACTATAAGCTGAAACTTTGCAATGTTAGGTGCTTTCTATAAAGTCTGCACATTTAATTTCTATTATTTTGAATGTGAAAAGAATAATATTGCTTAAAAGATGAGGCTTGTGCTCTATTCTATTTTTATTTCTATATCACTGAAATTGTCAGTAACTCAGACTACAACTGACAATCAAAACATGCATAATATAAATACATAATAAATGACATAATTTAATGAAATCTAAACATAGTTATAATAATTGATTGAACTTTAACAACCAAATCAATAGCTGTAGTAATGAAAAGAGCAAAGAAGGCTACCCAAAGATGGTCAAATAAACTATTTTAAATAATTTGGGATTGTGAAAAGGTTATAAGTAGACAAAATTTAAAAACAAGAATAAAAGCAAAAGTCCTTTTCCAAGATTAAGAAACAAAACAGAAGAAGTACCCAGAATGTCTTCAGAGTTCTAGGAAACAATAGTTATATTGTAAATGGATTATGGAAACTCAGCCAATGTTAATGATGGGACAGAATAATTGGTTTAGTTGGATGAAAAGATTTATATTTGACTTCCTTTACAGTCAAAATGATACACTGCACTTTTTAAAACCTAAGATTAAAAACATCACTAAAGTCATAAAATGTTTAAAAGCCAAACTACTTAATTAAAAAAAAGCAACAAAACTAATAGGAAACCAGCAAGAAAACCTGGAAAGGGAGGGCAGGAGGGAGGGAGGGAGGGAGGGAGAGAGAGAGAGTCAGAAAGAGAGAATAATGTGGTAGAGCAAGAATTTCTCTGACAAAAACATCTTTTTAGGTTTAGCAATCTTAAATTTACTTGAAATGGGTGAGTTTACCTAAAGTAAAATGGTATATAACTGTGCTGTTTTTCTGGATTTGAAAGCAAAGAGATATAGGACAAATTTTCTATGGATAGTCAGCTCACGTTTTGTCTAAGGTATTTTTTTACATGGAAAGCAAGGACGTCCCACTCAAAATATGGTTTTAATATTTAAAACTCCACCATTAAATTACATCCAATAAAGGTAATTATTTTAGATACACCTTTTAGATTATTAATATTTGATTTGCTCATATATTTTTACTTACTGAATTATTAATTTCTCCTCCAAAAAATCCCACTGTTTTCACCTTCCGAAAACTATTCAATATAAGCATTATTTGAAAATCTTTTCTGTTTCCTCAGTATACATTTTCCTTCTTATCCAATCCACTATTTTGAACTTTAACTTGATTTTTAAAATTATTATTTTTGTCTACATGGTTGTAGGATTTGTTTGCCACAGCCCACTCATTGACATTTTGGACCAGCATTTCACTCTACAGCATACCTAAAAAGACAAAAGATTTGTCCATCTTCATCATTCATATTTCTTTATTGTTATTATTTCATAATCCATTCTAGGTCTGTTATTTAGAAGTCTAATGACAATTCAGTTTTTGTTATGTATTCTATGCAGTACAGTGCAGTTTTCCCAGGCTGCTCAAAATCATATATCATTATCAATTTATATTGATACAACAGATTATTATTATTATTTGAAGAAGACATCCCAACTTTTATATATATATATATATATATATATATATATATATATATATATATATATATATATATATATATATATATATATATATATATATATATATATATATATATATATATATATATATATATATATATATATATATATATATATATATATATATATATATATATATATATATATATATATATATATATATATATATATATATATATATATATATATATATATATATATATATATATATATATATATATATATATATATATATATATATATATATAAAACTTTGATGAGATTCCCTGGCCTTCAGAAAATCTATATTGAATTTAATTTGATTTTTGGCAGATATCTGAGATCCAGAAACCCTAGGATTTCTAAACCAAGATGTCCTCAATCCATAAGAAAGACAGGTTCCTACACCCAGTGTTGCACCCTATTGTATGGGATTACCAAAGATCTCCAAAAGATATTTCAGTATATAACACAAGCAGCAGAATTATCTGTCACATCATCAACCATGATGATTAGGGGGAGCACTTGGGAAGGAAAGAGAAAAATACGTGGTGTTCTTTGGAAGCAAATAATATGGAAAGTAAAAAAAAAAGAATCTTTGACAGAAAAGGCTGGACCTTTGAGAAGAGTAAAGAGGCAACAGTATGAGACTTCAAACAGTGTACCAAGATAAATAAGTAAACTCATTGCAAAGATTCTAGATAGTATGTAATATAACTTAGAAATGGGGAACAAATCATTGTATCTGGTGAAACAGATGTGTTCCATAAAAACTCTAAGCTACTTTAGGATTTCATGAAATAATTAGAATTTGCAGTAAAACAAACATAATTGCCAGCTAAAGAAATATCAAGGGATCTGTTAAAATCTTTTCATTATTTTATAGACAATTTCATTTTGCAAAAATAGTATTAGTTGTTCATCTTTATATTATCATAAGAAATTCAAGATAGATGATGCTAACAGAAAGGAGTTGTATTTATTATTTTAGCATATATGTTTACAAAATTGGAATGGCTGCCAGGGAATAGATGTGTTATTCTTAGTTCTTATTTTAAAGATATGTGATCGGAGTTCCTTGCATGATGAAAAGGAACAGATTTTTTTTTTTTTTTTTTTTATTATAAAAATTCTTTTATTGAAACAATTAACATTGAACATAAAAACATGTTATGCAGCAATCATCATGATCCCTGGTATACAATACTAAGTATTAGTCTTTGAAAACGTCTGAGTTAGTAAGCCTTTTCCCCCACTCCTCGTGTCTAGCCTCAACTATACTCCTGTTACATTTTATTTTGATTGGTGTTTCCCTTATCCGTTTCAATATTAATGTGATCAACATTAAACATAAGATCCTATTGCTAAGCAATCATCCTAGAACATAGCATACAACATTAGGTATTAATCTTTGTAAACATCTGTTTTAGTAAACGTTCTTCCCTCCTCCCTTACATCTTCAAGTATACTCCGAATACATTTCGTTTGATTGGTGTTTCTCCTATGTATGGTCTATCTACTGTATCTAGTCTATCGCATATTGTACTTTTGCGCTTCTGAGTTGACTTCATCCCATTACTAGTGCAATCTTTTATGGTCCCCAACCCGAGATCCTGAGGTAAAAGTTTCATATCCTGAGGTAGAGATTCAGTCTACTTTAACAATATTAAAGCAAACAACGTTAGTCATAAGGTTATGTTAAGAGGCATTAGTTATAGAACATATACATTCAACATTGGGTGTTAGTTTTTGTAAACCTTTGATTTGTTAACCCTTCATCCCTCCTCCCCTCGATCCTTAGCTGAACGCCAGCTGCATTCTGTTTGATTGGTGTCTCTCTTGGATATAGTCTATCCACTGTTTCCAGTCCGTCACAAATTGTTCATTGGAGCGACTTTTCAAATATGCTGATATTTTTGCCATTTCCGCCAGATTTGTTACTTTCACAGTCCATTCTTCAATAGGCGGTATTTCCGGATTCTTCCAGTACTGTCCCACCAATAATCTTGCTGCTGTAATTAAGTTCAAAAATAAAGTTGTCTCTGAGGTAGTGATATCCTTTGTGATCCCTAACAGAAAAGCCTGAGGTAGAAATTCTATACGCTTTTTGAAAATGGTTTGGAGTGTCCACCATATCTTCCTCCAGAATGCTTTGATTTTTCTGCATGTCCACCATATGTGGAAGTAGGTAGCCTCCCCGTCTCCGCACCTCCAGCATTTGGGCTGGGTGCCCGGGTAGATGAGTGATATTTTTTTCGGGTCTAGGTGCCATCTATAGAACATCTTGTAGAAGTTTTCCCTTAAGTGTTGCGATTTCGTGAATTCTACATTCCTCACCCAGATTTTCTCCCACGTGTCTATGGCGATAGGGTGTCCGAAGTCTTGCGCCCACTTTATCATACAGTTCTTGACTAGTTCGGTTTCAGAGTCCATTTCTATCAGAGTGCTGTACACTCGTTTGATGTGCCTAATCCCCTGTTCTCTGATCTGTTTGATTAGGTTCTCGTCGTTCTGGGAGAAGCCTTTCTTCTTGTCTTCACGCCACCTTGACTGTAGTTGTATATATGATAGCCAGTTACTTCCTATTCCTCTGTTTGCTAGTGTTGCTTGAGATTTCAAGAGGAACCTGTTTTCTTCTCCCAGTACAAGCTCACTGTAGGGCACCACTCCTTGCCCTTGGGATGTGTTCATATCCCCTGTTGCGTGTCCAGGGATCGTCCAGATGGGAATCTTGTCGTGTAGGAGGTGCTTGTATTTCTTCCAGACCCATAGCAGTGGGATTCGTAGTGGGTTCTCCTTGAAGTTCCTATCTGCCTTTTTGTCGTATACTAGGTATGCGTGCCAGCCGAATCGTAGACCATGCCCCTCAACATTCAGAACTCTATCGTTTGTCATGTTGATCCAGTCACTAACCGCCACCAACGTTGCTGCATAGTAATATAGCTTTAGATTAGGCATTTTGAGTCCCCCTCTCTCCCTTGCGTCTTGGATGATTTTTAGTTTCACCCTCGGTCTCTTGTCGTCCCAAATAAATCTGTTGATGCCTTTCTGCCAACTGTCTAAGTCCGCATCTTTCTTGAGTATGGGTAGCATTTGAAAGAGAAATAGAAATCTGGGTAATACATTCATCTTTACTGTCGCTATCCTGCCGAGCAGGGACAGACGTAGCGATTTCCACCTTTCCAGGTCTGTTTGTATCTTATTCCACAGAACCTCGTAGTTATTCTTGTATAATTTCGCATTTGTTGATTCTATCTCCACTCCTAAGTATTTGACTTTCTTGACTATTTCACAACCCGTTATTCTTTCCAGGTTCCGTTTTGCTTTGTTGTCTAGGTTTTTGACTAGCATCTTTGTTTTTGATATGTTTACTTTGAAGCCTGACACCCTACCATAGTCTTCCATTATCTCCATCAACTTCCTTGCTGATTGTGCTGGTTGCGACATTGTCACCAGCAGGTCATCCGCAAAGGCACATAGTTTGTATTCTTGCTGTTTAATCTGTATGCCCTGTACATCCTCAGCCGCTCTTATTCTGTTCAGTAAAATTTCCAGTGTTAGGATAAATAGCAGGGGGGACAGCGGGCAGCCCTGTCTCGTGCCTCTCTCTATATTAAATGAGTCCGTTAAGTCTCCATTGACAATGATCTGGCCTGTTTGTTTCTGGTAAATTGCCGTTATGGAGTTGAAGAACTGTGCCCCCATTTTCATTTTCAGGACCAAGTTCGTCAGGAACGGCCAATTCAGTCTGTCGAAGGCTTTTTCTGCATCTACAAACATTAGAGCGGCGGGTATCTGGTTGTGCCTTTGCAGGTACTCTATTATGTTCAACAGCTGCCTCACGTTGGTTTTCATCTGGCGTCCTTGTATAAATCCCCTTTGGTCCGGGTGTATTGTTTTCTGTAAAACAGTCATTAGTCTATTGGCCAAAATTTTTGTGAAGATTTTATAGTCTGTGTTTAGTAGTGAGATGGGCCTGTAGTTTGCGGGCTGTGTGTTGTCTTTCCCCTCCTTTGGGATTAATGAGATATAGGCTGTTTTCCAGGATGGTGGGACCTGGCCTCCTTCTTGAATGCTGGCAAATAGCTTTCTGAGGGGTTCTAGCATCTCATCCTGTAGATGCTTGTAGTAGGTCGCTGTTATCCCATCCGTCCCGGGCGATTTTCCTGCTTTCAGTTGTGTGATCGCTGAGTGTATTTCCTCCTTTGTGATTAAGGCATTCAGGGCTTCTCTTTGTGTGTCGGTAATCGCCTGTATCTTTTCGTTTTGTAAGAATTCATCTATCTCTTTGTCTTGTATCTTATCCTCGGCATATAGTTTCGAGTAGAACTCTGTGAAGGCTTTCTTGATGGTTTTTTGTCGGAATTCTAGCTTGCCTTTGTATTCTATCTTTTCAATTATGCGGGATTTTTGTTTCTTTCTTATAGTGTAAGCTAGCCAGCGGCCCGGTTTGTTGGCCTTGCAGAATGTCTTATGTTTTGCATATTGTATATTCCTTGCAACTTGGTCCGCCATCAACATGTCAAATTGCTTTCTTAAGATCTTGAGTCCTTCTTTGGTGACTTTGTCCTCTGGTCTTTTTATCAGTAGCCGCTCCATGTTGCTTATCTCATTTTCTAACTCTTTTCTTTTTTGTTCTTGTTGGCGACGGTGCCAGCTATTCATGGATATGAGGATCCCTCGCATGTACACCTTGCTGCCGTCCCAGATCTGTTCTATCGGTGTTCCGTTGTTCATATGTGTGCTGAAGTATTCCTTCATAGCTTTTTTGCATTCCGCCACCTTGTCTCCATGTCTAAACAGGTTTTCATTGATTCTCCAGGACCTCCTCTGTGTCTGGCCGTGTCTTAGTTCCATCCTCACAGGGTTGTGGTCCGTCAGAGCTTTGGGTAGGATTTCCACTGCGTTTAGACGAGTGAGCAAGTCGCTAGAAGTTAATATAAAGTCAATTCTGGAGAAGGATTGATGTCTGCCAGAGAAGAAGGTGAATTCTTGTTCTCTGCCATGTCTTTTCCTCCATACATCTGTCAGTTCGAGTTCCTCCTTCATGTCAAAGAAGGATTTAGGCAACTTGGAGTGTTTTTGTGGGTTCGGTGTAGTTCTTTTTTTGTCTAGAGCAGTCTCTATGACCCCGTTCCAGTCGCCCATGATGATGTAAGATCTGTAGTTAAGTTGTGTTACTTTCTTGTGTAGCTTTTTGTAGAATTTGCCTTGTTGCTGGTTTGGTGCATATACGCCCATTACTAGAATCTTCTTGTCCTCTTGTGTTATTTCAATTGCCAGGTATCTACCTTGGGGGTCGGACTCTATTAGCTTGGCCAATACATGTTTCTTTACATATATAACAATCCCATTCTTTTTTCTTGGCGCCGCTGCTACAAAGTGCGCGCCTAGTTTGTAGTTGGTCAGATATTTCTGGTCTGCTGCTCTGATGTGTGTTTCTTGTAGGCAGATTATATCGCTTTTATCTTGGTTCAGATAGTGGAGAATTTTTCTCCTTTTCTGGGGGGAGTTCAGTCCGTTCACATTCCAAGTCAAATACTTAGTTGCCATCATCTGTTGCAGGATATTTTTGCGAGACCATTTCTGTTATTTCTTCTGTTGTCTTCTTTGGTCCCGTTCCCATGATATCCGGATTGCTGCTCGTATTGGTTTGTGCGGTCTTGCTTTGCTGGTCTGTGTGTTTGGTAGTGGAGCCTGGTAGCCTGTCCTCTGTAGGCTGTCTTGCTGCCTTGTTTTTGTTGCTCCTTGCTCTCTGCGCCCTCGCCTCTCTAGGTATTCCATTCATTTCCTCTGCCACTGCCCTGATCTGTGCCTCTGCGCTGTTTGCTCGTTGGCCTCGATCCCTCCCGCTTTCCCGTGGTCTATCTGTGTCTTCTCCCGCGGTGGGTTGAGGGCCTCCCGACTTCAGTTCCTTTTCGAGGAAGTCTTTGGCTTTCTGGACCGAGGTCAAGTAGTGTCTCTTGTTTCTATAGGAAAGTGACAGTCCTGTTGGGGTTTCCCACCGGTATCGCAGTGCACGCGATCTCAGTTCTGTGGTCAGGAATTTGTAGTCTTTTCTGTCTCTCAGCATCGCCTGGGGGATCTCTTTCAGAACCTTCACCTCCTGTTCCTCTATGTAGAATGCCTTGTTATAGGAAGTGGCAGAGATGTGATTCCGGAGCCTCTGTGTTGTGAAGTGGATGACCACGTCCCTTGGTTGCTGCCTGTTCACTGCCCTCCAGGCGCCCACTCTGTAGATTTTTTCGATTTGCCACCCAATCTCATTGGCGCTCCTGCCCAGGAATGTTGCCAGTGCCTCTACAAAGGTCCTGAGCAGGCTTTCTTGGGTTTCGTATGTTGTCTCTTTCCACCCTCTGAATCTGATCGCAAATGACAGTTGCCAGAATTGCATCATGGTCGACTGGTCCTGAACCTCAGCAGCCTGTCCCTCTATGCAATTTTCCACTTCTTTCATCATCTTTTCCGTATTCTCCCTTGTTTCTTGGAGGTTCTTGTAATGTGTTTGCATTGCCTCCTTCATTTGTTCCAGGTTTGTGGCCACCGCTTTGCGTTGTTCTTCCCACTTTCTCTCCAGGTCTCTCCCCTGGTCCGCCAGCATCCTTTTCATGTTTTTGTATCTTTCCTCCATCTTCTGTTCTGTTTCTATGCGTCCTTTCTCCGTCTTCGCACTCATTTCTGCCAATTTTCTTTCCATGCCCTCTATCCTTGCCGCCATCGTCGCTATCGTCTCATTTAGTGTCTCAATCGTCTCTGTTAGTTCTTGGATCATGCGTGTTGTTGTGGAGTCATGGGTTGGGGTTTGGGTCTGAGGGCCTGTAGTTGGATGGGGGGGTGCGAGGATGGGTGGGGTATTGCCTGGCTGATTAGAGGGCTGGGCCGGGGAGGGTGCAGTTCCCTTCAGGTCTCGCAGTTTGATATGTTTAGTCCGTCTGGCAGCCATTTTGAGCTTCTCCTCCTGTTGGCCTGTCCACCCTTAAAGCCACCCCTTGATGCCAAGAATTGTGGGCGGATTGTTCCTGTGCCAGTTTATCAAGCTGCTAGGATAGGTTGGATCAAACAGTTTATATTTTAACAGAGAAAAAAAAAAAAGAATTTTTTTTTTAAATTGTCCACTAGGGGGTGCTATTTGCTTTCAGATAAGCTTCGCTGTGCTGGCAGAGATGATGCAAGGTGAAATGATCTGTGGCTTGAGACTTGCACAGATGGCCCTTTTCACCAGGTGCAGTACACTTAGACTTTTTGGGGTCTGGGGGGGTCTTCTGGGGGTCTTGTGAGGGTCCTCCCCCTACCGCTGGGCTCCCCCTGCGTCTACTGTCCCTCGGTGCTCTAATCGGCCCCCGCTTGTCTTACCGGTGTCTTTCTTCGTGCCTGTTGCTCCCTCTGCTCTCCTCTCTTTTCTGTGTCCTATCGGCTTTGTTTGCTTCCGCCTCTCGCTTCTCCTCTCTTGTCGGCTTCTTACTTTCTGGCTCTGGCCGCTTCCGCCTTTGTTCGCTGCTCCAGTCCTCCTCCGCTGTTCTCTTGCCTTTTCTTCCGCTCTCCGACTCTTCTGGAGGTTCTCCGCCGGCCGGCAGGTCCCCTCGGCAGCGCTCCGGTGTCTCCCTTCCGCTCCGCCGCTCGCCTCTCGCCCGTTCTTTGGAGCTCCGTGACTTACGGCTTGGCGCGGCGTTCTCGGGCCTGCCGGTCGCTCTGCTGCCGCCGGCTTCCTCCGCTCCGTCCGCGGCTTCTCGGGACCTCCCGGCGGTGAGTCTGACCTCGTTTGAGAGGTTCGAGATTCCTTTTTAATCTCTACCTCTTTTTTTGTTGCTCCCTGTCTCTTTTTTGTATTTAATTTGAATTTCGCGCGAGCCCCGTCCCGGAGCTCGCAGGGAAAGGCTCCGGTCCTCGTGACCGGAACCGGAAACCTCCCAAAAGGAACAGATTTAGAGGTAAATGGGAATATGATTTTTAAGCCTACATTTTTTAGACAGACAGACAGACAGAGAGAGAGAGAGACAGACAGAGAGAGAGAGAGAGAGAGACAGACAGACAGACAGACAGACAGACAGACAGACAGACAGACAGACAGACAGACAGACAGACAGACTAGCTGTAACTAAATAGGTTTTGAATGTTTAGTTGGTTTTTGCATTCGTATATGCACTCTTATACGAATCTTATTTTCTTCCATCTTTTTCGCCAGAGATAAAGTAGATTTTGATTAGTAGATACTCATTGAAATATTTTGAACATCTTGCAGACAAGTAGCTTCATCTAAAGCCTTTTCAAGACAAAATGCTCCTGGGACTGACTTTCAGTACAACTATGACTACCCTACAAGATGCAAAAAAAAATCTATATTTACTTCTATTTAGTGGTTGCCTAGATTTTGTGGGCCAGTTTTAATAATACAATTAAAGTCTTTCTTCCTTCTCAATATATCCGGATGTCTTTTTCTTTTTTTCTGAATTATAAGATTGTAGTTGATAGTGTAGATTACCTTTACTATAATGCCCAGAAATTCTACATTATACTACCCTACCCTACCCTACACTATACTATTATTTTTCCTATACTGTATATTCACAGTGAGACTTGATAAATATATTAGCCATAAAAGAGCATTTGGATATATATTATTTATATCTTATACCCTGAATGAGGCATCTGTGGCCTCCAGGCATTTCTCAATTACATCCTTAGCAACCATAGTCAGCAGAGCTAACAGTGAGGGATGCCAATTAGATTTATCTATAGCAACATCTGGAAGGCTACAAATTGACCACATCTGCAGCATACACATCAAGAAGAGGCTCTTCAAAAAATATTTTCTTGGCTTTAACTGCATTTACTTGCCACTGTCACAATAAACCTTTTAAGGTTTATCCACATTCCCTAATTGCACCATTACCACAATCATTTTTCAAGAGAAAAGTGAACAATGTCAACTTTTACTCGCTCCCAATGAATATCTTTAGACTTTAGACCTCCTGATATCATACCCTTCATGATTGACTAGATCAAGAAACTTAGAAGTCTGACTGCATTTTCTCTTATGTCACTCTTACACCACAGGGAATTAACAGTTTGTCTCTTCCTTTCACTGTTTCCTAGGTTCAATGCATGTTTTTGAATATATTGTTATAACCATTTCTGAATAGATTCTCCAAGGTCATAATCATGGCTTCCTATAGCACGTTCACCTTTCCTGTCATTAGAAGGTGCTGTTATAGTGCCATGAGTGCTTTTGTCACAGAGCACTTTATTTTCTTATTGGCCAACCCCAGCCATTCATTGGCTACTTCACAGAGGAAGAACAATCTCTGAACTAAGGTAATGGTTGAGCTGAGTTTTGAAGATCATTATCATTAGTGTTAAATGACACCATGGTTCAGAATTTTGTTTTGTAGGCAAGAGGTTGCCAGCTCAAAACTCAGCAGAAATATTTTTCTTTTAGCAGCTATTTTATATCTTAAATGAAAAGTTGCATCTTTTTATCATTTTCAAGCTGCTTGAGGAAAAAGGGAAAGAAACTGTGCAACCATGAACTTTTTAAAAAAGCAAATTTAGCTTTAAGCTGCCATGAGCATTGGAAGGGGTCAGTTTAAATAGTCATTGTGGAATTGCATTTAATGGACATTGCTGGAATGCTTTTACTTTCCTGATTAGTAAGAATAATGCTTCAAAAGATCAGAATAAATCTCCACCCATGGGTAACTACTCATTTATAGAAAATAAAGAATGTTGTTTAAAGCTTCTAAAATTACTGGTATGTGAGGTTTTTTTTTCTGGAGCTATTTGATACTGACAGAAAAAACACTCTGTTCCTTTTCAAGGACAGTTTTCATTTATTCATACTTCATTTATTCCAGGGATTGACCTTGGTATAAAAGTAAGTGCTGGATTTGATTTGGTGACACCTGGCATAACAAAACAGAACTAAAATGAAACAAGCAAAGAAAAAAATCAACCTCCAGTGACTATATCAAAGTAGATTTTTTTAGACATATAACTGTGAGTTGAGAGTTTAAACTAGATGAAGAAATTTAGGTGAAGGAAATCATTTCATTCAGAATGTTGATTGCAAAACAATAGTCATCTTTAGCCACTAATGGGAATTTATTCTTTTTTCCCCCAGGACAATCTACAGATACTATCTAGAGGATGTCAGATAAGAAAATTATCTTTCACAGAAATGATCCAGGAAACTGCTTGTTTTTTGTTTGTTTTTTAAAATGCAAAGTATGTGAAACCTTGAATTTAACAATGCATCACTGCTGCAAAGTAATTTCTTATTGTCTCAAAGAAATTATCCAGTAAGAGAAGACTTGACATTCTTTAAGATAACAAAAATATCCCTCAATTCAGAAGTCTAATATTCTCAGGCTACCAAAAAGTAATTTGTTCTCCACACATGAGTAAATAGCTATATATTTTACAATTCTAGAAGTATGTACTTCTACTTCTCTACTCTGTGGAAAATCATCATGAAAGAAAATGTATAAATTATTTTAACTCTAGAGACATGTGTTTGTGTGTGTGCGCATATAAATATGCATGTTCATTTTTTATTATTATGCAGTTTAAGAATAAAGTCTTTCATTACAAAAGTAAGCTTCTACATTTAGGTAAGAAAAACCAACTGTATAAGTATAGACTAGGTGAAACTTGGTTTAATGCCACTAACTGCAAGAGGGATCTTGGAGTCCTAGTAGACAATAACTTAAATATGAGCCAACAGCAGCAGCTAAAAAAACCAATGCAATCCTGGGCTGCATTAATAGAAGGATAGAATCAAGATCATATAAAGTTCTAGTACCACTTTACAAAGCCTTAGTAAGAACACACTTGGAATACTGCATCCAGTTCTGATCATCACAATCCAAAAAAGACTGTTGAGACTCTGGTAAGAGTGCAGAGAAGAGCAATAAGAATGATTAGGGTGCTGGAGGCTAAAACATGTAAAGAATGGTTACAGGAATTAGATATGTCTAGTCTAATTTATCTATTTGATAAATATGCAATTAGCTGAACAACTATAGTCAACCCATGGTCCTTAATGGATCAATGTCTACATGGACTGAAGCACGAACTGCTTATATCTGGTTCCATCCTGGACTCAGTGTTCTGTTAAATTTTCCAAAATTAGACAAGTGAATAGATATCCATAAAATCTGGAGATGACACAAAACTGACATGTATTGTCAACACCTTACAAGACAGGTTCAAGATTCAAACGGATATTGTCAGACTTAGGCCCTATCCAATATGTGAAGCTCAGTGGTGAAAAATATAAGGTTCTACCTTAATAGATGCATGGTCACAGATAAATGTTAAGGTGGCTTTGCATATTACTTATTAGAATTATTTTAATCATGAGCCAGCAGTGTGTTGTAGCTTTCTAAAGAACCAATATAATCTTGGTCTGCATCAATAGAGGTTTAATGCTTATATCATGAGAAGTGATAATTCTGCTGTATGTTGCTTTGGTCAGACAACACCTGGAATATTATATTCTGGATAGTCTATCCTGGAAAATTCAGCTCTATTATCAAAATAGAGAAAAGAAACTGAAAATTGGAAGAAGTATGGATGAGTGACAAATGTAAGAAGGGCTTGGAGACTAAATACTATAAAGAACAATTAAAGAAACAAAATATGTTTAGCCTAAAAAAGAGGGAGTTAAGAGAATAAAGGATAGCAATGTACCCATACTTAAAGGACTATCAGAGAGTGGACAGTGTATATTTAGCAATAGCAATAACAGTAGCACTTAGACTTATATACTGCTCAATAGTGCTTTGCAGCACTCTCTGAACGGTTTACAAATGTCAACATATTGCCCCTCCCCAATAATCTGGGCCCTCATTTTACCAACTTGGAAGGATGGAAGGCTGAGTCAACCATGAGCCAGTCTGAAATGGCATTAAGGTTCCTGCCCTAGTCAGTGGAAAAGCATAAAATAGCTTCAAAGTCTATTCCAATCATATCATCGTATGATAAATTAGTTCCTCAGATTTGAGTTTCTCTGAAGATGTTCTACATAATTGAATATCCAGATTTAACTAGAACAGAGCACATTTACCCTAGTTAGGATAAGGAAATACAAATGCTTGTAACCCTTATTTAGTAGGCTACCTGGTTTCAAACTCGCATCGTCACATGACGTGTCACAATGTATTGTGACTTTTTTTGCCATTATTATTATTATTATTATTATTATTATTATTATTATTATTATTATTATTATTATTATTATTTTAATTTCTATGCCGCCCTATTCCGGAGAACTCAGGGCGGCTCACAGCATAATAGAAATTACATACATATAAAAAACCCTTAAGTTAAGCCGGCAATGGGGTGACTGCGGTTTCGCTATGATGCACAAGCCGGCAGTTTGACACCCCTACTTTAGAGGGTCAGGATGTGATGAAAATTCTGGTCAGAATAGTCCTTGCAAGGAAAATGTCATAATAGAAACAGGTGATTTCAGAGACTTTCTGCAAAATCAAAGGTTGAAATTTAGGATTACCTCCATATCTTGGGAACTTTATATGTATTGTTTTCACACAAGAAAGTTCATGTTGAAGTGAATCACATTCCTCTACTAAATCTTTTCAGTTCGAGGGGATTGAAATAGATTGCAACCTTGGGAAGAATTTTATCTTCCTCCCTCCTTTCCTTGTTGAATGTATACAGCCTTAGAATAATAAACCTGCAGCACATGTTAGAAGTATTCTCATATATGTCTTTTTGCAGGGATTAAAAAAGCACTTCTGTTATTTTCTATAGGCAGTGATAATATGTAATATTAAAGAATGCTATGAATTGATTTAAACAAAATGAAGGGGGAAATTACGAGGCAAGGTATTAGAAAAACCCTACATTTTTCACTTCATTACTAGCCAAAGGATACAATGCAGGAACACAAATCTATGCACAATGTAAAATCAATGCTATAACTCAAGGAGAAAAATGACTAAAGGGGTTTTTTGGGGAGGTGGGGTAAATGATCACAGTATACGATCAGAAATATCATTATTGTACTCTCTAATTCACACATATACTATGTAGCTTCCTAGACTGTGTTCAGACATTAGAAAATTATTAGGAAGAGGCCAGTCCACCACAAATAGAACAGAAACACTTCCCATCAAAACTTTCACTTGGTTTTCAATCACCATAACATTAGTGCACATTTCAGCTGATCATATTTTTACTTTATCAAAATGATTTTACCTTTTTTATTTCATTAAAGTTCCCTCAACTATTGTTCAGATCTTAATAGAGGTCCAGACACCATGTTGTTTATCATAATATAGTGGCCCACAGGGGTCAATTTTATAATTTACAATTTTACAAGTGTTATTGTTACAGGAAAAAAATTTCTCCTTCAAATGGACATTAACTTTTTTGACATGTTGAAAGAGACACGATAGATCATTGCACTGGCAAACATATACTAAATATGTTTTATGCAATTATGTTCATTTCTGAACCACACTGTGGAAGAAATCTTTAAGAATGGCAGATTTCAAGTATTGTAGTTCTTTTGTCTTCCTCTATGTTCCAAAAAATGTGTAGCAGTTTCATCATCTTTTCAAGAGATGCATCTAATTTTCTGCCCTCATCAGGTCTTGTTGGCACTGAGGAAATCAATCACAATTAAACATTTAGCATCTTCTAAGTGTCTAATATGCCTGATTTCTAAAGGGTCTTTACCTTATCAGAATCAGCTCCAGTAGTCCTAGTTCATCTTCTCAATGACTTTCTCAACTCTTCTACTGATGACTTTCCAATTTGCACACTTTAATCCATATCACACTGATTCAGTGCAAATATATAATGATGCCTTTATTTACAAGAGAGCTTTGGAAGGCTCTCTTACTCTTGGCCACCTCTTATTGATAAGGTTACTATTTACCCTTTGTTATGATTCACAGAAACTGCAATGAAGAACTAATTATACAATTGCAATTCCTTGACTGATTGTCTGATAAGTCACACAATCAGCTATCCTATAATATTTTATCTCATGTGATCATAAATGTACTTTAGGATTCTCAGTATGGGACTGAAAACCGAAGAGATTTAGTGCATAATATTAATTTAGGGACAATCACTTAAAATATTGCAGCCTATTCTTTTATACAAAGTTAAGAGTTTTATTTATGAAAATTGTTAAAATATTCTTCTGCTACAGTGTTGATAAGTTTCAGACTGAAGTCAAATAAAGATCAGGCACGACAGAGTTGTTGGTCATTGATTTCCAGATGTAGTCATCTAAAGTGGAGGTAGCAATTGTATAAATTCTAATTGTTTACTTTCTATCAGTTTCATTCTGTTTCAGTTTTTTTAATTCACAAGCACATTTTATTATTTACCCATGCTTTGCATTTTTTCCAATTATCATATATGTATACATTATATCACAAAATTTGAAAATATGATATCCATATATAGCAGACATGTCAAACTCGCGACGTCATGTGATGTCGCACGACTTATTGGAGCTTTTCCCCCATTGCCAGCAATGGGCCAGCAGTTTGATATATAGGCAGCCCTTGCTTATTGACTGCCTTCTTTACTGACCAAAGTTACAACAGTGCTTTTCCTCAATCACATGATCACCATTACAGTCAGTATTCATTGTCCTCTGCTTGTTGATTTTTTCCCCTCTTGCAGAATAGAGAAATTGGAGAGAAGGGATTACAAGAGATTAAGTAGACATACAATTGAAATTGGGTATGTCTAGTTTAATGAAAAGAAGGGTTAGGGATGACATGACAGCAACGTTCCAATATCTCATGGGTTGCCATAAAGAAGAAGAAGGAGTCAACCTATTCTCCAAAGCGCCTGAAGGCAGGACAAAAAGCAACAGATGGAAACTAATCAAGGCGAGAAGCAACCTAGAACTAAGGAGAAATTTCCTGACAGTTAGAACAATTAATCAGTAGAATGACTTATCACTGAAAGTTGTGGATGCTCCAACACTGGAAGTTTTTAAGAAGAGATTAAACAACCACTTATCTGAAATGGTATAGGGTTTTCTGCCTGAGCAGGGAATTGGGCTAGAAGACCTCTAAGGCCCCTTCCAATTCTGGTATTCTGTTAGTAAGATTGAAAGAAATGCACTGACATTGGAAGCTGCCAGTGTCAGTATATTGTTCTTCCCTATTCTGTTCCTGCTTACTTTCTGGTAATCCCTTCCTCTCCAGTGTAAAGGCAAATAAGAATTGCTTGCATGCTAATTACCAGCAGCAGGCTGACTATTCCAGGGGAGTGATTAGGAAGCAAACAAAAGCCAAAAGTCTAAAACTCCTTAGTGTAGTCAGTTTTAAGCTGGCATCCCAGAGCCTTTCTCAGGGAAGAAAGAAAAGCATAGTCAATCCGGTGACTGCCCATTCAGCAACCACTTCATTTATCAACAGAATTGCCAGTCCCAACTGTATTCAGTAAGTGAAGGCTACCTGTATAACTGCTGTGGTTTTCTTAAAATTCAGGAAGTACAATTACTTTAAAATGTGCACAATTTTTTTCTATCACACCTAAGGATAAGATTCAAGCATTTTTTAAATTTACAATATGTTGTTCCTAGACAGATAATTTTAAAGCTTGTTTTATGTTCATTGCCATCTTATCCAAATTAAACAATTTGGGGCAAGAGAAAAATAAAAAAAAGTTTTTTAATTCCATCCAGCTACTTTCATGAAATTACCACATTTCTTTTTTGATATTTCTTTTTTGGCTATAGCTCCTTCCCCATGCATAAGAACATCAGTGACAATGCAGAGGAAGGATATGAGTTACCGGTACTATGTGATTAGGATTCAAAAAAGCCAAAGTAGTCACAAGTTGTATATCTATGCAGGGGTTCTCAACCTTGGCAACTTTAAGACTTGTGGACTTCAACTTCCAGAATTCCTCAGCCAGCTTTGCTGGCTGAGGAATTCTGGGAGTTGAAGTCCACAAGTCTTAAAGTTGCCAAGGTTGAGAACCCCTGATCTATAGCATATATCTATGCTTTCTGTTCCTTCACCTAATCACTTGTTCCACAAAACTTAAATTAGTTCACATATCTAGGGGCTCTTCTATCTGAACCAAACACAGTGTATCAGTTATCCCTCATGCTCACCCTTTTATCTCAGTCCTTATTTTACCCTTCTTGCTCCAGATATCAGTGCTAGGAAGTACTTTCAGATCAAACAGGTGGCTTTCATGAAAGCTCTTGTAAATCATCAAATCAGGAAGGTAATTTCAATAGAGTGGATGAGGTAAAATGAAAGACCTTTGCTTAGATGATAATTGCACACTTCTGACCCAAGGTATTAGTCAAACATTTGTGAGAGACAACCATTGGCACAGGCAATTATATTTAATAATGCTTAATTATAGAATCATAAATATTCAGGATAGAGAAGACCCAATAGGTCATGTAGTTCCTTTCCATCAAGGCAGAATACTTTTCCTGTTGAACATTTCCTACCATACTGCCTTCACACTAATGCAACATCTTGTCAGGAGAATTGATTTCTACCTAAATTTTCCATTTCTTAATTTATCTTTATACCTGTTCATTCTGCATTAAGCAATTCCTCGCTTTCCCAAGTGTTTAAACCAATCAAATATTTGTAGTTGATTAGAATGCTTCTCTTCAGACAGTGCTTAGCCAAACTTTACATATTTATTTAGCTCTTTTAATCTTCTTTATAGGCAAATCCCAACTGTTTTGTAATTGTTTTGTTGCTCTTCTTTGATCTTTTTTTTCTGGTTTCTATCTCTCTGAAAATGAGTTGGCCAGATTTATATGCATATGGATGATTGTTTTCTTCCTTTTTCTTAAAAGGACACTCAGTGAAGAAAAGGTTGAATGCATCTTCATATTGATCATTGAAACTAGTCTTAGTATTTTATTTGGAGTACACTGTTTTTGCATTTGTTGCAATACGTGTTCTGTTATTGTGAAAAGAAGGCAAGAAAGTGCCTGTTTTAGAAATCTATTTTATACCCGCTCCTTTGCGGGGGGGGGGGGTGTCAGGGAGCAACAGTCTATTTCTTAATAAAAGCTTTCTTCAAAATACCTTTTACAGAATATCTATTACATAGCAGGACATTCTGAAAGCTGTAGTCCAAACACATTTGGACAGCACAAAGTTGGGAAATCTGATCTATCAGATTGATATAAAGTGATTTGAAACCAAGGAAAAGCCTGCTTGATCAGTCCAGAATTCTGTTTAATCCTGCCTGTTGTTTTCTATCACGATCGGTCAGATGTTTCTGAGAAGCTGATAAACAGGATATAAATAGAGTTATCTCTTCCTTATTTTCCTCCAACAGCTTGCATTTGGAAGAACCCTGCACTGATTTTTGAAACAAGAATTTAGTGACTCTGGCTAGTAAGTGCATTTCTTTCTTTTTTAAAAAAATCTCACCTTACTTCTATCTATAGTTGGATAATAATGTTCATAGTTCCCAATTACTGCTTAACTTCAACAGGAACCCTGCATCATGTAATTTTAAATTTTATCATGTGGGCATAACATATCATCGTCCGCTTATGTCTGAATCTAATATATATATCGAGTTATTTAACTCTCTTCAGTCAGAACTCACCCTTTCCGGGATTCGAACCTGGGCAGTCTGCATGCTAGGCAGAGGCTTTAGCCTCAAGCCACAGGCTCTCTCCCGCTTTGTTAATAGTCAGGGAGTGAAGATGTGTGTCAAGTGGTTATTTTTTAACCACTTTATTAACAAAGCAGGAGAGAGCCTGTGGCTTGAGGCTAAAGCTTCTGCCTAGCATGCAGACTGCCCAGGTTCGAATCCCGGAAAGGGTGAGTTCTGACTGAAGAGAGTTAAATAACTCGAAATAGCTATCTCAGAAATCCTTTATTTCTTTGTTAACAATTTTAAAATACATATATATATTTGTGCTTGCAGATGGCTCTGGGTTGAGCTGAAACAAGCAAAGGAAAGAATGATTTCTTCCTCCCATATTTGGGTTTACAGGGTGCAATCTAAAAAATAACCACTTCTCACACACACACACACAAACATATATATATATATATATATATATATATATATATATATATATATATATATATATATATATATATATATATATATATATATATATATATATATATATATATATATATATATATATATATATATATATATATATATATATATATATTGTTTAAAATTGTTGACAAAGAAATAAGGGAATTTCTGATATAGCTATTTCGAGTTTCTTAACTCTCTTCAGTCAGACTCACCCTTCTGGGATTCGAACCTGGGCAGTCTGCATGCTAAGCAGATGCTTTAACCTATTGAGCCACAAGTTCTCTCCCGCTTTGTCAGTAGTCAGGGAGTAAGGATATGTGTCAAGTGTTTATTTTTTAGATTGCACCCTGTAAACCCAAATATGGGAGGAAAGAATCATTCTTTCCTTTTGCTTGTTTCAGCTCAACCCAGAGCCATCCAGCAAGCACAAATATATATATGTTGTTTAAAATTGTTGACAAAGAAATAAGGGAATTTCTGATATAGCTATTTCGAGTTTCTTAACTCTCTTCAGTCAGACTCACCCTTCTGGGATTCGAACCTGGGCAGTCTGCATGCTAAGCAGATGCTTTAACCTATTGAGCCACAAGTTCTCTCCCGCTTTGTCAGTAGTCAGGGAGTAAGGATATGTGTCAAGTGTTTATTTTTTAGATTGCACCCTGTAAACCCAAATATGGGAGGAAAGAATCATTCTTTCCTTTTGCTTGTTTCAGCTCAACCCAGAGCCATCCAGCAAGCACAAATATATATATGTTGTTTAAAATTGTTGACAAAGAAATAAGGGAATTTCTGATATAGCTATTTCGAGTTTCTTAACTCTCTTCAGTCAGACTCACCCTTCTGGGATTCGAACCTGGGCAGTCTGCATGCTAAGCAGATGCTTTAACCTATTGAGCCACAAGTTCTCTCCCGCTTTGTCAGTAGTCAGGGAGTAAGGATATGTGTCAAGTGTTTATTTTTTAGATTGCACCCTGTAAACCCAAATATGGGAGGAAAGAATCATTCTTTCCTTTTGCTTGTTTCAGCTCAACCCAGAGCCATCCAGCAAGCACAAATATATATATGTTGTTTAAAATTGTTGACAAAGAAATAAGGGAATTTCTGATATAGCTATTTCGAGTTTCTTAACTCTCTTCAGTCAGACTCACCCTTCTGGGATTCGAACCTGGGCAGTCTGCATGCTAAGCAGATGCTTTAACCTATTGAGCCACAAGTTCTCTCCCGCTTTGTCAGTAGTCAGGGAGTAAGGATATGTGTCAAGTGTTTATTTTTTAGATTGCACCCTATAAACCCAAATATGGGAGGAAAGAATCATTCTTTCCTTTTGCTTGTTTCAGCTCAACCCAGAGCCATCCAGCAAGCACAAATATATATATGTTGTTTAAAATTGTTGACAAAGAAATAAGGGAATTTCTGATATAGCTATTTCGAGTTTCTTAACTCTCTTCAGTCAGACTCACTCTTCTGGGATTCGAACCTGGGCAGTCTGCATGCTAAGCAGATGCTTTAACCTATTGAGCCACAAGTTCTCTCCCGCTTTGTCAGTAGTCAGGGAGTAAGGATATGTGTCAAGTGTTTATTTTTTAGATTGCACCCTGTAAACCCAAATATGGGAGGAAAGAATCATTCTTTCCTTTTGCTTGTTTCAGCTCAACCCAGAGCCATCCAGCAAGCACAAATATATATATGTTGTTTAAAATTGTTGACAAAGAAATAAGGGAATTTCTGATATAGCTATTTCGAGTTTCTTAACTCTCTTCAGTCAGACTCACCCTTCTGGGATTCGAACCTGGGCAGTCTGCATGCTAAGCAGATGCTTTAACCTATTGAGCCACAAGTTCTCTCCCGCTTTGTCAGTAGTCAGGGAGTAAGGATATGTGTCAAGTGTTTATTTTTTAGATTGCACCCTGTAAACCCAAATATGGGAGGAAAGAATCATTCTTTCCTTTTGCTTGTTTCAGCTCAACCCAGAGCCATCCAGCAAGCACAAATATATATATGTTGTTTAAAATTGTTGACAAAGAAATAAGGGAATTTCTGATATAGCTATTTCGAGTTTCTTAACTCTCTTCAGTCAGACTCACCCTTCTGGGATTCGAACCTGGGCAGTCTGCATGCTAAGCAGATGCTTTAACCTATTGAGCCACAAGTTCTCTCCCGCTTTGTCAGTAGTCAGGGAGTAAGGATATGTGTCAAGTGTTTATTTTTTAGATTGCACCCTGTAAACCCAAATATGGGAGGAAAGAATCATTCTTTCCTTTTGCTTGTTTCAGCTCAACCCAGAGCCATCCAGCAAGCACAAATATATATATGTTGTTTAAAATTGTTGACAAAGAAATAAGGGAATTTCTGATATAGCTATTTCGAGTTTCTTAACTCTCTTCAGTCAGACTCACCCTTCTGGGATTCGAACCTGGGCAGTCTGCATGCTAAGCAGATGCTTTAACCTATTGAGCCACAAGTTCTCTCCCGCTTTGTCAGTAGTCAGGGAGTAAGGATATGTGTCAAGTGTTTATTTTTTAGATTGCACCCTGTAAACCCAAATATGGGAGGAAAGAATCATTCTTTCCTTTTGCTTGTTTCAGCTCAACCCAGAGCCATCCAGCAAGCACAAATATATATATGTTGTTTAAAATTGTTGACAAAGAAATAAGGGAATTTCTGATATAGCTATTTCGAGTTTCTTAACTCTCTTCAGTCAGACTCACCCTTCTGGGATTCGAACCTGGGCAGTCTGCATGCTAAGCAGATGCTTTAACCTATTGAGCCACAAGTTCTCTCCCGCTTTGTCAGTAGTCAGGGAGTAAGGATATGTGTCAAGTGTTTATTTTTTAGATTGCACCCTGTAAACCCAAATATGGGAGGAAAGAATCATTCTTTCCTTTTGCTTGTTTCAGCTCAACCCAGAGCCATCCAGCAAGCACAAATATATATATGTTGTTTAAAATTGTTGACAAAGAAATAAGGGAATTTCTGATATAGCTATTTCGAGTTTCTTAACTCTCTTCAGTCAGACTCACCCTTCTGGGATTCGAACCTGGGCAGTCTGCATGCTAAGCAGATGCTTTAACCTATTGAGCCACAAGTTCTCTCCCGCTTTGTCAGTAGTCAGGGAGTAAGGATATGTGTCAAGTGTTTATTTTTTAGATTGCACCCTGTAAACCCAAATATGGGAGGAAAGAATCATTCTTTCCTTTTGCTTGTTTCAGCTCAACCCAGAGCCATCCAGCAAGCACAAATATATATATGTTGTTTAAAATTGTTGACAAAGAAATAAGGGAATTTCTGATATAGCTATTTCGAGTTTCTTAACTCTCTTCAGTCAGACTCACCCTTCTGGGATTCGAACCTGGGCAGTCTGCATGCTAAGCAGATGCTTTAACCTATTGAGCCACAAGTTCTCTCCCGCTTTGTCAGTAGTCAGGGAGTAAGGATATGTGTCAAGTGTTTATTTTTTAGATTGCACCCTGTAAACCCAAATATGGGAGGAAAGAATCATTCTTTCCTTTTGCTTGTTTCAGCTCAACCCAGAGCCATCCAGCAAGCACAAATATATATATGTTGTTTAAAATTGTTGACAAAGAAATAAGGGAATTTCTGATATAGCTATTTCGAGTTTCTTAACTCTCTTCAGTCAGACTCACCCTTCTGGGATTCGAACCTGGGCAGTCTGCATGCTAAGCAGATGCTTTAACCTATTGAGCCACAAGTTCTCTCCCGCTTTGTCAGTAGTCAGGGAGTAAGGATATGTGTCAAGTGTTTATTTTTTAGATTGCACCCTGTAAACCCAAATATGGGAGGAAAGAATCATTCTTTCCTTTTGCTTGTTTCAGCTCAACCCAGAGCCATCCAGCAAGCACAAATATATATATGTTGTTTAAAATTGTTGACAAAGAAATAAGGGAATTTCTGATATAGCTATTTCGAGTTTCTTAACTCTCTTCAGTCAGACTCACCCTTCTGGGATTCGAACCTGGGCAGTCTGCATGCTAAGCAGATGCTTTAACCTATTGAGCCACAAGTTCTCTCCCGCTTTGTCAGTAGTCAGGGAGTAAGGATATGTGTCAAGTGTTTATTTTTTAGATTGCACCCTGTAAACCCAAATATGGGAGGAAAGAATCATTCTTTCCTTTTGCTTGTTTCAGCTCAACCCAGAGCCATCCAGCAAGCACAAATATATATATGTTGTTTAAAATTGTTGACAAAGAAATAAGGGAATTTCTGATATAGCTATTTCGAGTTTCTTAACTCTCTTCAGTCAGACTCACCCTTCTGGGATTCGAACCTGGGCAGTCTGCATGCTAAGCAGATGCTTTAACCTATTGAGCCACAAGTTCTCTCCCGCTTTGTCAGTAGTCAGGGAGTAAGGATATGTGTCAAGTGTTTATTTTTTAGATTGCACCCTGTAAACCCAAATATGGGAGGAAAGAATCATTCTTTCCTTTTGCTTGTTTCAGCTCAACCCAGAGCCATCCAGCAAGCACAAATATATATATGTTGTTTAAAATTGTTGACAAAGAAATAAGGGAATTTCTGATATAGCTATTTCGAGTTTCTTAACTCTCTTCAGTCAGACTCACCCTTCTGGGATTTTAAACAACATATATATATTTGTGCTTGCTGGATGGCTCTGGGTTGAGCTGAAACAAGCAAAAGGAAAGAATGATTCTTTCCTCCCATATTTGGGTTTACAGGGTGCAATCTAAAAAATAAACACTTGACACATATCCTTACTCCCTGACTACTGACAAAGCGGGAGAGAACTTGTGGCTCAATAGGTTAAAGCATCTGCTTAGCATGCAGACTGCCCAGGTTCGAATCCCAGAAGGGTGAGTCTGACTGAAGAGAGTTAAGAAACTCGAAATAGCTATATCAGAAATTCCCTTATTTCTTTGTCAACAATTTTAAACAACATATATATATTTGTGCTTGCTGGATGGCTCTGGGTTGAGCTGAAACAAGCAAAAGGAAAGAATGATTCTTTCCTCCCATATTTGGGTTTACAGGGTGCAATCTAAAAAATAAACACTTGACACATATCCTTACTCCCTGACTACTGACAAAGCGGGAGAGAACTTGTGGCTCAATAGGTTAAAGCATCTGCTTAGCATGCAGACTGCCCAGGTTCGAATCCCAGAAGGGTGAGTCTGACTGAAGAGAGTTAAGAAACTCGAAATAGCTATATCAGAAATTCCCTTATTTCTTTGTCAACAATTTTAAACAACATATATATATTTGTGCTTGCTGGATGGCTCTGGGTTGAGCTGAAACAAGCAAAAGGAAAGAATGATTCTTTCCTCCCATATTTGGGTTTACAGGGTGCAATCTAAAAAATAAACACTTGACACATATCCTTACTCCCTGACTACTGACAAAGCGGGAGAGAACTTGTGGCTCAATAGGTTAAAGCATCTGCTTAGCATGCAGACTGCCCAGGTTCGAATCCCAGAAGGGTGAGTCTGACTGAAGAGAGTTAAGAAACTCGAAATAGCTATATCAGAAATTCCCTTATTTCTTTGTCAACAATTTTAAACAACATATATATATTTGTGCTTGCTGGATGGCTCTGGGTTGAGCTGAAACAAGCAAAAGGAAAGAATGATTCTTTCCTCCCATATTTGGGTTTACAGGGTGCAATCTAAAAAATAAACACTTGACACATATCCTTACTCCCTGACTACTGACAAAGCGGGAGAGAACTTGTGGCTCAATAGGTTAAAGCATCTGCTTAGCATGCAGACTGCCCAGGTTCGAATCCCAGAAGGGTGAGTCTGACTGAAGAGAGTTAAGAAACTCGAAATAGCTATATCAGAAATTCCCTTATTTCTTTGTCAACAATTTTAAACAACATATATATATTTGTGCTTGCTGGATGGCTCTGGGTTGAGCTGAAACAAGCAAAAGGAAAGAATGATTCTTTCCTCCCATATTTGGGTTTACAGGGTGCAATCTAAAAAATAAACACTTGACACATATCCTTACTCCCTGACTACTGACAAAGCGGGAGAGAACTTGTGGCTCAATAGGTTAAAGCATCTGCTTAGCATGCAGACTGCCCAGGTTCGAATCCCAGAAGGGTGAGTCTGACTGAAGAGAGTTAAGAAACTCGAAATAGCTATATCAGAAATTCCCTTATTTCTTTGTCAACAATTTTAAACAACATATATATATTTGTGCTTGCTGGATGGCTCTGGGTTGAGCTGAAACAAGCAAAAGGAAAGAATGATTCTTTCCTCCCATATTTGGGTTTACAGGGTGCAATCTAAAAAATAAACACTTGACACATATCCTTACTCCCTGACTACTGACAAAGCGGGAGAGAACTTGTGGCTCAATAGGTTAAAGCATCTGCTTAGCATGCAGACTGCCCAGGTTCGAATCCCAGAAGGGTGAGTCTGACTGAAGAGAGTTAAGAAACTCGAAATAGCTATATCAGAAATTCCCTTATTTCTTTGTCAACAATTTTAAACAACATATATATATTTGTGCTTGCTGGATGGCTCTGGGTTGAGCTGAAACAAGCAAAAGGAAAGAATGATTCTTTCCTCCCATATTTGGGTTTACAGGGTGCAATCTAAAAAATAAACACTTGACACATATCCTTACTCCCTGACTACTGACAAAGCGGGAGAGAACTTGTGGCTCAATAGGTTAAAGCATCTGCTTAGCATGCAGACTGCCCAGGTTCGAATCCCAGAAGGGTGAGTCTGACTGAAGAGAGTTAAGAAACTCGAAATAGCTATATCAGAAATTCCCTTATTTCTTTGTCAACAATTTTAAACAACATATATATATTTGTGCTTGCTGGATGGCTCTGGGTTGAGCTGAAACAAGCAAAAGGAAAGAATGATTCTTTCCTCCCATATTTGGGTTTACAGGGTGCAATCTAAAAAATAAACACTTGACACATATCCTTACTCCCTGACTACTGACAAAGCGGGAGAGAACTTGTGGCTCAATAGGTTAAAGCATCTGCTTAGCATGCAGACTGCCCAGGTTCGAATCCCAGAAGGGTGAGTCTGACTGAAGAGAGTTAAGAAACTCGAAATAGCTATATCAGAAATTCCCTTATTTCTTTGTCAACAATTTTAAACAACATATATATATTTGTGCTTGCTGGATGGCTCTGGGTTGAGCTGAAACAAGCAAAAGGAAAGAATGATTCTTTCCTCCCATATTTGGGTTTACAGGGTGCAATCTAAAAAAATAAACACTTGACACATATCCTTACTCCCTGACTACTGACAAAGCGGGAGAGAACTTGTGGCTCAATAGGTTAAAGCATCTGCTTAGCATGCAGACTGCCCAGGTTCGAATCCCAGAAGGGTGAGTCTGACTGAAGAGAGTTAAGAAACTCGAAATAGCTATATCAGAAATTCCCTTATTTCTTTGTCAACAATTTTAAACAACATATATATATTTGTGCTTGCTGGATGGCTCTGGGTTGAGCTGAAACAAGCAAAAGGAAAGAATGATTCTTTCCTCCCATATTTGGGTTTACAGGGTGCAATCTAAAAAATAAACACTTGACATATATATATATATATATATATATAGTGTGTGTGTGTGTGTGTGTGCGCGTATGGAAAATAAATACAACCTAATGCAAATGTATAATATTATTGAAATGTGCTTTGTTTGCTTCTTTGAAGTTAGAGAAGAGCACAGAAGAGCCTATCTTCTTTGCCAAATATACCAGCTTCTGACAGCAGGGACAACTTCAGAAGTTCTTCACTACCAGCTCCTTTGGACATATTTTTTTTCTTCCTCTATCTCCTCTATCATCACCTGTTACTTGCACAGCACTTATAATTTTCTCAGCAATTTTATGTCATGTTATTGTTAAGGCTTCAGATAAAATAATTAAATATTTCATCTTGATATGTTGCAAGGCTAAACCACATAGTATATATACTTTTCTTTGAGTTTCTTTGAGAATTATATATTCATAATTCTGGTCCAAAATATTTATTTATTTATTTATGAAATTTATTGGCTTACCATTAGGTAACTAATACCATGCAGATCAAGTCATTAACATTGCTTTAAACAATCTTTTAAGGGCATTTATTGGCCCATATTGATTTCTCACATTGGTTATTTGTATTGGTTTATGTATAATGTTAATTTTCTATTATATCATTCATCTATTATTAACACTAAGCAATTTTGTTTCTCTTGCATAATTAAACACATTAATACAATCTTTTTTTCAATCTGGCATCTTCCATGTATACTGAATTTCATGTGTAATTGGGAACTATGGAAAATGAGCCCAAAACTAGAGACACCCATCAGGAGAAAGTTGATATTTATTGTAGGGTTAAATTTTAGCAATTTTAGCAATGAACTGTTGCTAGCAATTTGTCCAGAGTCTTAAAACTCCTTTAATCATTTGTGAATCATTCTATTTATGAAAAGGAAAAATGTGATAATGCTGGTAAAAGATTACTTAATGTTTTATTTAAAGTATTTCACTTCAACAATAAAAATACGTCTATGGTTGAGCAGTATACTGTATTCAAAATATTTTTTTAAATAAGTACAAATAACATTAGCACTAACTTTTATTTTCAAGCAATTCATTGTACCCTCCCAGGCTGACAGCATTGAGGATGGTTCCATCTATTGGAAAAACTCTGATACTGCACCATTTAAAATGTCCCACTTTAAAATATTTTATAGGGATATATAGTACACATGAGGTTTTTGCCTGATGACTCAAACAATAATTTAGATACATACAACCCTTTCTTCATTGCTCACATTCATTCTTCTAGGTATACTCTATTGATAGGAAATACTTTAATAATATATTCATTATTTCTTATAAGTACAGTGCCAAGGGAATGTTCCGAATTGTTATCACTAGGTTGCAGAATATTTGATACTACTTGTAGAAAAAAAAACAGTTGGACCAGTAAATTCTCCCTTACAGTCAATTATGCACAACCTCCCCCATCCCATTTTTCAATATATTCTAATGTGATTGAGTTGGACTGATTGCTTATGTGCTATCAGAGTGGTAAAAACTGTTATCAGTCACATAGACAGACCTTTACAAGATGATCTGTCCTGAACCTGGCCATTCAATTCTTTCAACAGGACATGCATTACCGTTGTAATCAGGTCCATCCAATTTCTTGCTGGACATCTTTTTCCGTCTACATTTTCCAGGAATGTTTAATGTATCCAAAATATGATAATATGACCCTGGTTATTTGTGCCTTTAGTGAGAACCCTGGAATGATTTGTTCAATGATCTATTTATTTATTTATTTTTGAATATCCATGTTGAATTTGCATGAATCCTCTCCAACAATAAAGTTCAAAAGCATCAATAGTTTTTCTATTCTACTTCTTCTAAGTTTGCACTGTCATAGAATGTTATATCTTTAATGTTTTGTCTTTAGAGCCTCCTCAATATACTGCATAGTCAGGATATGGGTAACTGATTTGGCTTTCTCAATTATCCAGTATGTATCAGCATTATGTCTCTCATTCTGTAATCTTTTCTAAAAATTGAGTATCTACCATCTCTCTTTCCATGTAGGGTTTTAATCTACATGGGATGATAATAAGCATTATTTTACTAGTTTATTAAATTAAGCTTGTACACTGTTAAATCTCCTTTCTTTGATATTGATATGTAGACCTGACCTCTTCACAACCGTGTTGTGGCCTCTTCATAAGCATAATACAAAGGGTTCAAAATCCTATAAAATCTTCCTGATGTTTCAGGTAGTTGCCAGCTGCTCCAAAAATGAACTCTGAATTGTTTTTGTAATAAAGAAAATAAATAAAGAGAAGCCTCCTTTCCAAAAGCTGCTTGCCTTGAGTCCTAATTGCTTGCATTTTTTTTCTAGCTTGGAAGGGACCCAGAGAAATTATTTTATCAGTTCTTTATCAAATGTCTATAGATATTTCTATGGCCACCCAACTCAGTATTAACCCAACTTTATCTTCTAGTATTTGTCTTTCTTATAAATACAGAATATAGTCAATGATACCTTGTATGTAAGCTTTTCAGTATATTCTTCCATCTTTGAACTTTGAATTACTGCCTGTCCTTTGAAGTCCTTTAGGATACCAGTGAAAGAAATGGGGGCATAGATTCAAGATTATGTCATGGAAACTGGTTGACTTTGTTCTTTTGCTTCCACATGAGCAGTTCACAATCTGTTCCACAGTTAGCCTCTTATTATTTATTACTTAGCTTTTCACCTCTTTGCATCAATAATAGAGTCAGTTTGATTTGTGTGTATTCTGTCTGATAATGCCAATTTAAAAACATCACTTTGATTTTTAGCAATCAAAACAATGATTGAATATTCAGAAATTGATAGTTGTTCATCTGCTTCATTTTGCTTTCCTAGGCCATACAGTCCAAATACATTTTCCTGTTATTTTTCCTAACATTAACATTCCCAGCAGCAAGCAACATGTCTTTCTTGCATGTTCTGTGACTTGCAGAGTGAACCTGGCCCTAACACTCATCAACCTCCTGTTTTTCTGCATCAGTAGTTGGAAAATAGACTTGGATAACTGCCATATTAAAAAGGTTATCAGTAAAATCTAATTGATGTTATTTGTTCATTGACTGTTTTACCGAAGTATTGTTGTTGTTATATGCTTGTAGACTATGAAAGCAACACTGTTTCTTCTTGATTTTTCATGTCTGGGCTAGTAAATTGTGTGATCTAATTAAAAAAATAAATCTTTGTTTCAAAAAAACCCCTAATGCACTTTCAAAATTGAGAAATCATAGATCCCAAGAAAAGCAATAATATCAGTGGGCACTTCCCAAAATAGCCTCAGTATGTCTTAGTTATATTGATATTATTTGCAAAGGTGTAACAAAAAAACCCCATATCATTTACAACCTTGTATGTAAGATTTTGTGTTGCATTATTCTTTGGCATTAAAACTAACTACAAATAGGTTTAATTCATAACCTTTTTAAAAAATGTGGAGCTGCATATCCTTCTGGGATCCTTTCAAACGTGTCTTTCTCTGTCTTGTATTTTTTTTTTCAATTTTAACTATTGTTATGGACTTTTACAGGAGCTCAGGAATAGGTAAAACTATGGATTCACACACTCAAAAACAACTTATGAATTTTTTTCTTCCACTCTTAGCATTAACAAAAACTCAGATGGTGCCTTTGGGCATCCATGAGAATCATGGAATTGAGGGGAAAGGATTTAATTATTTTCATTGTGCACCATTTTCCAGTCTAAGTTATTGTCTCTTTTGCCATCTTTGCTGCTGTTTTTCTTATTAAGGAAAATATACTGAATAAGATATCTTATATTTTCGTGATAGGGAAGGAAAAAAAATATTTCTGAAATGTGACTGTTCAGAGAAATTACATAGAAGGAATTAATAACTATGTTTGATCTATCACCTTTATCCTGTTCAAACCTTCTGTGTCAAATCAACACAGTTTTACAAAAGTAGCTACGGGGGGAAAAAAGGAACTACTTTTCTTTCTGTTTGGTTTGTCACACACACACAAAAAAAAAACCACAATTTTATTCAGAAATAAGTTCCCTTTAGTTCAATTTAATTTGTTGGATAGAAAATGGATACCACATTTCAACCTAATATTATTAGAGACCGTACAGTATATTTCCAGCACCTTGTTTCAAACTGTTAGGCTTCATTTTTTTCATCCCCTATATCTACCCACAAGCATATGCTCTGTCTGCAGTGTGAAATAATACTGATCTAACTTAAATGGTTATATTACCAGAAGGCAATGTATTGAATGCTTTGAAACTTATTATATTATTATTATATGCAGTAGAAGAAAGCATCACATATAATAACCTAAGTTCCTGGCGCCATGATATAGAATGGCCTTGTGTCAAGATTTTTTGTTTCTGTTTCTTGTTTTTAAACTTTGTTTTATAACTTTGTTGTTCACAGGAAAACCTGGGCTTTTAAGTGGGCTGTTTTGCTTATGTAACCTCTTCTGTTTCAACCATCTAAATGATGAGACATATTGTTGCTTCAGACCTGTATATCTCACAAACAAAAATAAAGTTGCCTTTAATAAAATGAGTAATACTGGTGCCATGAAAGCCTTTGTTTTGTTTTCTTTTCTCTATGAAGACCAGATAAAATTATTGGCATGTAAAGTGGTTTTCCCCTGTTTTGTACCATTTTATCAGTTTGGTTTTGAGAAGGAAAAAAAAAAGACAAAACAGAATAAAATTCTTACAAAGCTCAGAAGTTTGCCACCTATGAGGCAACCAAAGGTATATATCTGCCATTTTATTATACAATCACTGCTTGAATGTTGTGTGATTTCTATTCAATTATGTTCTTGGGAAGGATTTTTCAGATCAAAAAGTAAAGACAGCAAAGAAGCCTGAAGACTAATTGACAGACTTCTTTGCAATGCCTTTTTTGTTGGTTTCTTTTTTTTCCTTTTGATATTTTAATATAATATATTTTGTAAATTCAATTTATTACTATATTTTAATGTTTCTATCCCTAAATAGAATGAGAGCAGTATATATCAAGATTTACTTTCTCTCAAGTAACCTGATTAGATTTACTTAAGTTTTCAAAGTCTTTCATAGAAACCTTCACTGAAAAAGCTGAGGATTAATAACATGCTTTCCAGTTCTTATATTTTGAATTATGGGATATTTCTCATATTCTGATTTATTGTCTAGCATGCTTTTATTTGACTATGTTTCTATATATATTATGAAAAAGTTAAAAAGTATCTCCAACTTAAGTTATAAAAACTTAATGCTGTAGAATTGCTATGTATGTATGTATACACAATATTGATTATTTCAATATTTAGTATAAAGAACAATGTCAATACATAATCATCTATTTATTGCTGATATCAAGATACAAGCAGTAAATATAACATAAGCAATAAATAAGAACCCATTAAAACTGAAGAGACTGTACAAAAGACATTTGAAAGTGATACCATTAAAAATTTAAATTTTCATTGGTAAAATAATATAGTAGTTGTACATGGAAAACATATTGTCTAAAATATATTTTCAATTTTGAAGACAAAAGCAAACCAAAAAGAGAGAAATACATAAGACTAAATTAGGATCCTTTCTTGTACGTTTAAGACAAACAAAGCTATTCCACATTTTTTTAAAAATTATTGTCATGTATGTAATTAGCAACAACAGCAGCCTTAGAATTGCTAGTGACAAATTTCAGTCAGGTCACTCATTTGAAACATCAGAAGAAAGGTACAAAAACTACAGTTCTTATCTCTCCCTAATTCCTATGTCTGGGAGTCACTTTTATTGTGGCTGGATGTTAATGTAAAACAATAGCACAGAGCAGGCAGGATCAAAATATTCAGCCTAAGTCCCCTCATCCAATTAAGGATGAGATGGATAATGGGAAAATCAAAGGTCTTGTGTCTCAAACCTTCCACCAGTCTCTCTATTTCACTTTGACTCTACTACCTCTATTAAGTTTAGTGCAGAACTTATTGAGAAAGGTTACATGCCTATCTTAGGCACTATTCTTATTTTTGCTGGTAGTTATGACTGTTTCAAATTTTAAAGAACATTTGGGATAGAAGACAGAAACTTTGATGAAGCTGACAAATTTGCACATCAGCTGCTGGCTTAAAAAGAGAGCACAGAACATTACATTAGGCTCACTGTATAAGTCTCATAGTTATTACCTGGTAGGTTGCCACTTGAGTGGCAAATTAGAACTCATTCAGCTAGAACTGTTGCAAAGATACATCTTCTGGGATTGCAGGCCTGGATACTTGAAGTACATTACATCCTTTCCCACACACTGATGTTTTCACATGGCTCAATATTAAAACAGCAGGAAATCATCTTTATGTATTCATCTGGGTTCTGTCTAGCTTTACACATTAATCTTCAGATATACTTCGGTTTAATCAGTACTTCTATAGTTTAGATTGATCAGAAAATGAAGAGGCAACACTTACAGAAATTACAAGTGGAGTTTACACCAATCTGATTGTCTCCGCCTGAAAATTTGTAGGAAAATATGCAATAATTGTTTTCTGTTTTGCTGTGATCCATCCATAAATATGCACAGCAATTCATGTTTACATTTTAACACCTAGCAATTTAGAGGGTTTTTTTTTCCTTGAATGACCTCATTCCTTGAATTTCCCAAAAAGGTTGTCAGCCATAGATGATATCCATGAAAAGGTATTTCCTATTCATCCTTTTATCTGAAGCTTTATCTTTAGATAACCCTTTAGACTCAATAAATAAATGAAATACCATTGAAAATAGTCTAGAATATGGCATGAGGCCTGTATGTATGGACAGTATAGGAAAGCAAGCATACAGAAAATAAAGCAAGAATAGGAGACTTTTGTGAAAGATTGTGAGATGTGGAATTTTTCTTCAGGTTGTTTTTTTTTTTGGTGGGGCGGTCTGAATAAGCTGCCCCCCCTCTCTTTCTCTCTCTCTCTCTCTCTCTCTCTCTCTCTCTCTCTCTCTCTCTCTCTCTCTCTCTCTCTCTCTCTCTCTCTCTCTCTCTCTCTCTCTCTCTCTCTCTCTCTCTCTCTCTGTGTGTGTGTGTGTGTGTGTGTTTATTTGTGCATGAATGTGTATACATATGTTTCCATATGGTCTGAATGGAAGAGGATTACAGCAGCACTAATCATCTTCTATTGGTCACTTAGAATGGCACACTTTAGCAAAAAGCTCAGTATCAGAAAGCTTTCTTTAGAAAGGATACATGCTCCTAGACACAGACATCCAGAATGAATAAATAGAAATAGAAGAGTTTCACAGAAGGAGAACTAAGACAACCTAAGGCCCTATTGGAAGGAAAGAGCCTGATAAACCAGAGAAGTAATACCAGCCTTATCCAAAAATGCAAATTTGTCAGCCTGCTGCAGGAAAAGTTGAAACGGCTGAAAATCTGTTTTCTTTAGGATCCTCATAAAAAACTGAAGAACACATATCATACAGAAAACTCTCCATGAAGACCAGAAGACAGAGTTATCAAAGACAGCATACTACAGAAGTTGTCCAGGAGCAGAACAAGCTAGAAAATGACTCAAGGGAGCAAAAGGTACTCTGGTAATATAAATAAGTGAATGAAGACAACTGAAAAGAAATAAAATGAACAACTAAGGATAAAGTTAATGTTTTTTGGTATGACTGACCTATTTGTTGATATGGATATGTAAGATAAACTCCAACTATTTGATATAGTTCTATCCCCTCAACAACTTCAGAAAAAATGGAAAGAACAACTCCACAGGTCTTAGAAAGCTATCAAACCAAGGTTAGCAATGAAGAAAAATGCTTGCAAAAGGCAAAATCAAATGTGTGTGGTCCATAATCTATTGCAAGCATTATGCAGTCTTCCTGATGCACATATTAAAAATATGATAGAAAAAAAGAGGTTTATAAAATTACCTGTTGAACACTGATCCCTGCAAACATGAAATATATGAAGTGGGAACAAAAGAAGAGTGTAACAGAGAAGGACAAAGGACCTCTGTCACTACAGTACAAAATAAGTTAACAGGCATGGAAATGCTGAAATCCTAAACAGCTGGAATGCTGATCAACAAATTATTGAAATAACCTCCATAGGAAAGCAGAGTGGAAGAACGGAGCATAGAAATAGGATTTTGATCTTTAAAAAACAGAATAGCTCACTGTTTTAAAGGGGTCCAGGAACATCAAGAAATTGCATGCATTAAGTAGGGAAAAGAAAATAGTCTTGTTTCAAGGATTAATTGGTCATTGCTGAGATCATGAAGAAAGATTGCCAACTCAGATTTCTCTTCCAGCATATTGGATCAGGATGCCAATATCTGAATTTCTGTTTAAGAAATTGCTTGTCAGCCTGAAGATAAAAGCCCCTTTTCTCTACTTTGACTTTGACTTCCTCTAATGACAGACATGAATAGGACATTGGTGCTGAACTTTTTAGTTTCTTTACCCATGTCAAATTAAATTTTGAAATAATTGAGAAAAAAATGTAAATCATGCCACCAAGAAGACACATTTTAATTATCTAATAAAAAGGCAGGAGCAATGCTATGATTTTAAAAATGTAATGATAAACAAGTTCCAAGACATAGAAAATCATGAAAAACAAGATATTATGGAAAAAGGGGTTTTTATAAGCAAAGAAAGAAAAACGAAAAAGTTTAAGGGACCTGTATGGATGGATAATGACTCACTGCAAATTGAGAAGTGAGAAGGTAATGTATAATACATGAAATATACTGGGTTGGGTGACTATAGGAGGTATCTGAAATAGAATCTAAGCCATATCCTTTAAGCTGCCCAAGTAACAGGTCACCATTATAAAGGTGCTCCATCCTGATTACGTGCTACTTAGGCTTTATTTGAACATTCTTCTAGAACACTAACTCCTACAAAGCAAATTGTACTGATTGCACATGTAGCAGAAGAGCATGATCTGAAGTGGATGGTTTTCCAGTACATTGGAAAAGTTTCCTTCAAGTTTTCCTGATGATGATGATGATGTTATCCATTCAGTCATGTCTAAGTCTTGGTGACTCTGTGGGCCAGGTCTTTCAGGTCTTCTGGTCTTGCACTACTTCTTTGAGGGTTGTTTTTTTTTAATGTTCTGGCTGATGTCAGCTTTGAAGGTGTCCAGTCACCATGATCTTTGGCAGCCTGATTTCCTTTTACCACTAACTCTTCCAAACCTAATTGCTTTCTCTAGTGGATTTCCCCACATGACATAGCCAAAATAAGTGAGACACAGTTTCGTGATTTTGCCTTCCAGTGACATGTCTGGTCAGCATAGCAGAACTCTGGTACCTGTTTGTTGGTCACCTTTGCTGCTCAAGAAATATGCAGGAGACTTTTCCAGCACCAGAGTTCAAACGAGTCGATTTTCTTCCTGTCTTGCTTTTTTAAGGTCCACCTTTCACAACCATAAATAGCTACAAGGAACACAATAGAGTGGACTGAGCTACATTTGGTTGCCAGCTGATGTCCTTGCTTTTCCATATTTGGCTCATGTTCATCATTGTACAATCTAACATTTCATTTCTGGGCTGCATTCAGCTCTGTGATTTTTCACTTACACTAGTTTTGGACAATGGTTCACTACTCTTCCAGATTGCAAAGTAGTCCAATTCATAGGTTATAGGCAGACTTGTGAAGAGAGTGACAAGAAGTTTCCCTCTGCTCCTCTCCTAGTTTCCTGCCATATATGTTACCTTTAAATTAGGTGACAAGGATCATTGAGGGGTGTATAATGAAATGGGATGCATAAGAATAATTGAAAACTGGAATTGATATATATAATGTTTTATATATGTACTTATACAGCAACTGAGGCAATAATATATCAAACTATTTAAAGTTATTTGGAACATTGTGGAATAAACTGAAATAAGAATACCAAGTTATTGTTTTATTTTCTTTTGTCTTTTCCTTTAAAATGTAGTGACACTCCAACAGTAAAAGAATGCTGACTAATTTAGTTATTAGAAATCTTATTTGTAATGATTGACTGAAGTTTTAGGTTTAGCATCATGCTGTGTTGATTCTCCAGTTTTGCACACAGTTATTCCTATGGATTTTCAAAGGATTATGTTGTCCAAATGGTCTAGTGGGCATGCAAAATCTAATCATTTTTGTACTGATTACAGTGTCCATCCATCTGAAATGGATTTTTTGCATTGTTTTCAACCATTGCTTGATTATTTGTAGATATTGCTTTGGTTCTAGGCAAAGTGCTAAAGATTTCAGGCAGAGTAATGGGCTTGCAGACTAGTTTTTGTGGGGTTTATACTCTGCCCAATACGTTTTTCTGTAAAATATGCTTTGCTAAATGGTGTTATCAAAAGGCAACAGCAAAACCTAACTTCTTCAGTGAATAGGTGACAATACTCGTACTTTTGTTTGTAATAGTAATTCAGAAGGAGAATACTGTTTCTGGCAGCACAGAGAAGAATGCCTTTCCTATTACTTTTCCCCTTGTAAATAGGTTTCTGAAACTTAATAAGAAAAAACTCACAATTGTGGTGAAGGTAAAGATTTCCGGAAAAAAGGTGGGGTGTTATATGAGCTATGGCTTCACACAGATAATTCACAGAAATGATTGCCACGCTAGAGGTGAATCCAAAGCAGGCTTCCTCAGTTTGTTGCTGTTGTGGTATGCTAAGATTTTAGAATTCAAATCTGTAGTTTTGGTTCTTTGTAGCTCTGAGGACTATAGTTCCAACACATCCAAATAGCTGTAGATAGAGAAATGTTCATAAAAGTAAGCATGCAAGAAATGGACATATTATTATATTATACTATACTACTACTTTATTGTGCATAGTATGCTACTACTGTATCATTAGGACTTTTATTAATAGGTTTTGGTATGAGAGTCTATCATATGAACAGACAATACAAATTCTATACAAGTTGTAAATTTAGCAAGTTTTACGAATTAATTAGTTTTTCCATTCAGTATGACATATGTAGCATTCGTTTCTTTGATTATTTTTTTTCTATAGTAGCAATCCAAGCTTTTGTGGATGAGCAAGGACCTTCGCTTAAACTTTGATATCACACTGATTCTGTTACAATAGAATAAAACAACTTACTTTAAATTGTGTTCTGGAATGGTTTCTACAAAATACAGAATGCATCATCCCATACTATGTATATGAAAAGACAAAGCACCTTTCTAATTAAAATATATTGCAATGGAAATTGTTTCTAAGCAAACATGTTATTTCTTACCATTTAAGTAGGGTTATTTTCTTACTTGCATGTTACAGCCAGAATATTTACTATCTCAGATGTTATAAAATAAATATAAAATATTTCAGACATTATATTTAAGTATTTTCCAACTGCTTCTTTTGGACCTCTTGATGGAGTCCAGTGTTATTCTTCTGGACCAATGGTGGAATTGGGCATTAGAGGTGTAGTGGTTTTTTTTGTTTTTGTTTGTTTTAGATGCATCCAAGTAATTATGTAAATCCAAAAAATTACTGCTCAAGCCTTAGGTGATTGACCTAAGATTCAGAGTTGATTGGAGGCATTTTGGTTCTATTAATAACTGCAGTAAACCCTATTTTCAAGTTTTTACATATGAAATTTAGAAGAGTAGCTAATTTGGGTACTGAAGTGAATACAAGCAATCAATTGAAACCTTTTCCCTGGAACAAGATCAATTGAGGGGTAATCGTAAGTTCAATAAAGAAGCAATTGATTTGCTTCCTTTTCACTGAATACATCTTGGTGTTGGTAGTAGTATACTGGGCAAGCTTATTTGGTGAGTTCAGCTGCTGCTAAAAACTCTACTTGATTTCACATGATTTCTGCAACCAGGTGACTTAAAGATTATGGAGCCTTTAGACCAGATGATATGTGGATCATGAGCTTGAAGTCAATCGAGCACTAAAATCACATGAAAATGGATTTAATATAAACAAATGCAAAACTTAGGTATGGATCTGACTATTTGTGTTGAATGTAAAGGTCATCCATCAATAGTTTCAACAATCAATGGGGTTTCAATGAAATTGCTGGATATTCCTTGCTCTTTGGGAAATTGTAAGTCCATGAAGTTGGCATTTTCCCAAGTCAATCATAGTTTGAATATTTCTGGTTTGCCAGGAAAGTGCAGGATAACAGTAAATGACAAATGTTTAGATGGCAAGCTATGTTTTTATTTGGGCTTGAGCTGCAGCAATTTATTCTGAACATGCTGGAGATGGTTTCTTGACAGGCGTATGACAGCCAGGTATCCTGGGCCTCCACAATACCTACCTCAGATAAATGTGAATGTGCATCACAACTTGCATGGACTTCTCTGTCTTCTCAGGTTTGGGTGCTGGCAAAGGATAAATAAGTTTAATAATAGGCTTGTATCCTTCATTTCTAACTTTTCATTTTGTTACAAACCAACCATCTGGTCAAAGATATGACTATATTATTTCATGCAAGTGTCTAGACATTCAGTTCTAACCAACTCATCTAGGATTTCATCAGCTCACTTTTCCTGGAACTGATCAATCAAAGCTCTTTCATTCCAGGCTAAATCTTGAGCAATCAATCTGAAGTCATTTACTTATATACAGCAGTGTCCTAGTTTCTCTTCCCAAAGATGACAGTTAATTGTTTGTGCCTTCATTGAATCAAGATAATAGTTTATAATGCTGGCTAAATTCAGCAAAGTTCTCTAACAAAGAATTCTTCTGCACTAAAAATGTGGCCCACTTAACAATTGCTCCATTTAATAAACATATGGCAAATCCAACTTTAACTTTAGGTGTACCGAGACCTTAAGATCTCAGACTCAGATTTCTGTATATAAATTACATTGATTCCAAAAACTATGGAATTAAGGTAAAGTTTTATCAAAATTTTCTGGTAAACAACAAGATATTTATAATGTGAAGAATGTGCTACTGCTTCCTGTACTGGCCGAACCTGCATAACTTGCAGCTGAGCAGTGAGTAAGGTAATTTGATAATTTAATTGAGATTTTCAGCCATACTGATTATTGCAATGCTTTTCAAAAACAAAACAAATATTACTCAGTCACTTAAGAGTTAACGATTAAAAACAAATGTTCCATTTCAGGTGGCAAACACACATACATGCAGATAACAGTTGCTGTGGTGTTAAGCAGACAGCAGTAGACAAGATCATAAATCGGAGTCTGTGCAAAGATAGCTTGCCTGAATAAGCCTGTTTGCAGTTTAAGCAGCAATAGAATGGTCCAAATTAATTCCAGGAATCAGAGTGCTGAGTCAGGCAGTAGTCAATAATCAAAGGTTTGATAATAAATAAACCCAGGAGCAAGAATCACAAACTAGATTCCAAATAGTTGTTTCCAACAAAGACTAAAGGCAAAGCTGTTACATAAATCTACCTGCCAGCAGTTGTCTTCAATTTCTCAGCCCTTGCCCTTTGCCTAGTCTAGTGAGAAGCCTCATTGACTGGTGTTGCTGTGCTTGCCATTGCATGCATCAAGACCTGGAACTAAAGGTTGCACCTCATCATTTGACTGCTACAAATGATCAGGAGATGCCTCCTATTGTTCAGCCTCTTCAGATAAATCATGGTTTGAAGATTCCCAAGGCTGACAATCCATTGGTGAAGCAATGTTGTCAGAGTCTAAATCTGAATTCTGGTCCATAACAGGAATGAATAATTGTGGCCTTAGAGGTAGACCAGAGCTGGGAAACTGTCCTCATTAGTTCTGGATGGAGTAGCACTTCTCCAGAGAGAATTAATATGCAACCTGGGAATTGTCTTGGACTCTTAACTCCTATTCAAAGAACATATGATAAATGGAGCCAAGAGTGCCTTTGCATAATTCCACCTTATACACCAATTGTGCCATTCCTGAATCAGGAGGTTCTGCTACAAGTCACTTCCTGTTTGGAATATAGCACTGTTTTCTTCATAAGGCTGCTCTTTTCAGCATGTAATGGCATGGATAGTTATGAGTTCATCACAATCTATCCAAGTACCATCATTGCTCTATGAACTCCACTAACTCCAGTAGATTTTTAGATGCAATTTGAAATAATGGTTATGATTTATTGAACTCTTTGTAAGATAGGAGTGAGTTACTTTCAGGACCTATTGCCTCAAATCATCTCTACCCATCCTACAAAACCTGGCACTTCTATAAAACAATGCATTCTAATGGAACCTTTCTCTTTATTGGCCCCAACCTTATTAAACAGTATTCCCCACCCCACCCCTACACACAATTACCTTTTCACAAATCTTTGAAAACCTGGCTCTTCTTCCATGCATTGGGATAGGTAATAAATGAGTTAATTCTATAAAGATTAAGAGAATGATGGATATATTCAGTTGTTTATTTTTATTTGGGTTACTTTTTGTTCATTTGTTTATAATGTAATGTTATCTATCCAGAGTTACAACTGCATCTTGGATGGCTCTATAAAGTAAAGGAAGGAAGAAGGGAAAAAAACAGGAAATCATATAATTTGTGAACTGAAAGGTAAGCATTGGCTGCAAATTGCCTATATTATAAATTGCTACTGCCCTTTATCTCTTTGTTTAAGTTGTGACTATTTAAACAATAAAATGTCATATTCTAGATCAGGGACATCAAACTGGAGGCCCATGGGCCAGATGCATCTCCAAGGCAAAAAAATCCATCAGGATACATCACGTGATGCGAAGTGTTCTAGATCAATATTTACTCCTTTGCCATGTGTGTGAGTAGAGTCACTCTTAAACCAAATACTTGAAACACACCCCTTTTTTTAAGTAGTCATAAAATTATCGGAATTCACATTCATTTTGTATTTTCTGAATGACCCAGTTACATTTTGCATTATTCTCTCATCTCATCTTAATTCTTATTAAATTTATATGCTGACCATTTCACTGTCTCAAGTGACAGTGACATTTCCCCCCAATCCATTAATGTTATTTAATTTTTCTTTAAATTGCATTCATTCAGAATGCTGCATGATTTTCCCTCAAAATCTATTTTATTTATTTATTTATTTATTTTATTTGGGTTTGTATGCCGCTCCTTTCCGGAGACTCGGAGTGGCTAACAACATATAAACAACAAAAAAGTACAATATAAAAAACCCAAACAAAACTATCTAAAAAGTCAATAAAAAACACACATTCAATACAACAATCAACTACAATCATCCCCAGGCCTGCCGGCAAAGATGAGTTTTTAAATTTTTCCGGAAGGCCGGGAGAGTTGGAGAAACGTGGACTTCAGGAGGCAGTTGGTTCCAGAGGGCGGGCGCCACAACAGAGAAAGCCCTCCCCCTAGGGCCCGCCAGACAACATTGTTTCGCTGACGGGACCCGGAGAAGGCCGACCCTGTGCGTTCTCACCGGTCGTAGGGAAGTATGTGGCAGAAGGTGGTCCGGTAAGTATCCTGGTCCCATGCCATGAAGGGCTTTATAGGTAATAACCAACAGGTAAAAACCATCTATAGTTTTCTTTTTCCATTATTAAAATTTCCTGGAGTATAATTATCAATAGCCTGTGGATTTCTACTTTCACACAGGTTCCAATGATACTTTTGGGCTATTGTCTATTTGTGTTCTTATTTGATCTGTATGCTGTCAACTTTCAAAACAGCCAATGCACCAGCACTCCTTTTCCAGTTCTTAAAATATTTATTTATTTTAACCCAAGACTTTGGTTATCAATGAATCAGATCAGAACCAATATTTTCCTATATCCAACTTCATAATGCTGAAGGAATCCCAGTTATCTATTTATACTACCCTAATATCACTTTGGTGTTCTTTTTACTCCACTTGATATAGTTAAAGTTAATCCCTCTGCCTGAAGCCCTCACTGCCTGACATGACACAGACTACAATAAGAAAAATGTACTTGGATAGAAGTTGCTTTGGGGGTATGCAGTTATGGCTTGAGAAAATAATTCAAAGTATTTTCAGCCACTATTTCAGGAATGTAGCATCCATCTAGATAATATTATAGTTGCAGCTAAAAAAACCCACAGCATTTTCTATGGTTCATTAAATCTGTTCCACCCACTGCATATTTGAGATACACTTTATTGCACAGACTGCGATAATCAGCAAGCAAATTTATTTCAGCCAGCAGTGTTCAAGAAGAGTGTGATCAGTTACTTGGATGTCATTCAAAAAACCCTGCCTAAAGTGTAATTTCAGATTTCCCAGTTTGTACGTCTAAATTATCTGCCAATTAATTATCAAAATCATTGCTGGAACATTAAGATCTTAGCTCTTGGCTTCAGTGTTCTAAATCTTCTTAAACAACTTCTGCATGTGTCCCTAGACTTTTATAAAGGTTGTGATATTAGCATCAATTTGCAATAGATAATAGCATATGGTTCTGTTTGCACAGTCATGTGCCTGGGCTAATTTTGGCTTCACAAAACATCTCTGCAAGAATTTTAAAACTTTATATCTGTTCATGATAGCTTGTTGTGTTGCTCAAAGCAGCATGATTAACTTCCTCCCTTTATTTTATAGAGCCATAGTTAATTTTAGTTATGGTTTATTTAAAAAATGTTTGGGGCCTTGCAGTTGGCCTATTTTAACAAATTATATAGTCAAAATTAGTTACATTTTACGGTCTGGATGAAATGCCACATTGTAGTTAACTGAATAATCATTTATTTTTCTTATATCCACTTCATAAAAAGGTAGAGTGGGGAGAAGAGTAGACTTGAGTCTTGTCAAAGTTAACTCCTACCACAATCTTAATAAAATACTTAGTGTGAAACCTTAGATAAGCAAAGCTCTGAAGTTATTATTCATGAGCTTATTAATCATATTGGTGCTATATGAAAGATTACAACTTGAAATATATGAGGAATGAATAGCAAAGGTTATGAAATAATATGATAGAAAATAAAAACTTAGATGAGGAAAAGATGTAATAGATATGCATTAAGACTATATAACCACATGGAATGCAGTTGAATATATACCCAAGGAAGTGAAAGTGTAGCTTTTATTTATATGGTCTAAAATATATACCAGAAAATATGTATAATTGTATGTATGGATATATTTAACTAATCTATGTAGCTGTCACTCTACCAATAAGAGCTCTTGGTAGATGGTAACTCTAGGGTGATAAAGTATGAATTATCATTTTTTACAGTGGATTATTGTGGAGGGATATTAAAGTATGATTTCATAGATTTGTGATAGTTGCATGCTAGGCTTCATTGTAATGGGTAATGAAACTTGAAAAAATAGACTTTGAAGAGAAAGAAAGAAGTGAATGAAATTAGATTGACTTTGGTAAAGAAAGGTAAAGAAAATAATATAAAAAACAATTAGAAGATAATTGTTACAGACTAGCTTAGATTAACCTACCAACAAAATGAATGGACAGTGGATATAAGGAAATAGGTTATAGAAGCTGCTTGGCGCAGAATAAAAATAATTCCATTACAAAGTGCCACAGAAGTGTTATTATGCTAATACAAAGTATCAAGGAAGATGCTTGATGAATTGTGAAATGAAAGAGGCTATGTGGGAGGAAATAAATATGCATAAAAGACAAAGCACCCCAACCCAAATAACAAGTGGTATTGGATGATATTTAATTGTATTGAGAATGACCTACTTCTTTGGTACCAACAGCCTTTTAAAATGTAATTTGCTGTTGGCACTGAGTGAGGTTGTGGTCAATAGATAGGTTATTTCTTTGTGTGTAATTATGCAACATAATGATGATTAGTAAAATAAATAGCACAAGATACTTTATAAAGCACGGTAGCATACTGCAGAGTCGCTAATATTTCATGGCATTTCACCAAGGCAAGAAGATATGGCTAAGAATAAAACAGATTGTTTGTATTTTTTTAAAACCCTGATTAATTAAAAATAAAACTAAAAATAAGTAGTCCCATGTAGGCTTTCTCTACTCGTTATTGGAATCTGTATGCTTTAATTTTGAATTTTACTTTGAACCATAATCATAATAAAATAAAATAAAATGAACTAGGTGTTTCTAGGCATAAGATGCCCAAAGAATCCAGGATTTGTAGAGATGGGCAGCAAGCAATCTTTAGAGAAAAAATGTGTTCTAAAACACTGATTTAGAAGTGATTTAGAATTTGTGGACACTGTTGATTTTGAAACACTGCTTTTGTGTTGACAAGCTCTGCCAACAGGGATCAAAGAATTACAACATATTTATCAAGTATTTAGTTTTTCCACAAGGATGCAGGAACAAAAAATAAAAACAAATGCTCACTACAATATATTATGGGGACAAAAAAAAATCTCCAGAACCCTCTCCAGAACATTTTTCCAAAGATGCAGTTGGGAAATCTAAATGCTACTACTGATATAATGTATTTCTACCAACAAAAATAGTTTTATTATTATTATTATTGTGATCAATTCATGTGGTATATATCAGAAACTGATTTCTAGGAGTACCAGATATATGTACGTGTAAGTATTACAAAACAAGATCTTTCAAATGTTTATTAATCTTGTCACAGAAAAAAGGACCCCTGAGAAGAACTGTTAACATGATAGCAAATATAGTCAGTTTTTATAAAACAGATTTCAACTATAAGATCATGTATTTTGCCCAATGGAAGTTTTGCAAGAATAAAGGATCCCTTTTCCTACTTTCATTATCTCATTATCTCAATAACATTTTCCAAACACTGCATAATATTCATTCCTGGCCTTTTTTTATGAGCCTTGATACATTTTATGAGAAGAATAATTTCATCAAAAATAAGTAGAGGTTCTCTTATCACACCAGTGCATGGCAATTTTATTTAAAATATATTGCTTCATATTTGCCCTATTATGATAGCTGAAATCTATGTGACCTCTTCACTTCTCCCTCATTTTTCTTATATGATAGCATTTCTGGAAACAGTTATTTTGATAAAAGTATATAAATGTTTTACCGATAATGAATGTGTGGTTTAGACTGTAATATTTATTTAATTTACAGTGGTCATGATCTCTGAAAATGCCTCAGTTTTTTAATGTTGCACATACCATTCATCTAAAACCCAAGAAAGATATCTGGTATTTAAATAACACATCCAATCCATAATCTTTCACAAGAAAAGTTTTAATTGGAATACTTTTATAGGATAGGTCAATCTATTTGAATGGCAAAAAAAAAAAAAGCTTTGAAGAAGTTTTATTATTGCAAGCACTAGGGTGCTTTTTTCCCCCAAAAGTTAAGGTGACTTTTAATAGAAAGCATATTTTTCTCTTTTTTCTTATAGGAAAAACTAATCATGAAATCTCCAGTATAACTATGAAATTATATTGGAAAATTGATGTTGCAATAAAGATTGTGAAAGGGCATAATCTACCAATATAAAGAAAGTAGTTTTTAAGTTTCACAACACTGGTAAAAATGGTTTTAAAACATTTCCAGTGTAGCACTGATGGATATTAGCACAGGTAATGCAGGCCTAACCCTTAATGAATGACTGGGAATGTAAAATAACAGTAAACAATTAGATCTGATAGAAAAGAATATTTGTAGTATAGAATTGAAGTGTGGGGTTCTTGGTGCTCTCTAAGCTTGGTTGTAGCACTGATGATGTTACCTAGTTTGGTAATGAAATGTTAACAAGAATAAAACCAAGCTTATAACATTTATAATGAACATCTAGCATATTAAATTTTAATAATTAAAAAGTCCAAGTTCAAAGAGAATAGAACTTCTACCAGTAGCCAAAGTCCACAAAGCAAGGCAGCATGATTTAACACAAAGACATACAAGATGGAGATTTACAGAATAATAGTTTCAGATCTAGATTGCTCTTGGGTGGAATTTTGTGTAGAGAAAGCATTGAAAATTGCTTGAGCACAATTGCCAGGGATTTATCCTGAAGAGATCTGTCAGCTGTTTCTTATGCATCTGGATACACATCCATTTGCCTGCTTTAGAATTCTTCACATTGAAATAGCTGTGTTGCTAAACAGCCAGGGTTAGGAAAAGTAATTCAGTGGACTCATCATTTTACAATGACTTGTCAGCCAGAAAAAATGGTTTTCCCCCTTTTCTTTCTTCCTTCTTTAGTAAATGGCTAATTTAAACTATATTCAGAATGCACATATTAAATATTTGACATCTGTATACTACTAAAATTCAGGTATTTATCTATTTGTCTTCTGTCCTCCCAAATTAGCCCAGTTTTGAATCAAGGTGCCTATAATCTATTAAAGAATGCATTCTGTTTATGATATATACTTAGATGACCACTGTATTGTTTAACATTAGGGTAAAAAAAATATGATCAGCCTAAAATTTAATGTTCATTCTGGCTACATCAGATGCAGTCAGGTAACTAGATTGTATGCGCTTTCTGTCAACGGATGCCCCAATGGGTCAGAGGTTGTCTAGTATTTCTTTAAAACCATGCATAAAATACAGATTGATATTGTCATTATCTTTATAGTCTACAAATATTCTAATTGTTTCAGCATTATGGAAATTTAAATTTGTTTCTGGGAGATGTCATGATGATTAAAACTCTATTATTGTTCTGGCATCTATACCCTACTGTTCAACATTTGATAACCTGATTCCTCAAATTTATACTCAAACTATGTAAGGTATGCAGAACATTGATTTTAGGGTGCTTGAAAGTTATCTAGAAGCCTTGTCTTTCCACATTTGGGATTTATGTATATGGAAAAGTTACACCCTCTCCAAAACAAAGGTTTTTTTTTTGTTCTCATTCTGCATACTAATTATAGAAATAGTCAGAAGGATCTTGATGTTTTTTCTAACCAGTAGCAATCTTCTCTGTAGGTTTAAATTGACCTAAAAACAATGTAATTTTTATTTTATTTTCAGGCTGAGAACAAAATATGGAAAACAGTGAATATGAATGTTTTAAATGACAATTCCCATAATCATCTGTTCTTATAGAATCATGGAAATTAGATAAATATTGCATTTTTATAATGAGAATTGATTTCTGTAAAATGATAACAATTTCATTATTACCAGGGATTTCACTGGGCGATTAAGTAATGGATGAACACCATGTAGATCCCAGTCCTAATCCATCTTGACCCATGAAAATTCATGAGCAGCTTTTTAAACCCAACCACTTTTTAAACCGAACCAACCTTACAAGAATACCTATGAGGATAAGATAGACAAAGTAATAGAATTATATTGTGTAGTAATCTTAAAGTCCTAGAATAAAGGTAGGATATAAAACTAACAGATACATAAATGTAGGAGTATTGTGTATCATCAACTAAATTAAATCAAATCAGGAACTATTTTCAGATGATAGGTGGGGATTTGCACAAGACTATGTCTATTTCTGGACTATATTAAAGCAATTCTTAAATATTCATGATAAAACACTTTTTTCACTCAATATTTAAGGCTAGTGCCACAAGTATAATATGAAGGAGAAAATTCACATGCAGTTAAATCTAAATTTATTTTAATTGGGCTATCATTTATCTATCTATCTATCTATCTATCTATCTATCTATCTATCTATCTATCCATCCATCCATCCATCCATCCATCTATCTTCCTTCATCTATCTATCTCATTTATATGGCCACACATCTCACACAAAGTTAATAAAAAACAGCAAGTAGATCATCATAAAAGATAAGATAAGATAACCTTTATTATCATTTTTATACTGTGGGCACAATGGCACACATCAAAAATGAAATTTAGTTGCCCGCTCTCAAAGTGAAACACATACATGACACACCTAAACATACTATGAACAACACATGTATAGACCCACATCCCTACATATACGTAGCAAATAAATATTAAATATTATCCATCTTGAATATATAATGGAAGGAGGAAGCTTGAGAGTTCGCAAAGTTAATGCTGTTATGGAATGAAACTCTGGCTGAATCTGGCTGAATCTGCATAACAATAACTATTAAAATGATAATATATAAACAATTAAAGTATATAAACCTTATGGCTAAGATATTACTCACAGTGAAGTCATTTAAGAATATCTCCAGTTCCCAAACACCTCCAAGTGAAATGATATAACCAAGTCCTGAGGGACTTCCCAAATGATAGCACAGAAGAGAAAACCTAACATCAGGGGAGAGAATGTTCCACAAGGAGGCCACCATGACAGAGAAGGCAGAGAAGCTATATTTGCTATAGCTGTTGTAGAAAAGTATATCAAAACAATACAACCAACTAGGTATTCATTCTGGGCCACATTATACATGTCTCAGAAAGTAATCTAAGCAAATAATTTAGAGTTGTTTTAATTACTTTGCAATATAGTGTAATTGTATAAAATATATTTCTGATTTCTATATTTTTATGTTTCTGATATTAAGATTATATTTACAATGTTTAAAATCCTATCTTTTCTGGAGCCATATTATTAAACCAACAAGAGCTCTGCATTTATGCTGTGTTAGCAACATATGATAATTACTTACTGATGTCAAAATTAACAGTTTCTAAGGAATTACTTCTGCACCCATATTATTAGTTCACTAATTGCATACCTAGTTTGGATTTTGTATGGCACTTTATAATATATTCCACCCTCTTTGCAACACCCTTCAGCATAGCTAAGTGCTTGCAAAGCTACAGAGAGGTCTTGTTATTTTAATGAGGTCAAGGGTATTTAAAAAAGAACTTTAATGCAATGCATAATGTACAATAGCTTAGAATTATAAAGCCATATTTAACTAAAAGGTCTATGAAGGTGGCCTCTGTTACCAAGCCAATTAATAAAATCTGATAATATTACACAACAATTCAGCAGTCATAAGCTATAATCTAGAAAGGAAATCACACAAAAGACATACAACAGATAATTACCTTTTATTTTTAGAGGAGTGTATTTTTGCAAGATAAATGGAAAGTATTTAAAAAATCTGTATTAAATTTAGTTATCAAAACTAAATTTAATATTTATTTCCCAGGTTGCTTCACACTTTCAAAATATATCATATTTATGAAAATAAAAAAGGATCTATTCATCCTTTATTTTTTCCTCTATTCTCTTCAATATCCTTATGATTTCTATCCCAGAATTTATATAAGGCCCAAATATATTGTATTAAAGTTATTACAGTTTTTTTCCCCTACATCCACTAAACATCATTACTAAAAGTCTAGGTGAGCCGTTGTATAAAGTAATCTTTTTATTGCTAATGCAGGTGGATATAGCAAAGTGGAAAGATACAAGAAATTCCATTCTAAATCATCCATGTGTGTGTATAAGGTTAAGTAATTTATATAAATTTACACTGTCCACTTCTTGTACTGGAAACAGTGGATAGAAATCCTGGCAGCTATTGGCTGAATATGCTTCATATTTCGTTTCTCTACCATAGATCAATCACAGTCCAGATTTAATTTTGTCCTTAAATAAGAATTATAGAATTAAATATCAACCAATTTCTATATTATTTTTAAAAAATGCAATCTAGCAAAAAAGGCTAATTTGAGTAGAAATCTCATGTTTCAGTTCTTTATTTATGGAAAACTCATGTTGAAAGGAAAAAGTTAATAGGAATTGTAGAAGGATATTTAAATTTAGCATAACGATAACACTTTGTAAATTACTTATAAATCTATAGAAGGGAACATATGCAGCTCAAGGTTGAACTGTAGAGTCCTTGGTACTTTTTGTGTTTGGTTGTTTGTTTGCAGATATTTGTTACCAGATTAGATAACATCTTTAGTACTAGAAGTGAGTGGGGTTTGTTGTCTGTTTATATACAATAGCTTGTCCTGTCAGTGTTGGTGGAAGGTTGTTTTCTCCTTGATAGTTCCTTGATTAGGCTGCCATTTACTGTCTGATTGTTTCTCTCAATTGGTAGCTTCTTGATTAAGGTATTGTTTACTGCTTGGTTATCTATCTGGTATTAATCCTGGTGTTAATCCCTGTTCATCTAGCATTCTAGCTGTTGATTGCTGATAAGAATGTGTTCTCATCTTTTTGTTTCCTTTTAGCTTTCTTATAGTTTATTTTGAATGATGTATAAATATTGGTTATATATGTATATTTTGTTGGTGGTTGACTTATCTGAATGCCTAACTTCTAGGAATTCCCTCACATTTTGGAATTTAGCTTGGTCTGGGATGCTGATAGTTTCCCAGTCAAAACTATGATTTAATCTGTCCATGTGTTGTGAGATTAAGAATTTTCATTGTGTCTTCTGATTTCTATTTGATGTTCATAGATACGCTTCGTTAATCTTCTGCCTGTTTCTCCTACATCGTGGCTGTTATGGTATATGCTACTGTATATAAACATAGTCAAACGTGACTCACTTCTAGCACTGAAGATATTATCTAGTTGGGTAACAAAATGTCTACAAGCAAACAGGCAAGCTCAGAAAACACCAAGGACTGGGCACTATGAAGTCTGCTGCCTTTTCTTTATCCCTGCTATCTCTGCTTTAAAAGAGGAAATATTTCAGAAACTTACTTAAATAAAATCCTTGATACTATGTGGCTGAAACCTTGGGTCCTAAAGGGACTACCACCTTTTTGATTCTTCATCACCTTCTGTTTACTTTTATGAATCCATTGTAGCCTATGATCTAATCTTGAATCAAATCATATCTAGAATTGGCTGGGATTGATTTTTTTATATTTATTTTGAAACTTGAATCTCCAAATGGAATCTTACTCCTATAATTTAAGAAGTCAGATTAGTTCTTGATATCATATCCCCTTATTACCAAAGAAAGAAACAAGTTCTGGATAAATGTCTCATTTTTTTTTCTAATAAGTGAATTAATCATCCTGTAATTCAGATTGTTTCTTTAAAAAGTTCTGTATTCAAAAGTCACTATTCTTTACTAACAGGTGTAATATTAGTTTTAAAAACTTAAAAGGTAAGCATCTAAAGCTAGTTTTTAAGGTGGTTATTACCACAAGATGTATTCCTGTAGAATAAGCTAATATTATTATTCCTATTTTTAATAGATTTAAGGATAAAAATAATGATTCTTGTAGGACTTCATGAATATTCATGGTGAATTTAAGCTTCGAAGCCAGAACATCCTGGGTATTTTGCTCAAACTCTCAACCATTATGCTTCATCACTTCAAAACTGATTCAATAAACAAATGAAAATGCTGATATGTAAATATGTCTCATTACAGAATCCTAAGCAGTGTACAATGTTGTTTAATTATGTATGCTTTGATTAAAATTATCATAGACATATAGAAAATTCATTCATTTCTATTGAGAAGCTGATAACAATACCCTACCCTAAATTGAGCATTGCATACAATTTACCTAATACTTTATTAGGATTACATTCTTAAACACATTTACTAAGATGTTTCAGCAAGGTGGTAGCAGGCAACAGAAACTATTGTTAGCTAGGAAAGTTTAATTATATTGGGATAAACACTGTCAAGATTATAACCAAGATTGAAATCTTCACAGTGATTGCTAATCACAATACCATGGCTGAATAACTTGACTGGAAATATCATACATATACATATACATATACATATACATATACATATACATATACATATACATATACATATACATATACATATACATATACATATACATATACATATACATATACATATACATATACATATACATATACATACACGTATATGTTTCCCCTCCTCTGTCATTGCCTCGAACCTTCTCACCTATTCTTCCAACGTTAGTTCCTAAGTTTGTCAGGATCTTTGTATCTTCCTTCCCTCCAATAATGTTTACTCTCATATCGCCTTTCCCTCTTCTGCAGGTCTTGGGGGGGGTATTTGGTTTTTCCTTTGTACTATCATATGTCAAGATCTTTACATCTTCCTTCCCTCCAATGGTGTTTACCCTCGTATCACCTTTCCCTCTACTGCGGGTCTTGGGGGGGTATTTGGTTTTTCCTTTGTATTGTCATATGTCCCATTAGGGCTCCAGATAATTCCTTCCACCCCTTTCAGTTGTGGGTCGATGGTTTCTCTCTGCTCTGTACTCACCCCCCTCCCTCCCCCTCCCACATGGGTAATACCCATCCGGGTGTCATGCAATCTAGTATCTGTGCCCCCACCACCCATCTTGGCGCTGTCCATATTAGATATCTCTGGTAGTTCTGTCTGTTGCCAGCAGTCATCGTTCTTGTCCAAAGTAGGTGTCCTACATTTCGCCAGAGAAGATATCAATTGTGGGTGTGGGCATCCCCCGTCTGTAATTCCTCGCATGTCTATGGGATGAGAGGGGGAGATACCTCCCTCCTCTGTATGGCATGAGCGAGTCATCATTCCGCACCTCCTTCTTTTTCGTATCAATCGTCCCTCGTTGTCACGAGCAATGTTAGGCTCTAAAGCTTTACTGCTGAGTCTCTCGGGTTCCCTGCTGACACAACCATTGCTCCTCCTCCACCTGAAGGGTGGGGGTCTATTGGAGTGTTTCTGGGAGATGCATAGACCATCTGCGCAACGGGCTTGCTCCCCAAGATACACAAAGAAGGAACCCCACTTAGACCCATAGTCAGCTCCATAGGCTCACCTCTACAAAACCTAGCTAAATTTCTCGCCAAACAACTACAGCCCTATGCAGAATCCATCACCTCATACATAAAAAACTCATTCCAGTTCATAGAGATCATAAAGAAATAAAACTTACAGCCAAGCGACCTACTCGTGAGCTTCAATGTCATATCCCTCTTCACCCAAGTGCCAATCAAAGAAGACCTGACAGATATCCAAAACAAATATAACCCCCCAAAGACATCCTAGATTTGACCAACCACTGCCTATCCAACACATACTTCATCTATAATGGACAAAAATACAAACAAATAAAAGGAGCACCCATGGGATCACCCCTCTCACTTGTCATTGCAAACCTCTACATGGAACACTTTGAAATCCAAGCTCTAGAAAAATCTGATCACAAACCCAAACTCTGGCTCAGATACGTAGACGACACCTACATAATCTGGCCACACGGGAAAGTAAAACTGGACAACTTCCTCACATACCTCAACAGCCTACACCCCAAAATACAGTTCACCATGGAAACAGAAGCTAATAACCAACTTCCTTTCCTGGATGTCTTAGTCTACAACAAATCCAATGGCTCCCTAGGACACACCAACTACCAGAAGAAAACACACACAAACCACTATCTGCACGCACTGTCACACCACCACCCAGCACAGATCAACTCCATAGCCAAGACACTCATCTCCAGAACAAAATGCTTAGCTGACGAACAACATCTAAAAACCGAACTACACACTCTCACCAATGTACTAACATCCAACGGATTCCAAAGAAATAAGATTACCAACCTAATCCAAAAAGAAACCCCCACTAAAATCCAAGACAGAACAAGAAAATGGCAAAGCCCTCCGCCCACACATAAAAGGCACCACAGACAGAATCACCAAGATCCTCCACAAACACAACATCAAGACAGCATTCTGCACAAACAGAAAAATATCTACCATCCTAAGAAACCCCAAAGACAAAATTGAGTTAGAAAATCAAGGAGTATATGAAATCCCATGCATTGCTTGGCCCACCACATACATCGGACAAACCAACAGAAGAATAAGTGCATGTATTGAAGAACACAAGAACTCAGTCAAAAAAGAGGAACCAAGCATCTGGATGATTTCTCTCTGGGAATTATTCTTTGCTGGATCTCTTCGCTAATGGGGAAGGCTTTTATTTTGGATCTAGTGGTTTTTTTCCAGGTAGGTGGTGGGATCTGTGTTTAGGGGTTTGTATGTCGAGTCTTGGAGTAGGTTGGTTAATTTGGTTTGGTAGTCAGATGTATTCATGACCACTGTGGCGTTGCCCTTGTCTGCTGGTAGGATTATTATGCTGGTGTCTTCTTTCAGGTTAAGTAGTGCTGTCTGCTCCTCTTTGGGTAAGTTGTTTTTGGGTGGCTTGCTGGTGCAGAGTATGTTGGTGATTTCGAGTCTGATTCTGTTAGCGTCATCGGGGTTGATTTTGGTCAGGCTGGTTACATTGATATAACTGCATATATAATTTTAATATTATCCTAACTAATGTAATGTTGCTGATTATTTCATTCAATTGTATGCTTTGAGAATTTAAGAAACATTTACACACTAAGCCAATATGTAGGCCACTATATTTTGAATTTTGAAACTAATAATATAATATAACATTCCATACCAAAAAGAGTTTATAAGATCATTAGACTGAGAATCCAAAGAACCAGAGAATGAAGGGACATATGTAAAAAGTTTATCGAACAATCATCAGTTCTGGGAATTTAGTTCCCATAAGTTGCAGTAGCAAAAATTTTGTCCATACACATAGGCGTTATGGGAGTTGAAGTTATACATTTAAAAGGAGATCAGACATAAAGAATACTCTAGCAAAAGACATGGAGATATCAATATAGAATTTCAAGTATTCTTAAAATAATCGCCATATATTCAGCTATAAGTTTTAAAAAATTATATTGTCAAACTTATAAAAGTCAGCCATACTAGAATCAACTTTGCATCAAGACAGTTCCAGAAAAAGAATTTATACTTTATATCCATTGTATTATATTTGTTTAGGATATTCATTCTATAAATGTTACAATTTATTCAATAACACAGACTGTTTCATGTGGTTTGGAAAATTTAAATAAATATGACTGATAACAAATTATGATATTAGGAATACAATTTTTAACCTGTAAATGTAAATAGAATTATCTTATGGTATCGAGGTTTTCATTCTAAACCCATCTTCTGCTGTTACCTTAAGCAACATTATCAGACAGCTATAAAAGGAAAGGAAATATTAAGCCATTTGGGGATTCTTTATAATATTGTCTGCCTCTATATCTAAGTTGTTGTTTGAGCAATATTATCCAAGTGAAATCTTTATTACACAAAGACGCAGTTAGTTGATCAGTCATTATGTGCAATTTGGCATTCTAACATCAAATCATGTTTTACAAAATGTTGCTGAATTTGTTTGCCAAGAATTTTGACCACCATATTTGTTTCATCACAAATGCATTCTGATATTATTTATTTATGCCTTATGGTTTTTTTTCTGATTCAGAAACAAGCCTTTGGACGTTTAGACATGGCAACACACAAAGGCAAAAATTTTAAGAGGTACTTTAAAGGAATAAGTACTTTAGTCCTAAATTTATATCACAGAAAAATGTCTTTTTCCCCACTTTCTCTGGTTATATTTTCATGAGCCTTGGGTGTCATGTGAAATTGTGTCATGTGAAATTGAACCTGTGTCTGCATAGTTTAGGACTTTTCTGGGATATCTTGTTGAATTTTCATAGACTGCAAAATAATATCCAACTCTTGCTTGATTCTCCTACAGAATTAAAAGCAAAACTTTGTTTTTTATAATCCCTTATTTAGCCATCAAAGGCTCAAACATTTTCATAACTTCACATCTATTTTTGTTTTGCTACATAGAAACCAACTTTTCCTTTGCTTCATCATCTGTTGCTTTGCTTTCCAGACAACAGAATTTGCCTTCATTCTTTTCAACTTAGTTTGTATATGGCTCAAAGCTGGGTGCAAAATAGGCAAACTGGAAATATTTCCCCTTCAAAAATGGAAACGTAAAATACCGGTAATCAAGAATATGACTACATCATATCAGGAATGGTTAGAGGAGTTGGATATGTTTAATATTGAGAGGAAATTACTTAATAGGCAATATAATAGAGTAAAATAGAGCAGGTACTGCCCTAAGGGAGCAACTTTATTTAAGAAATAGTTCCAGTACTACTAAGTTCAAAACAAGCAACATTAGCAATTAAACATTCCCCCCCCCTATTTATACAGGGTGCAATATAAGCAATTCTGGAGAAGAATGGATTGCCCTGGAAACTAGAAGAATCTCCATCATAAAAGACCTTAAAGCAAAGCTTGATAGCTATGTATCGGGATTACTGTAGCAGTAAACATCCTGAATTAGCAAAATGTTGGACTAGAGGTTTTTTTTATTTATTCTATACTTTTATCCACCAAAATAACCACCCAGGTTAATTGACTATGCATGATTGCAAGTGATCTGAGGAAGTAAATGTAAAAATGGTAAGTTTTCATTTTCTATTAGACTTTTTGTCATGTACTTTGGCAACTTTAAGACTTGTAGATTTCAACTTCCAGAATTGCCCAGTCAGCAATTTGCTAAGTAGGTTTTGAAAAAAAAAAAAAAGATATATGACCACCATAAATAAAAAGATACATTTTCAGGAAGTGTCTTATTGCATTAGAAAAATGTTGGATTTTGCATAATTACATTTAGTTCTGTTTCATTGAGTACTATTAACAAACATATTGCAAGTGTTATACATACGGTATATGAAAACTGACAATGAACAATTTACAAAGTAAATGTCTTTGTTGGAACAAAATCTGAATTACTGGCCAAGCTATTGTTTAAAATCCTCATGGAAATATCCTCTAAGGCTTCCAGTTCTACAGTCTGGATTCTGAAGCCAACACAGAGATACTGTTTTCAAGATCTCTTCCTATTAAGACCCAAAGGAGAGTGAGATGAAACATTGCTTGAAATAATGCCTTGAGGAAGCATTCTCCACAAGTGACATGATACTAAGGAAAGTGTTTGAACAAACATTCTGTTACACAGAAGTTCAGTTTTCATCGGTTTTCCCCCTTACAGTAAAAGAGGTAAAAGTGAGAAACTGTTTTGTAACAAAAACTCATCTGTCTGTCTGTCCACAATATCTGACTGACAGATTGACTAACTGGATCTTATGTGTTGCTCCAATTCAATAGGTTATTCCAACAATGTTTACATATATCACCTAACAAATGCAACATTTATAATGCAAGGAAAAGGAAAACCTGGTCCTAATGCAGCCTTCCTTAATTGGGCATCTTCTAGATGTGATAATTCTTACAAATACCATTACAAGATATATGGAAAGAGCCTCATGAGGCTGCTTTGGGAAATATATATATATATATATATATATATCAATGAAGCCAGATCCAAATTTAGCAACGCTCCTGAATTTTCCAGTTGTCTCAGTATGCAACATTTTACATCTTTTACAGAATCAGTTATAAAAATGTGACTAAGATTAATGGAAAATCCACAATGTTCAACAAGTAAAAATAATCCTAAATTGTTATTTTTGTCCACATTTAAAAAAGGAATGGCATAATGATAGAGCATATTTACTTATAGTATAGAACAGAGAGTTTCTCTTTTTTAAAAAAATGTTCTTTGATGACCTCTCTATTGATGGACTGACACTGCTCCTGAATGGACAGATGCATACTTGGAGGTCCTCTTGAACTCTACAGCTACAATACTACCTCATTGTTACCTCATTAAGCCAATGCTGCATGTCTTTTCATTTCTTTCAAAGACTTGAAAATTTCAATTTCTCTTCAATTTTCAAAGATTATCTTTTCTACCTGAAATTTTATTAGCAGTGTGTTTCTTTGGCTCATTATTTTCAATTTAGATGGAATTCATTTTTCAATTTTTACTCATATCTGAAAGAAAAAGCATGTTTAACTCATAATAACATAAAAAAATGAGAGATGCTGACAAAATAGCACACATTTAACAACTAAGTTGAATGCTCAAGAAGCAAATCAGCAAGCCATTGTGTTCAACTATACAATGCTTTCCATATTCGCATACTGTTCTTCATTAACGCAAAATACTAATTCAAAAAAAATTGTGCGTAAGCAGACACACTTTGTGCTATACATTGTTGCCTTATCATATGTTAGCAAATTCCTGTTGATAAACATTTGCTGTATAGGATGTGATTCTATTCATATTTGATTTACAACACTTATAATACAAACTGGTTATATCTGTCATTTTGTCCCCCACCCACTTTCTAACTATGTGTGAGCAAAGGTAGATCCATCCTAAAGCCATGGTAAAAGAAATCAAAGCCTAAGAGCAGAAAATAAGAATAATTTTAGAAGATGTGCTCTTATGGGTGAAAATGAGATCTCAGTGTAATGTACTCACCTGCAACATTGAAATGTCTTTACTTTTTTGTTCATTTCTCATTGTTGCTTCTCCATCTTGTCATTTTCAAGCTTGTCAAAGAATATTGGCATTTAATTTTAAAAGAAATGTGAAAGAGACTTCTGTGCAACACACATAACACTGTCTTGTCTAAAGTGTTTTTAAAATGAATCACTAAGGACCTGGAGGTCACTTGCTGCAGTGAAGTGGAAATAAGTAAGATATATTTTAGCGTCTCTGTCTTGCAAATGGATTGCCTATGGGTGACAGTTCACTTTGATATAGATTTTTCACTAAATGTATTATTTTGACAGCTAAAAATAAAATGGGGATTTTCAAATTATTTTTATTTAATAGATAACTGATGTATTGATCTAACTACATAATACCTAAGACTAACAAGACATCAATTTTCTGTACACTGTCTATATCAGCGGTTCTCAACCTTTTTCAGGCTGTGACCCTGACCTGCACCATGCATACGTGGCACGGCGCGACGGCCCGCATTGCGCCAGCGCGGTGCTACCCCGCGCATGTGCGGTGCTGCCCCCTGTGCCAGCCGAGGGGAAAAGGGGGAAAATGGTGGACTGCGTTGTTTGGCGACCCCCGTGAAATGGTTGTTCGACCCCAAATGGGGTCGCGACCCACAGGTTGAGAACCGCTGGTCTATATTGTGTAATATTTTGTATACTTTTCTATACCATTTCAAAAATACAGTAAGTCTGTAGAAGTATAGCTTAGAAAGATTTGATATGTCTTTGTAAGTACAATGATACAATCGATAATCTCACTTTATCACAGTTTCAGTAATCTAACCCCATATTTTGTTAACAAGTGATATCACTGATTCTCTTGGCAGGTTGCAAAGTGGTAAGTGGAGAAACATCTTTGTAATTTTTGAACTGTGAGCCACTCGGAGTCATTTGCAGATATGGGAGGCTATAGAAATCAAATAAATAAATAAATAAGGTTATGTGGATGAAATTATTGAAACGAATTATGCCCCAAATGTTAGTGAATTTTTAAAAATACTTCATGATTTCTTAATATCCCCTGTAAGTCTTGACATCACACATGAGTCAATTCAGTTCCCAGGCAGCAGTAAATTATGCATAATCTCTTTTATTTTTGTCATAAATATTCATAGTGAAAAGTTCAATCAGAGTTTCCTCCACAGTAGGTGATTCAACAGCAGATTCCTATTACTATAAAACTGCTTGAAGAGTTTGTTCTTTCTCACAAATATGTAGTAACACAAATATAGTGCAGATTTCAATATGCTTGAAGTTTTGGATATGTGTCTGGGAAGCATTAATTTGCAACTGTTTCCTGGCAGATAAATATAGTGATCATGGGAGTGACCATTGCCCATTATTCACCATTCATCTATCAGAAAACAGACCTTAGGCACATTTTCTGGAACTTCTTTCAATGTATTGCTTTTCTGCTTCCACTACCTTAACTGCTACTGTTTGTTATGCCCGGAGCATATTACTTTTTTCTCCTTTAATTTGCTACTCTAGAGAAATACAAATGTCCCATCAACAGATTTTAGACTGAAATTTAACCATTACACCAAATTGGCTCAATGGTCTTCTAGACAACCCCTTATCATGGTCCTGTTATAACACTTACCTAATATATAGAATGATTACTCCACTACCCAGGCAATTAGCATAAACAGCCCCTCAGGGCTGTGTGCTCTCTTTCCATTGTTTTTTTCTCTCTATACCAATGATGCACCTCAAGGGAACCCTCTATTAAAGTTCTGAAGTTCATAGACAATACAACAGTTTTGGCCTCATTCTGAGACAGTGATGAATCTGCATACAGATGTAAGGTTGAACAACTGACCCTGTGGTGGAGCCGTAACAATCTGGAGCTGAATATACCTAAAACTGAGGAGATGATAGTGGATTTTAGAAGGAGACTTTATATTTTATCCCTTCTTGCCATATTCAACGGTATGGTATCATTAGTAGAGTCCTTCAGGTTTTTGTGTTCTATAATTTCCTAGGACTTGAACTGGACACAACATCAGAACCATTGTTAAAAAGGCACAACAAAGAACATTCTGGCTTGGTATAGCAAGTAATAGGACAGGTACAGACTCCAATGTATAGTTAAAACTGCAGAAAAAATAACTGCAACCACCCTGCCTTCTGCAGAAGACCTATATATTGCACAGGACAAAAGGAGGTCTGAGAAAATATCTTCAGTCCTTTCACATCCTGGACACAAACTATTTCAACTCCTTCACTCAGGATGAGTATTATATGCCAAGACAACTAGACACAGGGACAGATTTTTTTCCCCTTGTGCCATCACTCTGCTGAATAGCTAATTCTTGCAGTTGACCACATACAGTTACTACTAAGTTCTGTCTAATGTGCTGAAGACGCATCTATGCCGACAGACTTGGGGCATATGAGCTGTGCTCTGCCCCTCGGCCCTAAGAGTGTCCCTCCATCAGTGACTGCGAACTGATTTTGTTTGTATGTGGTATGAATGTGGTTAATTTTAAAATTGTTATTGTATTCTTGTTGTGAGCCGCCCTGGGTCTTCGGAGAAGGGCGGCATATAAGTTTGAATAAACTTGAAACTTGAAACTATACTAGCTTCAGTATATCTTCTTTGTTGTCCTTCAGATATTCTTCCAAAGCCCTTTTTTCTTCTTCAACCATCTGATATACTTGCAACATTCCATGCCCACCTATTTGGTAGGTAGAGTCTGTTAATGTCACTGCGAGGATGAGGGGCATGATTCATTAGCATTATTTTTCTGATCTTTCTATTTATTGCTTTTACTTCTGCTTGAGTCCAATCCACTATTTCAGCTGTGGATCCAATGACTACGTAGAATTGCCCAGGTGTTGATTGCTTTGATGATATTTTTTTCATTAAGTTTAAACTTTAAGATCTTCTTCATTCTCTTGATGTATTCACCTCTAATCTTTTTTTTTTACTTCAGTGTGCTTGATGTTATCAATTTGAAGGATACCCAGGTATTTGTGGTAATCATCTTCATCCAGACTCTTGATGTTATTTTCATAGGGCATCTTGAGTCTTTCAGTTTTCACTATTTTTCCCTGTTTGATTATGAGTGTGGCACATATACAATGTTGAGTAGTGATTCTATTTCAGATGATATTTTTCCATATACATAGCTTCAGATCATCCATGTAAAGGAGGTGGGATAGTCTGGCAGATGTTTTTGATGTTTGATAGCCATAGCCTAATTATTCGGTATTATTGACAGAGGAATCAGTGATATGACAAATAGTAATGATAGTAAATCTCCTTGACATATTCCTCTCTTGATATTAATCTCTCCCAAACTCTTACCATTGACCTGCAATCATGTCTTCCATCGTGCTATCGATCTTTGCATAAAGCTTTGGATGTTTCTACTGACTCCAGTTATTTCTATGCACTTGATTCTCCAGTCAAGTGGTGGAGAGTTAAATGACATTTTTAGTTAAACCACTCTACATTCAGGTTGGTTTTCCTTCTCTTTCCAAAATCATCTTGTCAGTTAGGAGTTGATATTTTGTTCCTCTGCTATTGGGACAGTTTCCTTTCTACTCAGCTGGAAAGAACTGTTTTCAACTAGATGCTGTTTGACTGGATCAACTACCACACCAGTTAGCAATTTGAAAGTTGTTGGTAAGCAAGTAATTGTAGTTGCCAGGTGCTGCCCCTTTTGCTGGATCTTTCTTTATCAGGTAGGTTTTGCCAGATGTTAGCCACTCTTCAATTTCACCTCTTTGTAGTATATTGTTAAACTGTTTGGCAATGAGTGGGTATAGACCAGTTCGATGTTTCAACCAAAAACCATGCAATTCATCTTCACCTGGTGCTGACCAATTCTTGATCTTCCTTGCTCTTTTCTCTACCATTTCTGGTGTTATTACTAGTTCTTTAATTTCAACTTTTTTATTGTTACCCACCTCTTTTAACCAAGCTACATCCTTGCTGTATTTCTTTGGATTATCCCATATCTGTAGCCAGAATTGCACTGTTTCTTCCTTGTCAAGTACTGACTGATTCACTGCAGCTTCTCTACTCTACTCTACTCTACTCTACTCTACTCTGATTTGAAATCTATCAAAAAATGTTTGAATACTTATAATCCTTTGAATTTCTTATTTTCCACTGTTTTTTTTAAATAAAGAGACCATTATTAAATCCAAGAGTATATTGTTTTGTCACTTTCCAATTACTTGTAGTAAGGATTTTCCAATATGCTTTATAAAAATGAAAAAGCTAGTAACAAAAAGTTACAGCCAGTCTGCTTTTAACTGATCATTGGCAATTACTGGTGGAAAACAAGCGAGCTGAGCTTCCTAGTCTTTTTTTATTAGTAAGCAAAAAGCAAGAAATCGTTTTGCAGCATCTAAGCATCTATATAGTAATGTCAATGTGCAAGCTCTTCCCTAAAGACGTCACAGTGCAGGCACATAAAGGATACACTTGCATAGTGATGTCACTGCAAAGTGGGGTTTATTCATAAATTATTCAGTTTCACTGGACATCACTATCACTCTTATTTCTGTTTCTGACATGCACAGAACATATAGCAGATATACTAAATTTGCTGAATGAAACTACTTTTGTCCTTGATCTCAAACCATGCATTTTATTTTGGGCATTTGGAATTCTCTCCAATAAAATGGATTACAAATCTCTTTTATTTCTTTGAATTGCTCTTAAGAATGGAAATGTTCCATCCTCTTCATTACTTTTTCTGTACAAACAGAATAATGGCTAAAAGTATTAAGAATTAAATTATCAAGTGATAGTTGAGTTTATGAACATCCTGAATTATAATCTCAGTAAGCAGAAGAAACTTGCAAATAAAAATATAATTAATTAAAAGATTTTCACAGTTCAAAAGGCAACTAACATTTGCCTAACATAAACTTGTAAATAAGTCCATGAATGGATAAAAATTAAGCAACTCTGCAATATGAACATAGTTGAAATGCCAAGGAGAGTTAAATTCCTAGATTCTACAGGAAACAGGAGAATAAATCTAGAGAATACTATATCCAGTTTCAGTCACCATGATGTAAAAAAGATGTTGAAACTGAGTAGAAAGAGTATTGAGAAGAGCAACAAAGATGATTAGGGGACTGGAGGCTAAAACATATAAAGAACAGTTGCTGGAATTAGGTATGTCTAGTTTAATGAAGAGAAGGATGAGGGATGACATGATAGCAGTGTTCCAATATCTAAGAGGCTGCCACAAAGGCAGGACAAGAAGCAATGGATGTAAACTAATCAAGGAGAGAAGAGATCTACAACCAAGGAGAAATTTCCTGACAGTTAGAACAATTAAGCAGTGGAACAACCTGCCTTCAGAAGCTGTGAATGCTCCAACACTAGAGGTTTTAAGAAGAGATTCAACCGCCATTTGTCTGAAATGATACAGGATTTCAAGCCTAAGCATGGGGTTGGACTGGAAGACTATATGCATTTTTGTGAGTAATTGGTTTGTGGTTAGTATATATTTTTATAAATTGATTTAATTAAAAAAATGATTTTTCTGGACTAAAAATAAGTAGTGTAGGGATTACCTTGAGCAAATATGCTGATTCTGTAATTGTATTGGTAATCTTATAGAAAATGGAATTAACAAAAGCACTGCTCAGTAGTGAAAGTGAAGAAGTATATTACATCAGTAGACTGGGAACATTTTGTCCATAAATTTAGTGTCAGTAAATACTCTTCAAAGTAAAAATATGGTTTGAGAAATCTTTGACATAATACAAAACAGCAAATAATCTTCGAATGGTTTTCTATTATTTTTCTTTCAAAAATGCTTACATAACACTGTATTCCAGTCCTAATCTTAAATCTGTCCTTTTTACAAGAGCTGTTTCATCAGGACTAAAACAGTAGCAGGATAATGTTCTTAAAATTCTAGTTAAAAAGGAAAACTTCTATACTGTCATGAGAAATAACACATCTTTTTGCTGATCTAGTAAGACTAAGTTACTAATTTATTCTTTTTAAAACTGAACTTACTCATTTTAATTTTTATGAACAGCCCAGGTGAGATTAAACTTCATAAATAAATAATAAAAGGTTTCGACTACCAGATCTGTGCTTCAAAATTGAGACAACAACTAGATGGTAGCAAAGAGATAAGGAGCACTTCTCTGCCATCAAATGATGGACCCAACACTTGTAGCCCAGTTTGGTAGCTCTATTAAGGTGGAAAATGCTTCCATTTAGACAAATTGTTTTCTTCCCAAATAGGTATTCTCTCCATCCATCTCCCTCCATGGGAGACAGTGAAGAAAGTGGTGATTGAGTCAAGTAAGGATTTCACTGAAAATCTTGAAAATATTCTATAATAGCTAATATTTACTCAGTTAATGCTTGAAATGCATCATCATAGGCATTCTTTGAAAGTGCAAGAACTATTGTGCTCATGGCATTAAAAAAAAGAAACTTATGGATTTTTATATGCACTCTGAATCATCCACAGGTAAATAGCTAAAAACAGAGCTCTTTAAATGAAGAAGTAGAATTGGATTTGGGCTTGAAAATTTTGTAGCAGATGTAAGACTAATGGAATTTGAACTGAAGAAGATATTGATCTCCTATAAAAGCCAGACTTAATTTTTCAGCTTCTGCTAAGTTGGGGGGAAGAAGTCTTTTCCAAGAGTTACTAAAATGTATTTCTATTCATTTGACACAACTCTTGGGGTATTTTTTTCCTCTGTAGAAGAGTCAGATTACTAGTCTCTGATAGAACAAAGCACATTTTGAATATGCGTATTAAGAAGATGAGCCATGTTGGTGTTCATGTGTTATTTATTTATTTGTATTGTTATAAATGCAGTATATTGCTATCTAGTTTAAATTTTATATACCAGAGAGAACAGTGAAATTAATTTCTGATTCAAGTGATCAGAATTTAAAGAAAACAATTTTTATTTATTTTCTCTATTTTCAATACATTAAGCTGCCTACGTAATAGAATTTTAATGATTTCTAATCATATCAAAAAGATCATTCTATTGCAACACTACAATGTATCGAGATTTATAATCATATAGTAAACAGGGGTAAAAACTAGACATGACCATTAAAACAGATAAAAACCCAAATGAATAACCCAGAGTATTCATTTATAGGCTTACAGACTACAAAACTCAAACAACTCAAACAAGACAGATGCCATAGACCCCTGCCATAGACAAACAATCGATCTCAGGCATAGGACAAAAGAGCAGTGGTTAGAATATAGAAATGCAGGCTGAATCTGCTCCCTGCCAGGAGTTTGATCCTGACTGGCTCAAGGTTAACTTAGCATCCTTCTGAAGTCAGTAAAATGAGGAACCAGATTGTTGGATGCAATATGCTGTTTCCATAAACTGCTTAGAAAGTACTGTAAAGCACTATGAAGCACTATGAAGTGTTATTGCTATTTCTAGAACCCTTTGGGACATGCTGTTTAGAAAGTGAGCGTTGCAACAGAAAAGGCATACCTTCAGAATCATAGGATGACAATGTTTAAAGAAGGGACCTAGAGTGCACCCATTCTGCTGAAATATATTGTGCAGGCAGAAAATATTGGAGACAAGTTGTGTCCCAGATATCCAGGCCCTATGCCATACAATGTTTTATAAGTAATAAACTTATTTTAATTTAACTGGAAGTCAAGCAGTAGCCAACGCAGCTTGTGTAGCAGCAGTAGCATATAGGCATACCAAAAGAGATCCCATTACTGCTTGTGCTGCTGCATTTTGAGATGGTCTTTACAGGCAACAATCTAATTGTGAGGTCATCAGGACATGAGTCACTATCAAAAAGGCCTCCTCAAAGGCACAACTGGGATAGATGATGAAGCTGACCAGCACTGGCACCTCTGTTTGAGAAATAGCTGAAAGTTCAGAGAAACCCATAAGTTGTGCACCCGTCTTCAGTGGGGAAGTGCAGCAGCATTCAAGACCAACAATGGTGACTTTTCTTAGCCTGGGGAATCCAAACAGCTACAACCACTCAGTCTTGCTAGGATTGAGCTGAAGTCTATTCCACCCATCTGGAACTGAGTAGCCTCCAGACATTGGGTCTATACCTCAATAGCTTCTCCTATACAGCTCAGGAATTAGAAGCTGGGTATATCTACATTTGTGCAGCTCAGAGCTCGATATCATCAGCATACTGCTGATACTGAATTCTGCACTCAACCATGGTTAAGGCCTGGGACCCCAGATGTGATCTCTTCCCCTGTCAACTCCATTGAAACTGACTTCTGAAGAAAGAGGGGAGCCACTGGGAATAGTGCCACCACCTTATCCTGGCTCTGACAAAGGCTGTCAGCAAGTGATACCAGCCCAAAACAGATATAGATGATCAGAGTTAAGATCCAAATTAAATATCTTATAATTTTAGGAATCCCCCTCATTTTATTATAAGAACATTAACGGCTTTATTCTAGATGTAATAGGAATGGTTTAAACCCAGTTGTTTGTATTTAGAACATTTTCAGTTTATTAGAATCTGAAGGAGGCTGTTTGTATCTTATCCACTAGATGTCAATAAAAAATTTAAATAGTTTTGAAATAGTTTTTTTTAAATGAAGCAGTAGTAATTATCAATTAATTTTGTTCTTTGGAGATCTAAAACTTCCACTTAAGAAAAAAATGATTAATTATATGCCTCTGGATTGGTGTTAATTTACATGAATGTGTTGGGCATTCATATAATTATGTAAATCAGAAGTGGGCAAATTTAAACCCAAAGAGATCAGCTTAGATTTTGTTATTTTATTCAGTCCTCAGCATTATGAGACTTATATAAAATAATGAAAGCTGAAAAGACAATTCCTCAATCTTGAGATAAATACTGTACATACAATTCCAAATTATCAGAGTTATCCGTATTAATAGGGGTTCAAACATAAAATTCCCGGTTATGTAAATTTTGATATCAAACAGTAATGATAGGAAGAAAATGGAAAATGTGCGATTGCAGTAAGTACATTCTAACAATTTTTATAACATAGATGAAACATTGCAGCAAGGGATTTTTCAAGGATCCCTTCTGCCTAGGTTGAAGCATTGGATACGCTTCTCCAACAACTGTACTAGAAGAAATGTATTAAGCATGCAGACTTACAATAGAAGACAGTTTTGAAGTCTAGACAGATATTAGTGGTTAGATATCCCTGACCTTTTCTAAGTGCAGCCACTTCCTGAGATTTTAAGACAGTTATAGAAATCTACTGTGTCCTTCGAGAAAGAGTGTGTCCACCTAAACCAATTTTATCTACTGTGACTATCAGGGAGTCTCAAAGGTTTTGTGATCAGTTGCTTGCAAGTTTTTGGGAGGTACCCAAGTTAGAAACTGAAGCCTTCTGCATTCAAAGCATGTGCTCTGCAGACTTACAAGCAATATTCTCTTCCTTTGGTCAACAACTTCTTTAATAGCTAGAAAATTTTTTTTTCATTATTCCCTATCAATCTGATAAAAAAGAATTTGCTGTAGAAAATAACTGTTTAAGAAAGCCTAATATGAGAAATGTAACACTTTTGTACATTCCTATGTTTGTGAATGGTCATTTGTAGAATTCTTCCTCAAATGATGTGCATATTATTCGTGGTTCCTTTAAATACCAAGGGAAGATGCGAGGAAACTCTTTATACCTAACTAAAGAAATTCCTGTGTTTGAGAAAAGATTGGAGTATTTTTCATTCCCTGCAAAATTTAAGAGATTTACCCACTTTTATTTCTCTGACTCCAAATTTCAATAGAAATTTTTGATAGGCTATTTGTATCTGGCTGTAGTTCAGGAAAAAAAAATGTCTTTAACACTTCTCGCAGTATGTTACTCTCGATCTCCAAAAGGCTCAGGGCATGCACATGTTGCAAAATAATTAAAAAACATACCATGAGAGTAAGACTTAGCAGAAGATATATTCAACCTCCTCTCCCCCAAATTTCAAATGTTAATAATTATAGTCTTGGCAGTGGCATTTTGCTATATTAACAAACATCATGATGCTCTATGAATACAATGCCTAAGGAATTCTATTTGATATAGTAAGATGTGATTTCAAATAAATATGTAGAGTTGAGCTGCAAAAGTGTCACATATTTACTTGTTTTGAGAAAGGATTCACTTTCTTGCATTTCATAACATCTGGGTCTATGGTCACTAAAATAAGATGCAAAAGAGATGGATATTGTATTATAGTTATTCAGTTGTCAAGGGCACTGTCAGACACTAAAATTGCTGTGGCTTTTACTACTCAATAATGTACATAGCCAAGAAATGTGCCAAAAAACTTGATGAATCTCCTGCTGCTTCCTAATTAGTACATCTACAGCTATGGCCTATAATTTTAATGTTAGTGATGATTATGGGAATATTTTCTTGACAAGCCAAGCTTACAATCCCAAACAAGGTTTTATCTGTGTAATAATCTTCTAAAGGATAAATATATTCAGTGTGAGCGGAATTGTTCTGGCTCCTTTAGCTGTAACAGGACAAAAGACTCTGATCACAAAATAAAAATTTTAGATTACAAATATCCGTAGTTAAATCCAATCTGTTGGAGGCTGAAATGTTGTGTGTACATTTGTGTATTCCAGTGAGCGAGAATCTGATCTGATTAAGGATTAGTGGATTTTATAACAGGAAGGAGATTTATTAACAGGAAATACATGATAGCAACACATAGAGATAATCATCTGAATAGATTTTATCTATTTCAAAAAAGAAGTTTGGGAATTTAACTGGCCTTTTTTATTAGTAATTACTCTGCTTATCACAAACAAACAAACAAAGCAAAGCCCATTGTAAATGATAATGCAGTACTTTGAATGCTTAGTAAATAATAATGTAAGTAAGTTATTTACTATTTCCTTAAACTGATTCTCTCACTTTTGTGAATCAAGATCTATGAATTGTAAGGTAAATAGGTAAATTTCTAAAGAACATTTAAAAAGTATTTTAACAAACAGAGTAACTTCAGGAAACAGCTACCAAGATAATGAAAAGATTGCAAATCAAGTCCTGTGAGGAATAAAGTGATTGGGTAAGTTTAGCCTGCAAAAGGTAAGACTAGCAGAAAGGGACATATGACAGCACCACCCATACCTCTAAAGCCAGGGTGTCAAACTGCTGGCCCTCAGGCCGGATGCATTATAAGGATGCCATGCCCACCCCAGCTTCAGCAATGCAAAAAAAGTCACGATACATCAGGACACGTCACATGACGCAGTGAGTTTGACACCTGTGATCTAAAGGAATATCTTATCCAGGAAGCAGTAGATTTCTTATTAAAATCACAAATCTTCTTAAAATCACAAGCTTGAAACTTATAGAGAAAGAAATAAAAGATATCAGAAAAAATTACTTTTACTCTATTCTCAGTCACTCGTGATCTAGTCATTCCTGGATGGACTACTTAACATGGTCTACAAGGGATTGTCCTTAAAGACTAATCAGATGCTTCAGATGATGCAAAATGCAGTAGCTATGTGTGCTCCAAGAACTGAACATATTAATACTATGCTTTGTGAACTGCATTGGCTATCAGTTTGTACCTGGGTCCAATTCCAGATTATGATTATGACCTTTATATATATATAAAGGTCATATATATATATATGTTTCGACGAAGTCTCATTCGTCATCTTCAGGCTGGTGCTTTGGGCTAATCCCCTTGTAAATCAGACTAACCTGAGCACAACAAAGCCCCCACCCAAACAGAACACTCCCCCAGCCAATCAGAGCACAGCCAAGCCCCTAACCAATCAGAACACACCTCCACCCAATCAGAACACAGCCGAGCTCCCAGCCAATCAGTTCAAACCCCCACTGGCAGTTAAAAGGAAGAAACAGCTAAAATCTCACATTGCTCCTAGAAGCAGAAGCCGAAAGCACCAGCCTGAAGATGACGAATGAGACTTCGTCGAAACGTCGCCAAGACACCTCAGATTCTATGCGGGAGAAAACCCGAACAACCAAAGACCTACATACAAACACCCACAAAAACCTCAGAAAACAAATATATATATATATATATATATATATATATATATATATATATATAAAGTATTTTATTAAGTTTTATAAAGGTATGGGGGGAAAGGGTCAGTATAGGTAATGGGGTTCAGGGTAGTGTTCAAGAAGGGATTGGGATGGGGATAGATACAACAATGGGGTTGCCTCCAATGACATTCCAAGAATTAGCAAACAAACTATCGTCTGGGTACAAGTATTCAGTGGGAATAGTTAATATCATAATAAGTAACTGTAGTCAACAAAAATAGCAATAATTATAAAGCATATCAATTAATTAATAAGCATCAATCATCTTAATAAATTACAAAATCAATTTTCATTAACTCATTTTGCTAACCATTGATAAAAATTTTCCCATCTTTTATAATAGACTGAGTCTTCTTTCTCTTTGATCTCTAAAGTTAGTCTATCCATTTCTGCACATTCTAGAAATTTTCCTAATTATAATCTCATCTGGTGGTACATTTTCATTTTTCCAATGCTAGTCTCACAGCTGTCAATATATGTAATATTAAATACTCATTCTCTTTGCCATAATTAGATCCTAGTATTCCTAACAAAAACAATTCTGGCTTAAATTCTATCTGTACTTTAGTCATCTTTTCCAGCCATATATGAATCTTGGACTAAAATTTCTTTGCACTAGGACAGGGGTGTCAAACTCAATTTTCTTGAGGGCTGCATCAGCTTTGCGGTTGCCCTCAGGGGGAGGGTTGGGTATGGTCAGGGTGGGTGCAGCCTACTGGGTGGGAATGGATGGAGTGGGTGTGGCCTACTGGGTGGGTGTGGCCAGCTCTACATTGTTCGTGTCAACGGTGCCTGTGGGGGCCTGGGCAGGAATGGGACAGATCTAAGGGTCTCTGGCAGAAGGGGCTGGGACCAGGGCAAGTGCCAATGCATGGTCCACTGGAGGAGCCTCACTGTTCCTCTCAGGCCACACGGGAGGGCTTATGGAGCTAAAACTGAATGTGTTTCAGCATAGATGGCCACCACAAAATTGTATATTGGCTCCTGGCTGGCCTGTGTCAGCGCCAAGGCAGAGGGGGCCGTTCCCTCACTGTTTCCAGGATGGCTTCGCAGACCACATGAAATCACTTTGCAGGCCATATCCGGCCCCGGACCTTGTATTTGACATGTCTGTACTAGGACATACCCACCGGATATGGTAGTAAGTAGATTAGCATGGTTATGACCTTTAATGCCCCACTGACATGGGGCCAGGTTATTTGAAGGACTGCCTCTCCCCATTTATACCCATCCCATCAGGTCTGGCAGGAGAGACATGCTATAGGTCCCATCAGCCAGGAAGTTTAATTGGGTGGAATCTTAGAGGAAAGCCTTTTTTGTCATGGCCCCTGACCTATGGAACAACATTCTCCCTGAAGTGTAGCTGGTCCTAACTTTGTTTGTCCTCCAGAAGGTCTTCAGAACATAGTTTTGCCAACAAACATAGAAATTCATTGTTAACTGGATTGGCTCCAGTCTTTGAATTGTGCATTATGTACAACACCTCAGATAATACAGAGTTATGTATAACATCAGTATATTTCAGTAATATAGTAAGTAATAGTTACACACTTTAAATTTGTGAATGTAATGCTTGTTCATTGCCCAGTTCTTTTTAAAAGACTTGTTTTGTTTTGTTTCACTGAAGTGTCAGTAAACCAATTAATGATCTGAGATTTCTTTCCATTAGTCTCTGGCAAAATGTGTAGAAGATAATTAAAAAGCAGTTAGATATTTGCTGAGTCATGCAGTCTTCTAATATGCTTTAAGGAAATATAATATTATAGATGCATGAGTAATTCTTTCAGTTGATAGCAGCAATTTAAAGTGGCCTTGTAATTATGCTAATAATACTTGCCTTTATATTTCACATTTTGCTTTGCATAGATGATACTGAATATTTTCATTTGGAACATACTCTTTTCAAATTATATAGTGCAATATATTGAGAGGTTTTTTTAAAAAAAACCAGAAAACTGCATTTGTCTTTCTTCAGTTAAGTAAACTTTGAATTAATTACATTTTGGAAATTCTACTGCAGCTTTCAGAGACCTTTGAAAAGTAAATTTATTATGGATAAAGTAATATGAAGACAATATAATGTTGCCAAAATAGATCAGTAGTTGGTTTCTTCTTCCAAGACACAGTAGCTTGTTTTCTGTTTTCCAGAAGTATTGATTTGGATAAAAATGCATAAAATAAATGACCTCTATATTAGAAATGACTAGTATCAAACTAGGCTATGTCTTTGCTGGCTTTATTATTTCCTATTGTCTTATTTTTCCTAGATGGATGAGTAAGTTTCCATAAATCATTGGGCTGCAACAACAATCATTTTTACTTCTTGGGATGCACTTTGAACCTCTTTTGGGATATAGATATATACTTACAAATAATGATTAGACTAAAGTCTGGAACCTTTCTTTGCAGTTTGCCAATTTATAGGGTTTAATTTTAAAAATTAAAAACTTACTTAAAAAAATTAAGTCAGATGAGACAGAGAGCTGGTATGCATCAAGGAGACCATCAGTGGATAAAAGAGTTCAAAGTGCTTAGTCATTTCATTGATTTTGAAAGAATGACCATATTCAGATCCCTATCTTATAAAGGAAAGGTTTCAATAGAAGCATTTTTCCTGAATACATTTGCCAAAGTAATCTCCACTCTTCTTCAGATTGTCTAGACAATTTAGCTCTAGTTCAGTTACAAAATGTATATTAGAACTCAAACATTGCTGGAAATAGACTTTAATATTAGTGGAAATATCCACCTCTCTCTCAAAATCCTGAGAAAATAAAACACTGCCAAATGGTTGTTTGTTTTGTACCAACTTTGGTATGATGCAAGAACTGTTAACTTTTCTAAATGTTTAATTTATTAGCTCATATACTTATGTATATTTTTTTAACTTGGTAAATGTCTTTGACTGTTAAAAGACTGAGTTCCAGAATTATTGTAATAGGTGGTGCTTTTTAGTTTTCCTGACCTAGGTAAGTAGGGGGGGAGAGAAAGAACAGACTCTTTTTCAGTAATCTCAAAGAATGCAAAATTGTGTTCTTACCCAAAGAATGATGAATTATTTTCATTACATAAGCAATGTGAGTCATTAATGATAATAGAACCCACGGAGGAATATAACAGAAGCTGCCCTCTCTCCCAAAACATGAACTACATCTTACCTAATGGCCCACAGTTAATCCTTGTAATGAAGCTAATAGTCCTAACAATTCTGCAAAGTTCATATAGGTCACTTAGATGATACTGTGACACTCACTTCTTATGGAAAGAAGTGAGAAGTGGTGTACCCCAAGGTTCAGTTTTGGGACCTTTACTTTTTAATTTATTCATCAATGATCTGGATGTAGAAGTTAAAACTTTCTGAGACAACCCAAGAAAGGGATCTTGGGGTTTTGGTAGACAGCTCGATGAAGATGTCAACCCAATGCGCAGCAGCAGTAAAAAAAGCAAATTCCATGCTTGGCATGATTAGGAAGGGAATCGAAAATAAGTCAGCAAGTGTTGTATTGCCTCTGTACAGATCGATGGTGAGACCACACTTGGAGTACTGTGTACAGTTCTGGTCACTGCACCTCAAGAAGGATATAATGGAACTGGAAAAGGTGCAAAAAAGGGCAACCAGAATGATCAAGGAAATGGAGCGCCTCCCTTATGAAACCAGATTGCAACACCTTGGTCTCTTCAGCCTTGAAAGACGGCATTTAAGGGGTGACTTGATCGAAGTGTATAACATCATGCATGGGATAGAAAAGGTGGATAGAGAAAAATTCTTTTCTCTATCACACAATACCAGGACAAGGGGGCACTCCCTAAAGCTCATAGCTAAGAAAGTGAGGACAAATAAAGGGAAATATTTCTTCACCCAGAGGGTCGTTGATTTCTGGAATTCACTTCCAGAAGGGGTCGTGACAGCTGTCAGCCTTGACAGCTTCAAGGCAGGGCTAGATAGATTCATGGATGCCAAGTGTATCAGTGGTTATTAAAACGGATGTCCATGTGCCACCTCTATGTTGGTTGAGGCAGGCAGGATTCCCTTGAGTACCATTTGTTGGGGGTCAAGGGAAAGGGAGGGTTTTGCTTTCTCTTTCTGCTCAAGATCCCCATGTACAATTGGTGGGCCACTGTGTGACACAGAATGCTGGACTCGATGGGCTTTGTCCTGATTCAGCATGGCTCTTCTTATGTTCTTATGTTCATTCCCTCTTCACTGCAGATGCAATGACTCTGTATTCCGGAATATGCAAGATATTGAATAAGTTACCTTGTTCACATGGCATCAAAATGGAAGTTTGTTTAAGACAAATCTTATCTTAATTTCTTCCAGATATAGAAGTTCTGCCAAAAGAATTCCATTATTCCCCTCTTTCAAGATCATCAAAAAAGTTCTCTTTTCACTCAAGTTCTTCAAATATCCCAAATAATACTTTCAATTATAAATAATAAAATGAACAAGCATTTCACAGTTATTATTCTTTTACTCAGCCAACTGCTTTATATTCACATGTCAAAAATTGACATGAAATGACTGGTGGCTTCCTAAGAACCTTGATGGACATAGTATTTAAAATAAAACGAATAGTTCAGTTATCCCATCAATTTGAAATGAAATTTAAAAAATGTGAACCTTTGCAAAAGCTATCCAAACTGAGTATTCAAGGACTTGTTATTGGAGCATTATTATCTGAAAAAGAAGTTGGGCACAAAGCCAAAGAAGTTAATTTTGCAGCAAACCATAAACATTGATAAGATAGCCTTGAACAGAGAAAACAAGTCTGCCTGTAATGAGCCAACAATCTCATCTCTATCAAAGATGAATGGAGCAACTATCAGTGAGAAATTAATTTTGTCAGCTACCAAGAAATACCAAGCATACATTCTCCAAAGACTGAATTATTTAAAACAAGATCTGTTGGGACTATATTTTAATCTGCCTTGCTCAACTCTTCCACATAATTGTTCCTAGAGACATAACACAAAGCATAACTTTCCTAGATTCATAGATAATTTTTAAATATAGAAGCTCCACCAGCACCAGTCAAAGGAATTCTAGATTGTCTACTTTACAGTCTAGTCTATCAGTAACCTTAATTTTTGACATTGTGCATGAAAAGCAGTTTTGAGGAGCCCATGATGAGAAATAATAGCAGATGTCTAAATGAAATCAAATAATAAATTGTTAATAATGTAATGAGTTTTAATCAACCACACATACACATAGGTATAAAACAGAGAGCCCATCCTTAAACTTATAACCCACCATCAATTTTTGGAGAGATTTGAACATTAGCCTTTTTCTTCCAAGAACCAGTTTGAGGAGATAACAGAATCAATTCCATGTAATGAGTCTCAAAAAGAGATGTTCTTAATCTTATGAAATATAGCTGATGACATTAAAAAAGTGAATGACCTCTTTACAACTATTGATATGACTTTCTTACAGGCAAGATGAGAGGACAGAGTAGAGATGGAGAGATATACTATATAACCTTTCACTGTAGACTACCTCCTATTGTAGTGGGCTTCATGTTTACAGTATATCAGTATTTTAATTTTTGCCAAAATATGATCCATCACTACTATTGGTAATGTGTAATTAGTTGGCTGTTGCTATTATCTTGCACATAAAGAATCAGAGGGCTTTTTAATTAAACTATGTCTTTCTATGCTTGTGTAAATTGCTGTCCCAAACAAATGACAAGTAAAACCAATTTGAGGACTGTACCATATATTAGAACTGCTCCTTAAACTTTCCAATGCAAAATTCATCTTGGCAAGAGATTTCAATATATGGTTAAGTCCTAACAACAAAGTACTGACTGCATATATCAGTAAGACTGGTTTGGGATTTAACAAATAAGTCCAAAGAATGCTGATGAAAAGGATGGTATTAACAATGCTGGATGGAGCTTAGCCTGATTAGTTTTCAAATTTGATCTATTTTTTTCAGTGTTTTGATGACAAAATTCCGAAGATTGTGTTCATGTTTGGGAGTATAGCAGCTAGTACAATCATTTGTATGATTACCTACTCCCCTTTTTATGTTACAAATGTTAAGGTACTTTTAGTTTTTTTTTCCCAAGCAGGTAGTGATCATTCTCTTCTCATTGCAAGACTCCTGCTGATAAGCAAGAGAATAAGAATGAAATGGCCAGTGATAATAATTGCCAAAGGACAGTGTATATGGCTTCCCAGTCCATAGCATGGGCTCAGTAGGTGCATCTGCAGGGGGAGTCAATTAAGTCAAAATGGTTGTGGCTGGATAATCAAATCAATTTTTAATGTGTATTGAATGCATGTAAAAAGGCTGAAGGTTTGATCACGTTGTCATGCATACCGTTTTGCTATCTTTGATGCACCTTGTGGAGGTTCCTGGTCTTCAGTATCATATCCATGCATTCATGCATTCGCACATGCACGCATCTCCATAGACATAAATGTATGCAATTTATATAACATAAGTAAAATAGATTAGTTGCATTTCTCATGTTTTCATTGGCTTGTCTAGAATTAAAAGTGTCCCAAATGGAATATTATAGAGAGTAGAGAGGTAGAGTCAAAACTTGCAGTTTGTATATGGGACTTGTAATAAAGTTTTCTCTTTACAGTATAGCAACTGTGTCATTTCTTTTTAATCCCAATCATATGGAATCAACAAGATTTCTAAAACTCTGATAATCGCCATTAAAGTTTGTAGCCCTGACATTCTCCTTTAAAATATGCTAAAGTGAAAGCATTGCTCCTTTATTTGACTAATGAAGCAATTAAACCATGTAACTACTGTTCTTAATTCATCTTCATAATTCCCTGTGTTCTGCTTATTTCATGCTTTCAGTTCAACTCCATAGGGAATATATTTATAAATTTGGTTTATGTGTGAATAATGTTTTTGACCTTTGATCATAGGAAGTGGTTTTGATTTTATGACATGAACTAACATTTTATTTTATAAAACAGAGGGTTCTTTGTCTCAAACATTTTCTGATCTATTCTGTCTCTCTTCTTTTTGAAATAAAAAAAGATAGAGAAGTAATGTGCTCCCATTTCAAAATACCTGTTTGTTAATCCCCAGAACATGAATAATTTAAATTTAAATGGAAGAGAGTTAACCAAGTTCTCACGAAGGTTTTAGTTCAAAATAAAAAGTTTTGAGATTATAGAGAACTTAGAAAATGAAGAAGAAAAAGTTACAGTGGAAGTAAATGATTTTTTTAATGTTATAATTATTTAAATTTTAAAAAAGAAATTTCAAAAGGATTGAGAAAAAAATGAGAATGATAATAATAGATTTTGAGAGGTACAGCATTATAGACAAAATACTGAAATACCAGAAACTTAAAAAGACAATACAATTGTTGATGTATTTTATCTTAAAACATTTGCTAACATTCTTGCCAGGTGAAAACATGCAAATAAACCAAAGAATATGGCAAAGAATAAACTTAGGTTAGATGTGTGGTAGTACTAAAAACCTGCTTCCTTTTCAGGTTTGTAGAACCATTCAGTTTTATGAGAGGCCATATTAGAAGCCACCCCTGCTTGTCTGTCTCTCTCACACGTATCTGTCCCCCAGTAAGAGTTAGAAGTTTGTGAAGAAGTCAGTGCACCAAATAATAGCAATCCTTTGATACTAGGGTCAATTGTAGCTTAACTAGATAAATGGATGATCATAACAGAACAGAACACTTCTTTTTAAGAACATCATTTCAAGCCTTTGCAGTGGCGAAAACAATCCCAGTGATAAGATTGCTCAAATTCAATGAATTTCTCAGCATGCAGTTTAGAATACCTGCTATGTGTCAGCTGCTTGTTTTGGGAAGAGGTTGTTAATGAAAAATGCTGACAAATGGTACTCATTCAAATCATCCTCCTATTTTCTCTTTTGTGCCTGGACTCCTTAATACTTGCTACTACATGGACTACATCCATTGATCTGCTTGTAGTATGTATTCAAATGAAGTATATTTTAAACAATGTGATAATTCTGTCTTATTTAATGTCTTTATTATTGTTATTGATTAAATATTTCAAGACATTAACAGAGCTTTTATCACAACTTGTGTCTTCCAAATGGTTGACTATAACTTGCATTACACTTTCTAAGCATTGCCATGCAAGATAAGGTAATGGGAGTTATAGTCCATTGCTTCTCTTTGAAATTCCTTCCTACTCCCCTACTCCTTAGTTCTCTGCACTCTTTTCAGAGTCTCAACATATTTTTTATATTGTGGTGACCAAAATTGGATGCAAGTGTGGTCTTACCAAAGTTTTGTAAAACAGTACTAATACTTCATGTGATCTTGAGTTTATCCCTCTATTAATACCACCTACAATTGCATTGGCTGTTTTGGCTGCTGCTGCACACTGTTGGCTCATATTTAAGTGATTGTGTACTTGGACTCCAAGATCCCTCTTACAATTTCACCTAGTCTGTACCTGCACAGTTGGTTTTACCTGCCTAAGTGTAAAACCTTACTGTTATCTATGCTGAATATCATTTTGTTAGATAGGTCCCAGTGTTCACATGATTAATGTGATTAGAAAAGGAGATATGCAACTTAGTATACTTTTAAAAACACTGACTAACTATCTGGAGCACTTATGGGTAGTCTCTGGCCCTCTCCTAAAACCAAAGAGATCTAAAGAGCTGGTCTACTCACTAAATTTTTGTTCTTCACCAAGGTCATCATGTCTATTTTTCATGGAGCCGTTTTCAGTCCATCATTTCTTCCTTCAGAAGCTTATTGTTCTAGGCATCTTTATGAGAACTTGGAAATACTGTTATCTTAAATCCTGGGTAACAGATATCTCTATAGATTCAAAGTTATGTGCATGTATATGTATATATGCATGTACACTACATATACATATACACATACACATACACATACTGTACATATTCATATTATGTACATATACATATGCATTGTATATGTATATGTATATGTATATCTATATGTATATGTATGTGTATGTGTATGTGTATGTGTATGTGTACGTGTACGTGTACGTGTACGTGTACGTGTACGTGTACGTGTACGTGTACGTGTATATGTATATATGTATATGTATATATGTATATGTGTATATATATAAATATATATATATATAAATTTGTTTTCTGAGGTTTTCACGGGTGTTTGTATGTACGTCTCTGGTAATTCGGGTGGAAGAGGCAAATTTTACACGGGAGAAAACCCGAATTACCAGAGACCTACAGAGCTGTGCTCTGATTGGCTGGGGGAGTGTTCTGTTTGGGTGGGGGCTTTGTTGTGCTCAGGTTAGTCTGAGTTGCAGGGGGATTTGAAATGGTGAGCTGTGTTTCTGTTGTTTGACTTTGCATTCATGGTCATGCCTCATCTTCATGGTGGGTGTCAGTTTGCTTCATGTATGGATTGGAGGGGTTTAAAGTGGCTAATGATGCAGCTGTGGTCTGGCTTCTGGTTTGTGGTTGTGCCTCATCATCTGTGTGGGCTTGGGTTTGCTTTTTGCGTGGATGTGTGTTGGTGACATCCTGTGTGGTTTTCGTGAGTGTGGGTCTGGTGTCGTTCTTTGTGTTAGGGACTCATTTGTCAATAAAGGCAGGTTTCCAAATGGCTGGTAGGCGGGAGGTATCATCTCGTTTATTCATGCTGGATGGGCGTTTTTCTATCTCGATGGCTTCTCTGATTATTCTGTTATTAAAGTGTTCAGTTTTGGCGATAGTTCTAGACCAGAACAACAACACAGCTCACCATTGCAAATCCCCCCTGCAACTCAGACTAACCTGAGCACAACAAAGTCCCCACCCAAACAGAACACTCCCCCATCCAATCAGACCATAGCCAACTCCCCATCCAATCAGAGCACAACCAAGCCCCTAACCAATCAGAACACACCTCCACCCAATCAGAACACAGCCAAGCTCCGATCCAATCAGTTCATGCCCCCACTGGCAGTTAAAAGGAAGAAACAGTTACGATTACACATTGCTCCTAGAAGCACGAAGCCGAAAGCACCAGCATATGTAGGTCTTTGGTTCTTCGGGTTTTCTCCCACGTAGAATTTGAAGTGTCTTGGTGACGTTTCAACGAAGTCCCATTCGTCATCTTCAGGCTGGTGCTTTCAGCTTCGTGCTTATAGGAGCAATGTGTGATCGTAGCTGTTTCTTCCTTTTAACTGCCAGTGGGGGTTTGAACTGATTGGCTGGGAGCTTGGCTATGTTCTGATTGAGCACAACAAAGCCCCCACCCAAACAGAACACTCCCCCAGCGAATCAGAACACAGCCAACCCCCCAGCCAATCAGAGCACAGCCAAGCCCCTAACCAATCAGAACACACCTCCACCCAATCAGAACATAGCCAAGCTCCCAGCCAATCAGTTCAAACCCCCACTGGCAGTTAAAAGGAAGAAACAGTTACGATTACACATTGCTCCTAGAAGCACGAAGCCGAAAGCACCAGCATATGTAGGTCTTTGGTTCTTCGGGTTTTCTCCCACGTAGAATTTCCCTGGTCCAACACCTTAAAGCCACAGGACATGAAATTGATTTCAAAAAGACCAGAACTATTGCCAAAACTGAACACTTCAATAACAGAATAATCAGAGAAGCCATTGAGATAGAAAAACGCCCTCACAGCATGAACAAACGAGATGATACCTCCTGCCTACCAGCCATTTGGAAACCCGCCCTTATTGACAAACGAGTCCATAACACAAAGAATGACACCAGACCAACACTCACAAAAACCACACAGGATGTCACCACCACACATCCACGCAAAAAGCAAACACAAACCCACACCGATGATGAGGCACGACCACAAACCAGAAGCCAGACCACAGCTGCATCATTAGCCACCTTAAACCCCTCCAATCCATACATGAAGCAAACTGACACCCACCATGAAGATGAGGCACAACCAAGAACGCGAAGCCAAACAGCTATGCAGCTCACCATTTCTAATCACCCTGTAACTCAGACTAACTTGAACACAACAAAGCCCCCACCCAAACAGAACACTCCCCCAGCCAATCAGAGTACAGCCAATCCCCCATCCAATCAGAGCACAGCCAAGCCCCTAACCAATCAGAACACACCTCCACCCAATCAGAACACAGCCGAGCTCCCAGCCAATCAGTTCAAACCCCCACTGGCAGTTAAAAGGAAGAAACAGTTACAATCACACATTGCTCCTAGAAGCACGAAGCCGAAAGCACCAGCCTGAAGATGACGAATGGGACTTCGTCGAAACGTCGCCAAGACACTTCAAATTCTACGTGGGAGAAAACCCGAAGAACCAAAGACCTACATATATATGTGTGTGTGTGTGCATACGTGTTGAATATTTTGTGACATTTGAAGCAACATAATGAAAAACAGGCCATATTGATTTTCTTCAATATAGAAAAGACCTTTAACAACTTGAACTGTGCTTTCTTATTCAAAGTTTTGGAAGATATGAACTTTGGAGAAACAGAGCTTTATAAAATAGGCAAGATACAGAAAGGAACAAAACAGGGATGTCCACTATCTCCTCTGTTGTTTATTTTGGCTCCTGAAATACTGAAAAGAAATATAAGACAAGATGAGTAGATTGTGGAAATACAGTTTTAAAAATAAACTTACAAGTTAAGGGCTTTTGCAGATAATACAGTGTTGGTTTTGGAAGAAATGTTAAAGGGAATTGAAATATTAATAGGAAAACTAAAAGAATTTAAAATGATGTATCAGGTATATGTCACCAGAGAAACTGTCTAGAATGTATAAAGACACTTCACATTTATGCTGGAAATATTAACAACAATAAGGGACATTTTATAATGCTTGGAAGACATGTAAAAAAAACTAGAGTATTTTAGATTCAAATAAACATACTGATTCAGACGATTTTAAAAATCAGTTTAATTGCTGGAAAGAAAGTCATGGAACTTTGTTTGTCTACATGTTAATTGCAGCAAGATTGCTGTATATGCAAAGATACAAAGATTTGCAACTACCCACATTAGAGGAATGATTAGTGAAGATGATTAAACTTGCTGAGATGGTGATATTGACTTCTTTGACAAAAGACAGTATCTACATTTATTGTTGACTGGAAACCACTTTTGGACTTTTTGCATAAAACAGAAAAAAGTGAGCTTATGATTTATGATTTTGATGATCAAACAGGAGATATAATAGAAAGAAGCGAATCAAGTTGTGAACTTAGAGTAAAAAGCAAATTTATCATTGTATTTATCACTGTTGAAAAGAAGATGGAAAGCTGCTTCTTTTCCTTTCTGTTCCATTTTTCCCTTTTTTTCTTTCTTTAACTTTTATATTTCTTTCTGATTTTTTTTATTTTATATTAATTTGTATATGTTTTAGCTTCCTTTTTAATAAAATTACATTAAAACATACATCACTTATATGAAAGGCCACCGCAAAAAGGGATATATGCATCATGAAATCATTATGAAGTTTAAATATTTTCAACCACAAGCATCATATCTGAAAATTATTGCATTATTTTTTAAAAATAGCATAATACATAGCTCCATGGGACTTCTCTGTTCTTTGTAATATGCTAGACAGCATAGCAACCAAATGTTTCAAGTATAAATTAAATGAAGTATTGTCTTTTCTTTGTTTCTCATTTTGCTGTAAGTCTATTTTTTAAAAAAAAAATATCAGCTATTTTAGACTGTAACTTATTATGCTTGGGACTTATTAAGTTCCAGTGATAGGCTTTGATTCAAAGCTAATTATAGTAATTAAGTCATTGCCTACACGATTTCAGCAGTGCAGATTGCAGTACTTATTCTTGACATTGCTCAGAATATATGGTCTCAAAGGCCTTTTCCATCAATTCCACTTTCAATCACTTTCGCTGTAAACTTTGGGAATTTCATTTATAAATTTACTCCTACAGAGTTGCATATGGCTTGTACCAAATCCACCTCCAAAGGAATGGAGTATGGGAATAATTAAGGTAATTTGTTAACATCTGGCCCTTGGAGAGCCTCTAGGAAGAGAAAGGAGAAGATAGGGAGATGAGATAAATGACAGGGCTGCTCCTCCCATCCCAGCTGTCTGAGGAATATCTCTTTACACTAAAGCTTGTAAACATGGTGCAATATGTAAAGCCCACCCAAATTAAAAATAATAAAAATTGGAGGGTTCCTAACCATAAGAGAAAGACATGTTTTAAACAATGCTATCAGCGCAATGGTGTCCTCATAGTGATTAGACACCTTATAATGAAAACTTTATTAGTGTATGGCCAAAATGTTCATTAACGTATTTACTTCTATCTTTAATTCTTTTATAACTATATCTATTGACAAATTTATCAACTGCTTTGGTCAAGACTAGAGCAGATAGTGTGAAAACAATACCCAGAACTAATGCAATAATAATGGCAATATACAATAGCATATAATCAGAATTATAATATAAGATTGTTCTAAAAACATGATTAATATATTATTCCTGGCACTGGAATTTCTACAGTACATAAATCCCAAAATCCTACTGGAATAGTTAACTTTTCACAAGCTTCCTGAAGATCAGGAGAATCAAGATTTTCTTGCCTCACATGTATCAAAGCTTCTGGTATTTTACATTAAATATCTTAAATCACATTTTTTTTTAAAAAAAAAAGTTCAGCAATTAACTATTGAACCCTTGAGAAGTGGTTTGAAAGGTTTGAGTCTTTCACTTCACAATCCAAAACAACTCATCTAAATATGCGTTTGAAGATACAACATTGAAAAGAAAAAAAAGGAGGAAAAAAAGGTATTCTGCATGCTACAAATGCCGTAACACATAAAGACTTCAAATGGAGTTTATGCTTTGCCATATTAGATTTTAATCAAGTCTGCCTCTAGCTGCCCACTAGCTAGCTAAACTGCTACTTTAGCTCTTCCAGTTCATTCATAGGGCCTTCTGAAGCAGATGGAGAGACTGATTAGGGGCAATTGTTTGAATCATTCTCTGTTCCAGGTTAGATTGTTACCAAGGCCAGTTAGAATCCAATACGTTCCAATAGCTGAGCCAGTCACATTGGTATTTCCAATGGTTTTGTGTCACAGTTCTGGTTTTTTTTTTTAGATGTAAAATGCCACAATTCACTTCAATGCAAGAAAAAAAAGGTATGCTTTCCTGCCTGCTTAATCCTGTCAATTCCAGAACAAGTGCAAGGATGTAGAAGAAAGTTTCCTTTAAACTTGAACCAAATCAGAATTTACCTACTTCCACTCTAGATTTGTAGAAAACAGAGAGATGTTTCCCTGATATTATAGGAAAATATATGGAATTATCCATAGAGGCACAATACAGAGACTAATAGAAGGACCTAGTTCCTTATACAGTGCACAGTTAAACTATAGAATTCTCTATAACTTGATGTGTAATGACCACATTTTAAAAGGTTTTAAATAGGGCATGCATAAATTAATGGAGGATAAAGTCGTTAGAGGTTATAGTCCACCAGTTACAGGCAGTATACTTTAAATACCAGCTTCTGGACGACAACAATGGAGAAGAGCTATCATTCTCTATCCTGGTTGTGAGTATCTCAGATGCAGATAATTGGGTACTGTATACTGTAACGTAGACTGCTGACACACTTTGGTCTAGCCTACTAAAGCACAGAGATTTTATGAAGCTTTTTTCTTTTTATTAACAACATTACAGTCTTAAAAGATTTTAAAGGCCTGTTATGACATGTGGAAAACTGCTTTGGCATTGCTTTTCTGATGATCAAAAGTTTTGCTTTAGTATTTTCTTTCTGAATTATATCCACTTTAGTATTCTTCAGCAATTTAGAAGAACTTTGAAGTTTTCAGCTAAAGAAGTCTGCTTGATTTCACCAAGCATTCTTAAACCATGTTAACTTTATATCTGTCCATTTATCATTGTTCTGCACTTAATTCTCTTTTTTCAATTACTTTGGTTTCTCTATTGTCAAAATATAATAAATTACTAGCTATACTGAGTAGATGCTGCCTCCTCTTATCACTTAACAATCTGTCACATTTTTGTAATCTTTTTGTAACACATTTTTGTAATCTTCAAAAAACTCAGTCTAACATTTTCTTTTCCTTATATAGATTATTAAATACCAGTCTGTTTTAAAAATATAATGGTACTTACAAGATTGTCCATAAAATTCTATTTTCTAAAAAGTAGGTCAAAATAAACCAAAACAGTAGAAGAGTTCACTTTGAAAATGAGCAGGACATATTATTGCAGGAAATGTAAAATTTGTATAATCCCTCTGCTAGTTTGAAAGCAACTCAAGATGATATTTTTCCATCATGTCAGCAGTGTTGGTAAGCTGAACTAATTTATTTTCAGTGCAGTTGAAATCACAATAAAAATTATTTTTATTTTAGAAGCAGGAAGAGAAGATGTTATGGCTTTATTTATCCATTGGAGGGAACTCTTACATTGATTTTCTGTTCCTGGCTTCAGATCGTACTAGCAATTCTTAATAGCTGAGACAAAATGTGCAAGCAAGTAATTTGCAACAGTTTTGCTAATTTGCCCTTCTCATCAGGATTGGCTGTATATCAGATACCTTCCTTCCTTCCTTCCTTCCTTCCTTCCTTCCTTCCTCCCTCCCTCCCTCCCTCCCTCCCTCCCTCCCTCCCTTCCCTTCCTTTCCCTTTTTTCCTTTTCATTTAATTGTGTGCAGATTTATTCTAAATATTGTCTGTAGAAGGAGGCATCACATGTTAGAAAGTAGTACAGGGGTGTCAAACTGCCAGCCCGCAGACTGGTTTCATCATACCGAAGCCATGCCCACTCCATTGGCAGCAATGCAAAAAGAGTCATGATATGTTACATGATGTGGTGAGTTTGACACCAGTGCTATAAATAATAAAGCAATATACAGAGTCTGAATCACATGGATATAGAAGTACATGAAATTCAATACAACCATATGTATGCATATCTGGAGCAAACTGGTGCATCCAGCGAGGATTCTTTGACAGGTGAAAAATGTTTCACTTGTGTGATATGCCAGAGCTGCAATTTAGTCTCTGCCATGGATCATGTCTCATGTAAACTTGAGGTTTCCTCTAGATTTAAAAGACTAGGTTTAAAAGACTAGAGATGATAAACAAAAGTTTGTGTGACATCTTGGAGCTCCAGTGTCATCCAGAGCAGAAAATACTGGGCCAGCAAGTCAGACAGGTATTCATCAGATATAAAGAAAAGTTCTTTCTATTTATATATTTCCCAGTTCTCATAATGTACCATTAAATGAAAAGTCTGGCAAAGGGCATTACCATATGAGAATTTACTACTAGGTTAAAGCTAATTACAGACACCTATTCTCACAGTATTTGATAAGCTGAACTAAGCTTTTGCGATTTTACTTTTATTCCAGCAAAGCTCCTAAAAGTTATAAGAAACCTAAATTTTCATAGGCAGATTTTCTTACTTAATTACCTAATATTTTTATTACTGGAAGCTAAACCAGTCCCTACCTCTTCCATGTACAGATGAGAACCATGAACCTTTTCATTTTCATTATTTTTTTCATTTAATATGAATAGTAATAAAAATGCAAATTTGATAAGTTCCCCTTTCATCCCTTCTTCATAAGATTACTTATGAAGATGTTGAACAGCACTTGGTCCAAGATAGAACTTTGGGGTATCCTGTTGCACGTTTCCCTCCATACACTGTAGATGTAGTTCCATGGAGAACTACCTGTTGAGTGTGGTTGGTCAGCCAATTGTAAGCCTATTTGGGGGTGGATAGATATTTTTCTATCAAGTAGTAGGCTGGCAGCTACTTTATCAAATGCATTACTGAAGTCCATATTATGTCCAGAAGATTTCCCTTATCCACTAATTTAATCATTTTAATCAAAGAAGATAATAAGGTTTGTCTGGCATGATCTGCTTTAATAATGTTGGGTTCTAATAATTGCTTTGCTTTTTTGCGGTGTTTATACATGAGTTGCTTGATTATCTTTTCCAAGATTTCATAGCTATTGGTGTCAGGTTGATTGGCCTATAGTTTCCTGGATTGGAACCACATTAGCTCTTTTCCAGTGTTCTGGTAGTTCCTTTGTGCTACAAGAGTCTTGACAGATTACATTCAGCGGCTCTGGGATCACGTCTGCCAGCTCCTTCAGACTCTTGGCATGTACAGGTAAACCATCTGGTCCAGGTGTCCAGAGTGTATAGTATTCTCTTACTAATTCCTTGCCTATTTTGGCTTGCATACCTGGTTTATCTCCCTCAGTGCTAGTTTTGATATGTTGTTATATTTCTTCCTTTTCCAAAGATAAATGCAAAGAAAGAATTAAGCAGTTCTTCCTTCTCTCTGCTGCCTGTCACCTTCTTGCCATCTGCTCCCATTAGTTGACTTATCATTTTCTTGTTCCTAACATACTGAAAAAAATTATTATTATTATTGGTATTAATTGCCGGTCTTAGATCATTTGGGGCCTAACTTTCCTGACTTGTTCCTTGCTGATTCAGGCTATTTGTCAGTATTCTGATTTAGTTATGTGACCCTCTTTCCACTTTTTTATACTTGTCCTTTTTGCCCCTTAATTTATTAGAAAGTTCTTAGTGCAAACTTGCTGGTCTCATGTAGTATCTTTGTTTTGCATGAGGCTTTATTGTATAATTTCAGCGTTCCCCAAGCATCTTGAACTGTTTTTCCTTTTAGGATTTCCACCCATGGAATCTTTTTTTTTTTAATAAAAATTTTTTTTATTAAAACAATCAACATTGAACATAAAAACATATTATGCAGTAATCATCATGGCACCTGATATACAATGCTATGCATTAGTCTTTGAAAACGTCTGAGTTAGTAAGCCTTTTTCCCACTCCTCGGGTCTAGCCTCAACTATACTCCTGTTACACTTTGTTTGATTGGTGTTTCTCTTATCTGGTTCAATATTAATGTGATCAACATTAAACATAAGATCCTATTGCTAAGCAATCATCCTAGAACATAGCATACAACATTAGGTATTAATCTTTGTAAACATCTGTTTTAGTAAACGTTTTTCCCTCCCCCCTTCCATCTTATAATCTAAGATAGTACTTTGACTTTGTTCAATTATTTGTACTTGTTTTATGTTGAATTCTGTTGGATTAAAGTCTTCATCCTGATTCATCCAAGCCAGGAATAAATAAGCAACATGACAACTGCTTTGGGAAGAAGGTTACAGTTTATTGAAGAGGCAGAAAGATGATTCTTGCAGGAAAGAGCAGAGGGAAGAGGAGGGCTGAGCACATAGGCTAGGGGTTTTTATACACCTTCTAGCCTTTTGCTTGGAATAGTTTCCTGTTACTGGCATGAACTTTGAGGCTATTTCTGAGTATTTTTCTAGGCCTTGATATCTGTGGTTTAATCCTATTATCATATCCTGCTTCCCTGGTGATGGGGCTAATGACTCCTAGAGTTTGGGTGGGGTATGCAGATTGTCTCTTTGTCTTCTTGAGTTCTTTCTGATGGTTTTACATCTGCATTTGTATAGGGCTGGCTACTGCTTGGGGCAAAGAGATGAGGCCAGGGTTGGTTTTTGGTTTTAAAAATCCTTTTGAGGAAAAATATATTTTTCTGCCCTTTTAATATTTCCTTCTCTGGGCTATTCCAATGTGACATTGTCACTCTCCCCCAAATTTTCTAAAACCAATGTTTCTTCAACCATTTCATCCCTATTAGTAAGAATTAAGTCCATTATAGGTGTTTCTCCTCTATCTTTTGTATAACAAAGTTGTTAACTTAGTATGTCAAGAACCTGGTTGATCTCCCACTTGCTGCAAAGTTTGTTTCCCAGATGATATCAGTGGAGTTAATCCCTCGTTACTAAAGTGTTGTGTTTCCTGCAAACTTCAACCAACTGATTAGTAAAGAGTTCATCTATTTCAGCGGTTCTCAACCTTGGGTCGTGACCCCATTTGGGGTTGCACGACCATTTCGCAGGGGTCACCGGACACCGCGGGCCGCCATTTTGTTTTTTTATTATTATTTTATATTTTTTTTATTTTTTTTTTGGCGCGCACGCGCGCCGCGCATGTGCAGATCCGCCCGTCGCGCCGAAAAAAAAATAAAAAACAAAAAAAACAAAAAAACAAAAAAAATGGCGGCCGCGACAGGCGGATCCGTGCATGCGCTGCACGCATGATGGGCTGATCCGTGCATGTGCAGATCCGCCCGTCGCGGCCGCCATTTTGTGTTTTTTTGGGGGGATTTTTTTACATTTTTTTTTAAAAAAATTTCGGCGCATGCAGGCGCACGCACGCACACCCGGATCAGGGTCACGGCGCACATGGGCGGGGCAAGTGGGGTCTCAACCTGAGAAAGGTTGAGAACCACTGATCTATTTCCACCTTTTGACTGGATGGCTTGTAGTATACCCCATAGCAAAATTATTATTTTTCAAGAGGGCTTTCATTCTTGGCACTTTGCATTTCTGTAGAGGTATAGTAATTCCTTACATACAAAGCAACCCACTGTTTTTGAACAATTTGTATCCTATTATATATCATTGTATTGTATTGCATTGCATTGCATTGCATTGCATTTATTATATTACATCTTCTTTTTCTAATATATTGAAAGAAACTTTTTTGTTATTTTTGGCATGAAAGAAACAACAGTTATATATACACATAAATAATTTATTCAAAAATCTAGAGCAGTTTGATACATTTCAGTATTTCAAGAGCATGCATACTACAGGTGGGAAAATGGAGGAAAAAGTTTAAAGGCATGCATACCTTTATGTAGTCATACGTCTGTTACAGGAAATGAATGTTGAAAAAAATGAAAATGCTTTCTATAAGAACTACCTCTGTCTACCTGGAAATGAAAGTGTGTTATGGTATGTTAAGGTAAAATGTGTGTTAAGGTAAAATGAAACACAGTAGGAATGAAGAAGAAATAGGGTCAAAAATAAAAGGTTGCTAAATGAATATGGACTGCATACCAAACTGAATGACCATTATGAAAGAAGAACATTGAAATGGTTTGGTTATGCAGCATATGACAGTTCTGAAGTAGTGCTGCTCCCAACTGCTCCTGAAACTGACTTTAAGAATTCTAATCTGAATTACAATGGGTTGACAAGGGGATAGATGGTTCTGGGTTTGATCTATGACCAGGATATGATCTAGCAGGTCACCCTTTTGTATTTTTGTCTTCCATCCGTGCTTCTTTACTGGCCCTGTACAAATACATCCTTTTAGGGATTGTACCCTCCTCACTAATCTTCATTCTTTTCATTTGCTTTTGCAGATGTTTGCTTGCATAAATGCTTTCTAATCCAATTTTCATATTCTTTCTTTTGGCTCTAATATAGATCTTTTCTTTTCTTATTCCCCCCTACATCTTCTATTCCATTACATTAATGCCACAATAACCAGGAAAACGGTAAGTTGTTCTTTTCTTGCTATATTTCATTGCAGGCCCACAGAAATTTTGTAGCGTGGAAGACCTGATCAGAAAATCAAACTACCCAGCTGATTTTGGGAGGGGTGGGCCTAATAGAACCCCTCCCCCTACTTAAGGGCCTGCACAGATGGCCTGTCTCTGACAAGGTGAAGCCAATGGGGGAGGGGGAATATGATCCACGGTACCAATATACTGGTTCCTTACTGCTGCCTGGCTTGTTCCACAGCCTCATGGCAGCGACATTGGGTGTGACACATGAGGCGGCAAATGGCCGGTTTCGATGTGATGTGGCCGTTTGCCACAGGCCATGACCATTTGTCGCTTTGCGCATCATGCCCAATGTCACTGCCAAGCCTACCATATGTTAACTCTAACCCCCACTGCCCTCCAACCCTAATGGGAGATGAAAAACTCTGGGGGGGGGAACAGAAAAACTTGGATGGGGAAAAATGGTTTCCCAACTGCTTTGGAAACAAACAGGAAAAACCATTTTTTGCCCAACCATATTTTTCCGGTTTTTTCCCCCCAGGGCCTCCCATCTCCTGTTAGGATTGGAGGGCAGTGGAGGTTAGAGTTAACATATGGTAGGCCTGGCTACGGCCTCGCAAGGGTCAGATGGGGGGAATCTGCCAGGTCTCATGGCCACACCATTGGCAAGTGCAATGCGGCTCAGCCAAAAGCAGTTGCGGAACAAGTGGGGTAGGTTCCCCCCTCACCTGCCCATTTGCAGCTCTGCCTACAGAGCCACCAAAGCAGGAGGGGGAGCGCCGGGGGCTCAGGGAGGTAGGGTGGTGAATTCTACCCAGGAATTGCATTTCTTTCCTTATGTTGTGATTTCTCACCAGCCAGTGGATCTGGCAGCTGACTCTGAGGAATCAGATGAGGAGGAGGGGCCTAGAGAGACATTAGAGTCAGAGGAAGGCTCTGAGGAGCTCCAAGACTTACAGTCGGATGAGGAGCTAGGCCCCTCTACTCGCGCACAGGCTGAGACACAGCTGTGCTGGGAGCCTGAGTTGGACAGTGATGAAGAACAGTTGGGACAAATCATGGCTATACGAATGCACAGGAAAGAGAAGCGAGTAGGACAAAGGAATGCAATGGGGTGGCTCCAAAGGCATTAGAAACCCACGCCTTGGCTGAATTATAAAAGGGAAGGTGTGGGAGGTGCTGGTTGCTGAAGGCAACCATTCATGTTGAGGGTCAAGTTTTTGTGGACTGTGTTTGTTTGCCTTAGACATTGACTCAGGTCTGTGAGAATAAAAGGGGTTGGTTTTTTCTTGAGTTCCTGCCTGTTTCTTGGAAGAGGGGTTTCTCCTTGTGATCATAACAAGGACTCACGTAGGCTGGGACAGAACACCTTACCTGACTTCCAGTCCCGTGCTCTTTCTCCTTCACAATCTGCTGCCACCAAGTGCAGGGAAACAAAAAAAGGTTTTTTTGGGGGGAGGTCAATTAATAAATCAATTCCAACTTCTCATGAAAAAAAGACCTTGCAAAGTTGGAATTGGTTGACCCTTTCCCCCCCCAAAAAAACTTATTTTGTTTCCCTGCACACAGCGGCATCAGATCACAAAAGAAAAACAGCACAAGGCTGGGAGTCAGGTAAGCAAAGAAAGGCAATTTCTCGGGGGAGTGAGGATTTCTTTCCTTACCTGCCCCACATGTTCTGAGGCTGCTTTTGGCCGAGCCACGTTAAACTCACTAATGGCCTGCCTACCCTCCCCGAGCCTCCGACGCTCCACCTGCTGCTTTGGTTGGCCTGGCGGGTCGCACCTCGGTGCCCTTCCTGGCCTGGCATGGGAAGGCCATGCACCCCACACTCCCACCACTGCGCAGGTAAAGTTACCATGCCCACCCCCACCTCTCCCAAGCATTTTTTTATTAACCTGCCTTTCAGCTACATTGCGTTTCTCTGTTTGCTTCTCAGCCTTCACCATGTGTTTGTGGGACTACTGGTAAAAAAAAAGTTCAATCAGATTTTCTAACTTGAGATCTCGCGAGAAGTTAGAAAGTCTGATTGAACTTTTTTTTTTTACCGGTAGTCCCACAAACACGCAGTGAAGTCTGAGAAGCAAATGGAGAAACACAATGCAGCTGAAAGGCAGGTTAGTAAAAAAAAACAACACTTGGGGAAGACGAGAGTATCTGGGTGGGGGCAGGTGAGGCAACCTTACCCTGCGTGGCTTTGGCAGGTATCTGGCAGGTGGAGGGAGGCAATTGGTCTACCAACATGCTCTCACCGCTGTGTTGCTTCTCCACCCAATGCACAGGCCCCGCCCCACTCCCGTGTACTTGCAGCCTACTGGTGCTGGTACCAGCAAAAAGTAAGCCTTCCCTGAAAGTAAAACCTAATGCTTACTTCAGAGCCCAAAAGAAAGTAAGACAGTATCTTACTTTCAGGAAAACACAGTAGCTCTTCTGAAGCAGAGCTTGGTGTACAATATATATATAATAGACTGGAATGGGTGTCATCATCTGTTTCTGCACTCAAAAAACTATGGGTGGCTGGAACTGGTGAGGGAGCAAATAGAAAAGAGTGGGATTGCCCTTAAGAGAATGGAAAAGAATCAAATTATAAGGCAAAAGGAAAGAACAAAAAGTCATGGCTGGATAGAATTGATGAGTTCCTTAAAAAGAACGATGTGAGCAATTTAAAGAACAAAATGTAATATATGGTTGCAGTTGCATTAAATTAGAAGAGAAGACTTCATAAGAGACCCACTACAACCCATTTGCTTCAGGGCATATTATGACCTTGAGTTGAATTTGTTTGGCTGGAGGAAATTTAGTTTCTCTCAGGCAAATAATTACATAACCATTCTTCATTCAGAAACCTACAAGAGAAGAAGACATCATTCCAACCACAAAAATTGGCCTCTTTCCTTATATTTCAAATGCAAATGAAGAGCTTCAGGAGTTAAATTAACGAATAAATGTTTTTATCTTCTTCCATGTTTGCATTTTCTTGTTTTCTATTTATATAATGCATCCTCTATCTTCTGCTGGCTCCATTCTCCAACTTTAATTTCTTACTATTATACAGAGGGTCTGTTATATTAATTTCCATTAAGCTTCAATGAAAAGAAGGCTATTTGTTGAGCTGAGATATTGTCACGGAGCAGTGTGTTCTTGGGAGTGAAGCTGAAGGCTGAATGATGCAATTGGAAAACTCATATTATTATAAATCTCATTACTGTGAGCGCTAAAGAAGCAATCTTTTCTCCTATTCAAGTTAAACCAGAAAATTGAGGTTTAAAAAATCATAAACTTGCATAGTAGTAGAATAGATGAGAGGAGTCTTTGAGCAGTTTATTAAAACAACTGAAAGATTAATCAGCTTACAGAATGTCATTTTTAGCTAGTGCTGAGCCAACCGCCCCTCCACTTTTCCTATTTCCTTTCAATTTGATGAAAAATAAATGCTGTTTTTAAATATTTCACTGAAGTTCTCATGGGAGAGATATAAGTTAGCTTAATTCTAGGATGGCCATGGATATGCATGTGAATATTACACCTTGTATTGCACAATATTATACCTTGTATTGCATAATTTTCAGTTGGTTCAATGTCCCCCTCTCTTTGTCTCTGCCCCCATGTGTGTGTTTGTGTGTGTGTGTGTGTGCGCATGCGCGCACGTGCATGCATTTCTGATGGTTCCATTCAATTCTAAAGGAAACTTCAGCTTTAAATTCCATGTAGTCAGAGCCATTACATTTCAGAGCCAGAACAAGAAACAGCCATGGTAGTTGCAGTATTTTTTTAAAAAAAGATATGTACATCCCCTCCAACTAAAAATATCCAACAGTACACATTCACAATAATTGGGCATGATAAATAACACAATCAAAGAACATTTGAAATTCTTAAATAAAACCAAAGAGTCCTGGGAGAGAAATAAACTAGACTATTTCAGAGGGACAGTGAACTTTTGAGATTTTGGTACACATTTACTTTTGGTAGTTGCTTCAGTCAAGCACTTTGCTGCTGAAGGCAAAGAAGCAAATGGCAGAGCTCTTACTCGGGGAGGGACAACTTTTTTGCATATAATATCCCTTTTACTTACTTTTTGGCATCCAAGGAGCTAGCAAGGATGGTAATATAATTATAGAAAAGAATGGGCAGGTCCTCAGTTTTTTAGATGATGATGACTTGAGAGGCATAAGGAGTAGGCTTGTAGGGGTTTGTTTGCTTCACACAATATTTTTGTGTCCGTCCAGCTGCAGAGGTAAGAGAGTTAGACTGAAGATTTTCCAATTTTCCCACTGAATGTTGGCAGAAAGATAGTATCTAGAGACACCTCTGCAAAGAAGACCTGGGGGACATAAGCAGAAGACTGAAAGGGCAGATGATGCAGAAATGTCACCACATTTAGTGATAGATGATTGGTGATAGTTGAATGATAGAGATGATAGATAGATAGGTAGTGTTGTGAGTGTCTCTGGTTACTTCTCAGATGATGACACAGCACCGGCAGGCCCTTCTGGGTGTTTTCCCCTCCCGGCAGCTGAGCCAGATAACGAGGAGCTTGGTATGCATGCTGAGTCAGAGGAGGATGACTCAGATGTGGAACAGGAAGCTAATTGGATTGATCCAAGATACCGACGGGCTGATAGGCGAAGGGGTCAGTTGGGTGGAAGACGGACGTGATGTGTGGGAGGCTATATTAGCAGGGAAACGGAAGCCTCAGCCTTAGTCACGAGCAACGTTTACCCAAGGAGTGACCTGGGGGAGTTCGCAGTGAGTTGTAACTGAGTTTCCTAGTGTGTCTGTTTAAATTGTTGAATAAAGCAGTTTGCCTTGAACTGCCTTCCTGTGAACTGTGCTAATTGACCAAGTCTTAACGACCTCGTTAAGTGTATTCCTGGGAGCTGAGAGGGGCTAGACAGAACAGTTTGCTCGTGACTCAGCACAACAAAAAATAACAGAAAGGACGAACATTAGTCCGAGCTTTCAGTGACATCATGGAACAATTACTTGCTGATAACCCGGCTCTGTCTCAATTAGTGCAAACTCTCCAGCAACAAATTGGACAATTGCAACAGCAGCTTCAAGCTGCAGCAGCCCAAGCTCCAGCCACCCCTCCCAGACAAAGCAGATGTTACTTAGCCTTGCCTGATAAGTTCACTGGAGAACGTAATAAATTTCCAGCTTTTTTGAATCAATGTAAAATATTCATTGCCTCCACCCCAGCAGACTTTCAACTGGATGAAACGAAGGTAGCGTTCATTTTAAGTCTACTCTCTGGCCCCGCTGCTGAGTGGTCGTCTCCTTTAATAGACGGACAAGATCCTGTCTTGCGCGATTATGCAGGATTCTGCCAGCTGATGGAAAGAGAGTTTGCTGACCCCCTTCGTCGGCAAAATGCCACCCGGCAGATACGAGAGCTACGTCAAGGATCGCACTGCGTAGCAGACTATATATCAGAGTTTCGCCGCCTAGCTCAAGAACTTAATTGGAATGATGAAGCTCTCATAGAAATCTTTCTAGATGGTCTGTCTGCCCAAATCCTGAATGGGTTGAAAGTGACTGTAATACCCACAACCCTGGCTGCATTATACCAACATTGTTTGGCTCTTGAATCGCAAACGCAAGCCATGGATGCCCGCCTGGCCAAACAGATGGTTCCATTCACCGGCAATGCCAAGCCAGTTCCTGCACCACGCAGAGGATTACAGACCCTACCTATCACCCCACCCATCCCGGCACCCAGACGTCTTCTCCAATTGTTGCCGGCTTATACCGAGAGGCGTCCTGTACCCATGGCCAGTGAGGAACCCATGGATATCGGTGCAGCTAGATCTCGCTTGACCGAGGCTGAGAAGGCAAGACGGAGAGCTGAGGGATTGTGCCGGTACTGTGGAGAGATGGGTCACTTCGTTATGGCCTGCCCCCAGAAACGACATGGTACGGCAGGTCCTACTCCTGTTCCAGCTCGACCTCCCACTCAGCAGTTTTCAAGCCACCTTGCCGGGAAACGGCCAGAGCCCGGCCTAATGGAAACATTGGGTCGGGCAGGCGTCAAACCCAGTCCTCGTTCCGCAGACGAAGACCCCGGTCCTCCGAGACATCTGATCCTAGCAACCAATATATGTCTGGGAAACCATGCCCAGGGCATTCCGGCACACGCCTTGTTGGATTCTGGAGCCACAACTAATTTCATGGATGAAGCTTTCGCTCGTCACCATGCCATACCTTTGTGCTCCGTGAAGCCGCCTATGTCGGTTGAGACAATTGATGGTCGTGAGTTGTTGTCTGGACCAATCAAGTTTATGACCCAGCCCATACGCCTGGTCCTAGGACAACATGAAGAAGCCATCCAATTCTATGTTACCAAGGGACTTCATTTCCCCTTAGTTCTCGGCTTAGCTTGGTTGAGAACCCATGATCCTTGTGTGGTGTGGTCCCAGAACTTTGTTTCCTTTCCCAGTTTGCAATGCGTTGACCACGTACGCCACGTTTGCGCAGCCCAACTACCATCTCACCCTGACATCACTTTGCCGGCCGACCTAGCGGACTTTGCGGATATATTCAGTGAGAAAGAAGCAGACCAATTGCCTCCGCATAGACCATATGACTGCGCCATTGATTTGCTGCCAAATGCCAAACTTCCAGGGGGACGCCTTTACTCCATGTCTGAACCCGAGTTGGCCGCATTAAAAGACTTTGTGGACAAAAACCTGGCCAGGGGTTTCATTCGTCCTTCTTCCTCGCCTTTGTCAGCTCCTGTGTTATTCGTGAAGAAGAAAACCGGAGATTTACGCCTATGCTGTGACTATCGCAAGCTCAATGCCATCACGGTGCGCAATCGGTACCCTCTGCCTTTGATTCCTGATCTCATGGACCGTCTCCGATCAGCGACCATCTTCACCAAGATAGATCTACGGGGTGCTTACAATCTGGTTCGCATCCGAGAGGGGGACGAGTGGAAGACCGCGTTTGGGACCAGGTACGGTCATTTTGAATATACAGTCATGCCCTTTGGACTCACCAATGCTCCGGCCGTCTTTCAACATTTCATGAATGACATCTTCCGGGATTTATTGGATCAATTTGTGGTGGTTTACCTCGATGACATCCTGATTTACTCCCCGTCACGAGCAACACATCTTCAGCATCTCCGGCGAGTTTTGCAACGCTTACGACAGCATCACCTTTATGCCAAGTTAGAGAAATGTCAATTCTATCAAACCACCATTGAGTTTCTGGGACATATGATTTCTCCACAAGGCATCGCCATGGATCCTGGCAAGGTTGAAGCCTTGCAAACCTGGCAACCCCCATGCAAAGCAAAAGATGTCCAAAGACTTTTGGGATTTGCAAACTATTACAGGATATTTATTCCGAGATTTTCTGCTTTGACTGCGCCCCTTACTCGACTGTTACGGAAAGGGATTAAGTTCCAGTGGGGCGATGCCGAGCAACAGGCGTTTCAGACCCTCAAAAAGGCTTTTGTTCAGGAACCCATTCTCAAGTATCCAGATCCTTGTCGTCCCTTTGTAGTGGAGGCCGACGCCTCAGATGTGGCAGTAGGGGCTGTGCTACTTCAAACACGCCAAGATGGCGGCCCCCTGTTCCCGTGTGCTTATTACTCCAGGAGATTGAGTCCCTCCGAACGCCATTATACCATTTGGGAAAAGGAACTATTGGCCATCAAGACTGCTTTTGAGACCTGGAGACACCACCTGGAAGGAGCTCGCTACCAAGTTGAAGTTCGGACTGACCATAAAAATTTGGAATTCTTGCAATCTGCCAGGAAATTGAATCAACATCAGATCCGTTGGTCTTTGTTCTTCGCTCGATTCAACTTCAAAGTCACCTACATTCCGAAAGGGTACAACAAAAGAGCAGATGCCTTGTCTCGTAAACCTGAGTATCTACAGATCAAGGACCCCTTGCCTCCTCGAACCATTCTGCCTGTCGAATCGATAGCAGCCGTGCATGATCCGGTAGATCTACGACGACAGATTCGGGAAGCGCAACAACTAGATGACTTTGCGATACGAAAGAGACAAGAGATGGGTCCCGACTCACCTTGGACCTTGTCCGAGGGACTATTACGCTGCCGCAACCTGTTATATGTTCCAGCAGGCCCACTCCGGGGTCTCATCCTGACTCAATGCCATGATAACCCTGCGGCCGGTCATTTTGGTTTCTTTAAGACTCTTCACTTAGTGTCTCGGACTTTCTGGTGGCCCAGACTTCGCCATGATGTTCAGTCCTATGTGAATTCCTGTGTACGGTGCCGTCAGGCAAAACATGCCACAGGAGCCCCTCCGGGATTATTACAGCCGTTGCCCACGCCGGAGAGACCCTGGGGAGCTATTTCCATGGACTTCTTGACTTGTCTACCTGTTTCTGCCGGCTACACCGTTGTCTTTGTCGTGGTGGACATGCTGACCAAAATGGCACATTTCATTCCTTGCCGAAGAATACCGACAGCCAAGGTCACTGCTCAGCTGTTCATTCAACATGTCTTTCGGCTACACGGTTTGCCTGACAAAATAGTGTCCGACCGAGGAACCCAGTTCACCTCGGAGTTCTGGAGAGAACTCATGTCCGCGCTTCAAGTCCAAGTTAATCTAGCCTCCACGCATCACCCAGAGACTGATGGGGGTACAGAAAAAGTGATTGGCATCCTGGAGCAGTATTTGCGTTGTTTCATCAACGACCAACAGAATGATTGGTCCAAATACCTCTCCGTGGCCGAATTCGCTTTCAACAACTCTCAGCACACTTCCACTCAGACCACTCCGTTTTTTGCCAACTACGGCTATCATCCCAGATTTTTTCCGCTCACGCTCCTTGATTCTCCCGTTCCAGTTGCCGAGGACTATTTAACAGAACTCCAGTCAGTCCACGAGATGGTGAAGCAGCACTTGACTAAGGCCAAGGAAGACTACAAAAGGGTTGCAGACCGCTCACGTCGCGACACGCCGCCGTTAGCTGTTGGAGATCGGGTTTGGCTCTCCACCAAGTACTTGTTTCCAGGGAGAATTCACCACAAGCTTGATCAACGTTTCATGGATCCTTTTCCTGTGGAGACGGTCATCAATCCGGTGACCTATCGTTTGACTTTGCCTAGGTCTCTTCGTGTACATCCCGTGTTTCATCGCTCCTTGCTTGTTCCTGTCAACCCTGATTCTCCGCTTCGACCTCCTGATCTGGGCCCGACAGCTCGCCGTGCTCACGTTCCTGTTTCCCGGTTGGAGGTGTCCGGCATCCGAGATTCCCGATGGCTCGATGACCGCTTCCAATATTTAGTTGATTGGACCGGGGGTGGGCCAGCCGCTGGCACGTGGGTGCATGCTCAGGATATTGAGGCTCCTGCGTTAATGTGGGATTTCCATACCGCGTTTCCCTCCAAACCACATCCCCTACAACGGACCCCGGAGGAGGGGCCTGCGGGGGGGGATAGTGTTGTGAGTGTCTCTGGTTACTTCTCAGATGATGACACAGCACCGGCAGGCCCTTCTGGGTGTTTTCCCCTCCCGGCAGCTGAGCCAGATAACGAGGAGCTTGGTATGCATGCTGAGTCAGAGGAGGATGACTCAGATGTGGAACAGGAAGCTAATTGGATTGATCCAAGATACCGACGGGCTGATAGGCGAAGGGGTCAGTTGGGTGGAAGATGGACGTGACGTGTGGGAGGCTATATTAGCAGGGAAACGGAAGCCTCAGCCTTAGTCACGAGCAACATTTACCCAAGGAGTGACCTGGGGGAGTTTGCAGTGAGTTGTAACTGAGTTTCCTAGTGTGTCTGTTTAAATTGTTGAATAAAGCAGTTTGCCTTGAACTGCCTTCCTGTGAACTGTGCTAATTGACCAAGTCTTAACGACCTCGTTAAGTGTATTCCTGGGAGCTGAGAGGGGCTAGACAGAACAGGTAGATAGGTAGATAGATAGATAGATAGATAGATAGATAGATAGATAGATAGATAGATAGATAGATAGATAGATAGATAGATAGATAAGACAGACAGAGATCACAAATATTGCTGCTTTATATCCAAATATAAATTGAAATTATTTTGCCATGACTTTTAGAAGAGCTTGACACCCAAAAGCAGATGACAGCAAGATGCTAATACTTTGGAAGACAGATTCAGAATGATCTTCATAGGCTTGGGCCCTATTCAACAAGGTGTGATTCTGTAGTGAGAAGAATAAGGTCCTAAACTTAAGCAGGAAAAATCAAATGCTTGGAATAGAATAGATGGTACCTAGCTCAACAGTAGTTTAGTTTTAGTTTAGTTTGCCTCCTGGATTGTGGGTGCTCCATCGTTGAAAGTTTTCAAGTATATATTGGACAAACATTTGACCTTGGTATAAGGTTTCCTGCCTTGAGCAGAGGGTTGAATTAAAAGATCTACAAGGTTCATTCTAGCCCTATGAATCCATGTTCTATGTTCTACGTACATTCCAAAACTAGTCTTGTATATTCTGGACAAATATACACTTGAGCTGCTTATTTCTTTATTTAGAAAATATGTATGTCTTAAGCCAGTGGTGGCGAACCTATGGCATGGGTGCCAGAGGAAGCACTCAGAGCCGTCTCTGTGGGCACATGCGCCGTCGCCCCAGTCGTAGGCCTCCAGCTGGGTTTTATAAAACCTTTTCGCTTTAGGCGTCCGCCACCGTGTGCAAAAAAAAAAAAAGGTTCAATCAATCAGTCAATTTCAATGTCGCGGGGAAAAAAAAGATCTTGCAAAGCTGGAATTGATTGATTGAACTTTTTAGTCCCACCCAGTCTGCCGTTACCACTGCAGCCACACCCACCCAATGGGCCACACCCACCCGGCACCCGACGATGCATAAGTGGATTTTGGGTTGCAGTTTGGGCACTCGTTCTCTACAAGGTTTGCCATCACTGTCTTAAGCAAATAATGCTGGATGGCCCACAAATAAAACACACCAACAAACAAACTTAACTTATATAATTAAGGTACCTTATGAGCCAAGTCCCAACACATATATCAAGTTCCTCTAACAATCTGGCCTTAAGGACTGGGAGAAAATCTTTGAGGCCATCTGGGAGGAAAGGTGTTTCATAGGCAGGGGCTGTGACACAGAAGCTATGTCTTCTGGGCCCACCTAGATCACACTGTTTTACTCAAGGGACTCATACCATATTTTTCTTGACAGATCTGATGGGATGGGAGGTGGTCTTGCAAATAATATACAGGTAGTCCTCGACTTATGACTACAACTGAGCCCAAAATTTCTGTTGCTAAGTGAAACATTTGTTAAGTAAAATTTTTATGACTTTTCTTGCCACAGTTGTTAAGTAAATCATTGCAGTTGTTAAGTTAATAATACAGTTATTAAGTGAATCTGGCTCCCCCATTGACTTTCCTTGTAAGAAGGTCACAAAAAAATGTTCACATGACCTTTCAACCATCATACATATGAGTCAGTTGCCAACCATCTGAATTTTGATCACATCACACGGAGATGATACAATGGCTGTAAGTATGAAAACCAGTCATAAGCCACTTTTTTCAGTACTGTTGTAACTTTGAAAAGTCACTAAATGAACTGTTGTAAATGGAGAACTATAGGTATTTGCAAGTGGAAAAAAACAACAGAACCAAAACTAAATAAATAATTCCTTCTGCAACTGTTACTACAACCACCAGGTGGCAGTTGGAGACTATTGAAATGTTTCTACTCCTAAATTAAAAGAGGAAGATGAAAACACTTGGAGACAGCTTCATTCATGAGTGTTTTAATAATTTTAACACAGAATAAATCAATGAAGAGGAGTAATCATGTCAATGTTTTACAGCAAAAACAAGAAATATTATGTTGTTTGTAAAAGACTAACATATTGTGGCCAGATCATCTGCGGGTTGCAGATCATTTCATCAGATACATGAAAAATAGTCCTTGTTGTATATCTGTCTCTTTAAATATGTGCTATGCTACCTATAGTGGCATTGAAGTAATGAAATGTTTTTATATAATAATTTATATATTGTTAGAGATGGTGTTTATTCTTTAATGCATTTTCTCTGTATTGGTGCAATTAAGATTCAAACAATTTAAACTGATAGAAAATGATAGAAAAACTTCTTTTATAACAACCTCATTTATAAAAACAAATATGGAATTCAGCAAAAGAGTGGACTGTTCCTGGTAATTTTTAATGCATTTTATTTTTCTGGAATAATTTATCTGGAATTTAGAGGCCATGATGATAGCAGATTACATCTGATTCCTCTTGGATGTTCACAGCAATAATTTGGATCTTATTTTTCATGCTTCTTTCAGTGGCACATATTTATCACAACATCTGTCATTGACATAGACTGGATATTAATTAATTAAAGACATAAGGTGACTTCAGTTCATATACTATTTGAATTTATCAGAAGTATTTATAAATTAGAAATCTGCTACCAAAGCTTATAAAACAAATGATAAACAGGAAACACACTAAACAGGAAGAGAGAAAGAGAAGACTGACACCCTTACTACTCTAGGAAAGGAGTTAATAGGTATGATAAATTATCCTGGGAGTAGGACATAAATGGGAATAATGAACAGGCTAGATTGTAGGTCTATATGCTGCTTCAGATTTTATTGCAGAAATGTGTTTTGGATTTGTTTCCAAAATGTGTTTTGCATCACTCTTCATATCTATAACTGAAGTAGCACCTGTCTGCACCTCTTTAGAAGACCAACATTTTTTTTTCTCAGGATCATGTGGCAGTTGCAGAGGGCAGTGACATGATCCTGCAGGGGGGGGGAAGGCTGAGAGGTTTGAAGCACCTTTTCTGAATTCTTTCCAACATACTTCACATCCCTGAAAAATTATACATGGAGGATACATATTTAGTGTCTAACATCAGTAAACAGTAGTAAATAATGGAGATATCAATATAATTTGATATCTTGAGGGAAATCAAGGTTTGCCAAAAGCAAAAAAAACAACAACAAAAGAACAAAATAAAGATTCAAATCACCACACAATCACAGAGCTCACTTGGTGACTTTTGACCAGTTTAGCAAGGATAAAAGAGAATGCTTTCTTAAGTACAACCTTGAACTCCTGGAACAATAGTGAATATAAATGTAATCAATAGAATTCTAGAATAGTATACTTTACCACTATTATTTGTCAATTATGTTATTTTCTATAAAAGTAGAAGACCAGTTTTTATTCCCAATTTAAAGCTGGGTAAGACTATGAATCTCTAAATTTCCAGCTAACACATTTATTGGCACATGTTGTAGAGTTTTTCCAAGGCAAGAAATTGTACACACTAAGAATGGCACTATTAAAAATGAAAATATACAGAAAACAGCATTGAAAAGGTGATGCAATGTTCTGTCCATCTTCAATTTATAGAACAGATGAGTTTTTGTAGAAGCACTCAAAAGTGGATAAGACCATTACAAAGATGAGACTGAACATCTGTTTATCAGAAATGCAAAGTAGGAAGAATAAGGTACAATACATCATGATATGGGAAAAACAGAGTTAGTTTGAATATATGAAAACAATAAAAGTTAAAATATAGCAATGGAACCAATCAATGATGAAAATTCATAAAAATGTTTTCTAGACAGTGGTGAGGTTTTAAAAGGAAACTGACTAATGTTTTATCATCAGAAGTGGGCATTGTTATTATAAATGGAGTGAATCAGAACATGAGAGAGCATAGAAGCAATCATTTCTGCATTTTGTTTTCTTCTGGGTTTTTTTCAGATTTTTGAAAGCAGCCAAGCAACACATCATTGCTTGGACTTACATAATCATCCCATGTTGGCCATTATGAAATATTTTGCAGCTAATTTGTATTATTTAAAACATGCACAATCTATTTTGAGAGGGATGACAAGGAAAGCGAGTATATACAGCCTGGCCACCAATGGTTTGTCATACATTTCGAAGTGTGAAATCTATTTCCAAGCTAAGGTGTTAGGAATAGACTGTTGAAGGATTGTCGATGAAAAGCCTTCTGCTGCATAGTCTAAATTTTCTGTAAGATTTAAAAGACTAGGCAATTCAGGTGGATCTGGACAGACTCCCTATTCTTATATCTTAAATCAAGAGTGGGAAGTTGTAAACAACAAACATATAGCACTCATTGTTGTCTTAATTTCCAGAGGAGAATCTGTGTCCATCTATTTCAGCAAAAACAGATGGCGATGGAGTAATGGCTCTGATGGAATGGAATGATAAAATGGAATGAAAACAAAAGCTTAAGCAATTATAAATGTAGGCTCCACAAGCCATTACCATAGTGTAGAATTTCACTCTATTTGTTTTTGTTATTCTTCCTTAGTCTCTTTGCACAACAAACAATTGTGTAATGTTGATATAATCATTCTCAAAAGCTTTCAAAATTCTCCATAAACTGTCTTCATAAGGAAATTTCATTATGTATCTTTATATTGTTTGGAACAGTTTTCATTAGAATCTGGTGTCAACTTCTGTATCTACAATAACTATAGAAAATTGAAATGTTGGCATTTTCGATCTTATACCTGAACCTGCTCAAAAGGAATGAGAATAGTTTGGAACTATACCTCAGCAACCAAAATCTATGGAACACCAATACTCATTTCAGAGCATAAAAGCTGCACAGATGAGAAATAATGTATTTAGTAATTACTAGTTGTGCATATGTCCACAAATATCCATGCCTTTATAAAATATTAAAAGATATAGACTACATAACCACTCCTTCACAGCCATGAGAGGCAGTTCCTGATATAAGAAGTCTCTCAAGTGTAGGAGCGTAGTTTCTATTTCATCATCTTAATTTCTAACACCATTATTCTAAAGACTATCATACTATGTATATTTTAAAAGACATAGAGCCTCAGTGAGATAAATACCATAGACCTGTCGCTGAGCACCTTTGTTCACATAATAGTGTACTGTTTGTAAAAGATCTGTACATTGTCAGTGAAGATTCTCAGTCATCCAGGTAGAGTTGTCTGGAAATTAAATCAGGGCAGCTGGACTTCTTTTCTTGTTTCTTTTGCTGCTTATTCAAGTAGTTTCTTCAATCTGACCAAGTTGTTAGGGGGGGCACCATATATGTCTTGCATTTCTTCATTTCTCAGTTGGATTTAGGAGCTGGAACATTTACATCTCAGCAACTCTCTGCCTATTCATCTAATGAGCCTATCCTGATTAGCTGAGAAATGAAACGTCCCTGGAAGAATTTTATACGCTTTTATGAGGTAACAGCAGTAGCAAGAGGATTATTGTGCTATAAAGTTTTTAGCCAAGCTAATCGTAGGCAAAACTCAATCCTCAAGAAGTTATCCTTGGCCATACAGATAGTCCTTGATGTACAACAGTTCATTTAGTGCAGGGGTTCTCAACCTTGGCAACTTTAAGACTTGTGGACTTCAACTCCCAGAATTCCTCAGCCAGCAAAGCTGGCTGAGGAATTCTGGGAGTTGAAGTCCACAAGTCTTAAAGTTGCCAAGGTTGAGAACCCCTGATTTAGTGACTGTTCAAAGTTACGATGCCACTGAAAAAAAGTGACTTATGACCGTTTTTCACACTTAAGACCATTGCAACATCCCCATGGTCATGTGAACAAAATTAGGATGCTTGGCAACTGACATGTACTTATGGTAACTGCAGTGTGCCAGGATCATGTGACCTTCTGACAAGTAAAGCCAATGGGGAAGCCAGATTCACTTAACAACCATGTTCTTAACAACTGCCATGATTCACTTAACACATGTGGCAAGAAAGGCTTTAAAATGGGGCAGAATTCGATTAACAAATGTCTCACTTAGCAAAAGAAATTTGGGGCTCAATTATGGTTGTAAGTCAAAGATTACCTGTATGGTCCTAAATATAATTTACGAAGCTAAGTTTAATTTTTGAAATTCTATTTTCACATTATGTTAAGCCATGCTTTGTTTAATCATGGTTTGGGGTTTTTTTATATGTCGAGTAAGCTGGCTGGCAATCCATCAAACCAGAAAACAAAATTGACCAGAAAATCATCTACAAAAAGTTATCCCTACTTCATGTAAAATTAGAGAAAATGACATATATTACTTTCCTGTATTAGTTCCTTTATCCAAGTCCTTTGGAACAAGACACAAATGAATTGTTTCATTTTCTGTCTTTGAATACATAAAAAGATTCAGGTATCCCCTGATTTGCACAGAATAAATGCCCTTGCTTAACTATTGCCATGGCACATCAACAGCAATTTCAAAATGTGCTGACTTTCTTGGCCTTTCTGACTGGTCAATGAGAAGCACTTAGTAGGGTTGCTCAGGCATTCCTGGAGTAGTTGAGACATTCATAGTGCAGACCGCTGTTATTCAGACTGTTATAATTCCATTGCAGCTAAGTCATTACTAGTGGTCAGAGTTGGCTTACACTGTAATGCCTTATTTGGGAATGTCATGTGAGAGGCTCAGAGCAGTATGAAAAACAAGAATGGCTAATTTGTCTGGCTCTGCAGGGATTTATAACTTGTCCACTGACAAGGTTCTTTAAGGAGACAGTTTACATTCTTGCACGGTGGCTCACATAAACACCCAAATAACAGGTGTATTACACCTGTGTACTTTTTCCCCCTTCAGGTAAAGAGGAACAAATAAAGTTTTTTTTGAGCATGAAAAAAAATCAGAATTCTATTCACATGATGTCTAATAGAAAACTGTGTTTTGAGAAAATCTGAGTTCAGTAGTTCTTGAACTGCAACTATATTTAAAACAGGTTTTTGTGGGAACTATAAAAAGTTTAAGATCTAAAGAAGCAAGTTCAAAAATACACATTCAGGAAGAATTTGCTATCTGCATTTTTGTCCTATTTTTTATTCATAAACACATACACTACACACAATTACACACATCCAATCACACACAGAGAGAGAGAGAGAAAGAAAGAGCACTGTACAATCAGGAAACTAAAAGCCACCCTGATAATTTTCTTCATATAAATTATTTTTATGGAGATGCATTGAGTAACAGTTGTCTGGAATGGAATAAGCCTCCATATCCTACCAAATAGTTAATTTAGGTGATAAATTACTGTTTATAAAATATTATTAATTTATACTATGTCATACTGATGCTTGTGGAATTTTTATGTCTCATTTGGCAAAGAAATAACTAGTTATTGGAATTGTGCAAGAACATAAATCATTGGGCTTAACACTGGGTTGAACCTGTCAGTACAGAAGTTGGTTTTATCCTTCATTTCCTGTTAATCATAGTGATAACACTTAATTTTCAGAATGATCATTTCATATTGGCCGTCTCAGATAAACCTTGCCAAGACATACTGGGATTAGAACTCAAAGAGTTTTCAGCCAACATGGAGTCCAGATGGGACAGATTTACAGCTCCCAGAATTCCCAGCCATTATAGTCAGATCTAATATATCTGCAGGATATCAAGTTGGGCCAGGCTGTTTCAGTAGTCAGAACAGATAGGATAAATTGTGCTGAGAGCTGAAAGCACTTCTTTTTTTCTTTCCCAAATAAGTAACAAAAATTAAAAGACAATGTGACATGATGTCGCTTTACATGAGACTGCTGTCAGTGAAGAAATTAGAACTTCAAAGAGATTGGGTATTTCAGTAATCTAAAATGTACCTCCAAATCAACCATGAAGTGCTTATAGGAAAGAAAGATAAGAATTTTGGAATAGCCTACACAATCCCAAGATTTGAATATTATTGATAATCTGAGGAAAGATCTTAAACAAACACTGCATACAGAGACATAGAAGAATATTTCTGCACTAGAAAATGTATTGCAAGGTAAAAAAATATCTATGCAAGAATAGAAAAGTCTCTTAGCTGGCTACAGGACATATTTAGCAGCTGAATTTCTGCCAAAGGAGTTATTAAAAAGTATTAACCAGAAGGGTAGCCAAGTGTCTGCACCTTCCATATTTACTGTTTTCTTATTTTAAATCTTTGAACAACTGCTGACAAATTATAAGTATATAAAGTATGCTTTCAAATTTACAGAAAGTCATCAAATTTAACTTTATACCTTATAAAAGATTATTAGCTTTTGTTCTCTTAGGAATTCATTAACACCATTTCACTGGGAGGGATTATATTTTTGGATATGTTTGTATGTTTTGTCACATCCTAATGTTGGACTAGGCTAGCGATGGCGAACCTTTTAGAGACCGAGTGCTCAAACTGCAACCCAAAACCCACTTATGCATCGCCGGGTGCCGGCTGGGTGTGGCCCATTGGCTGGGTGTGGCCCATTGGCCGGGCGTGGCTACGGTGGTAACGGCAGACTGGGTGGGACTAAAAAGTTCAATCAATCAATTCCAACTTTGCAAGATCTTTTTTTCCCCGAGAGAAGTTGAAATTGACTGATTGATTAAATCTCTTTTTTTTTGCACACAGTGGCAGAGGCCTAAAGCGGAAAGGTTTTATAAAACCCAGCTGAAGCCCTAGGACTGGGGCGACGGCACGTGTGCCCACAGAGAGGGCTCTCAGTGCTGCCTCTGGCACCCGTGCCATAGGTTCGTCACCACTGGACTAGGCTGACCTTGGATCAATCATCTTAAGATCCTTACTCCTCTCCTCTTCAGAAAATCACTTTGATATGTCAAAGTGAAAACCTAGATTGTAGAGCAAAGTTGAACACTATGGTATCTCTGTGGAACTGCTACAATGTTTGTAAATTTTACAGAGTTTGGCCCATGGCAATTTTATGAGCTGTAGTATCTATGTTTTTTATTGCCTGAATTATTTCTTTGTTGTCTTACCAACAGCTCAACTCCTGAAAATAATAATAGGTGATACCAATAAAGGAGAATGTTTTTAGCTCAGGATTGAAATGAGGGGTCCTTGGTGCTCTCTGAGACAAGCACTGATGATGTTACCCAATGTGGGTTAATGAAATATCTGCAAGAAAACAACCAAGCTCTAAGAGCACCAAGTTCCCTTTAATGATAGTAGGACAATTGGGATAGTGCTGCAATAGTTAATGAAACAGATGAAATAGATGAAACGATGGCATAATTATAAATTGAGCCTGAGATAGATGCTTATGATAGATTAAAACAATCAGAAAGAGAGAATCTGCTCATTGGTGGATTTTATTCACTTGTTAACTATGTATACATACATATATACACAGTAGTAATATGTATTTTGATTTGTAGTAGAAATAAACCTTATGGTCTTGACCAGAGTATGTACATATATCATATATACAATACATAACATTTTACATAGTTGATAAAAATAACAACTAAAAGGAATTAGAAGGGTTAAAAAAGAAAAAGGAAAGGGAGAAGTTAAAATTGTGAAGCTATCAATTAGATAATATTTGCTGCCTCATCCTGATGGCAGTGAAGACATTTTGGTTATTTTACGGCCAATAGTCTGGTCTGCTAGGAGTGTCTCCTTGAGATTCCTTTATGAGGGGCTGAATTCAATAGTAGAGTTGTAGAGGAAAAACTGCATCTAGGTATCTATTATGATATTAAACATCTGTGAGGATTTTTAAATGGTAATTCTAAGTGAGTTACTCCCAAAAAAAAGTCAGGGCAATGTGTCTTACATCATCCCTAAAAAGTTCCTGTTTTAACAACACAAAGATATCTGAATTCATGGATGAGGAGTATATATGCTTAGAAAATTTTATAATTCTAAATCAGTAGAGAAAGAGACTATTGCATTATGAATCACACAAATGGCTCCTTACTTCTTCTTTGGTATTTTTTTTTAAATTAGGGTCTTAATGAATGAATGAATTGAATTGAATTGAATAATTCAGTCATTTTTACTAACAACTACTCTTCTTTTCTTACATATTATAAGATAACTCCACAATAAAACTGGCTCACTAGTTAATTTCTAACGGGGCCAGAAACACCTGTGTAATGCCAATTTTAAAAACACTGCTCTTTGCTGATAAGCCAGCTAATAGCAGCTTGTACTTCTACTGGTATATTATATCATCAGGTCCACATAACTCTAATACTGGGGAAAAGGATAGGCAGTGAAATACTTAGGAACTCAAGTCATTATTATTTTTTTGAAGTGTCATAGATTGAAGGTACTTGATACCTTCTGTGCAATCTGATTTTTTGAGATTCCAGGAAAAAGTTTCTTCTCAGTGAGAGAGTTTTTTAAACTACATGTTATTCTCCTCCCCTCCCCAATTTTTTAACTGTTTGCATCTCTAGAGATATCTATTCTTCTCTCTCTGGTGTGATCTCTGCAGTACTAGACGGTGACATTTCAATTTATTTGGTATATTTTTCCATATAGCTTTATCATCCCTAGATAGTTCTCAGTTTATTAATTAATTTCTGCCTTTATTGCTGATTTCCTAAAAGGGCAAAAAGGTAATACAAATGTTGGGTTTCATATTTAGGGTCCATGAGGCCACAGTCTATCCTACCTTTTTTCTTTTATATCTTGATAGCCTGTATTGAGATGACTTCCCCAGCCTCAAAATACTTTAATTCTGACTTCAACTTTTTCATGGTTAAGTGTTTTTCAGAAAATGGCAGATAGGTTATAAAATTGGTTACCTAGCATTCAATAGTCAACATCCAATGTTGTCATATTCAAGAAGAATTTTATTTAAATTAAGGTGTTGTGAAAGATGTTGATCACTACCTAAATAATGTCTTCAAGTCTAGTCCTTAATTAACTAGTTAATTAAGTAGACTTTCAAAGAGTTATTGTTAATAGATATTAACTGTCTGAATGTTATGGGCTCTTTTGCTAGTATATTATTTATAAGCATCTGAAGTTAAAGTGATTGCAAATTAGTTGGAGTTATAAATTGTTATGCTTTTGCATGTATAAAAAGATTTTTAATTACTCATTTTTCACATTCTGATGTTTTAATTATTCATTGCTTTATTTGTTTCCTTGCTTATTCAAAGGCATGCTATTATGGTTGCTGTTACTATTATTATTGTACACTTTATTTATTGCTATTATTGCTGTTATTATTTTATCTTGGTTATGCTCATCTATGTCTGTTTATTTTTAACATTTTATATAGTGTATCTTAAACAGAATAGTTGATATGAGGTGGTTTAGAAGTATAATATATAAAAACAATGTACTTATACTTAGATATTAAGGGCTGTGGTGACTCAGTGATTAAAGACATTGAGCTTGTCAGCTGGCAAGTTGACAGCCCAGATTCAAGACCCAAGTGCTGTGCGAAGGGGTGAGCTTCTGTTACTTGCCCCAGCTCCTGCCCATCTAGCAATTCGAAAACATGCAGATACAAGTAATAAATAGCTACCACTTTGGTGGAAAGTTAACAGCATTCTATGCTCCTCAGTGTATAGTCATTCTGGCCACTTGACCATGGAAATATCTTCAGACAATACTGGCTCCCTCAGCTAAGAAACAGAGACAAGCACTAGAGTCAGAAATGACTGGATAGGGAAAACCTTTACCTTTGCCTTTTACTTAGATATTACTCTTTATTTTTCAACAAATAAGTTATAATTAACCTAAAAGGAAATAAGAGTGATTCAGCATTGAAAATAAGAAGATTCAGAGATTCTTTTGATTAATTATTTCATATACAGATTGCAGTATATTCCTTTCAAAATACGGTATTTGTTAAAGACAGGGGCCTTGTATTGGGCAAAAGAGAGAAACATGCCAAATGGTAAAAAGCAACGAGTCTGCAAAGAAGTGTGCAACTAGTAGGTATGTAAGTAAACTTGATGCTTTCAGGTACAGTAGATCAGAGGTCTTCAAACTTGGCCCTTTTATGACTCATGGACTTCAACTCCCAGAATGCCTCAGCCAGCGTGCCTGACTGAGGAATTCTGGGAATTGAAGTCCATGAGTCATAAAAGGGCCAAGTTTGAAGACCTCTGATCTACTGTACCTGAAAGCATTAAGTTTGAAGACCCCTGCAGTAGATGGTCCTGTAAGATTTATTCTGTAAGAATTATCTCTCAGGCAGGACAAAAAAAAAATAAAAGAATTGGCCACAGCCACATGGCACACCATAAAAAGGTGGAATTTGATCACATGATTTTTCATCATCATCATCATCACAATTTAGTAGCAATGTCCTTTTGCAAAGAATTATTTGTAAATACAAAATGTGGCTGTCCATTCCAAAATATGTATGAACTTCCTTTGCCTATGTAACCATAGTACCTACACTTGTGTTACCAGTGCCCTGTAAATGTCAAAATCTTGAGTTAAATGTTATCTGGATCACTTAGCTTATAAGCACCACTATGCTGGAAGAATTTTCTTTCAATTGCATAGTTGGATTGAGAAATGAATCTTTTTATAAAAGGCAGGCATTTGGCTCAATTACTTGTATATAAAAACATTACATAAAGGATTTTTAAAGAAATATTGCTTTCTGGAATGGACAAATCAATCTGCACAGTATTCTGACAGTGAATGACTTATTGGCTCAGGATCCATTTGATTGCTACTTCCATTTCAACATATAATCAAAGCCCATTGTGATATGTAAACATGGTATCTTAAAAAAGAAGCCAAGACTACTTATTCAGTCATATTTCCTGCTTTGAAATCTAAAGCCAAAGAAGATATCTTACTAGAGTGGTAACAAAGAAGAATTACTTGTTCCTTCTTTCAAAATCTCTGCTTTTTTCTCTTGGTGCTTTTTGAGATTATTTTGCTAAAGTTTTAAAGAAGTTGTTTGCTGAGATTATTATTCTTAAGTGTTACTGGAATAAATGTGAGTGCATAATATCTCTTTAATGCACATGAATATAAAAGATAACTTTCAGATTCTAGATGTGCCATTTCACACATGAGCTAATATCTGTTTTAACCATTATATAATTTCATTTTTTCTATTATACCTTTAACCCAGGAATCTGCAAACATCATCCATCTCCAGATAGACTAATTCAATAATAGAGATGACAGATTCCCTGAAAATTAGAAAACAAATGCCTCAAACCTCACAAGATTATCACACTTTGTGAGATTTAGTCCATATAAGCTTGAAATCCCACATAATCTCCCAGACGAATGCTGAAACTTCATGTGATTCTGACATTGTTGCTCTGAACAAAATAACTATTGTAGTCATTTTGTATAATTACCAGAACTATTGGGAATACAAAATAATGTGATTTATGAGACAGAATTGATTTGAATATAGGCTTCAATCTACAAATGATTCTGTATATTCTGGGAATATATAGCTTTATAATCACACTTGTTTTGCAATTTTATTCACGAATGAAGTTCAGTCTTGGAAATTTATTATACTATGGTGGATTATGTTCTTTATTACCTTACAGTAGGCAGGTAAGCAATAATTTAGAGGGTATCTGTTTTCACATATCTATGAAAATGAAGTACCCATTGGAATATATAGCAGATGTTTGAGATCTTTTAATGAGTGAATGAAATTATGCATAGTTTATCTGCATATATTATCAAAATGATGGAACAAATGTTAGCTTCAAAAGTTCATCATAACAATTTTGGAAAACTATTCCAAGATACTTTACAAATGAGAAATTCACTTTCCAGCATTCAGTACATTCTATCTCCCTGTTAAGCTTGTAAATCACTAGTCTATAAACAGAAATGTGTCTTGATTAACACAATTCTATGAATGTTTTATGATCTTCTGAATGTGAAGAGCACTTTAAAATAGAAATTATAAACATTATTAAAGTACAAATTACAAGTAAGTGTTCCCAAGATTAAAATTATATTAATTCCACTAGAACCAACATAGGTAAAACCAACATGTTGCTAGCAGTAAGGCTTGAAATTATTACAATACCACTGGTTAAAATTTGTATTTAACTGAATCTGTTTTCTTTTGGAACGCCAAAAGAAACTTGAAAATATTACCTCATCCTATTAAAAATCTAACCTGAATCCATGAAACTTCAGTTCCTTAGTACCAATTTCTAAGTGACTTATAGAACATGCATACATTATTAGAGTTGGAATTGAATATAAGATATATAGTTTCTGTATGTCCATACATTCTAAAATGAAGTTTGCTTCTTTTTTTTTAGCGCTTCCAATCAGTACAATTTGTGACTGTGAATTGAGGTGTTAAATATTATGGTCACTAATTTTGTGGTCATACTGCAGCACAAAAGTCTCTCTGATATTCCACTAGCATTCCACCTAAGAGTGCAGCTTCAAATCACGCTTTAATATATTGAATATTTCTCAAAGTGAAAACAATTGTAATAGCTACTTTTATTGCTTTATTTGGGATCAAGAGATCAGTGACATTATTAGAGAAAAGAGAGGGTGTCAAGAAAATGGTCCCTCGTTGGTGCTATGATTTCAAAGATGGTATTAGATTGGATGTATTTCTGTAAAACTAATATAGTTGTGTGAAGGTAAAAGCTGGAGGCAAGATTGCTTGTGCTGTGTGCCATTCTTCATTAACCTCAGCTAACTATGTACAAAGCAGGATGACAACTATCTGGCAAGTATTTGGAGAAACCGGTCTTCTGCCCCTTTCATCTCTTGGACTACATACAATGAGGAAGGACATAAAATCAACAATATTAACATAAAAGTACTTTTACTGTTCAAATTCTTCTATTGAAATAAAAGTCATAATAACCTACATGTCAAAGCATGCAAAGTCTTATTGCACTAAGGTAACCCAGGAGTAAATACAATAAACAGTGGTCTATATTTAATGGTGGTTTATATTACATTATCTACAATATACACTAGGAACAAAATACATACACGTGGTAATACAGCAAACTCCAATATATAGCAGTTACAGCAGAGAGAGAGTGACACTCCAGCAAAAGTCTTCCCTTTTATATTCAGGCTCTTAAAGAGATACAGACTCCTGCTGAGTCATTCCTATCATTGCATCATCCACCTTATATTACATTACATCATTACATAAGCTGTTTAGCTATTAAATTATTATCTTGATACTACATATATTCCTACAGTGATAGCAAATGAGTTGTGTTGTTTTTATAAAAGAAAACATCAGATTCAGAATTTCATATCAATCAGAATAGAGTTGGAAGGGACTTGGAGGTCTTCTAGTTCAACCCCCTACTCAAGCAGGAGACCCTATACCATTTCAGATATGTGTCTGTCCAGTTTTTTCTTAAAAACCTTCAATGATGAAGCACCCATAACTTCTGATTGCAAGCTGTTCCATAGGTTAATTGTCCTCACTGTTAGGAAGTTTCTCCTTAATTCCAGGTTGCTTCTCTCCTTTATTAGTTTCCATCCATTGTTTCTTGTCCTGCCCTCTGATGCTTTAGAAAATAAGCTGACAACTTCTCAAATACTGAAATACTGCTATTATGTCGCCACTAGTCTTTCTTTTCTCTAGACTAGCCAAACCCAAATCCTGCAACCGTTCTTCATATGTTTTAGTCTCCAGGCCTTTAATCATCTTAGTTGCTCTTCTTTGCACTTTTTCCAAAGTTTCAACATCTTTCTTGTAATGTGGTGTAAATGCAGTATTCAACAGTACTAATACTTCACATGATTTGATTCTATGCCTCTGTTTATACAATCAAGGTTTGTATTAGCTTTTTTGACTGCCGCTTCACACTGCTGGCTCATATTTAACTGATTGTCCACTAGGACTCCAAGGTTCCTCTCACAGTTACTGTTTTTGAGCCAGATTTTGCCTAATTTGTACTTGTACTTTTCGTTTTTCCTGCCGAAATATAAAACCTTGCTTTTATCCACATTAAATTTCATGTTGTTGGATAGGGCCCATTGTTCAAGTCTGTCAAGATGTTTCTGGATCCTGAGCTTGTCTTCTTGGGTGTTGGCTATTCCTGCCAACTTAGTGTCCTCTGCAAATGTAATGAGTTCTCCTTCTATTCCCTCATCTAAGTCATTTATGAACATATTGAAGAGTACTAGGCCTAAGACAGAACCATGTGGTATCCCACTGCTTACTTCCCTTGATGTAGATGTAGTACCATTAGGGACAACTCATTGAGTATAATTTGTCAGCTAGTTACAAATCCATCTAGTGGTGATGTTACCTATCTCACATTTTTCTAGCTTAGAAGAAGTAGGTTGTGGTCTATTTTGTCAAATGCCTTGCTGAGGTTTAAGTATACTATTTCAACAACATTTCACTGGTCTACAAATTTAGTCACTTTATCAAACAATGAAATAAGATTGAGTTAGCATGATCTGTTTTTAACAAACTCATTTGTTTATTAAACATTTAACAAACTCATTGGTTTTTAGTTATAACTTTATTTGTTTCTAGAAGTTCACAGATCTGTTTTTTGATTATCTTTTCCAGTATCTTCCCAGATATTGATGTTAGGCTGATTGGTCTATAGTCTCCTGGGTCTGTTTTTTTGAAGATGGGAAGCACATCATCTCTTTTCCAATCCTCAGGTAATTCCCCGGTGTCCCAGGATGTTTTAAAGATATGGTACAATGGTTCTGAGATAACATCTGTCAGCTCCTTCAGAACTCTTGGATCCATCAGGTCCCGGTGATTTATATTCATCAAAATCAGATAGGTGTTGACTTCCAGTTCCGGTCGCGCTGTCGCTAGTCGCGCTGTCGCTAGTCGAGCGAAGAGATTGCTCTCCCCGCCGACTAGTTTTCCCTCTGTCAGCAGACCCTTATGCGGGTCCAAAGTCACCCTGGAGGGCGCGACTTTCCTACGAGGAGGCAGCGTTCCGGCAGCAGAGGAGCAACGGCTCCTCCAGCTGTCCGGACGGAACTCCGAGGGCCAACGGAGAAGAAGATCGGCCAATAAAATGGCCGATCGCTTTGCCGCAAGAAACCGCAAGTCCAAAGAACATCTAAGCTGCAGACCCACCATGGTGAATCCGGGTGAGACCTTTCCTTTTTTTTCCCTCTCTTTGTTTTTTTTTGTTTTGTTTTGTTTTGTTTGTTGCCTGTAAGAGCTGTGTTGGAAAGATTTCCCTAGCTTGGAAAGGCAGCTTTTACTCGTTGGGGAAAAAAGGCGAACAAAGGAACAAAGTAAAGTTTTAGAAATTACGTTGCTTTTTTTTATATAAGTATTTTGGGGTATCGGAAAAAATTTTTTTTGCAAACTTTATTATTAGCCTATGTTGCTGTTGTTGTTTTTTCTTTTTTGAGTAAAGAAAGAAGAATGAAAAGTGAAATGATTTTGGGGGGGGAAATGGATTTATTTACTTTTTTATTAGCTCTCTGAGGACATCTACTGGTTAAAAAGAAATATTGCAATTGGAGAGGAATGATCTCTTTATATGAAAGTTAACTGGATGTTTGAATTTTTTTTCTAAAATGGAGCTGTACTCACATTTAAATTGCAAACTTATTCTGGAGAAAATCTATGAGACTAAAGAGGAAATATGTGCTACAATGAAAGAGAATTAAGAGCCAGAATCTCTTCCTCAAACTTCAAAATTGACTTTCAGACTGCACCTGATTCTTCTATTAAATAGACTCTACAAAAAGAGGACCTAACTGAAAACAAAGAGAAATTGACTCTGCCTTATATGCAACTCAGTTATGGCGTTGAGAATCAGGAAAAGCAAAGATTGGGACTTGGAACTCTAAAGCAACGAGACTTTATACAAAAAAAAATCAGAAGGCCAATTTAGAGGTCAAGATGGTTCTTACTGATTTTAAAGATATTACAAGCAATAAAGAGAGACTTATCTGTTGGAAAGGAAGCTTTGCTGTGGAAACCTACTTGGCATTTGAAAAAACCCAGAATAAGATTTTAAAAAAATGAAAGTTAAAATTTTGAGTAATGGACTAAAGGCAATCTAGAAATATGGACTGACTTAAGGACCAAGATTATAAATTAGATGTAAGAAAAATGGGATTAATGGAAGATATAAAATTTAGCTACATGGAAATTACTGATGATTTACTTGTTTGATGATTAATGAATTGAAATATCTTAAAGTTTGATGTTATCTTGTTAGTTTAAAGTTGATTGATGGTTTATATAGCTTTAGGACAGATTAATACTTTAGTTTAAAAAAGAGATATAAGAGAAAAAGAAGTGACTAATGAAATACATATTAAATCCTTTAAGAATGTATTTGTTCTTTTTCTTTTCATTTTTTTTCTTTTCTTTTTTCTTTTTGTTTAGGATAATAGGGTTATTTGTAAGAAAATTATTATGTAATCTTGAACTAACTTAATAAGATGATTTTTGCTTGATTGATGTTTGGTTATGACAATTTAATTGGATATGAGCTGAATTATGTTTAATAGATTGAAAAATTTAAGATTTGAGTTTATCTGTTAGCTATAAGAGATTGATTAGTTGATAGATTAGATATATATAGGACAGATTAATGTTTTAGTTTAATTAAGGGATATTATTGGAAGAAGAGTTAAATAAAATTTACAATAAAAACTAAGGTATTAGAATATATTTGGAAGGAATACCCGAACTGATAGAGTTTGTATTTAAAGCTAATTTGATTACGGTTGTATAAATTTTTTAAATTGTTAGAAACAGGTATAGGTTGACTAAATTTAAATCAGACTGAGCTATTTTAAATAAATTATGTTAGTTAAGGGGAAAGAGAGAGAATACCAGAGGTATTGATTAAAGTATGTATAAATGTTTTGCTTTTGGATGATTGTTTACCCTAACACCATGGTGGCTTTGAGCATTTCATTGTTAAAATTAAAAAAAAACAATACAATTTTTGGCAAAAAAATCAGATAGGTGTTCTTGCTTATTTTAATTTTATTTCTAGTCTGTCTTTTACAATTATGTTTTTGGTAGGTTGGGTATAGTTTCTTTTTGTGTGAAGACTAATGCAAAGAATGCAGCTCTGCTTTATCTCTGTTACTTCCTTGCCATCTTCTCTCTTAAAGGAACCTATTGTTTCCTTGACTTTTTTCTTGTTATTTATATGTTGAAAGAAACTTTTCTATATTATCTTTGACTCTTGTTGCAACTTTTTGTTCATTCTGAGCCTTTGATTTTCTGACTTCAGCTTTGCAGATTAGGGATATCTGCTGATACTTTGTTTTAGTTTTGTGTCCTTCTTTCCATTTTTTGTATTTGTCCTTTTTATTTTTCAGTTTATCAGAGAGATCTTTGTGCAAACATGTTGTTTCTTCCTGTATTTCTTGTTTTTCATTTTCAGTGGTAATGTGTTGAACTGGGCTTTTGTGATTATATTTTTTCAGTGTTTCCCCTTTAGGATTTTCAGCCATGGAATTTTTCTTAGGCTCTCTCTGAATTTGTTAAAATCAGCTCTGTTTAAGACACTGTCTGGATTATCTTCTATTGTTTGTGTTTGCGTTATATTGAATTCCAGTATGATGTGGTCACTCTTGCCCAAAGTTCCAGCAACTTCAACTCCCTCTATCATTTATTCTCTATTAGTAAGAATCAGGTCTAGTGTAGCTTTTCCTCTAGTTCCCTCCTCTAGTCTCCCAGTTGATATCAGGGTAATTAATATCCCAGTTGATATCAGGGTAGTGTGGTATATTTACTACATACATTTGTTAATTGTTTAGCAAAAGGTTCATCTATTTCTTCTGTGGTTAGGTGGCTTGTAGTATATGCTTATAGCAATGTCATTTTTTCTTTTATATTGACCCATATGGATTCTAGGAGATAAATTGAAAGATAAAAAGAACAAGTATACAAAGTGGAAAGAGGGGCACATAACTAAATCAGAATATCAACAAATAGCCCGAGACTGCAAAGATGAAGTGAGGAAAGCCAAGGCTCAAAATGAACTAAGGCTTGCGACCAAGGTCAAAAATAACAAGAAAAGCTTCTTTCAACATGTAAAAAAACAAGAAAAAAGTGAAGGAAACGATTGGTCCATTAGTGGGTGAAAGTGGTAAGAAGGTGACTAGCAATAGGGAGAAAGCAGAACTATTTAACTTGTTTTTTGCATCTGTCTTTACACAAAGGGAAAAAACAGACCAACCTATCAAAAATAGTGCCATAAAAAACGGTATAGAAACACAAGTTAAGATAGGCAAGAAAATGATAAGTGAGCACCTGTCCAGCCTAGATGAGTTCAAATCACCAGGATCAAATGGATTACACCCCAAGGTTCTCAAGGAACTGGCAGATGTGATCTCAGAACCACTGAACTATATTTTTCAAAGATCCTGGAGCACTGGGGAACTACCAGAGGACTGTAAAAGAGCTGATGTAGTTCCCATCTTCAAAAAAAGGGGGGGAAAGGACCCAGGAAATTACAGACCTATCAGCCTGACCTCAATACCTGGGAAGATTCTGGAAAAGATAATCAAACAACAAATCAGCGAACACCTAGAAGCAAACAAAGTCATTACTAAAAGCCAACATGGGTTTGTCAAAAACAGATCATGCCAGACAAATCTTATTGCATTCTTTGACCAAGTGACAAAATTAGTGGATCAGAAGAATGCTGTGGATATAATTTACTTGGACTTCAGTAAGGCATTTGATAAAGTAGATCACAACCTACTACTTGATAAGATAGAAAAATGTGGGTTAGACAGCACCACCACCAGATGGATTCGTAGCTGGCTGACCGGCCGTACTCAGCGTGTGGTCCTCAATGGAACTGCATCTACATGGAGGGAAGTGTGTAGTGGGGTGCCCCAGTACTCTGTTCTAGGCCCAGTGCTCTTCAACATTTTCATCAATGATTTGGACGAGGGGATAGATGAGGAAATCATCAAATTTGCAGATGACACAAGCTGGCAGGAATAGCCAACACTCCAGAAGATAGGCTTAAGATACAGGAGGACCTGGAGAGACTTGAACACTGGGCACTATCTAACAAAATGAAATTCAATGGTGAAAAAAGTAAGGTTCTACATTTAGGCAAGAAAAACCAAATGTACAGGTATAGTATAGGGGGTACCTTGCTCAATAGTAGTAATTGTGAGAGGGATCTCGGAGTCCTAGTAGACAATCACTTAAATATGAGCCAGCAGTGTGCTGCAGCTGCCAACAAAGCCAACGCAGTGCTGGGCTGCATTAACAGGGATAGAATCAAGATCACATGAAGTATTATTACCACTTTACAATGCCTTGGTAAGGCCACACTTGTAATACTGCATCCAGTTTTGGTCACCACGATGTAAAAAAGATGCTGAGACTCTAGAAAGAGTACAGAGAAGAGCAACAAAGATGATTAGGGGACTGGAGGCTAAAACGTATAAGGAACAGTTGCTGGAATTGGGTATGTCTAGTTTAACGAAGAGAAGGACGAGGGGGCACATGATAGCAGTGTTCCAATATCTCAGGGGCTGCCACAAAGAAGAGGGAATCAAGCTATTCTCCAAGGTGCCTGAAGGCAGGATGAGAAGCAATGGATGGAAACTGATCAAGGAGAGAAGCAACTTAGAACTAAGGAGAAACTTCCTGACAGTTAGAACAATTAACCAATGGAACAACCTGCCTCCAGAAGCGGTAAATGCTCCAACACTGGAAGTTTTTAGGAAGAGACTGGACAGCCATTTGTCTGAAATGGTATAGGATTTCCTGCCTGAGCAGGGGGTTGGACTCAATGACCTCAAGGTCCCTTCCAACTTTATTATTATTATTATTATTATTATTATTATTATTATTATTATTATTATTATTATTATTATTATTATTATTATTATTATTATTATTATTATTATTATTATTATTATTATTATTATTATTATTATTAGTGGATTTCTGTAGAGATATAGTGATCTTTTATATATAATGCAACTGCACCTCCTGTTTTGTTAGGTTTGTTTCTTTTGAAAAGTCTGTATCCTTACATCAGTACATTCCAGTCATGAGTTTTATCCCACCATGTTTCAGAAATGGCAACTATATCATATGTACTAGTATTTCAAATTCACCCTGTTTGTTGCCTAAACTTTGAGCATTCATGTACAGGCATTTGATCCTTTGTGGGTTTTGGATATGTTTCTTATATTTCCTACTTTGCATATAACAAGATAAAAAGAGAAATGCAATATACAGTAAAGGAATTGTTGTTAAACAAAAAGAAAGATAGGAAGGAAAATGATGTTTTTTCTTTGTAGAAAATAGATTAAGATTTTTTTATTTAATTACTTTTCTTTAATTACTGTTGGTTATACCATTGGTCTTAGCTCAAAGTGAGGTAGTTAGGAAAGAAAGTACAGAGCATGCTGGAAGGCTACAGGAACTTTGAAAAGTCACTAAACAAGAGTTCATTCCACAAGGATTACCTATAATTCATCAATCTCCTATTTTTCGGCATCAGTAGTTGGAACGTAAACTTAGATAACTGTCATATTAAAAGGTTGTCCATGAACTGTGTAGTCTAATTGATACTATTCAGTCTTTGACTGCATTGTAACCAAATACTGTCCTTGCTATATTCTTCACAGCCATAGAAACAATGCTATTTATTTGTTGTTTTGCATGTCCTGAGTAATAAGCAGTGGGATTCCATGAATGAAAATGTCCAATCCTGGTCTGTCTCAATCCACTAATGTCTAAAATGTCAATTTGTAGTCATTTCAATTCATCTTTCACTGTACTGAGTTTTTCTATGTTTAATCTACTTACATTCCATGTTCCCATTGTAAGAGCTTCTAATTTTCTTTTCCTGTGTGGCAACTTCATCAACAGGATGACCCAAGGTTTTAATGTAGCTCGTCATAAGCACCATTTATATATTGAAATATTACCAATGCTTTCCCAGCAGCAAATTAAATGCCAACCTACTTGAGCAATCCATCATCCATTTTCTGTTGCCAATCACTTTATATTATTTATTCATGAGTTACGTCTTTAATATATATATACAACAAGCTCCACCAGGTATTATAAACTTTTGTTCCTTCATATTCTAAACAAATATAAGATAAAATAAAATAACCTTCCCAGGTGGTTTCAGTAGATCTAGAAGTTTTTGAAAAATTTAAAAAGTAAAATGCTTTCACAATTCCACTTTAATGTTATGCAAATTTCAAACACCCTCAATTTTTGGACTTTTGCTTTAACCCAGTGTTCCTCTCTGCAGCAGTAAGCTTATTGACTACAGCTCCCACAAACATTAAAAAAAGTATTATTATGGTTGGCCACACAGTCAGACATATGTTTGGACTGGATTTGGCATTTTTATCCACTTCTTGAGTCCTTTCCAAGGACCTGGGATAGGCAGATATTGTTGTTATTATACCATCAGCACATGATGTCATCCTTTTTGTTTTACTGCTATAGCAATATAACAAAATGAAAGGAAAAAGATGGGGAAGGAAGGATGTTGGTCCTCCGTCAGGGCATTGGAGAGAATGCCAGTTATGCAGGCAATTGACAAGTATATGTTCTGCCACTTGCTGATTTCTACAAAGGATCTTTTCTATAAAACTGTCAAAAAGCTTCTTCTGGCAATGCAGAAAATAGAGAAGACCTGTCAATAATGTTTTCATATGGACATTTCACTTTCTGTGCTTTCTGAAGAGGATCTATACTGTAATAAGGTTCTTTCTCATCCATTCATGTACTGTAAATGCCTGATGTCTTCCACTTAGACAGGCACCTTATCTTAACCAAGTAACTCCACAAGAAGTCATCATTCTAGTTTGCTGACAGCTCTTCAGGAATATCTGAAAAAGAAATCCCAAGGCAGCTGTGGTACTCAAGATTACAATGGAGGTGATGGACTGTTGACATCTCCTAGGGTACTGTCAATCAAGAAGTTCTTAGATGAAGCCAGACAAGTGACAACACTATAATTCCATAGGATTTATTTTTTAAAAAGAAATAATAGACTTTGTCTTTGGGTAACCTCTGGCTTCTGCAAACTGGCTAATAACATAGAATTTGTTAGTTTGAATATAACAAGAGTTGTTACAAATTGAATTTTAATTGGACTGTCGTTGGTGGTCTTCTGAAATTGGAAGATATATCTGAACTGAAGTTGGCAGAAGTATGTGAAGTGAACTCTTCAGAGAAAATATTTTCAATTGTAATCAATTTTTTTTAAAATAGCCACAAGATTTAGGAATATAAAAATGTATATTCTATTTCAAAATCATGTGACTTCTTATGAAGAATTCCATTCTAGGTTGTGTTCATATTTGTAGGTTATATCCTCAAAGTCTGTGTGATGAAGCATTGTTTCACAGACTCCAGTGACTGACAACCATGAGAAAGAATAACAAGAAAAATCTACATCCATTTCTGTCTTATCTTGATGTCATCTATTTTCCTTGTCATTCTTGGTATAGCCAAGAATCCTACTTATGCAATGTATTTCCAGACTATTGAGGCACTATAGTGTAAGAAGACATGGAATACATCATCTGATTTTAAAGGATCATTGCACAATGAATGCAATCATTTTGATCTTTTATAAACATTATTTCTTATTATTTGAGTTTAATATATTAAAGCTAAATAAATTGTTTTGTTGTAATGAGCCTTACATATCAGTTAACACAAAAAAGAATAAGACAGTTAAAGCATCTATTTTGACTCCGGGATGAATTTAGCAGTCACTCCAGAATTTTTCAACATTTCATTTATTGGATCCAAGCTTTACCATAGCCAAATCAGTATTTTTCTTGCATTTTAACTGTTTTTCATTCTTTCATGTTTATAAATAATAAAAATACTTGCAATTTTTGATTGATTTTTTATCATATTTATATTGTTTGACTTATTTTTATTTTTTTCCAATCTTTTTTATTAATTTTTTTCGTCAATATATGTTAATTTTTCCAATCAACAAGTTGTCTGAAATTTGCTAAACTAATACATGTTCAATTCTAATCCTTCCTTCTTTTCTCTAACCAAGAATAGAATAAATTCCAAATTTGATAATAGTCTGTATCTTCTTTGTCTTTCAGCCTCATAGTTAATCAGTCCATCTCTGCACATTCCAAAATCTTCCTGATTATTTCTTCCTCTGATGGCAATCCTTCATTCTTCCAATATTGTGCAAAAATTATTCTTGCTGCTGTGGTAATATGTAGGGTTAAATATAATTTCTGCTTATTAGTCTTTTCAGACATGATGCCTAGTAAAAAAAGTTCAGGTTTAAAATCCACTTGTTCATCCAATATCCTTTCTAACCACATATGTATATTTTTCCAATAAGCCTTTGCCTTCCCGCATGTCCACCAAATATGATAATACGTGCCTATATTATGTTTACATTTCCAACATCTATCTGACATATTTTTAAACATTTTTGCTAATCTTGCTGATGGAAGGTGCCATCTATAAAACATTTTATACAGATTTTCTTTGTATGAAGTTGACATTGTTAATTTATAGTTTCTCTCCCATAACATTTGCCATTTTTCTAATTCTATGTTATAACCAATTTTTTTTGCGCATCTTATCATTGTTTCTTTCACTTGTTCACTTTCCATATCTAAATTAACAAAAAATTATACATTTTCTTAATCAATTTCTCATCTGAGGTTAACAAAATCTTATCAAACACAGTTTGATCCTTATAAAATCCATACATTTTTACATCTTTTTCGTATCTATTTAGTATCTGTAAATGTGCCCACCAGGATAGATTAATTCCTAAATTTTCCAATTCTTGTTTAGATTTTAATTTCCCATGAATATCTAAGATATCTTTATATGTCCATACTTTCTCAAAATCCACTAGATTCGGATGTATAAATGCCTCCATCGTTGACAACCACCCTGGAATTTTAAGATATATTTTAGCTTTAATTTTTTCCCATACTGTTAATAAGGCATTTCTTATCAAATGATTTTGAAAATACTTATGGACTCTGTTTTTCCCATACCATAAAAAAGCATGCCACCCCAATTGTAAGTCATGTCCTTCTAAATACAATAACCTTTTATTTCTGAGTGTTATCCACTCTTTCACCCATGTTAACACCGATGCTTGATAGTACAATGTCCATTCCGGCAGCCCAAAACCTCCATTTTCCTTAGCATCTTGTAATGTTTTCATCTTAATTCTAGCTTTTCCCCCCTGCCAAATAAAATTCAAAACCAATGAATTTAAATTTTGAAAAAAAATTCTCTCAAGTTTTATCGGAATCGTTTGAAATAAAAATAAAATCTTTGGCAACACATTCATTTTTACTGTAGCAATTCTTCCTAATATTGATAGTTGGAGATTTTTCCATCTTTCTAAATCTAGTTTTATTTGCTTCAATAATTTTATGTAATTAACTTCTTTTATTGACGAACATCTAGCTGAAAGGTAGATACATAGATATTTAACTTTTTTCACTATTTGTACCTCTGTTTTCTCTAATATTTGTCTTTTTTGTTTATCTGTAAGGTTCTTTACTATTACTTTAGTTTTATCTTTATTTATTTTTAAACCTGCCACTTCTCCATATTCTTCTATCTTTCCCCATAGTTTAGGAATCATCTCTAAAGGTTCTTCCAAAATAAATACTAAATCATCGGCAAATGCTTGTAGTTTATATGTTTCATCTTTTACTTTCAATCCTTTAATTTCTGTGTCTTGCCTTATCCTTCTATTTAATGCTTCCAAAGTAAAGATAAATAATAAAGGAGATAGTGGACACCCTTGTCTCGTGCCTTTTCTTATCTCAAAGCTCTCAGTATAATCTCCATTTACTATCACTTTTGCTGTCCGATTACTATATATTGTTTTTATCATATTTGTAAAGTTATTTCCAAAATCCATTATTTGTAATTGTTGGACCATAAATTGCCAAGAAACATTATCAAATGCTTTTTGGGCGTCCAAAAACACTAATGCTAATTGTTTCCCTGGGTGGAATTCATAATATTCTATATTGTTTGACTTATTGTTCTCTGTGCCACACCATTAATTGTATTTTTAAATTTATTATATTTTTCATCTGATACAATTGATCTCAATAGCTCACAGTAATAACACATATGAAAACATTTCCATGTTATAAAAATTATATATTTATAAAATTATAAAACCAAGAACCATAGTACTTTAATCCACCCCTTCAGGAACAAGTCTGTTTTCAGTAATTTGCAGAAGACACCAACTTCAGTTCAGTTAAAAATCTTTCTTCTTTTACCTCACTATCCATAATGCCTACATTGTTGTATACTGATGGCAAGTGAATTCAATGTCTTGGATCTCGAAAAACATGTTCCCAATGTCAGCATCCAAGCTGCTACTTTTGCTCTTCTGTTAAACTTAGAAAAGACTGCATGTTCTTAGCTGTAGCTTTGGCTTTATCTTGCTATAACCTTTTTACACCGAGTCCTGTTTTTAGTACTTTATTTTACAATTTTACTGTTTTATTGTTGGTTTATTGCATTTTATGGTACATTACATGTTATTTATTTACATGATTACTTACATTTGACCTACACACTAATATCATGACATCTCATGGTTTTACAAACAGTCATACCTATGTTAGTTAGGCATATAGCACTGAAGGAAAGAGAAGGATAAAAAAGAACTTAAAAACTAACTTGGACAGCAACAAATAATGAGAAAAGTATTATGGAAATCCATAGATTTTCATATATAATATAATCTGTTCAGCTTTATCAAATCCATTTTGAAATGGGGGGTAATTACAACAGTATATCATAGCCCTGATTATACTATTTGCACACGAATCTCCCTACATAATGAGTAAAAGTAATCCAAATGTATAATATTCATCCATTTGTTTTATATAATCATCACAAATGAAGATTTCTATTTCAGTCAGTGTATTTTGTCCTTTGTCATCTATGGACACTTTTGTTCAGAAATTACCAGAAAAAGCATGAATATCAATCAATTGTACAAATAATAAACATTTTAGAGTTAACTTATAAAATTGTGTTTTGAACAGTGTAATGGAATCAGTCCACAAAATTTGTCCCCACAAAAATAAACCAGACATGAGATTTTATGGAATATTTTATCCTCCCAAATTTTTATGTCTGTGTTACAATAAATAGTGCAGAATGTCTCATGATACCAAATCATGATATTACTATTAATGTATCACCACATAGATATAAATTACTCAGAGACCGCAGTTTCAAATTATTAGGAGAAAGCTACAGAAAATGGGACAAGAATTAATACTATACATAATTCTTTTCAGCATTAGAAATGTGCAGAGCATTCATGCTACAGTGTGAACAAACATTATGCTGGTAGTTGTGAATGTTGGAAGCATACAGATAATTCATCCTCTTGGAAAATTTACATCAGGCTAGCACAATTAATGTTGATTAGCATGCCCAGTAATTTACCAGAAATTACGTCATTTCATAAAAAATATAAAACGCTTGATGATGATCAAAGCCCAAATGACATATCTCTTTAACTGCCTCTTTGCCTAGTAGACTTGCAGGCAGTGATAGTAGCATTTTGATATGTGTGGGATTTGCAATCTAATATTTTAATTATGTTATAGTATATTTATCTCTCTCTCTTTTTCCCCCAATATAACTCAAAATTCTATATGTGGAACTATTGAAATTTTTAGAGTTGAGAGTCAGTACATTTTGTTTACTTAACCATGATCATTTTTATTGCTTGTTTCTACCATTTGATAAGGTGGAGGAAACTATAAAGACATTATGATTCTTCTACTGTTAATGCTGTGATGACATTTTACATTTGGCCATCTGGAGATTATGAGCCCAGGGAACTTTAAAAAAAAAAACCTCAATTCATAAAAAAATTCAAATGTTACCATGCATATGTTTTAGAGCACATCCTTGACTTGCTTGCACTCATTATAGCAATTATTCATACAAATTCTAAATTGTTATGCAAGTGTTATACTTGAAGACATCCAGGATTCAAATACTCTAAATGTGATATTACAGCAAATGCATGTAAATCATGGAGCTAAATTTTCCATTGCAATCCTTCCCACTCCATATAAATTAATTTTAGTTGTATTGTTACAACTGTGGGTTAACTAACTGTAGCATATTTGTGACTAACAAATCATTATGCTGACATTTATTGTTATCTAAAAGATATGGAAGATAAGTGTTCAAACATATAAGGTTAAATAATAACAGATTTCCATTTATAGATGTAAATAAACAATTGTCTGTTTCCATAGTAGAAGCTCTGTAAGCCTGGAACAGTAAACCAACAAACAGTAAAATGGAAATTTAGAGACAACTGAATTAAATGCACATGTAATTTTCATGGACCATGTCCCTCTTTTTCAAATACACAAATCTAGTATACTGTAAATTCCATACTGATTATATTATGGTCATAAAGAAAAATATTATTCTTGCAATACCAGGGTGTATTTATTAATAGTTTTCTTCAGTTGGCACTCTTGCTTAATACTGAAGTATCTGAAGTAGTATTTTTTAGAAAAGTCTAGCCTTAACAATTGTTTCCTTAGAAATGTGGAATCTTCCTGAATCCAAAAGGGTCTGTTTAAAATGAAGAAGTATCAGTTATGATTCAATATAGTCCTTTTTTGATTTGGATGTAGTTTCAGCTCATTGTAGGAACAGAATATTTTTTCCATTCCATTTCCTGATTTGCACAAACATACCTTTTGCTATTTCAATAAAGTAGAGAAAATTACCTTAATTATTCTACAAAAAATGTTGGCCTCAGTGCTTCTTAAACATATAAACCTCTTAACCCATAACAAAAGTTTTCTGCAGATAAATCTCAGATGTATTTATGTGACACCTATATTAGCTATTTTCAGGAAATACTTGTTAGTTATTAAAATGTTAACCCTGAATAAATATGTCATTTGGTATGAATATGTCATTTATTTACTGGGCTTTTCCCCAAAGGACTGTTCTGACATGCCTCCAGAAAAGACCTTAAAAACATTAAGTGGTCCTGTTAGCTTTCTCAGTGCTTCAGCAGTTTTCTGAAATGGTGTTGAAAACTCTTATACTGAGACAAGAGCAGGGGAAAAACAGTGGTAATGTAACAAGTTTATTTAAATATGAAAACACTTGCTAAGAGTAAATTATCTACAAAATATTGCTTTGGGTGATATATCATATATCTAACTAGTCACACAATTTTGCCATCATTGTATCCTATGTACATGGGTGACCATGTCATTTTGGTAGCAGATCACTGCTCTGTACTTGCTACTATGATCTGAATTGGAAAGAACTGGATTATTAATCATAGAGCATCCATTAAAATGGCTTGTGCTTTTACTACAGTTATAGTAGGAGAGACACGGTAAGAGCTTTAATTCCGTATGATCTACCATGCTGTTGTATACATGCTGAGAACTATAGAAGGATCGTCTGATGTTACTTAATAATTGATGGTCAACTTTTTCCTGAATGTGAAATGTAACTAAAGCATCATTAGCTATCAGTTTTAGCTATCTGGTTTAGATAATGAAATTACTGAAGATAAATGAAAAAATATGCAAGCACTGTTTTCCAAATATTTTTTTCCTAAGAAATATAATTCCTATCACTTTTTAATACTTTAATTATCAGCTATGACTGACAATAATAATAAAACCAATATTAATAAAAGCAATTAAGATAGATAGTGACCCATGTTTGCAAAAGGCGTTTTTGAGCTTATTCTGAATCCAGTGTTATGTTTCCTTCAATTGGAGTAGGACTGCTAAAATAGGAAAAGGGATTTATAATGTAAATACAGCTATAATGTAATTTTATGTATATTTTAATATAACGTATAATTTTGTATAATGCATAATGTATAATTTTATGTACATTTTGTATTGGATATCATCATCTGCATCCCAGAAACACTCAAGAAAGTGAGAATTATGTGAGAATTTTATTCAGGTGAAGCTTTGTCTTACAGGATATATCTATGTACAAGTGTATGTCTGTAAGTGTATATGTGTATAACTTATGCATGTATATGTTGTGGCATATATACACACACTGATTCTTATGTATTAAACAGTTTTGCATGCATGTTGTCTTCACTGCACTGTCTAGGCAAAAGTGCAAAATACAAAATACATTTAGGAGCCATTTATATGATACCTAAGTGCAGAAGTTCATAGAAATAGTGAAGGCACATTAGGGATTGTTTAAAACTTGACAGATGGTGAATGACAGAGCTCATGGTGGGAGGACATGGCTAGAATATCATTTGGAATAGAGCTACTACTAGTACTTTGGAGAAACAACAAAGAGTTTGGAGGGTTTACCCTGCTTTTTCAGGGATTGTTGCTTGATTCTCTGAATTTTGTATAATTTCTTCTTTCTCATACTTAAAATTCTACTTTTTGTAGCTTAAGAACATGCCATACCAATGCTATAATGCATTTTAAGCCCTACAGAAACTACTTTATTTTTTAATTTAGCAGAAATGTTTTTTCTATTGAATCCTTTGCTTGAAGCACACTGACATTGGGACCTGTGGTAGTTAGAAATTGTTATGCTTAAAGCACTGTCAATAAGCTCATTGTGTTTCAAGATTGGCATTTTGTTTACCTGTCCATCTGTATTGCCGTGAATTATGCACTCAGTTTGCTCTATTATACTACCTTCATCTAGTGCAAAGTATCATAAATGCAATCCCAGGGATATACCGTATTTTTCCCGTGTATAAGACGCACCTTTGTATAAGACGCTCTGGCATGCCAGTTCCAAGCTTACAGTAAACAAAGTCAATGCTGGGAGCAACCGCCTCTCAGCGCTTTAAATAGACACCTCCTGGCTGGCCCCACCCCACCTAATCAGCATCTGGTACAATGAGCCTGCATAGTCAGTTCACAGCACCAGCCTTCCAACCCTGGTGAACAAACTGGCATGAGCACTGGCATGACAGCAAGGCAAGAGAAGCAAAGGCGGGTTTTAAACTCCCCACCATTTCTCCATGCCAATCAGCTGTTCGGCGGAGCGCCGAACAGCTGGTCCAGCAAATCTGGAGGTTCAGCTGGCTGCTATTGTTGAGCAGGATGGTCTCATAGCTGCGTTCCACAGGGTTCCTGGTCAGCATACAGGTATCAAAGAGGTAAAGGGCTGTCGCTGCCATCCATGCTGCTGGTCCCATCTGCTGCCTCCAGACGCCACCATCTGATGATCTTCCCCCCTCCCATTAATGTCAAGCCCATAAGGGCTTGACACCTGCACCAGGCAGCATGGCAGTGGCATGTAAAGAACCCACACTGGCATGTCCTGGGCTGCAGAGGTTACCATTAATTTTTTGTGTATAAGACACTGCACTTGTATAAGACGCACCTGATTTTGAACAGCATGTTTGCAGGAAAAAATAGCATCTTATTCATGAGAAAATACGGTAATTACCTTGAACTAAATCTCATTGAATCACTGCTGACTCATTTTGGGAAAGATATATAAATTTAAGTTGTCATTATCAAAAACATACTGCTTTTTAAGGATCTTGCTATACAGGAGCCACAGGCCCAGTTCTATGCTAACTTCAGTAGAGTTTGCAGCAGCAAATCATTTTGAGAACTTGGTTGAAAATAGCTTTTTGAAGAAAACATTATTTATGGGTTTCTGACATTTAATAGATGAATGTACTGTGCAAAGTGCTATCCAACTGGCATAAACATTAAACTTCTCACCCAGGAAAATGCAAGTTAAAAAAAACCTTATGAAAGCAACCTATAAATGCTTGCCCTTCCTTTTTTTTTTCTTTGCTAAAGACTGGAACCCAATGGCGGTGAGGGAGGAACAAATGTATCCTTTTCCTGTAGGCAGTAAGGCTTCTTCAAAAAAGTAAAGAAAGAATATGTCATACTGACAGGGTCACTTACAGTTTTCTGTAGGCTGAAAAGTGGATTGCAGGCGGATGATAGTGCAGCAGACTTTTGTTTCTCCTTTCCTCCCCCCCAACCACTGGCAAGCACATGGCTTGACAAAATGCCATCCGAACATGCTTTCAAACAGTGAGCTCATTGTGAAGCTCAAGCCGAGTTGGATGATTGAGGAGCACAACATGCTCAACAGATGTAAAAGAAAGGGGGAGATGGAAGGGAGGAAAGGCGGATATAATTCATGATTTTTCTTAAGTGAGAAATAGTTTCCACAGCCAGGTTCTTACTGATAGCAAGAAGTGTATGTATGTGTACGTGAGTTTGATATATAATGATGGTTAGCACAGCAGCCATTGCAAATCTTTACTCTAACCATTAGATTAATTTCCTTTTCTTCAGCAATTTATTTAACTTATGATTTTTTAATAAGAGCATGTGGACTGCATTTTCAATTTCAAAGCAGATTCATATGAAGATTTTTAAATTATGAATTATGAGTCCTTTACTTGTTGGTAGGTAATGAATATCAGGCTGAAGCTCTGGACAAGCTATGAATGCATAGATTTTTGCAAATTTAGTTGGTGTCTGTTCTACAGATATTCTTAATGAGATTCCTGCTGTTTTTTCATCAATTTCTTGTTTAAAAAAAACTAAAACTAAACACACACATTTTATATTTTGTGAAATTAATAAGAATAATCTATAGTTCTTTTTGAAGAATTGTTTTCTCTTCTTTCAATTGCAAAGGTTGAAATGCCCTTACGCAGAAGTAAAAAAGAAAAAAGAAAACATGTGTCCTGCCACTGATTGGCGTTCTGGATTTTTCCAGCCTAAATCTGGAAAAAAAACTTAGCAGTATGAATAAGGAGAAAAAAGAGAAGACATTTTTGATTTGGTTAATCTGGAATATGTAGATCATAAGCTCTTCTGAGAGTAAAGACACAATCAGTTCTTCAAATATTCCTAAACTAAACCATCTGAAATCTACAACTTCAAAAGTAAATAATTTGATCCATCTTTTATACAAGGGCAATTTGGAAATAAACTTCTATTTGGTTATCAATAACAGACACTCACAGATACAAAACTTTTATTACACACATTAGAAAACTACAACATTACATTATTTTTCAACATAATCATCATTCAAATTGTCATAATGTCTTACAAGTTTTGAAACTCCTTAGTAGTAGTCACTTGGCACCAAATCTGGGCTATAAGGGGGAGGGAGGGTGATCAAAAACATCCCAACAGAACTGCTTCAAAAGTTCTTGGGTGCGTCTAGCAGTGCGTGGGTGAGCCTTTTCTATAATAAAAATCAAACATTATATAGTTAAATTTTGTGAATATAGTTAAATTTTGTGAATATTATATGCATTTAGCAATTTAAAATTATTTATAGAATTTATATATTATAAATTCAAAATAATATTCAAACAAAGTATTAATGCAAATTATTGCAGCATGCTTTGCAAAAATAGGTAAAAGTGCTTACCAAAGGAGAAATCATTTTTCATGTTTTTAAAAAGGCAATGATGCAGAAACAGGACAAAATGAATTTAAAGTTAGGAGAAATGAGAACCTGGGTGAAATTGACATTGACAGATTTATTCATCCCAAGAACTCAGTTGCAGATCCTCTGGGAGAATGTAAAATTTCAAGTATCATTAAGCTAATTAAAAATCCGATAGCTCAGAGACTAACAGTATTATCATCTCCTTAATCTGGAGAGGAAAATGTAATTGCTGCTGATTCTTGCAAAAATAGTCTTTCAAAGCTGAACAATAGAAGCCTTGAATAAACATATTCCCCTCATTTTTTTTAAACCACCAATGGTACAAAGCTGCCAAGGTTAATGAGAACTGAAAATGGTACTTTCTGCCATTGATCAGCATCTTAAAAAAGAGAGCAATGTGAGCCACTCATACATGTGAAGAAAAAATAAAATTTTGTGTGGTATAGCTGACCTATTTATGTAAACGAGCTATATAGGAGTTAAGAAAACAGAAAATGTTCCCTATTATTAATATTTCACAATTTCAGTGAATATAAAATTGTAATAATACAGAAACCTCTAGCAGTCTAGCATGAATCTATAGCTATGTTCTTCAATAAAGTAGGCCAGATTTTGGATTGATTTCCTGTTTCAGTGCAGTGCCAGGAACACAGAAAATAGAAGCTCTGTAATGACCTCTTTCTTCATCTCAAATCATTTCCTGAAGAGATCTTCGTATGACTCTCTCCATACCTAATCAGTGAACTCTTGAGAGGTTAGTGGATTCCTGTTTACTAGCCACATCCCACTGTCAAATGCCTGTTGATGAATTCTTCAGTGACTACAAATTTAGCCAAAAACCACATTCTTATTATGGTTTATTGCACAGCTGCTATGTGAGACATGGCCAGCAGATAAATCCTATTTTTCTAAATGCATTGCTGTGAAAGAAATCAAGCAAATCCTTTTGGACCCCAATTTACTCCATAATTTGACTACCAATATCAGACTAATTTTTTTATAAATAATAAAATAAACTTAAAACTTGTCATGGATGCCAGAGTTCTCTAAATCTAATCTGATAGGAAACTACTTTTTTTACGAGCCACCATTACAAGATATTGGTGATCTTGTACTTATTATCTTATTTCATTTTTTAAAAAGCAAGCATTATCTTAAAAATACACAAGCATCATATACCAATTTTAATCAGTGGTGCGATTCAAATACCTGAACAACCAGTTCTCTCTGTGGACGCCACTTCCAGAAGTCCATTCTGAGTCAGGGAGGCCTCCCAGACCCAGAACGGCCCACTAGAAGTGCATGGACCAACTTCTGGAAGTCCATTCTGAGCCGGGGAGCCCTGGGGGAGGCCTCCCAAGCTCAGAATGGACTTCCAGAAGTGGCATCCGTGCATTTCTGGCAGTCTGTTCTGGACCTTGCGAAAAGAGCTCAGGCATCAGCCGGTTCACCAAAGTCAACAAAAAATTAGCTATCAGTTCTACTGAACCAGTGCAAACTAGCTGAATTCCATCACTGACTTTAATACAAAAACACTTTGATTTGATTACTCACTGTGGATTTGTCTGCATTTCTCAAGGTTTTAAATATTGTTGTTCATCCACTTTCTTCATACGTTTATCAAAAAACAAGTAGTTGTGAAACTATTCCCATAGATCAGGGTTTCCCAAATTGGGAGGTGCACCTCTCTTGGAGAGGCATAGACAAAGTCCAGGGGAATGGTGGAGGAGATTTTTATTACATTGTTACAATTAATCCACATTTCCCAAAGTTTCATTGTGTTATTTTTATTGGCCATTTATGTTCATTTTAGTGTTAGGATTTAAGGGGGAGGTATGTACCTTCCTATTACAGTAAAGGGAAATATGAGGACAAAAGATTTGGAAATCATTTATTGTCTTCCAGATTTGTTGTTTTATTTTAATAATATTGAGTAGGAATCATCAAAGCAGCTGATGAAAAAAAACTGTAAAATGCAGATTAGGATTGCAAGTCAAAATAAGCAAGAAAATGGTAAGAGAATACCTATCCTCTCTAGATGAGTTCCAATCACTAGGACCAGGTCGATTACATCTCAAGGTTCTGAAGGAATTGGCAGACATGATCTCAGAACCACTGAACTACATCTTTCAAAGATGTACTGGGAAACTACCAAACAACAAGAAAAGGGCTAATGTAGTTCCCATCTTCAAAAAAGGGGAAAAATGGATCTGGGGAACTAGAGATCAATTAGCCTGACATCAATACCTTGGAAGATTCTGGAAAGATAATCACGCAACAAATCTGAGAACACTTAGAGACAAAGTCATAACCAAAAGCCAACATGGGTCTGTCAAAAACAGATCATGGCAGACAAATTTTCTTGCATTCTTTGACAAAGTGATAAAATTAGTAAACCAGAGAAATGCTGCAGATGTAATTTACTTGGACTTCAGTAAATCATTTGATAAAGTAGACCATAGCCTACTACTTAATAAGATAAAAAAATGTGGGATAGACAGGATCACCACCAGATGGATTTGTAACTGGCTGATCAACTGCACTCAACACATAGTCCTTAATGGAAGTGTATCTACATAGAAGGAAGTATGAAGTGCATTAGATCCAATACTCTTCAATATCTTCATCAATGATTTAGTCAAGGGGATAGAAGGGGAACTCATCAGATTTGCAGATGACACCAAGCTGGTAGGAATAATTCACACTCAAGATACAGACTTGAACATTGGGCGCTATCTAACAAAATGAAATTCAATGGGGAAAAAAGTAAGGATGTGCATTTAGGCAAGAAAAAACAAATGCACAAGTACAGAATTGATGGTACCTGGCTCAATACTAGTTACTGTGAGAGGGATCTTTTTGCAAGCTGGTTATCACTGGCAACAAACTATGGAAAACTCCCTGGACCAATTAGAGATTTGTCACCTTGCTATAAATCAACAATCCACACTTCAAAAATGTTTTTTGAGCATTCAGAAATGCAGTGTTTTGAATGCAGTATTGAAGAAAGATTGCTTTGCAAAGATGCACATAATCATATACTGCCCTTTACGTCAATCAGAATAGAGTTGGATGGGACTTGGAGGTCTTCTAGTTCAACCCCCTACTCAAGCAGGAGACCCTATACCATTTCAGATATGTGGCTGTCCAGTCTTTTCTTAAAAACCTTCAGTGATGAAGCATTCATAACTTCTGATTGCAGGCTGTTCCACTGATTAATTGTCCTCACTGTTAGGAAGTTTCTCCTTAATTTCAGCTTGCTTCTTTCCTTGATTAGTTTCCATCCATTGTTTCTTGTCTTTCTTTCTGGTGCTTTGGAAAATAAATTGACCCCTCCTCCTTGTGGCAGCCTCTCAAATACAGAAATACTGCTACCATGTCCCTCCTAGTCTTTCTTTTCTCTAGACTGGCCTTATCCAAATCATGTAACCGTTCTTCATATATTTTAGTCTCCTGGCCCTTAATCATCTTAGTAGCTCTTCTTTGCAAAAAGTCCAGAGAATTTGGGATATAGATATATAGATGTGTGTGTGTGTGTGTGTGTGTATGTGTGTGTGTGTGTGTCAGAGAATGTATTGCAAATAAAGCAATAAAAATATTCAGGCTTTTCTTTATGTGCCTTAAAGTTGTTGCTTCTTTACAGCCACATGATTTATTAGTTTCTTGCTGCTGGGTGGGAGAGAGGCATTGAGGTTTTGAGAGACTGGCTGGGAAATTGTCACAAAATATTGCAAATGAAGATAACATGACCACAGCACCAACACAGAAGCAGTTAGTAGCATTGGAAAAGCTACAACTTTCCCAAATTTTTCTACCTCAGGAATCATGGGTCTCAGATTTTAGATACATTCTATAGTTAGACCATTTGAATTATTTTGGTTCAAAATTGTTGCCCTATGATGCATCATTTCACCCAGATAAAGAACATGACAACAAGAGTTTTAGTACTATATAGATAGATAGGCAAAAAGAGAAGGGGATAGCAGAGGATGAGATGATTAGATAGTATCATCAAAGCAATGAACATTAATTTGGGAAAACTCTGGGAGGCAGTGAAGGGTAGGGATCAAGGCATACTATGGTCCATGGGGTTGTGTAAAGTTGGACATGAGCTACCAGAACTGAATATAGTGAAGACAACTGAAATTCTATATTGTTATTTATTTCTTAGCTTCTTTTTGTGGATCTTTGATTTGTATCGCTGATAATGTGATTTTTCTGCTCCTTAGAGCAGAGTCATTATTTAGAATGCCTATTTGCATGAAACTTTTCTGAGAATTATTGGACTCAAAGCTAAGTAATACCTTAGTCTAATTGAAATTAATAAGATGTGATTTAATCATGGCCAGCTTGATCAATTTATTTCAAGGGAGCAATAATGACTTAGACTAAATGCAGCTCAGTTGTTTAGAATTTATGCTATCTATCTACTGTACATAATTATACACACATTTCATTAAAATGATTACTGATAAAAGTTCAGTTCTGGGAAACCTGACATCTTTTCACATGCAGCCTGAATTTGTTGTTTCAGTACTTTGCACACTGAAAAAGATTAGTGGCAGTCTTCAAAGAATTCATGTCACCAGATTTCAAGAATTCAATTATTTCTAGGCTATTACTTACTACTTTAACCCCCCAAAATATAAAATTTGAAATATATATTAATATTAATCCAAACTATGTAATTCAATTAATGTAATAAATACCATGCACACAGTTGATTACTAATTATTCTATATATAAAAATGAGAGATGGTAGATGGCTACCATAAATTGGTGCATGTTGAGTTTCTAAATAAATAACATTTTTTTCTGACTTGTCTAACTTGTTAAGATGAGGGAGGGAGGGAGGGAGGGAGGGAGGGAGGAAGGAAGGAAGGAAGGAAGGAAGGAAGGAAAGAAGGAAGGAAGGAAGGAAGGAAGGAAGGAAGGAAGGAAGGAAGGAAGGAAGGAAGGAAGGAAGGAAATTGGCATGTTTTAGACTGGCCAGATTGAGATTATAGAAGTATTTTTTCCTGTACCACATCTGTCCCTATTATAGTTTGATGGTGTGGTTTTTAATATAATTATTGTGACTTTAAAACTTGTCTTGGGTTCTAAATATTTATTTTAAAAAGTAGGTTATACATATGTGTATACATTATAAGTTTATTTATTCAGTTTATAATGCTGCACATCTCACCTAAGGGAGTCTGGGCCAGTTTATTTATTTAATAATTAAACAGAATAAAACAGTATTATAAGAAATGGTGAGTAAATGAGCATCCAAACTTAATTAAGTGTGATGTATTGTACAAATATTAGCAGAAAACCAAGTGACTTGGAAAGTTATTTTTGAATCAAGAAGCAACAATACATAGAAAATCATACTCCCTACCTGAATATTTATTGAAGAATAAATAAAGGAGGTCTGTCTAGAGTTTTTATATAGAAAAGATCTGGTCACCAGTTGCGACCCTATTTGGATTGGGAGTCACTCCTAATGGTCACTCATGCCCTTGTCACCTCGAGATTCAACTACTGTAATGCTTTCTACATGGGGCAACCCTTGAAGAATGTCCGGAGACTGCAGGTTGTCCAGAATGCAGCCGTGCGAGCTGTCTTGGGTCTTCCAAGACATGCTCATATCACTCCAGCCCTTCGTGAGCTGCACTGGCTGCCAATTGGTCTCCGAACACAATTTCAAAGTGTTGGTTATGACCTATAAAGCCCTTTATGGCAATGGACCAGGTTACTTGCGGGACCGTCTTCAGCCTCATGTATCCCAGCGACCGGTTAGGGTGCATAGGGCTGGCCTCCTACGGGTCCCATCCATCAGACAGGGTCATCTGATGGGTCCTAGGACAAGGGCCTTCTCCATTGCTGCCCCAGCCCTCTGGAACCAGCTCCCCTCGGAGGTTCGTACTGCCTCCTCCCTCCTAGCTTTCCAGAAGCTTTTGAAAACCTATTTGTGCCGGCAGGCTTGGGGGGTATGAACTGTGTTCTACCCCCGGGCCGAGGAATGTGCTTCCATCCTTGATTGTGTGTTTGAATGTTGTATGTATGGATCCTTGGTTTGTATGTTGTTATTGTTATTAATAATTTTTATGTGTACCCATATTGTTGTTGTGAGCCGCCCTGAGTCTCGGGAGAGGGGCGGCATACAAATTTGATAAATAAATAAATAAATAATAAATGCTTATTTAGCGCATACATAATACTCTTCCTTTGATATAATACCCTTTTGGAGGTTGGGAATGAATTGCACTGCTTTATCCAGGCAAATCTGATCATCTCTGGACTATGTCCATTCATATTAAAAATGACTTCATAATAATTATCTCAACTTGCTGAATATATTGCGCATTATTTTATACTTCGTATTGTGCAATCTGCTTTAAAAACTAAATATTATGCACTTTGAATGGGCAATCATAAACATATATTTTAATTATTGCATCTTAACTTTGGGAATTTGAATTAATGTTATATGATTGTGAACCACCTAGATAACTTGGAAACAAATAAATATTTGGAATAAATAAATATTGGAAATAAATGAAAGTTTCTCTGAACAATGGAGGATGGTGCCTGAAATAGTGCCATTTTAGACAAGGAATTTTCCAGTCTCTTTTTGAAAGCTTCCACTGATGGAGCACCCAAAAGTTCTGAAGGCAACTTCCGGTTCCGGTTCGCAGCATCGCTAGTTAGGCTGGGAGACTTCTCGCCGACTAGATTTTCCTCTGTCGGTGGACCCTTATACGGCTCCAAAGTCGCCCTGGATGGTGCGATTTCTGACAAGGAGGCTGTGATCCGATGGCGGAGGAGCGGCGGCTCCTCCAGCTGTCTGGACAAAACTCCAAAGGGCCGACGGAGAAGAAGATCAGCCAGTAAAATGGCCGATCGCCTAGCCGCTTCAGACCGTAAGTCAGACAACATCTAAGCTGAGAATGCCCCCGTAGTGAGCTTGGGTGAGAACTTTGCAATTTTCCTTTCTATCTTTTGTTTATTTGAATACCTACAAGAGCCTTTGGAATTATTTCCCTGGCTTGGAAAGGCAGCTTCTGCTATGTTTTGGGGGAAAAGCATTTTTGAAAATATTGAAATAGACTATACTTTATTTTTACATTTATCTTTTTTGGATACACAAAAAAAAGGTAAAAAGTTGGAAAAGGCTTTTTTTTCCCTCTATCTTGGTAAGAACTGTATTTTTTTTCCCTATATATTACATTTTAAAGGACAGGGGGGGAAAAGAGGAGCGGATTGTTTTTTTCTTTTTTTAACTTTAACTCATTGAGGACATCTAGTGGCAAAAGTTTGAGATTGTAAGTCAAAGAAGGAACACTGAACTTCAAATACTTTTGGAACAATAAGCTGTGCAGCCGTGGAAGCTGTGGAGGTGGATGTTGTTTACATTAAATATAGCCTTCACAAAAGAGACTTTATTTTAAGTATTATCATCTAAAATGGAGACTCAGCTACAACTGAATTATGCACTCATACTGGAAAAGATCTATGAGGCCACCGTTGACATTTGTGCCACAATAAAAAGCTTTAGAATCAAGACTTAGAGAGTCTATTATAGCTGTGCAAACTGATGCCCAGGCTACATCTGATTATGGTATAAATCCAAATATACCAGAAGAGGAATCTACAGAGACAGAAGAGGAACCTACCTTGCTTGACAACTCTTTCATCTGCAACTTAGAGAATCAGAAGAAGCAAAGACTAAGATTTCAAACTATAAAGCAACAACGCTGCAAGAAGACAGAAAGGTATTTATTGCAGAGGAAAAGATCTATATTCTTTCAAAGAATCCTACAACTAATAAAAATGGACCCACTGGTTGAAAAGGAAGCGTTATTATGGAAGCTTGTTTACTACAGAAGAAAACCCAGAATTAGACTGAAAAAGAAATTTAAAATTGTTTAATGGATTAAAAGGCAATACTGGCTTTATGGATTGTTTTAAGGATAATGATTTAGCTTTACAACTATGATGCAACCAGCCCACTGGCCGGCAGTTTGACACCCCTGTTCTAGATTCTTCTTACTTTTGCTATCAGACTACCTTTTCTGAAGTTCCCTTAATTTTCTTCCAGTCATCTGGCACTTCATCCATTGTCCAGAATTTTTCACATATCATCAACAAATTTCTTCATATTATCCCAAAGAGTAGTTCGCTATAGTCCAGATATTTAAATTTATTCAACGTTATTCCTTGACCATATTTTCATCAGTTTCAAAGTTGAATCCTGACCCTTCATTCTGATCTTCATAGTTGCTTCATGTGGAGTGCACACACTTACTCCTTATAGTTTTGAGAACCAGTATGTAGGCTTCCTTATTAACTATCCCTCTTTTCATCTCCTGTATACTTCTTTGTTTTAAGATCTGCACTAAAATGTTCCCTCTCTCTCACTCTCCCATCCTCTGTCCCTCCCTTCTAATGATTTCAGCATCTGAACTAAAGCGTCTAGTTTAGCAACACAAGAAGGCAAAATAATGTTACATTACCATATGTCTTTGTACTTGTCAAAAATAAAGCCAGGAGACAAAGCCTAAGGAGTATTAGACTTCTAACAGCTGTGGTTATGTTTGTTAGTCTAATCAACCATCTACTTATATTGGAATGTAACCTTAAAACAAAACAAAAAAGGGCGAGGGAGAGAAAAAGCTTTATTTTGACAACTCACAGTTTGTGTTTCCCAACAGAAAACTAATTAGACTCAGGAAAAAGGGGGGGCAGAACCCACATTTTTCTTTTTAAAAAATCTATAGAATAATCAAATATGGAGTGATTCCTGTCCTTCATTCCAGATTTTCTGATTGCTACATCCTAGAAAATGGCAGGGAACTATAGATGTATAAAATATATATGTTGTAGGAAGACAGCATCCCCCCAGAGAAAGAAATATTTTGGGAAATGTTAAAAAGGCAGAATATTATATTTCCCCAAAGGAATAATGGAGAAAAACTTAAAAGGCAGAAACTTCTCCCTCTCCCCCAGCCAGAAACTCAGCAAGCCAGCTCTGTAGAAATGCAGGTTTGATAATCCCATTCAGAAAGACTAAGGCCCCATTGATGAGCAAATACTTGAGCAGAAGCCCATTCAAGACAAAATATTTTGAAATCTCTTGCAGCAAAATTGATAGCTAACAATAGCAGAGTAATAGAATTAGAAACAGCAACCCGTCACCCAAAAATCCAACACAGGACATAGCCATCAGCCACAGCCACAGGGAAGCAGGACATGATCTTTAGGAGGATTGCTGATGGTCTTTTTTTTCTTTCCAGTTCACACATTTGCATCTTTGGAGATTATTAATGAATGCTTCTTTTGTTATCGGGAATATTAGTTTGTTTTGAATATGTTATATTAATGTTAAAAAACCAAAATCTATTCTTAAATATAAAGTACATAAATGTAAAATGCTAAGTTCCAGTTATGCACATATCATATGAATGTTATTGAAATGAATGAGAATAGATCTGCTAAATCCAAATAGATTACATAGAAATTGAAATATTTATTCTTATTGTTATTAAATATTACAATTGTTCTCATGAATTAAATGATGGAGAACATGGACGAGGCACTTAGAATTAACAGTAGAAAGGACCATAATTTTGTGTTAGAAATTTCCCTTTTATCTCTTCCATCTCCCAAAAAGATTTTCATCTGAGATATTGGAAATCTGTTCTCGATAATAGTGACTGTACAGTATTTGAATGACATGGCCTTGGGCTTCATAAAGAAAGCTTGTCTAACTCAACACATAGTATTCATATATGTGTCCAAATGTATCAACACATAGAAGAGTAATTGATGGAATGGGTGGGGGTTAGCATTTTAATATAATTGTTCTGTAGTTCTTCAATAGATAATTTAAAAATCAAACAATTCTGTAACAGATTGAGTTAGCAATGCAAGTTCAAACTTTTCCTTCTCATGGAGCCAGTTAAGAATAGCAAATAATAGGCATATTGCAATGACTGCTTCAAACTGGCTATTCATTTTTCACCACTCAATCAAATTCAGCAGCAAATTTACCAATTCTCAGAACCATGATTGTGCTGGCCTTCACTAGAAACAGAGCAAACATTTTAAAAAGTTTCCAGAATAGTTTTACCCAGGGAATGCATATCCACAGAGGTCACTGTTGCCAGACATATTAGTGATGAATTTTAAAATAAACACTGGGATGTTTGGAAATGTTGGTTGTATGCAGATATGTAAAACATGCAAAACAAGGCTAACAGCTGTGGGGTGTTCTCACAAGCCAAGTGAATAAAACTGACTCTCCCTGCCCCCTGCCTCTCCCTCCCCCCAACAATAAGCACAGAAGATACTTGATACTTCAACAAGAAGAAGAAGATTATAACTGTGAAGTAAAACCTGACTTTTCAAAATTGTGAAAGCAATTCAAAGTCTCTATTCACATCTTATTCCTTTCCTGGATAAATTTTCAATTTCTGTTACATATTAAAAAGTAAAGAGGTATTTAAAATGAGTTTGTCCAAGAACAGATGTATTAGCATTTCTGTTAGTTCTTTCTCTCATTTCTTATCTAATTCATATATAAATTACTTTCCTGTTTTTTGATGTGCATGTTGAAATTTGTATGTGCCCTAAGCAAAGGGGCAAAAAGGTTTCTTACTGAAAACCTAAAATAATTGATTGGTTTTTTCATGGTTACTACTTTGTTCTCTTTTTTCTTTCAACAGACAAAAGGCATGAACATTTTTCTGCAGTGAAGATGCAGCGATAAACCATGCTTGATTGAGTTTGACTTGTCTAAGGGATGTAATTTATACCCTTTAACACATATTAATCCCACTCATAGCTTAATATAAAATGACAACTAATAGATTTCTCCTAATTAAAATATTTGCTAGTTAGAGATAATAACATGAGATAGATTTTTTTTTTACTAATAGAAACTATCTTCTATTTATTGCTTGTGGCCCTGCAGAAGATCTCTTTGCTGACTCAACTTTAAGATGGACATCTACACCACCAGAAAAACTTGTGACAAAGTGGCCAAAGCATGGTGTAGTAAAGTAGATCAGAGGCAGAAGACAAAAAGGAAAGATGCCATCAAGGCAAATTTGATTCAATAATTATAATACATGAACATAATCATATAGGTATCTTGTCAATAGTACAGAAGTGGCTTGCCATTGTCTTCTGACTTATCTTACTTCTTTCCATTCCAAAGATGCTCTTATACAATTAGGCAAGGGCATTTCCACCCTAGTGAATTTGGGAGAAGAGATAAATATGCTGGATCCTTAAAGGTGAATGTACTGGATGTTTATTTAGGCCAACTTTGTAAAAGGAACCAAACCAAGATTAATTTGAGAGTCAGCGTTTAGAATTTAAATAAGTAAATAATGTACAATCCAATATTCATTGGGTCCTATATGTTCTTAGGAATGCAGTCAAAGTATCTTATCTTTCTGACTCAAAAGAATACCAAATGAATTCTAAATATCATTGTCTATTTTGTATTCTTTCTGCAATATGCAGTAAACCAAGATGTAAATTAAGTATGTAATATCACATTGAAGTAGAAAGGAGAACGTCTCCAGAAGACAAAATGTGAAATCATGGCAGAAATGATTTTGTCTCACAAATAAAACATCTATTTGTGTTTTCAATTTCTTTGTTTCATTATTTAAATTTGTTGGTTTATGATGTTTATACTGTATGCTGATAAATCAGAATATTACAGCTTACAATGTACATAAGCATAAAACAAAATATACAATTAAAATCACCCATCAAATAATAACATAAAATAACAGTCAATTAAAATATAACATTAGGTGCTGACATAATGACATCAGTGCACTAAATCTTCAAGCTTCAGAGGCTGCAGAAGAGTTGTTTGAATAGCTTTATGAAATGATGTTAGGATCAGTGCCAACTAGCTCCCATAGATGGGTTAATTCTCATGATGGAACATCTTTGAAATTAAAAGATTGATGGTGTTTGATCATGTCCCAAGTGGGTTTTTTTCTTACATCTTCAGAAAGCCTGAAATGCTACCTTTGAAAAATGACATTTATTTAACAATTGCTGACACGATTGGAAGTACTACTGGAGTACCTTATGACCAACCTACCACAAGGGAGTAGTAAAATATTATTATAATTATTATTATTATTATTATTATTATTATTATTATTATTATTATTATTATTATTATTAATTAAATTTCTATACCGCCCCTCTCCCGAAGGACTCGGGGCGGTTTACAGCCTTAAAATTTAAAAAACATATAAATGTACAAAATTAAAATATTTAAAAATAAATTAAACAAATTAGGCCATAAAATCTATAAAACCCAATATATACAAATCCTAAAATCCTAAAAATTACAAAAATCCTAAAAATTACACAATCCCCCTAAAACATTTTCACCCGGTTGGAGCCGGAGCTTCTATGCCAGGCCGGCCTGTTGAAAAAGGAAAGTTTTCAGTTCCCAACGGAAAGTGCGTAAGTCCGTCATCGTACGGAGTTCGGGGGGGGAGCTCGTTCCAAAACGTTGGATAGATAGTTAAGAATACAATTCTGTCCCCCTCTATTCTTTCTAAGATATTGCTATTCAGAGGTCATCTCATCCTGCCCTTTATGTACCACCCACACACAAATAACCCGCACACAGAGAACATGCTCTTTGTCTCCTGCCCTAGTAAATACATATTTGGATATGTAGTAACTTTTGTTTGTAGCTGTAATATATTTCCTCTGATTAAATCACCTGATATAATTATGAAATGTGCTTTATTATTCCTTGCTCAAGTTAGATTCCTCCTCTCAGAAATGCTCACACATACAGTATATGCAGCATCCTTCAACCTCCAACAGTTATACAGAACTGCTGGATGGAAATGGCATTTGGTGATTGTGGTTCTCAGTATATGTACAAATTATTACTTAACTGTTCCTTATTCAAAGAATTTTTGGTTTTTCTCAAAATTGGCTGGCTTAACATAATATAGTAAACTAAAAAAAACACAAATATATTCTACTTTGGCCTAGCATATAATGTGAAACCCATGAAGGGATTATATATGTAACAAATTTAGCAAAGTACGTTCCACTAAAATTAACAAAACAAGGTATTATGTAAATTCCATTGTATGATCCCAGTTTCAATAAACTTCATCTTGGTTCCATCCAGTGGGGTTTACTAGACATAAAAGTAGTCTCAAGATGAGATGGATGTCCAATTCATCAAATGATATTGTGATTAGGGATTTGTAACTACATGAAATTTGATAGGTCCCTGTTGTTTCTATTGATAGAACATTTGTATTGCAAGGCTATTTTTAGGCTGCTTAGAAGAAAATAGTCCCAGCTAGCTTATTGTTAATTAATACTGATCTATTTTATTCCTGTTATTTATTTTATAGGAATGGTTACAAATAGGAGGTTACAGGGAATAGATTCAGAAACAATCAAAATAATCAAGATCCATCTCAGGTACATTAGATATTGGAGTCTGTTGCCTATTTAATTTCTCTTTATTCATAAAATGAATATTTATCCTTACATTTTACTTACAGGTTTCCACCTTCACATTCTAATAAGTTTTAATTTTATAACTTAATCTGCTGGTTTTAGAAGGAGAATTTTACTTTATAATCAGAATTTTATTGGCTAATATCAGTACTTCACATCAGTACTTCTCCATTCTGGGGATAGCTGACTGGTGGCTCTATTTAGGATAAAGACAGCTTGTTTGGGTGGAGGAGATTCCAGAATTGTGCAGAAAATTACCCGGACAAAATCAATTCATTCTTAGCTTGATATCTGCCTTAGTGCAGTCCCTATGGAGATGCTTTGGGGTGCAATCTTGCCATATTATTTGGGAGGAATTCAAACTCATTGGTCAATGAAAGTAGACAAAATCCTTAATGTTTGTGAGCTTGACCATCTATTTCTTAGATTCATACCCTTTCTGGTTGATTAAAGCTTCCAAGGAGATGACATGCAATTAAGTTTCTCTGGTGATAATTTTTTTTTGAGAGATGGGATGATGCAAGTGGTGGGATTCAGCTGGTTCACACCACTTTGGCAGAACTGGTAGTTAATTTTTTGGACTTCCAAAGGTGGTATCCACATAGAGAACCAGTTGTTCACATATTTGAATCCCACCATTGGATGATGCCAGTGACTTTTAAGAAGTGCTGGACAGCTTAAAATTCTTAACAAGCCATTGATGGATCCAACTTTTCTGGACAATTTTATTTCAGTATCCAATCTTACTTTTTTAGGGAAGACTATTGACAAAGTGAATGCACAACAGCTCCAGTGGATCCTGGATGGAGCAGATAACCAAGATCTTTTCAGTCAAGTTTCAGGTATGGTTATGGGACTGAAATAGCATTGGTTACAATAAGCTTGATTCAACTCTTGCAAAAATAAGTGCCCTTGGATTTTTAAAACTCCTTAATCTAGGAATTTACCATACTTGATTCTATACCTGATGAGCAATATGGGAGTCCTTCTGGACTCACAAATGCTGTTCAAAAAGTAGGTGGCAGTCATGTCTAAGAAAGCCTTGCCACAGCTTTGAGTTATGGGCCAGTTGAACCCATTCCTAGACTAGGAGGTTCTATACTCAGACACTCATTGCCTACTCACCTCCTGTATGAATTAATGTATTTTTTTCTATGTTGGGCTACCCTTGAAGAGTGTTCAGAAGCTTCAGATGGTCCTAGTTGAAAGAGCATGTATCTGTGCACATTACACTACTGCTCTGTGAGTTGTATTGATTGCCAATTTGCTTCTGAGCCCAATTTAAGGTGCTGATAATAACCTATGAAGTGCTGCATTGCATAAAGTCAGGTTATTTAAAGGACAACCTATCTCTAGTGATATCTACCCATCCCATCAGATCCAGGAGAAGAAGCTTGTTGCAGGATCTATAAACTGGAGAATATAATCTTCTTGTAAGAATCCAGGAAGAGCTGCCTGTTTTTGTAAAAGAATCATACAAAAATCATTCACAAAGCATGATTTGAAAAGCAACAGAGGATTGACTCAATTTTTCCCTGCTAGTGCAAAACAATAACAAAACTAGCTGCAGATGTGCAGATATTGGGTACTGTCCAGCGCTCAGCACGCATAAGCACATCCAATTGAAATCCAACTAAAACAAATGACTATAATCAGAGAGCAAGGGCTTCTTGGTGGGTGATTGTTTAAATTACATATATGCTCCTCCCCAAAATCTCTCATCAATTCATTCCCCAAAGAAAAAAAAATGATTGGAAATTTTTACCAGATGTCTTAGTCTTCATCCATTTCCTTAAAATAAAAGGATCGTGCCTGACTTTGAAAAAAAAGGAAAATCAATATTTTTAGGTCATGGGGATCACTGAGACAAAGATATTTACTGCTGTTCCAAGTAATGAAGCAGCCTGGCAAAACTGTGCATCAGTGAAGAGTTGGATAATAAATATATTGTGAAATAGATATAATGACAGGTATTCCCACTGCAGAGTGAACATGAACTCTGGCAACATTGTCTCAATTCTGCAGCTTTTGTAGCTTGATCTGAAATCTTGTTGTATGCATTATAGTTGCATAACATTCCTGTTGGTCCAGGAATGATGCATGATGCAAGGCATGAACATTTCAGACTATTCTGAAATCTCAATAATTTATATTACATATTTATTTCAAGATACTATAAATATATTAATAAATACTAATCTATATTTGCATGCATATAATTATTATTAAGCTTTATTATAGGCCACAGGCAAACCATAGCAAAGCCCCCCAGACTCCCGAATCTGCCCTTCATCATTCAAATAGTGATAATAAAATGATCCTGGCAATGAGTGGTTCAGTTGTGTAGAGGTGGAGCTCTTGTCTCACAAACAGGAAGCTGTGAGTTTGATCCTAGGTAGTGTCAGATATTTCTCTCTCTGACCACAAAGAGAAAATATCTGTTTTGTGCACCACATAGGCATCAGGAAGGGCATACAGCCAATAAACCCTCAGCTCCATTCAGTCACCCCAACTCCACCCTGATGCAAGGGATTACAGGATCATTAAAAGAAAAAAAATGTGGTCCTAGCAATGACTTGATTTGTACCTTACTGATAGTCATAGTATTAACTAAGACATATATAAAACTCTTTTTTTGTATCAGAAGTTATTACACTGCTTTCTAGAAATCAGTGTTGTCAAAATATTTTAACATATTCCTGGCAATGACTTGTATTATGAAAGCATTTTTATCTTTGTGGTATAAATAAATTCTATAATATTCAAACCCACAAGTTCAATACTGAAACCTTTTTGTGAGTGGTGCGGAAGGGGTATTGGGTCCAGAGTAAGGGGAACGTACCAGTATAAACTGCTGAGTTTGTTAGCTGTCACCAATCATTGGCATCACTGTAAAAAATAATTTATTATTTGGGAGAATAAAAACTGTTTCCAATGGCTTAAAAATAGGGACTTAATGTTTACCCCTCTCATTTTGATTATTTGTATAGAATATTAAGGATATTATGATTTCCAACATTGTGATCACTCTCTGGAAAATAATTGTTAAGTATGCCAGGGGACAGTGTGTTGTTAATGCCTTCTTGGTCCACTGCAAGTTCATGTAGTTTGAAAAAACTGTATTCTTAGAAATTTTTTGTCAGCATTCTTTTTCAGTTGATTCATGAAAATTAATTCTCTTTGGCCTACAAATGATTGTTCTGTTATTCCGTTACAATGTAGTAATAGTGTTATCCCTTAAAAAGAGAACTAGGATATAAAAAGCTCAAACCTGAGAATGTAGGATAGTGAGTAGGGAATGGACTGCCAAATCTCAGAGCCATCAACTGCTCTTCTCATACTCTATTTAACACAGAAGTCACAGAAAAAGAAAAATGTATCCATCTTTCCTACTTTCCTGTATGCTGCATTCATTGAGGTAAAAGAAGTGAATGGACATCAGAAACAGCAATACAACAAAGCAAAATTGGACCATTGCAGAAACATTTCTAAGAGCATCTTGGTTATGTGTCCACTTAACCTGGAGCTAACTCTGCTGAAGATGCTAACCTTGTTTTAAAGTTCTCTCTCTTTTTTTAAGTATTTTCCTCCTTCCCTAATCAAGTGGAAGAAAATGTGTTATCACCTTCATTTCTGCACATGGTTTGAATAGTAAAGGGGAAGGCAAAATGCTAAATTTTAAAAGAAATCTACCAACTCATTGTGTTTCCAAAATCAGCAAGTTAATGACATTTCCATTGCCAACGATATAAGAAAGTTGTTCTTTCTTTGACAAAAATATCAAACAATGCAGTTATAGTCCTGACATTTGCACATTTATGGCTTTGTAATAGCCCTAATCCTGTTGTATTAGATTAATGGATATGTATCTAGTGAGGTTTTAACATACCATGTCCAGACCATTAAGTCATTTTTCAGAAAAAGAAAATAATGCATACAAACTCATATTTGCAGACAGACAATTTGTCTCACTATTTATATTTCTGTGATGATAGATATTGTATATAGTATTTATTAAAAACATTTGCTAATGCCATATTGCTTTTATTTGCATGTATGTTTATTTCACAAATTAATATATTTTTATTTAAAATATGGACTGTCCCAAAGAAAGTTGCTAAACCACTGAGTTACAAAACATCTCCAAAATACTATAAGGCAAATTCATATGTTTTCCATTCATATGTTTTCAACCATCTTTATTGTGGTCTTTATATCTCTTTTCAAACTGGAGCTGAATAATTCTAAAGAAAGGATCTGCCATCTTTTTTCAAGACCCTGGCCATGTTTGCATTCAGGCCTGGGGGTTGGGTTTCCCATGACAGAATAGTTTTAATTTTGAATTGATTGGTTTTATCTTGGCTAAATTTTGTTTTGCTGTTGATTGCTTTTAAACGTTGTTAACTGCCCAGAATGTCCATTGGACAGATGGAAAGACATATACATTGAAGAAATACATATTTTGAATTATGAGAGCAATTTGATTTTCCTGTGTGTTTCATCAAATCCTGATAACTTATTAAAAGCCCATGACAGGAAGAAAGTTGGTTTTATGATACTATCTTTTTTTATTTATCTATGCAATATAGGATTATCTACTTGCTTATATTCATTCTTTCAAGAGACAGAAAACAATATTACACAATGAAGCATTTGTAAACATATATAAAGAACTTTTCTATTTCCAGTTGAAAAAGTCTGCACGTGATTCCAGGTTCATCACTCTAATCTACTTTTCATGGCACAAAAATGACAAATAAATATGATGAAGTGAAGATTGCTTGTGAAAAACTGCTGCCATTTATTTGCATGCAGTTTAACAGCTGCCCATAGCACAGAAAATTAACTCTCCAACACCTAGAAAAGCAGAACTCTACATGCATAAGCCCACACCAATCTGTGGATACAAATAAATCTATTTAGACTCATTTATCAAAAGGTTATGGTATGCATACAGTTTGTGATAGTAATGCCATGTTTGTGAAATATACAGTAGTTAATTGGGGTGGGTTTTTTTCAGAAAAAATGTTTCTACATTGTAAAAACAGTCTGTAGTATCAATATTTCCAACTCTCTTTGCCAAGGGACCTCACTAGACTTTTTGGAAAGGGCATTTGATTTGCTATCAGAATGCTGAGAAATTTATTTTTCACATAATTCAAACCAGCCTCTTGTACTTTCTTTAATAGTAAATCTGTAATTTTATCTGTCATTCATTTCTTTACATGATTGTTGTGAATCAGTAGTAATGAAATCTAAAATGCAAAATGCTATCTAAGAAGAAAAAAGAAGTTCTGGTTCTTTGGTACGTTTCCATTCTTAGGTCGAACAGAACTCAATAAATGCTTTATTTAAGCAATATTAAACTAACCCAAATTCATTATTAGTGAGAATTAACATTTTGTTACAATAATATTGAGGTTTATGAATGAATGCTAAGCTAATTTATCATGCAAGCACAAAGGGACCCTCTTTATTATAAGTTGGAACTGCAAGCTTCTACGTTAGGAACAGATAGCAGCCCAGCAAATGCTCTGTCGCATGTTTTATTTGTTAATTGTTGAACTTACAAAATAAAATACAAGAATTTCATTGGATTATCTGGCAAAGGTGAATTGTGAATGAACCATGAGCTTCACCAGCCAGAAAGAGGAGATGATTGGTAATGCCCTATAGTATTTGAAATCCTTATTTCAACGAAGAGAAATTCATTTGAAAAAATGCCCCACAAAAGAATAAAATGAAACCTATGTACAGAGTATATTTTATGAACCTTTGCTCCATTTTTTTAAATTGAATAATCTAGCATGGGTGTTGGGAAGCTGCGATTTCACAAAAGTTGCATTACCTGAATTTTTTTTAATAATTAATAGAATCAGTGTTGCTGGACCAATGAGTCTGGAATTAAGCAACAGAAATCACTTCTAAATAATTGTATCCATTTCTATTTATTATAAATCAGTGGTTATGATACTGCTGTGATTCAGGGTCTTACAGATAAGACACTATAGGTTTTCTACACCTCCGCTTGCACACCTCCACTTGATGGCTGGCTCTGTTTGTACACCTTCATTTCTTCCTGGCTTCCTGCTTCTTTCTACTCTTACATACTGGTAGCTCTTTCTCCCTCCTTTCCCTTTCCAGGCAGTGACATTTTTCCTGCCTCTTTTGTAAAGCCACATATGGCTGTGAGCGTGGAAAACATTAAACAACTTCAGTAGATGAAAGGTTTACACTGAAGGTAAGAGAACATGTAATTTTAGAACATTTGAAATCTTTGGATAAACTAGAAATCAATATGTTACGTTCAGGTTAAAAAAAACAGTTCTGAAGAGAAAAGATACTCAATAGACTGCAAAAGAAAAAATGCTTATGAAAAAAGAACAGCTTTATTCCAGTATTTAATAGTAGTGAACTTTCTGTAAATATATAAAGTTTCCACAAACAGAAAACCTAATCCAGATAATAAAAGCCATTTTACCTAGTGGTTACCTGTTGAAACACAGCCCATTGTATGATTCCCATTAGAAATATCCCCAATTAGTTAAAATATAGTTTTGGACAAATCAAACCACAATTTTAATAAATTTCATTAAATTCCTTTTGTTTAATATTTTGATGGAAAACTTATCATATTTATTATCATATTTGTTATCCTCCCTGACCTTGCTGAAATTGTTGATGAATGTCTTTTTTCCATGTTCAACTAAACAGTTCAGAGAATAAAACTTAAAAGCATTGCATTATTAAATACCTGTATTCCTTGAGTTATGACAGTTCACTTAACAACAGTTCAAAATTATGACACCCTCCCCCCTTACGACCCAGTCTTGAAGTTACATATGTTGCAGCACCACAGTAGTCGGTCCACCTTATAACTGACCGCAAAGACTCTGCAACATACCCCTGCCTATATCGCCCCAATCTGCCCCTTTTATGCCCTTAGGCCAGCATCCTTGCAAGTCTCATTTGGTCCCAACCTGAGCAGTGCTGCAAGTGCCTTCTGCTTACTGCTGGGTGGCTGGTTTGAATGAGCAATTTCAGGGATTGGGGTGTGAAGGCAGCAGTGGCAGCCAATCAATGCGAAGCTTGTTTGTTTCATCGGGCTTGCAGGGCTGGCCAAGCTATTTTCCTTAGATCTCACATTCTTACAACTTCACCAGTTGTAATAGACGGCCATTTTTCTGCCAGGTGGGTCAGCCTATTCTGGAACACTGGAGATCTTTGAAAGGTAAGTGAGCTATCAGAAACAGGATGGGGAGGAGAAATTGGAATCCAGGAAGCTATCTAAGTAGGCACAGTGCCTGTGGAGACCCAGAGGGGCAGGATGGGCGGGGGGGGACATGAGATAGTGGGTCTGGAGAGGCCTTGAGTAGTCAGAAGCAGATGGCTTGTTCCAGCACTACCCCCCCCATGGCCTTCCCCACCATGAGATACATCATGTGCACTTAAGGTCCTGCACATCCAATAAACAAATGCATTGGGGAAAGCAGGAAAAGCACGTTCATTTAATGTGATCCAATTAACAAGTCATAAGGTTACGAATGTAATTGGCAGGTTCTATTACATTGGTAACTCAAGGATTACCTATATGTCTAATCAATTCAGTGTCAGCTATTAGCAACAACAAAGGTCATTTCTCTAGAATGAGTTTTGCTTAAATTTACATAACTGTACTTGTACCAAATCTCTTTGCAACATCACATTGTACTTTCCAGTCTACTGTACATGCTACATAGATTGCTTAAAGTACTTCCTAATCATGGATTTCAAGACTGGTATAAGTAGGAAACTTCCAATAGTTTGCAGTGAGGAGCAAAAAGAGACACTTATAAGTGCAATATAAAGTGATTTCTAAAGCACCCAACTAGGTGTTTTAATTTAGGTTGAAGCTGAAAGGAATTAAGGTAGCATTAGATATTTTGTGCTCAACAATAAGAATGAGATTAATGTCAGTGTAAACTTAAGAATAAAGCTTCCTTTGCAGCTAGATTTTCAGTCAAAAGCTCTGCATCCGATTACATTTTCAAACCAATTGTCCATATCTCAAAGTGGTCATTAAAAGCAATAAAGCTTATATTCGTATTTTTGATGCTACAGCTATGAAAATTATTTTAAATATGAGTGATTGTTTAAAAAGAAGGTAAAACACGTTCAAGAATTTGTTATCTATGTAGGACTGAACCTATATAGCTAACAGTGACAAGATATTTGAGCAAATAACAATGAAATTGCATAAACAATTAAAACTAGCCATTTAAAACATTTGACAGTGCACCTCTGCAAGTAAGTTCTTTAAACAGAACTTTAAAATTCTTTTAACTTTTTTTTAAAAAAACACACAATCTGTTCTAAAATAGCCTGTAAATATTTACGTAAACTTTCTGTATTTCTACAAAAAACAGGGATTCACACATAGCTTCCAAAATGCATTCCCAAAAGTTAACAATTAGTTTCAACTAGGTCCTATCCTGGTTATGCATTAATATTAGATGCTAATACACAACCAAATCAAATGCTTAAAGAGATGGATATCAGAAATGCTGTTGCAGATTCAGGTGACAAATGATGGATGATGAATAGCTCTTGTCTTTTCATCTCATTTCTATTTAACAATCCTGAGACTGACAAATAGGCAGCTGGGTATAAAGGATCAGTCTGACGATAAGTTGGCTCAGCATCTGCTTAGCAGAATGTCTAGTGGTGCTGTGAAGATACAGAGAGAAGGAGAGAGAGATGGAAAAGGAGTGCCATTTCCCTTTCTCAAGGATAGGAACTCTTAATGCTGATTCTTTACAAGTTCCATTTGTACTTCAAAACCATAAAGCCTCCTTAGTTTTATCCTGATGTTGGGTACCTGTTTCAAAAGAAAAAGAAAAGGATGCATCAATGGAAAACATAACATATTGTATAGATATGATTCTACATATGTAGAACCTAAGTTTAAAAAATTAGTGGCTTTTTAAAAAAAAATCAGAGTTATTAAAATCCTTTGGCATGAACTTTACCGCTGTTAATAAAATTCAACAGGTGCTTTCGTTCAGACACCATTATTCAGCATGATAGGAATAAGCAACAGTGAATCTTAAATTTATGGTCCCCTTCACACAATTTCTAGCAAGCTTGCAAAGGAGTTGGCAGCTTTCTCTGCTTTCCTATTTAGAATAACACTGTAGTATTAAACTCAAAACCTACAATGTGGTTAATCTTAGCCATGTTTTGAGGTTTGTTTCTTTAGTCATAATTATGACTGACAGTTGATAAATGGTAATTCATACAAAATATAAGTACATTTTAAATCCTTTGAAATCCTTATAGCTGGTTGGAGTGAATGAAAAAGAGTGAACAGAATCTTGGTTGGTATCACTAACTACAGTTTAGCATGAAATTCAAACCAGTGAATATAGAGCATCCAGCCTGAATATTTATTTCCAGCTTGAGAAAATGTGTGTGTGCATGTGTGCATATACATATATTTGCTGACACTTCATTTAAACTAAATTTTTATATCAGTGATTGCATGACCTCTGTAAATGCCATACGCTAAATAAATAAGATGTAGATTTGCTGAAATTTATGTAGTTTAAGAAGTCTTTAAAAAGCGACAATGTGACAAAAAGAAAAAGAAACAATAAGCCATGAGGAACTATGCTTGCTTTTCAAGACACTCCCCACTGCACCTTGCTTCTTTCATTATTTTTTTTCAATCTTACATCTGCTAAAAATAAAAAAGCAATACCAGATCAATATTAAATCCAAAACAAAATGGACAGAAAATAGATAATTCAGATTTCTTGTTTACTAAACCAATGAATATATAAACAAAAGTGTTAGAAACGTCTAACACAAGGAAATTGCAAAAGATGAGATTGTTATTGGTCTCTATCTTAAATCAAACTAAAATATTTCCTTGAAATTGAAGATGGTGCTAAAATTTCTGCAGTCAAAGGGGAAAAATGACACCACTCCTGAAGTTACTTAACTGCTAAATAATTTCCATATGCTTTGATGAGACTGTTCTGGTTTAACATGTACTTTTACAATTCTTTAACATCAAGAAGACTACATAAGGGCACTTATGATTTGAATCTGGTCTTCTGCCTCCTAAGCAAATGGAGATGACCTTCTTGAGACTAGGAATGAGGCCAATGAGTGGATATTAGTTTCTATTTTCATTCTTTTAAGGATATTGTTAAGTAGATATAAGCAGAGATTTCCCTTTATAAACACATAAAAGAAAGCTTTTGGTTGAATGGTTGGAATCAGGATATAGGAAATAAATCTTTGTTGAGTGATTGAGCCAAATATTTCTGTGTATAGTATTCTCTCCAAGTCCTAATAACTATTTAAATAAAGAATCTTTATAGAGTAGCTCAAAGTTAATCCATGCATGATGAAGCAAGGATGTCAATAGTCCTGTATAGACAATGCAGGTATCAAAGGCTCATCTGTGGGGGTTTCCTTCTTCAGAGCTCCATTTCTTTTTTTAAAACAACAACAACAATTTTATTAATTTTCTGTTATTACAAGTTATACGTGCTTAGTAAACAACATGTTGTCTGAGTCTATTTGTTACCCAGTAATACATATTAACTTCCTCAACATAGATCTGTCCAATGCTACCCAGTGCTTTTTTGATCCTCTCTTCTTCCAATGGTGTTCTGATTTTCCCAACACTAAGCAAATACAAATCTTATTATTAATACATGCAAAGTTAAGTATACACATCCTCGTAATAATTTTCTAGCATTATAAATAATAATAGTATCAGTTGTAATATCTCTTCTAACCCACTCATGTCTTAGTTGTATTTGCAATTAAAGTCCCCTTCTTAAGTCAATATTCTGTTTTTCCAGCTCTTATTTAGCTTTAATTTCCCCTCAGTGTTCAAAGTATCTTTATCAGTTATAATTTTCTCAATGTTAGTTACATTTGGGTGACCAAAGGCTCCGCTTATACAAACCATCCTAGTATTTTCATATTTCCCCTATCATAAAGAAGTGTGCTATTAGATAAATCATATATTTCTAATTATAAAAATATTTTGGTATCAAGAGGTTATCTGTTCTTTTAGCCATATTTGAACACAGGTTTATTCATATGGTGTCCCATCTGGTAAGTCAGATCTTCTATTTTCTTCAGTCTAACTCTGGCTTTCTTCCCTTTGCCAAATAACTTTCCAAGACAATGTATTTAAGTCACCAAAGGATTATTTCTCTGTTTTCATAGATACTGTCTGAAATAGGAAAAACGATTTGGGTAGAGTATTTTTGAGGGGGAGTTCAACCCATTTATATTCATTAAACAACTCCCACTTTCCTTCTCCTTCAGTTTCTCTTTTCATTTCTTGTTTTGCAATTTCTAACATTTCACCTCACAGTTCTATAGTCCATTCAATAAAATCTTCTTCCTTACCCTCAGGTATATTTTGAGGTTTTAAGAAATAGGATATTTTTTCCATTTCCAGTATTATGGTTAAGTCTTCCAGATTTTTATTTGCATGTGTGAGTCTATAATTTCCTTCCTTTATATCCTCTGTCTTTGGGTCAATTTCCTCTGATTCATCTTTTGTTTTCTGACTTGCTTGTTCATTTTTTATAGTCATTTTCTGAGGGTCAACCAGTTGTAGATTTAAGTTAAAGATTTGCTCATTTATATTGTCAAACTTCTTTTTAATCTCATCATAGTTTCTTCTTGAGTCTTCTTTATGTGAAATAATTGCCTCTTGAATTGATTGCAGCATAGACCGCATTTCCTTCTGAAAAATATTGGCTTTTTCTTGTTGGAACGTCACTCCTATAGTTCCCTGATATGCCGGGTTGAGGGATTCAGGGGAAGATATTGGGGATGGTTTCCCCCCACTTTTAGCTAATACCCATTTTATTACCCCCTTCCAGATATACTATTGTATTCCCCAAGTATTGGCCTTAACTGACACAACCAATCTTAAAATCAATACAGCAATACAACAGTATCTCATAAGGTTCTTATAGTCCTCACGTGCTTTTATAATCCAATAGGTCCCAAAATATAGGTCTACCACTAAAGGCAATATTTTGTAATAGTTCTTCTGTTCAAAAGTTCAAAAAATATCAGTCAACCGATGTTTGTAATCCAAAAAGTTCAACCATCCTTAAAAACAGTCCACAAGTCTCTCCCAGACAAAAGTAGCCAAAGATCAAATTTTCCTTTCACTCCAAGTAGTTCTTAAAATTAAAAGTCAGACTTCAGTCAATATTTGTAATCCAAGGTCAGCAGGTTTCAGAACAATTATAGCTCCCACCCTGTAGAAAATAGACCAAAGTGTTTTTCTCCAGTGCCAGCTGATCTCTGTTGAACTAAGAGTCACCAAACATCAAAGAAACTCAATAGTTATCTAAGTTTGGGCATTCTACCAAATTCCCTCCAACTGTGGTGCTATACTCTATTCCACCACTAGATGTCATTAAATATCCATTTTCCAACTTTTAAAATGAAAAATTAATTTCTTGTAAATAGTAATAGTAATAACAAAGTTAGAAGGGACCTTGGAGGTCATCTAGTCCAACCCCCCAATATTCTTTCAAAGAGAAAATCTTAACAGTTTCCTCAGTTTTCAAGTATGTCAAGGCTATAAGCTTGTATTACTACCACTTTGATGTTATGTATTTCTGTCCCCCATAAAGAATTAAAATGCTGCTTTTGTTTCTCTGGAAGGTGGGGCTGCAATCCCCTTCCTTCTCATGTTTAGGCTTTTTTTTTTTTTTTGCTTCTTTGGAATTTGTCTTTTCCAGGAAATCCAGTTGCAAAATAGTAAAGAAAGGATCAATATTCTCACCCAGTTCCAAGCATGCTGTTTACGATCTGCTCATTAGTGCTTTCTTTGTTCGGTTGTCAGTAGCTTGGACTGGCCACAGGAATGTAGCTAGTCTTTCCCTTGCCAGTTTGGAGGGCTTTCCTCAGATCAAATGGATCGACTGTCGTCTCTCCATGATCGACAAGAGTCCCCTCCTTCTTCATTGCCTCTCCGGGACGACTTTGGACCCCTTTAGGGCCCCCTGGCAGGGCCAAATCAGCCGTAGGGAAACAGAGCTCTATTTTGCCTCTGCTGCAGCACCACAAAGCAAACTGGAAGAGCCCAGAGATCCATGGAATATACGGTGATGGAAAATATAAGTCCCTCAACTTAGTATAGTACATAAATTTCTGTTCTCCTGTTCTCTTCTTTGCTGCCAAGCATCCTATGCATCATCTAGATTTTATGTAATACTTACATCTAATTATGTAACCAAAGACCTTTAAGAGTATCAATAATGGCCAGTACCCTAGCCCTATTTTCGGGAGTGGGGTGAGAAAAAAGGATTGAAATATGCATGTTAAAGCTTATGCACTTTTTTAATGTCTCCCAGAACTGGTATCCCAAGAGCCAAATGATTTAATCTGCAAATACTTCAGTGACATCACTTCATTGCATCTATTTTCTCTATTACTTCCAATACTCTTCAGAAGATGCTGATTATCATAAATATGTGATACAGCCCAAGCAAAGAAAAGTTTGGATGAGAGCAATGAGAATAATAATAAACTCTGAAACACTAGGTCTATATACAAAACAACTACGTGTGAGTAAATATTGTGTGACTACTTCTGAGTGGGATTGTTTTTACAGTCAGAGAAACATCTTGTGCTACGTGATGTATACTAGTTATCACATCTTAATGTTGTGCTTAAGCTCAAAGAAAATGGTAGAACTACCACCAGTTTAGTGATGGTAATAAAAAGCATTATTTTAGTAGCCTGAACAAACTTTAAGTTGAGTGGCATAAAACAAATAAATGAAACAGCCTCTTTCTAGAAAAGCAAAATTATATTGATTAAATCTGTATGAGGTGAACAGATGGAGATGTATCTTTCTTCATAGCATACCCTGATTTGTGATTAGGGGAATATGAATGGGAGGATATGGGGGGAAGTGTCAAAAAGGCAACATGGTAATTGCAGCCACATAATGCACATGCAAAGGGGCAGTGATTGATATAGTCAAGTTGATACTTTTAAACTTTCCATGCTCCTGTAGAGACCACTGATTGTTACTAGTGAAATTTCTTCTTCTTCTTCTTCTTCTTCTTCTTCTTCTTCTTCTTCTTCTTCTTCTTCTTCTTCTTCTTCTTCTTCTTCTTCTTCTTCTTCTTCTTCTTCTTCTTCTTCTTCTTCTTCTTCTTCTTCTTCTTCTTCTTCTTCTTCTTCTTCTTCTTCTTCTCCAGCTCCTCCTTCTCCAGCTCTTCCTTCTCCATATTCCTACAGGTGCAGGGTCCACCATCTTGCACAATCAAATGAAGCATCCAAGACTAACTGGGCAATTTTCATGTCTGGATTTATTGTGTCTTGTCATCTTTGCTTCAGCCTTCTAGGTGGGCACTTGCTATCTGTGTTAAAGTGGAAGGCGATACAGACAACAGTGTGGGTTCTTTCTCATAGGCGTTTCTCCTGCATTTTCTCAGATATTGACGCAATACCTATTTCTGCCATACTGTGTCATTGTTGACATGGTCAAGAAGAAAAACACTAATCACCAATGAAGCATGTGCATGTCCATGGTGTGTAAAGAGCATTTGGTGGTTGACCAGCATTAAGTCCCATATAAAGCTACTGGACATACCATAACCAGTGAAATGTGCCTCCTTAAATTTTTCTTTAACGTAACAACATAATTATGAAACTAATGTATTTCCAGCAGGTTCATCTTGTCTTTTTTATATCACCGAGGAAGCTAAGTTAAGATGTGAAAAACATAATATGGTTTTTGACAAAAAAAGCCACATAGTTAAAATACATATGTGACTTGTAAATAATATATATTCTTTTGTAACTATAATGAAAACTATTGTGATTGTGCTTTCAAATTATTCTAATATCCAGACTCTATCATACTTCATCCTTCACCCTTCTTTGTTCAGCTCCAATCCTTAGCCTAGAAAAATTCTACATACAGTATATCAACAGAAAAGAAATGATATCTCATTTATTATCTTTTTATGTTTAAAAATTGCCTGCAAAGTTGGATAATGATGAGAGGTTGATGCAATGGCATAATAATGCAAGCAATAGTTTGGATGAATTGATCGTTGAGTTCTCCTTGCAGAAAGAGCATATACCACTCTATTAATGGAGAGAAACAGCAATGGATGAGATGACTTTTTAACAATAAATCATAGAAGTGCAAAAAATAAATAGAATCAGAGTGACCTTAAGCCAATTATATTTTCTCCACCTGATCTTACTCACAGGACTCTTACCAATAAAAAATGGAACACAAAACTATGTATGATGCCTTAAGAAGAAACACAGTGCATAAATGTAACAAATGAACGAACTGTTATTCGAACCTTCTACTGCCATAGATTTACAACTCAATAAGCCTGCCCCTCAAAGATTCTACAAGGTGGAAAAAGAACATGTATACCTTCTTTCCTGCTTATTCATGAATTGATTTTATCACCATGTCCAATATATCCATTATTGACTAAAATAAAACAGACAACCCTAACACCGTTTCAATGTCAAATCTGTCACGGAAACTGTTCTTCATTATGCAACATCATTTTTTAGGCTAGATCACTATAAACTGCTGGATATAAGCAAATTTATGTTTTTCCCCTCTGTCAAAAAAAAAAAAGAATAAAGGCACACTATTAATGTTATATACATGTGAAAAGCAAATATATTCAATATCAGGTTAATGGTAGGAATGTAAAGCAGCACAGGAATTAAGGAATCTTAGGCAAGATGTATTCTGAGAAACTATACACTCAAACTCAGGTAATTCTAATCCCTCCAGGTAATTTTCTAACCCAGGCATGTCAAACTCGCGATGTTACGTGATGTCGTGCGACATATCGGAGCTTTTTCGCCATTGCCGGCAATGGGGTGGGCGTGGCTCCAGTATGATGAAACCGGCGCGCGCCGGCAGTTTGACACCCCTGTACCTAACCCAAGCAGCCTTTCTCTTATCCCTCTCTCTATTTGCCCATTTAAGCCTCATATCATCTTTCCTTTTCCTTTTAGAATATTTTAATTGTCCTATAGACAGACTCTCCAGTTATCCATTTTTTTAAAAAAAAAGTCATATTTATCATATACTTTGTTATGCATATTTAGCTTTTATGAGCCATAGTCCATGTTCCACTGCCATAACAAAGTCATCATAACCCAGGATCTAATCTAAAACAAGATTTGGCACACTATGTAAAATAAGCTATGTGCATGCTAAGAAACTGAATTTAGCTCTAACACTTTAATCAATTCTGTTCTAAAAAATCACAAGTGTAGGTCTGACTCATGAACTTGATATTATCAATTTCAATAATGCTTCTCTCTTGGAATGGAAGAAAAAGAAGAAAGCCTGTTCTTTCTAATTAATTGATTCTTTAACCTCCTTGATAGGTAAAGGAATACACAAAGTCATAACTTGCTATACTAAATTATTAGTGCTTCATTTTTAAAGTATACATTATGGTTATATTAAAGTTATCACATGTGAGGATACACATAGCTAATTAGATGACCTTCTGCCCTTCCAATTTTCTTTTCTCCATGAAATAATAGTCCTTCATTTTTTGTTTTTGTTTTTAACCTTTTCTTTAAAATTATTTTTTTTAAAAAAAAAACTTCTTTAATTTTTGTGCGCTGAGTGATAGTCTGGACAAAAAATATGATATAATATTTGAGCCACCTTTCCTCCTATGTGTTAATCAAGACAAATTTAATTGAAAACTCAAATCTACTAAAATATTCTATACCCTGCAAAAAGTAGGTTCCATAAAAAGTAGGTTCCATAAAAAATAATCTGCTTGTTTTAGCAGATGATGACATCATATCAGATAATGATGTTAAGCTCAAAGTATGAAACATAATTATTATTGTCTCATCACTGCAGCTGCAAACATTATTAATGGCCATAAAATTATCCAGGCTTTTTAAAGACCTAGTTGTGCTATTTTTTCTTAATTTCTTATGGTTGCAAGTATCAAGCAACTGACTTTACCATTACATAAATGCAAATGTAAAAATAAAACCAGATGGTTTGCAACTATTAGTACAGAAAACAAGGAAGAAAATGTCAGATGCAGTTAAAATAAATCCAAATTGTTCACATTTTGACATGTTTTATACTGGTATTTATTTTCATCATTCTTTTTACTTCTCTTCGCCCTTCCCTCAAATAATTATTTTGCCCAATCCTGTGACTATTTCAAACATTTAAAAAAGGAAAAATAATTTAAAGTAATAAAATGTATCTAACACATCTTCCTCAGACAACACATAGAAATGTTGAAGTAAATGAGCCTGTGTCCACTGCTTTTTAATGGATAAAAAGATTTGCTTACAATAGTGCCAAATGAACCTATTGATTTATACAATAATACATAAAATGATACATACTCAGCAAAAACGGTCATCATTATGTTTCCCCTAAATACTGCTAATTGGTAAAGGATTTTACAAGCCTGTATTGAAAATACATGTTTTCTCTCATTTCTTCAATGGAGTCATTTCAAAATAAAGATAGCTGTTTTATTTTGAGCACAAGACCAACAATACATTACTTTCTTTAAATGTGACATAGTTTCTATTGCTTGAAACTTTGTAATCTATTGTCCATTAATAAGTAGGGGACAAGACAGGAGGGGAGGGGAGGGGAAGAGAGGGGAGGGGAGGGGAGGGGAGGAATGAGGAGGGAAGAGAAGGGAAATACATGGCCTATGCAAAGTTGATACCCAGCAGATACTAGGTTTTTAAATTTCAATTTAGTGAGCTTCACAGTTTTCACAGTTTAGTGAAAATATTTTGTCAGAAATGAGTTATGCCATTTACAAGCAGAAGGTACAAATTCCACAACACTTTGAAAGATTTATCAAGATAAAACTAGCTTCATCTCTTAGGCAGTGCTTTTTATCAGCAATGGCAATGAAATATCTTATGTCATCTGCTACATGATATAGCACAGGAGTAGTTCAACCATACAAATTGAGTATCCAGATTCAAATGCAGTAGAGTTCTGAAAATTTCAGTTTCTGTGTAACAAAATTATGCTTTACTATTTTGAACCAAATAACTAAATGATCCATCTCATCGGGGTTATCTTTTCTTATTACAACTATGACACTTTAATGTTTTGATGACTCTAGCAAACGTCTGTGCATCTTAGATCTTTCTACCAAAACAGGCTTGGTATATAGATCACATAAAGCCATGCATGTTTTAATTTATGGCTTGTCAAACAAATGATGATTACTTATTTGTTCATAACACAAAACATAAACAATGGTTTACAAATGATGATGACTGGTTTAACAATCATGTTAAAATCAGTTGAAAAAATATTTGCAGGATTTGAATGAGTTTGCATATCAACACTTCAAACAGTAGTTTGCATCAAATTTAAAATTTCAACAGTAATAATGCAATCAAATCTGTTGAAGGACAATGTCTGAACTCAGCATTCTTAGAAGTTGTAAATCTAAGAAGTTGCTTTAAGTGACTGATTCAGAATAGGCCTAACAATAATTTTATCTATTTAGATTGAAACAACTAAGCCTTTGCTTTAATGCAACAATTTGACATTTCCACGAATACAGAAAACATATTAATGTAATATGTACTCCAAATACTGAGTTATCACAATGGAATTTGATCAGTATAACTATAAGGCATAATGGTAACAACATTCTGGAGAATTGTGGCAATGTCAAGTCTGAAACAGATCCCAACTACACTAATGATTGAAGATTATGAAGTTTCTAAACTCAAAGCTAAAAAGTCAGAAAAGAAATTTAGTTTTGGCAAAAAAAATCCTACTTACAAGTCTAAATACATAATTGTATTAATAATTATCTGAGTAAAAGTTATAGTGTATGCTGATTTGTTTGGAAAAAAACTGACATATCATGAATTTTAAAAAACATCCTTCGTGTCTATAGTATGTGAATTTAGAACATCCTATTCTTGAACAACATTAAGGAATAAAATTCATTACAACTGCTTATACTAATAAACAAAAATATTAAATTTGGACTATGAAAGTCAAATCTTCAATCACAAAGGCTCATGGTGATCTTAAGCCAATTAATATTTCTAACCTGTCTTTGAGTTTTATGAAGATAAAATAGGAAAAACCAAGTATACTGTCTTGAACTCCGTAAAATAAGGAAGAATGTAAATACAATAATTTAAAAGCTATAATTCATATATTTTCTGAAATATCTGTCAATACCCATAAGCTAATTCCAGCTTACCTGTTTCAAATCCAAATGTTGGCACAATATCAACTGTCCCATGAAAGGCTCCTGCCCAAGCTGAGGTAGCACAGCTGACAGTAGTAGGATCTGACTTTGTTGCATCACATTGTGGTGGAGGAATTTTCCCTGCACAAACTGAAGGCATTGGCAAAGATTTGTACCGTGGGTCGAGATGTGAAGTCGGATGATGGTGATGATGCATGTGTACATGGGGATGACGGTGATGCATATACACATCATGCATATGTCCATATGAAGAACTCATCTGAGATGCTAAAGGATAATGCCAAGACTCTGGCATGTTAGATGGAGCAGGTAGAGCAGTCTGATGCAACGTATGTCCTGGCCAGCTGTTAGGATCTGCTACTGAAAAGGTGCTTGGTATAGTAATGGGAAAATCATGATGAATTCCACTTAAAGATGGTGGAGGTGGAGTTTGATAAGAACTGGTCCAAAATGAAGCTGGGAAGCTCCTCCTTTGGCTTGCAATTGTTGTGTTCTCTTTTAAGAGAAAAGCAAAAATCACATAAACCCTTAAAATGAATTTAGAAACACAACTGCTATGTAAAGAAACTAAGGATGCTCATAACTGTTTTTAAATGCCTGTGAAACTACATCAAGAAATATAATAATCACAGCACATTTTAAGATCTATAGATAAGTGATTGGTGCTTTATATCTACCATGCCTTTTAAATTAAACCTGAGATTAAATTCATATTATTAAAACATAATGTAAAATAATTGAAAATCTGATGAAGTAATGATTTTTTAATCAAGGAGATAGTTTTTAAAAGCTGCATAACACCATGAAAGCAGTACATAAAATTATGAAGACAAATATTTTTATCCCATCTTTCTTATAAGAAGGGGATGTCTCAAACTGCCTTATAAAAGATCACTAGAGGGATGATGTTCATAACTTCAGTGCCACAAAGAGAAATCACAATTCCTAATAGAAAGGACCTGAGGCATGCCAGCTCTGCCAGTACTCATCAGAAATGATCAGAAATGATCATAGACAGGTGCTCCTGCAGGTATCCTTAGTCTATAACAGTGTTTCTTAATCACAGCAACTTTAAGATGTGTTGACTTCAACTACCAGAATTCGCCAGCTAGCATCGAAGTCCATACATCTTAAAACTGCTGGGGTTAAGAAATGTTGTCCTATGCCAACTATGACTTTAGAGATGACAAACAGCTTGAATAACACCAGAAAGCACCCTTGGACTGCAAATCATGGAGTAGTATGTTGAACATCCATCCCAACAATAAGTCTAGGACAGTGGTGGCTAACCTATGGCACGTGTGCCAGGGCGGGCACTCAGAGCCCTCTCTGTGGGCATGCATGCCTCACTCTTCAGCTAGGTTTTCACAGGAAAAAGCCATTTCTCAAGCCCCTTCCTAGGCAAAACAAGCCTCTGGAGTGAGCATGCCTCGCTCTTCTTAAGAGCAATCCTGCGAAACAAGCCTCCGGAGCAAGCACACTCATTCCAGAGGCTTGTTTTGCTAGGAAGGGGCTTGAGAAATGACTTTTTCCTGTGAAAACTTAGCCAAAAAGCTTGCAGTCTCTGCCAGATCTCTGTTGGGATAAAGTCTTTTAGCTCCTAGAGCACTTCCAAACGCAGCCAGTCCCTGCATTTGGAAGCACTCCATAGGTGCCGAAACATTTTTATCCCAATGGAGATCTGGCAGAAGGCTCCATTTCTCAAGCACCCCATTTTTTTATCCCAACAGATATCTGGCAGAAGGCTCTGTTTCTCAAGCGCCCCATTCCAGGCATTCGGAGCTTGCAATCTCTGCCAGATATGGTGGATATCTGGCAGAGACTGCAAGCTCCGTATGCCTGGATTGAAAAATGGAGCCTTCTGCCAGATATCTGTTGGGATAAAAAAACAGGGTGCTTGAGAAATGGAGCCTTCTGCCAGATATCCGTTGGGATAAAAAAAAAATGTTTCCGCACCTATGGAGCGCTTCCAAACGGAGGGACTGCGTTTGGAAGCACTCTATAGGAGCTAAAAGACTTTATCCCAACAGAGATCTGGCAGAGACTTCAAGCTCTATATGCCTGGAATGGGGCACTTGGGAAACGGAGTGCTCCTTTTTTTGTGCAGTCACACATCGTGCTTCAAAATGCATGGAATCCCTGCATTTTGAATAGCCCCACCAGAGCACTAACACTCCACAATCCATAATGCCAAACCCTAACCCCCACCACACCCCAGTCATCCACAATGCCAAATCCTAACCCCCATCCCAGGGCAACCACGTTCCTTCACTAACCTCCTTTCCAGCTCCGTTTTCCATGTGCAGGGCAACAAAAGAAGTTTGTGGGACTAAAAAAAAAAAAAGATCAATCTGACCTTTCAACTTCTTGTGAAAAAAAAGATCTCGCAAAGTTGGAAGGTTTGGTTGAACTTTTTTTTAAGTGCTGGTCCCACAAGCTTCTTTTTTGCCCTGCACACAGTGGTGGAGAACAGAGCTGGAAAGGAGGTTAGTGAAGGGAGGCTTTGGGGAAGCGAGGGGAGGGGTCTGCTCTGACCTCTCTGCCTCACTCTGCCAGCATCAGGGCTCAGAGGCTTGTTTTTGCCAAGAAAAAGCCATTTCCCAAGCCCCTTCTTTCCAAAAATGGAGCCAAAGCACACCTCGCTCTTATTGAGAATAATCCTGCAAAAACAAGGATGACAAAGGACAGCACAGTTAGTTCTGAAAATGAAATCCTTAAAATGTAGAATTCTCTGCCAAATAATTTTAAGCCAATGAAAGCACTTGGGATTGCTTTCATTGCTTTGTTTGGATCATCTTATGCTTGTGAGCAGTTGATTTCAGCTTTGAATTATATTAAATCTGACACCAGAAACAGACTAACAAATGACCTGAGTGCGGTATGTGTTGCTCTCAAACTTACAAAGTATGAGCCAAGGTTAGACAAATTATCAGCATGCATACAACAGCAAAAAAATCACATTAATTGTTCAAAAGCATGCCAAATGCAAACTTTTACTTTTCAATAAAAAATGTTGGTATCATTGAAAGCTTTGTTATTGTGTTTTTCTTTTAAGACAAAAGATGTTAATGTACGAGTTGTTTTTTCTGAACTAAAACCTCAATATTCAGGTTAAATTGCCATGTTGGCACTTTGCGAGAAATAAGTGGATGTTGAGTTGCAGTTTGGGCACTTGGTCTCTAAAAGGTTCACCATCACTGCTTTAGGTGGTATCTTGCTCAATAGTAGTAACTGTGGGAGGGAACTTGGAGTCCTAATGGACAATCACTTAAATATGAACCAGCAGTGTGCTGCAACTACCAAAAAAGTCAACATAATTCTAGGCTGCATTAACAGAGGGATAGAATCAACATCATGTGAAATGTTAATAACATTTTATAATGCCTTGGTAAGGCCACACTTGGAATACTGCATCCAGTTTTGGTCACCATGATGTAAAAAAGATGTTGAGACTCTAGAACAGTGTTTCTCAACCTTGAGAATTTTAAGGCATGTGGACTTCAACTCCCAGAATTCCACAGCCAGCGTTGCTGGCTATGGAATTCTGGGAGTTGAAGTCCACATGCCTTAAAATTCTCAAGGTTGAGAAACACTGCTCTAGAAAGAGTGCAGAGAAGAACACCAAACATGATTAGGGGACTGGAGGATAAAACATATAAAGAATGATTGCTGGTTTTAAGATATGTCTAGTTTAATGAAAAGAAGGTCTAGGGGTGACATGATAGCAATGTTCCAATATCTCAGGGGTTGCCACAAAGAAGAGGGAGTCAAGCTATTCTCCAAGGCACCTGAGGGCAGGACAAGAAGCAATGGATGGAAACTAATCAAGGAGAGAAACAACCTAGAACTAAGAAGAAAGTTAGAAGAATTAACAGTGGAACAACTTGCCTCCAGAAGTTGTGAATGCTCCAAAACTGGAAGATTTTAAGAAGAGATTGGACAACCATTTGTCTGAAATGGTATAGCATTTCCTGCCTGAGCAGGCGGGTTGGACTAGAAGACCTCCAAGGTCCCTTCCAACTCTGTTATTCTATTCCAGTGATGGCAAACCTTTTAGAGACCGAGTGCCCAAAAACTGGGCCCGCCTCTGCTTCACCCCCTGCCCTGCCCCCACCCCACCTGCCCCCAGCAGCGCCATGGCAGCCACGCCCTCTGCCCTTGCCCTGCAGCATCAACTGTGCATGATGGGGTGTGAGGGCAGAGTCTTATCTACGCTGCCTGGCTGCCATGTCCTTGACTGCACTGCTCCGCATGGGCCACACTTGGGGGCAACCCTTCTCCAGGAGGGCTGCTGGTGAGGAGGGTGTCAAGGCTGGGGCAACAACATGTGTGCCCACAGAGAGGATTCCGAGTGCCGCCTCTGGCACCCGTGCCATAGGTTCGCCACTACTGCTCTATTCTATTCTATTCTATTCTATTCTATTCTATTCTATTCTATTCTATTCTATTCTATTCTATTCTATTCTATTCTATTCTATTCATGTTCATTTTATCTATTAACTGAAACTCAATTGATATAATGACCAATGTTATTCCACATGATCACACAGATATGTTTAAAATTGGGCAAATAATTTTCTCTATATGTGATATCTGTCATGGTTCCGACAGATGAAACCCTTCAAAAGAATTTTGAGGCAGTCTTAAGGATTGTCGTCGGCTTTTCTCCCATCTAAAATGGGGCAGCTGAATCTGCGAACTCAATGGTGGAGAGGTCCAGGTGCCTTCTTAGGGGGAGGTCGTAAGGTGGAATCCCAAAAAGGTTTCAGCAGGCTACAATGGAACATAAGGGGACTTTTCCTAGGAGTCTGGGAAGCTTTAATGCTACCATGACCAGGTTAATGATCCTTATGATATGGAAGGGTCCTAAGTATCTCGGTCCTAACTTCCTACTAGGTAACTTAAGCTGTAAATATTTTGTGAACAAATAAACCTTTTCCCCAATTTGGAATGACCTTTGAGGAGCTCTCAAATCTATTTCTATTGCTTTCCTTTGTCTTTTGAATTTTAAATTATTCTTACTTTTTATTTATCTATATATTAAAGGATAATAATAAATAAAATATTCCCAACCGTTTTTACACATTTACGTATTTAGATTCCATCCATCTAGCTACCCCAATTTCTCTATATCTTTTGTGCTGGTTGCAGATAAAGGTATGGTTTTGTGTAGCACTGTATTGTTTTTGTTCTTTAAATAAAGGTAATATAGTAAGCTGAAAGAAATCACAATATGTGTTTTTACATATCTATGAAGCAAACAATGTGCAATTTAGTTTTCCTTTCAAAACTTACCTCTACATAAATCTGTTTTGGTTTTTGAAAGAACAGCCTCTGAATTAAAGTTGTTAGCTTGATTTAAAGCTCTTGAGAAGTGTTCATCCACCACTGAGCCAATGTCTCCCTGAAAGTAAGTGAAAAGGACGCAGCGAGAATTAAGGTATTCCATTTCAGTAGGCTGATCTTTGTCATCTTCCTCTTGCTTATTAGAAAGTGTCACTTCCAGAGTTTCTTGCATCTTGCTGTATACAACTATTTTATTCTAAAGAGAAAAAAATTGATAGACAACAGAACAATACATAATTACATATCCAAAAAGTCAATGATCATTAACATATGCAAATGAATATAGATTATATATTTGTTACAACTGCACTCATGTCCCATTCTACATAGTAGGACATTTGCTAATTAGCTACTATCATGGCCTGTTAGGATCCCCTTTATATTTCCCATCTGGTTATTTGCTTGTGATAGAAAAAAAAAAGAAATAAAACAAGCCTTTCTGAATGTTTCAGAATAGTGAAACATCGAGTAATAATTCAAATATGAAATACAGAGGCCATAGATTTTGATGAAAAAGAGAAGAATGCCAGCAATTTATTATTTCAGTGTTATTCAGTTTTAAGATGTTTCTTATTTCGCAAAAGCAAATTCTTTGTGGTATTTTTGTGCAGATTTAAACTGAATAAATAATAATATAGAAAACAGAAGAATTATAATGTCAATCATGTGCTTAATTTCTTGGAAGTAAGTCTTAATTATTTTCTAAAAAACCAGACAATTATGCTAGAAAAAACAGCCCAATTTAAAGACAACTATTTTCAAAATTTTCCCTAACTTTTTACAAAAAAACTTTACCTATTATGATATGATACCCTAATATTCTATTATAAAAATAGGATTTAAATAGAATAAATTATAAGGTTTCAAAGCAGTTTAGATTTCTAGATAAGAAAAACACGTTTCTTGACATACAAGTTTGTCCAAAGTAGATATTAATGTCATACAATTTTAAATGATAAATCAATAAATATTACTTGAGAACTGAATGACCCTTTGAGAGCTGACTGCAATGAAATTTCATTCTATTCTATTCTATTCTATTCTATTCTATTTTAAATTAAGTTGAAAACCTACATCCAAAAATCAGTTACAATTCAACTGAAGGGGAAAGGTCCAAATTTATATTGCTCTGACACTAATATACTGCAGGATGGGCTTGAAATAATTAGCTTGGCTTTGATAAACTGCTCTTACAGTAGTAGAAATAAAGAAAAACAGAAATCATTGGAGTTTAGACCATATTTGTGAATTCCAACCAAGATGGTATTAAGGGTTATTTCCCATGTATGGAGAAAATATTTTTGTGTGTGTGTGCATAATAATGATAAAACCTCATGGAATGCAGTAAAAACCAAAAAAAAAAAAGAATGAATTCTCAGATGACTATATTGGGGCCAAGTCAATATTAGTCCCACTTCACCCACGCACAGCATAGTCTAAAAGTGCTGTCATCCTGATAAGAATGTCCCGATTTATTTTGCTATGTCAGATTCTTAAGTCAAGGGATAAAAACTGAATTTCAAAAATAAAATTTTCTATGTAATTTTTTCATTATTCTTTAAAATCCATACTGTGATCAAACATATAACAAAGTACTGCTTTCTATCATTTATTAAATTTTGGCAGAGCATTCTGCACCTATTTAACAAATAAGTCAATGGAATTGTATTTAATAAGCACATCTGCTGAAACTGCTGCCATGGTAAATATATATGCAGACATTTGATTCATATAATTCTTAATTTTGTTTTTGAACTGACATAATACTCATCTCAAGAATAATAGACTTAATTAAAAACAAACAACAAGCAGTTGAAACAATATAAGCAACATAGTCTTGTGGCACTTTTAGCAGAAATATATTAATTTACTGAGACTCTATATTTCTATGCATTACAACTCAGTTAATCAAATAATCTTATGCAAGGATTGTAGACCATCATGATACAGTTTATAGTAATATGTCCTATAGTTTTTAAAGTGTTTGCTGTAACAGACCAACTTTCTCTTTGGAATTATGGGACACTGCATTTCTGGTGACATATCTAAAAGACTAAAACTCAAAACTGATTATGCTTTCCATTTAAGGACTGACTTATTTTGCCTTAGGGTCTACAATCATTATAATGATCAAATTTTCACTATAACAAACCTCAAAGGTTTTCCTGGAACCTACTTTTAAATTAGACAAGACAAAGGTGCATTTCCTTCTAAAAGAAAATTCTCATTTATTCTGAATACTTGTACTCATAAGCAGTTTTTTGTTATATATATATATATATATATATATATATATATATATATATATATATATATATATATATATATATATATATATATATATATATATATATATATATATATATATATATATATATATATATATATATATATATATATATATATATATATATATATATATATATATATATATATATATATATATATAGGTGCCAGAACTCACACACATCATACAACCCGTCTTGCCTATCCTACAAGGTTTACCTTTGTAGTTGAAAAAAATCCCCTTCAATGTTTAGTGTATCTAAAAGACTAGGATTTTGTTCAAGGCAACTCTGGAAAATATGTCAAAAAAAGATGCCAGAACTCTGTTCCGGTGCGTTCTATGACAAAAAAAGCCCTGCTCATAAGTAAAAGACTATATTAATTTAATGTGACTTGTTTCTGGGCATAAATGCAGAAAAGCAGCTTTCCTTAAGGACTACCTCCAGTTTTTAGTCAGAATTAATAGTGAAATCATGAATTCACAACTCCAACATCCCTTCTTTTTAGCAATTTATGCAAGCAGGCTGACCTTACTACTTCTAAGACAATAGCAGAACTTTGAACAGATCTCAGGTGACTCAAAAAAACAGATACAGTGGCTCTCAATATTGTCTTCACAAAGTTTTTCACCTTCCAAGAAAAGAATAACTCAAGAAACCCGCCAGCCTTGAGCACAGAATTGGTAAAAAAAAAAAAAGAAAAAACAACAAGCTGGCTGTATTTCCCACAATCCTCTGATACTGACACCTCCATGTTGTCTGGTGGGGAATAATTTTAAGTATGAAGTACCACCAGTACTTTTGTGCTACTGAAGCGGCAGCACCTTCTCTCCTGCCACTCAGGCAGCCCTCTTACAGGTTCCTTGTTAAGACTCTGCTCATCTGATAACCATTCCTCTTTAGTTTCAGCTATCAAAACCCCCCAGGCTCCTCCAGACATGAAGTTCCAGTATTCCTTATTCGAGCAGACCCTTCATCAAATGATGGTGGTTGAAGCCACCCATACACCCATACTGCTCAGAGCCTGCCCAAATACTCATATGGTGGCAAAGATAAACTGCCATTTTCCATGTAGGATCATTTTGGACCATAGTCAGACTAAGGTTTGTAGGGTGTTGGTAGTAAGCCAAAGCATGTGTTCATGAATACAACAGTGAGCAAGTGACTGAGTAAAACACTGCCTCTGATTGGATTCATATGACCTTTTATTTGTAGTCTGCATGTTGAAGAGATGAGTATTACTCCTAGATTAAAGAATGCCAGAAGAATGTTTGTGTATGTGGTGTGTGGCTGAAGACAGGTCTCAGAACAGAGCAACCAGGCAGTCTGTTCAACCAGGTATGTTCACCTAAGGAGCTAATACCAGTAGTCAAGCTCCTAAGTGATACACAGCCTTAGTTAAACAAAGACCCTCAGCCCCTTCTAGAGATAAACATTCAGTGCTCCTTTTTGAACAGACACTTCATCATTTTTTCCTCACTCCTGTGTTCATCCATCCCACCTCAGAGTCCGTTATTCCCATTTCTGCCTTTTCCGCCCACTATGAGAATGACAGCTTTCCCGTTGACTTGTTAAGACTCTCACCTGTTGGCTCGGCGTCACCGCTGGGCTGGAGAACGGACAAGGACTTGTGGAACAGACGGCGGACGCTGCGGGCAGTTTCACCTGGGACGGGTGACACGTCGCCTGCGCTTGATGCCTCACCACATCCGAGCAACTCATGATACCAGCAGGACCTGCTTTTGCTGGTCCCGGCAGTTCTACGCTCCAGGCACAGCTACCTTTTTCCAAGTGATCTTGACAACGGTGCTTTCACGGGACTGCGAAGCCAAGAGGCGTTCATCTTGAACAGGCGGCCGCTTTAACACTTATATAAGAAGTTCTGAGGCGGCGGCGGCGGCAGCGGGCGCCTAAGAAGGCATCGTAGCCACGGGGAGGCAGAGCAGCGCAATACGCCTCTGCCGCCCTGATTATCATATACGCAATACGGAGCCCCCACGCTCGACCAGTTGCCAGAGCACCAGGCAGCGCGTCCCAACTTAGGAAACTCCGCCTTGCCCTCTTCGGATTGGAGCAAAAGTTTGCTTTGAGACTGAAAGTGGATTCTTACAAAAAAAGAAACTGCCGGACCCCTCCCTTTATGCAGGTTGACAGTCCGCTGTGTTAGATTGGGGTGTTGCTGTTGTATTGTTTTTGCTTTGTGAAAGCGGAGAATAGCAACTGCGCCCAAGGAAGAATGTGGAAATAATACAAATGTTAGGTTTTTTTTCTTTTTCTTTTGCTATCGATTATTTGGCAGTTTGAAATTCATCGTGGAATATGCATCAGCCTCTAATTTAATTTTGCATTGCATTTTTTTTGTAACCTTTTTTTGTATAAAGATAGGACATACAAAGAGCAAGAAAACAAATTTTCTTTCTAATCTCAACAGGTACAATGTCAGTTGCTTTTGTAAATTGTGTTATAATAGGCACTCTTTACAGGCCGATATGATCAGAGATTAGCAGATAATTTCAGGAAAAAAAGAAACGACAAATCTTTTAAGAATCGATGCAGATCTAACCTTTTCTTCTCATGTGATTTTTAAAAGGACACCTTGGGCAATTTAATGCCAAAATTCATAAAGCTACAACCAAACCATTTCCAACTGGGGCATTTACTGCTTTGCTAGCAGAGGAAATGTTATTATTACAAGTGCACTTTTAGAAAAATGCTTATAGTTATCTTTTCTGTGTTTTTTTTTAATTTATCTTTCAGAGGATAAGCAACAGAATTGTTCATTAACTGATTTCACTGACAGTAAAGAACTGATGAATAATGCTACTCTAGGTTCAGGATGTGAATTGCCAAATATGGGAACTGAGTAGCTTATATTTAAAGGAAAAGAAATATTGCTGAATTTTTGCTTTGTTTATGCAACATTGACCTATTGTAATGTTGTGCATCTTTTAATTTATATTGAGAAAAGGCAGATTCACATTAACTCACTTCTGTGTTTTTATGCTCTGCCAGGCTACAGAATATTCAGAATCTTTTTACTTGCAAAATGCACACCCTCACTCACGTCCACAGTGTATTAATATACTATTTGTATACATCCAGGGGCAGCATATGGCAGTCAGATTACCAACTGATAGTCACCATGTAATGCTACAGACTGCTTCATATAATGTGTTCAGAGATTGCCACATGCTTCAACTCATTTTTTCTAACATTTTTCATCATACTGTCATCCACCCATGAAGATGTAATGCTGTCCCCTATTGCAAACAAATCACCCATGTTCATTAAAAGCTTGACTGTAGTCATATACACTATAGTCATGGGCATTTAATTGGGTCATGAATGGCTGCTATATTGGATTTCATTTTGCCTTCACTGGGATAATGTAGATTTACCACCCACATACACATTTTTTTTTCTGTTGAAAGGTGGCCCATTGTGTAACCAACTGCTTGAGTGGAGGGATCAGCATGTGCAACCCATGTGTCAATATGTTACTCAGAGAACAGAACTCAGAGGGCTGCGTGTGGTTTATGTGTTATATTGCTGCATGGTGGAGAATGAATGATCCTCTTTTCTTTTCTATTTGTGATATGTCAGACTGCCTTGTCTCAGCATCCAGATTCATTGTTTGTTAGATAGGAGTTGCTGCAACAATAATGTGATTAGTCAGTGTTGCTTATCAGTTCCTTTACTCCATTGCCCTTTTCTCTAACATTGTTACTGAAAAAATTATCCTGGTTCTGCACGGGGATGTGGGGGCAATGAGTTGCAATTATTGCATGCTCTGCTCTACAGTTTACTGGAGGACATCATAAGAGCTGGAATGGAAGTGCTACCAATTACCTATGACCCACCAAGAGGAAAAGGTGTACATACAATGGGAAGCATCTGGTCAATTGGCACAGACTGTTACCGAAAACATGTGGCAATGGGGGATGGTCAAGCCCTTTGTACAGACTATTTCTGCAGAGGTATGCAACGTTTTCTGATTAAACCTGAAATGCCCGTATACCAATGTACCAAATTTAACATGAAAAAGGACTCAACAATCTTCTTTCTTTCCCCCCATCTTCCCCTACTTATAGTGTGATACATGTGCTATGAGGCTTGGATCCCAACTTAATCACACCAGAGCAACACAAGCATGCAAAAATATTCTTTTCACTCTATGACAATACTAGGAAAAGTAGGTATCCTTGCAGTTATGGGTATCCAGGTTATGAGGTGGATGTTGAGGGAAAGCTGAACTTTATATTTGACCTGCTATTTCTTTTTAGCAGCCTTTGGATCACGAGCATCAATCTCCGCCCAGCTGAAGGTTGCCAGGATATGGGTATGGGTATGATTCTATGAGAATAGTACAAAACCTGGCAATCAGGTGGCGTTCACAGGGATTCATATATCTGCTACTGCTAGATATTCCACCTTGCAAATCCACCATGCAGGACTTGGCTCAGAAAAATGTGATACCCTGCTACAAATTATAAAGGTTTCCATCCAAACCATTCAGGAAATACCAAGGAAAAAGCACACACTCAGTAGCACTGATAATATTAACTTGTCAGGTAATGAAATGTCTACAAGCAAATAACCACGCTCAGAGAGCACCAAAAATGCCACCTCAGGGCAGAAGAAGCTGAACTATAGGTGGAGATTTAATAATAATTCAATAACTGTATTGAATAGTAGTATTGAATTAATAGTAATTTAATATTACTGCCCTATTGGTACACAGGACAGCACAAAGACACAATGCTATGATGCTGGATCCATTCTCTCATAATCTTTGTCTCTGCCATGTCAAAATTTCTCTTTCCTATACTGCAATATGGAGAGGATAGAAGTACATTGGGGAATTTATCTGATGGAATTTTCAGTAAAAGTACATAAATTGACAAGAGTCTACGCATGAATAACTATGTATGAAAACACAACCTACAACCTACACTTACTGTTTCAATTGTGCATCTTGTGCTTATGGTAATGAGCAGCCAATTCTATTGTTCTTGGATCAATGCACAATGTGGCACTTCTCTTTGATAGTCCCTGTCAAAAGGTGAGAGGAGCAGTTTCTCTTCTTAATTCTAACTGCTGCTTTCTCCACATTTCAGAAGTGTAAGGACAAGAGATGATTAGACATCTATGGAATTCCTACATGTGCTTCATTAATTTTGAAAAAGCATTTGATAAAATAAGACACAGCAAACTATTAGAAATCCTGAAACAAGGAGACTAGGTGACAAAAAATATCCAAATCATAAAGAATCTATATTGGCATCAGGTAGTAAATGTGAGACTAGGCCAAAAATACTCAGCTGATGCAGAAATAAGAAGAGGGGTCAGACAGGAATGTATTCTGTCTCCACTGTAGTTCAATATCTACTCTGAGTCAATTTTCAACAAGGCACTGGAGAACATCGACATCAAAGTAAACGTTTGGATCAACAACTTAAGATATGCTGATGATACAGTTCTGCTTGCCAGTAAGCATGAAGACCTTCAGCTCCTCATCAACAGAGTCACAGAAATATCTGAAAAATACAGCTTGAAGCTTAACACCTCAAAAACCAAGATCATGGTTATCAGCAAACAACCCATTAATTTACCACCAATAAATTTGGAAGGAAAACCATTAGAAAAAGTTGAAAGGATCACATACCTCAGTTCTAATTTACATGAAAGCTGGGACATGACCACTGAAGTAAAGACAAGGATAGAGAAAGCTCAAACAGCATTCTTCAAAATGAAAAAGGTCTTCTGCAGTCACGACATAAGCCTAAGGTTGAAAATCAGGCTTGTCAGATGTTATATTTTTTCTATCCTGCTCTATGGAGTAGAGAGTTGGTCTCTGACAGAAGGCCACTAGAAGAGACTAGAAGTATTTGAAATGTGGATTTACAGGCGGCTGTTACATATAAGCTGGGTTGACAAGATCAGAAATGAGGAGGTGATAAGCTGCCTGGGAAAGCCAAGGGAAATCATCAAAACAATTTAAAAACAAAAATTAGAATATTTTGGACATGTGATGCGACACCCAGAAAAATATGACATACTCCATTTAATCTTCCAGGGAAAGATTGAAGGCAAACAATAAAAGGCAAAAAATTTTGTGCGGCTGCTGATAAAAACAGAATCGCCAACATGATCACCAATGTCTGATAACGGATATGACACAAGAAGAAGAAGAAGAAGGAATTCCCAAGAGCAGGAACTGAGCATCCCAGAAGAGTTGTGTCATACCTTCAAAACAAACTGCAACATGTAGGGACCATGGACTCCCTTAATTCCCTTTGGTTCCCTATTTCCATCCCTATTTTGTCCTTTGCTTAAAATTGTGTTCTGTTCTAAAAACAAGATTTTGGCTAGGGTTACAGTTTTGTTGTTATCTATCCCCAATGTCTATGCTAACATGTGGGTTAACATGAATGGGCACGGGGGGCTGTGCATTTGCACACAGCAGGTAGTCAGTTGCTATTCCAGGCAGGCACAGCTGCTTTCTTTGGATTTTACTGAGAACACAATCTGCAGTACAAAATTTAACTGAGTCTGAAAAGCTACATATGGGCTTTCCTGGCCAGTGAACCATAACATGGGTAATCATGCAGAGAAAGAGATGCCTACAGATATGAATAGAAACATGCATAAGCACAGACACAGGAATGTGCCAATACGAATGCCTACTTACCCACTATTACTGGTAGTTCCATGTGGTTTTTAAGAAATTGATGGTTTGTGGTTCTTTGAGTATCACAAAGATGGGTCAGTTTTCACTTTTCTTTTCTTTTCCTTGTCTCTTGGTGGAATTGAGAGATAAGATAAAATGTTTAAAATGTGTTAAGCACTCTCAGGAAACCTGGGATTTGGAGGCAACGTACATATTAAAGTGCCCAAAAGAATGAAATCCAGGCCTTTATCAGAATTTGGAAGGAAATACTGCCTATCATCATCGGGATCCCTCCCAGAGAGGAACCCAGACTCCATAGCAAAACTCAAAATGCTTATTATAAAAAAGTGGAATTTTAAAAGCAGAACCATTGAAAGAAAAGGTTTCAGGTAATCTCAGTCTCAACAAACACAAGGGACTTTAAACACGATACATTTGTTATTTGACAAGGTACCTGTAATCTGTCTCACATAAATCCTATCATTAATCTAGTTAATTTCTGCTTCTGATGAAGTGAGGTACAACTCACAAAACCTTCCGACTTTTAATAAAAGTTTCTGGATGCCAGTTCTTAATGCCCAGTAGTCACACCTGGTAATTTACCACTATAGAAACCCTTCCAAAAAACTATTCTAAATGACTAATAGACCATTTTTTCATTCTTTTTTTAAATTTTTTTTTTATTTTTCCACCATACACCAAAACAAACTAAACATACATAAACAAAAATCTTTTCTTTTAACAGAACTGTGCTATACATTCTAACCATTCTATTACATCTTATTTACATTATATTTACATTCTATAATTATATCTTTTTCTTTCTCTGTTCTAGCCAATTATAACATTTATTCCAAATTTCATAAAATTCTGTCGCCTCCTTGTCTTTTAATTCTAGCGTGAGTTTATTCATTTCTGCGCATTCCAAAATTTTGTAAATAACCATATCGTCGGTGGGTATATTTTCATTCTTCCAACATTGGCCGTATGCTATCCAAGCTGCAGTCAGTATATATATAATGATGTGTTGGAGTTGTTTCTCAATCTTTAAATTTATTATGCCTAATAAAAATAACTCAGGTTTAAAATCCATTTTTATCTCCGTTATCTCCTGTATCCAATCTCTTATTCTTTCCCAATAATTTTTTGCTTTAGGGCACAGCCACCACATGTGATAGAATGTTCCTTCTCTGATTCTGCATTTCCAACACTTCGGGTCTATATTTTTATGCATTTTGGCCAATTTCACCGGTGTTAAATGCCATCTATAAATCATTTTGTATTGATTCTCTCTATATGCAGTTGATAGCGTCAATTTGCAATTTATATTCCATAATCTTTCCCATTCCTCTAAATTTATATTTCTCCCCACATTTCGTGCCCACGCTAACATGGACCCATTCACTATTTCTTCCTCTAACTCTATTTCTAATAAATATTTATAAATTTTTGATAATAATTTTCCTTCCTTGCTTATTACGATTTTATCAAGTAAATGTGGGGTCTGATTTATTCCATATTCTTGCCTGTCTCTATTATATCTAGATTGAATTTGTAGGTACAACCACAAAATCTATGGGTATTCTTTGTTCCTCCAACTCTTCTCTTGACTTAAGGTTGCCTCGGTTATCTAGTAATTCTTTATATCTCATCATCTTTTTTCTCTCTAGTGTATTAGGGTGAATTACTGCCTCCATCGGCGAAAACCAATTTGGGATTTTCCCATAATGTCTTTTTTTTATTTTTTCCCATGTCCCAATCAATGCTCCTCTTATCTGATGTTGTTGAAAGTATGTATGTATTTTCTTATGTTTCCCCACAGGAATGCATGCCAACCCGTCTGTAAATCATGTCCTTCAATCGTTAATATCCTATCATTATCCAAATTTATCCAGTCTTTAATCCATAATAACCCTGCTGCATAATAATAAATTTCCCATTTAGGGAGTCCAAGTCCACCTCTACTCTTACTGTCTTGTAACGTTTTCATATTTATCCTAGCTTTTTTGCCCGCCCAAATAAATTTGTTTATTATTTTATCCAATTTTTTTAAAAAAGTTTTCTCTAATTTTATTGGAATTGTTTGAAATAGATACAATAATCTTGGTAATATGTCCATTTTAGTCACTGCAATCCTACCTAATAATGATAATCAGAAATTTCCCCAGGTTTCAAGAACTTGTTTCATTTTTAATATCAATTTTGTATAATTATCTTCTTTTATTGAGGAACACCTTGCAGTTATCCAAATTCCTAAATATTTAATCTTTTTTGCTACTTGTAGATCCAAATTCTCTTCCAATTTCCTTTTTTGTTTATCAGTTAAGCTTTTTACTAACATTTTAGTCTTTTCTCTGTTAATTTTTAAACCCGCCACTATTCTATATTTTTCTATTTCACCCATAAGAATATTTCCTCTCTCTATCAGTTCCTCAATAAAGAAAACCAGGTCATCAGCAAATGCCTGTAACTTATATTCCTCTGCTTTAACCTGTACCCCTTTTATTTCTTCATTCGTTCTAATTCAGACTAATAATACTTCAAGAGACAAAATAAAGAGTGGAGGTGAAATTGGGCATCCCTGTCTTACCCCTTTGTTTATTTCAAAAACTTTTTTTGTTCTCTCCATTAATTATCACACTGGCCTTCTGTATTCTATATATTGCCTTTATTATATTACTAAATTTCTCACCAAATTTCATATCCTCGATTTGTTGGAACATAAATTGCCAATTGAGGCTATCAAATGCTTTCTGCGCATCTATAAAGATCAACACTGCCTGTTTTCCTGGATGTATTTCATAGTACTCAAGGACATTTAACACCGTTCTAATATTGTTTCTAATTTGTCTTTGGGGCAAAAAACCATTTTGGTCTGGATGTATTATATCCTGCAAAACTTTAATCTTTCCACCATTATATTAGTAAAAATTTTGTAATCCGTATTTAAGAGCGAGATTGGCCTATAATTTTTAATCTGTTTAGGGTCTGTGCCTTCTTTTGGAATAAGAGATATAATAGCCTCTACCCAGGAGTTTGGTAAATTTGATTTCTCCAACACATCATTATATACCTCTAGTAATATCTTTTCGAACTCTTCATGGAAGCTTTTGTACAGCTCCCCTGGAAGACCATCCGGTCCTGGAGTCTTATTATTTTTTTATTTTTGGACCACCCTTTTTAATTCCGTAGCTGTTATTTTCCCATTCAGTATGTCTCTTTGTTCTTCTTTTAATTCTGGCAGACCATTAACCTTTAAATATTGTTTAATCTTTTCCCCGTCTATTTCATCTTTTTTGTATAATGACTCAAAGAAGGTTTGGATTATTTCTTTCTTTTTGTCCATCTTGTATTGTAGTTCTCCATCTCTGTCATAAAGTTCCTGAATGATTTTTCTCTCTCTCTTTTTTTTTTAATTTATAAGAAAGCCATCTCCCAGGTTTATTTGCATGTTCAAAGAAATTTTGTTTTACTAATTTCAATTCTTTAACTCTTTCCTCTTGTTCCATCACATTTAATTTATGTTTAGCTAGTACTAATCCGCCTTAATCAATTCATCCTGAGGCCTTTCTTGTAATTTAGATTCAGATTTTTTGATCTCTTCCTGTAGTATGTTTTTCTTTAGTCTTTTCTCCCTATTTTTCTTTGCTATATAAGCTATTGCTAGTCCCCTTAAATATGCCTTCACTGTATCCCAGATGATTTGTATTGATGTTTGTTGTTTTGTGTTTTCTTTAAAGAAATAATCCATTTCCTTTCTAGTCTGTGCAATAAATTCTTTTTCCTTCAAAATATAAGAATTCATTACCCATCTTTTTCTAGTTTTTTTCCCCCCTTCCAGACTATTTCTATCGGGTTATGATCTGCCCATACATTTGGTTTTATTTCTATAGTCTCTATATCCTGTCCCAATTCTTCATTTGTCCGTATCATATCTATTCGAGACCATGATTTGTGTGGATTTGAAAAGAATGTATATCCTTTTTCTTTTTGATTTCTCTTTCTTCATTGGTCTAATAGGTTAAGTTCATGTGCTAAATCGAAGAAGGTCTTTGGTAAAATTTTCCTTTCCTTTTTATTTTTCTTATCAGTAATATAATCTTTTTTTGCATCCACCACCGCATTATAATTACCCACAATGCAAATATTTAAATCACCCAATTCTTATCAATTTCTCATGTAACTTCTGATAAAAATTGTATTAGTTCTCATTCGGTGCCTATATTACTACTAAGAGCCGGGTCTTCTGTTCTTTTTGTATTTCTATTATTAATACCCTTCCATCCGTATCTTGATATTTTAAATTTGCATTTATCTCTTTTTTGATGTAAACTGATATTCCTCTTTGCTTTTGGTTAGCTAATGTTGTAAATAATGATCCTAATTTGGGAAACTCTAAATGCTGCCTATGTTGCTCTTTAATATGTACTTCTTGCAAGCAGACAATATCTATGTGTTGTTTGGCTAGTTTTGTTAATATTTGCTTTCTCTTTGCTGGTGCGTTTAATCCATTAATATTGATAGATAATAACTTAATCTCCTTTTCTATTTTCTACTTGTGTATTTTACTTGTGAGCTTGTCTTGTTCTTGGGCCTGTTCCTTTCTCTTTCCTCTGTCCGTTTTCTCCCTTACTTTCTCTCCCTTGTTCTCTTTCCCTAATTTCTTGCTGTTGGTCTTCCTGACTTTTGGATTCCAGTTCTTCCTTACTACTATTCTCTTCCTCAGTTCCTTCCAATTGATCGTAAAATTCTTGGGCTTTCTCTAGATTGTCTATTTTGATCTTCCTCTCTCTCCAGGATATCAACATCTCTTCCAGAATTAGCCATCTAAAAGGTATACTTTTTTTTAATTAAATAGGAGCTCTAGAATCTATAGTCCCTTCTTTGATCTCTTATCCTTTTCGGTATCTGTTTTAAAGTTAGTATTTCTACACCTTTATAGATAATTGGCTCATCTCTTGTTATTTTGTAAATTATATCTCTCACCCTTTTTCTGGTAAACCTAATATGTACCTCCTGTGGGAGTTTGTTCCGTCTAGCATAATTTGTCTGTATTCTAAATGCCTCATCTATCTCCGTTAGAATTTCTTGTTTTTCTCTTTGCAACACATCAGAAATCAAATCTGTCATAATATCCCCCAAATCTTCTTCCTTCTCCTCTATCACATTTTGGAAGAGTAAATAAAATGCTGCCTTATCCATTTCCAAATAAATAATTGCTTCCTACATTTTTTTTATTAGATGCTATCAATTCTGTGTCTAATATGTAATAGACCATTCTTATGTTGGGGTGAGGACGTTGTATAAATCTGCTAAAACACAAGAAACCTACTCTTTCAGTTTATAGTGACAGTACATCTAGATTTATATTCCTTTCTCCATATGTTTACACAGAAAAGTCAAGAATATGGAACTTTTTGATGCCAACAAGTAACTGGAAAGAAAAAGGCAGTTGTCCAACCCAGACTTTTATGCGACACTGTTGCATTTTTAGACCTAGATTATTTTTTTCTTTTCATGACTTTTATTTTTATTTTCTAAATTGCTATTTGCTTAATCTCTTACCTTATTAATATTTTCTTATGGAAGAACTCTGATAATAAATGAAATCAGGCTGTTCCTTTTTATATAATCTAAAAAAATGAAAATGTATCTATTTTCATCTTATTTGGTATAACCCAAACCTTTGAGCAAATTGAAGGAACATCTAAGACTGAATATACTAAGTACGTCTTTATCAAACCTTTATTTAAATAATCACTAATTGTTTTATTTCCATTATTTTGCTATGAAGAGGGCATTAATAGAGAGGAGAATTATTGTCATTGAATTATTTCTAAATAAAATTAATGTAAAGAAACATCTGCAGAAGAACTTTCAATATCAGTTGATTTTTTTGTCTATATTTAATATTTAAATTCTATTGATAGTTCCTGAAAGAATAATAATTTATATTAATTCTTTGTTTTGTAAGTCACCAAGTACTATCTTTTAGAATCATGAAGCTTTTAAGCCCTTTTAAAGATACTATTTTCTATTTGTTTTAATAAATGAAAAACGGCTATGCTTCTAGGAGTATTTCCTAGGAATTTACAGTAACTTCTATTGGGCAGTATCAGATTACTTCTACATACAGATGCACAGCGCACAAAATTCTACTTTTTTCTATTTTCATCCATTTTATCTATATTTTACAATTCCCGGAGCAAATTTCCAGAAGAATTCTAAGAATATAAATCAAGTATATCAGTGGTTCTCAACCTTTTTCAGGTTGAGACCCCACTTGCGCCGCCCATGCGCGCCGTGACCCCGACCCAGGCGCGCATGCATGCGCGTGCGCGCGACGGGCCGATACACGCATGCGTGGCGCACGTGCGACGAAAAACAAATAAAAACAATTTAAAAAAACAAAATGGCAGACCACGACGGGCCGATCCATGCATGCGCAGCACGCACGCGACGGCCCAAACCATGCATGCGCGGCGCGCACGACAAAAAAAAAAAAAAATTAAAAAAAACTAGGCACGCGATGGCCTGAACCGCGCAAGCACGGCGCGCGTGCGATGAAAAAAAAATAAAAAAAATAAAAAAACAAAATGGCGGACCGCGACGGGCTGACCCGCACATGCGTGGCACGCGATGGCCCGAACCGCGCATGCGTGACGCGCGTGCGCGACGGAAAAAAAACTTTAAAAAATGGCGGACCGTGACGGGCCGATCCACGCATGCACGGCGTGCGCGCGACGGCCCGAACCGCGCATGCGCGGCGCGCGCGACGAAAAAAAATAATAATAAAAAATTAAAAAAATATAAAAAACCAAAATGGCAGCCCGTGATGGGCCGATCCACGCATGCACGGAACGCGATGGCCCGAACCGCGCATGCGAGGTGCACGCGATGAAAAAAAATCAAACAAAAATAAACAAAAAACAAAATGGCGGACCGTGATGGGCCGATCCGCACATGCGCGGCACCCGATGGCCCGAACTGCGCATGCGCGGTGCGCCCGATGAAAAAAAATAAAAAAAATAAAAAAAATAAAAAAACAAAATGGCGGACCGCGACGGGCCAATCCGCGCATGCGTGGCGCGCGCGTGACGAAAAAAAATAAAAAAATCAAATAAAAAAATTAAAAAAACAAAATGGCAGACCACGGTGTCCGGCGACCCCCGCGAAACGGTCGTTCGACCACAAATGGCGTCGCGACCCATAGGTTGAGAACCGCTGAAGTATATAAATCAAAAGTTAAAATTAAATGAGATTTAAAAGTTCTCTTGTGGATTGTCTTGATTTTTCTATTCAAGAAAAGAAGAAACTATCAAACTGTTGTAATTCTGGTGCAATATATGCAACAGATTATCTATCTATCTATCTATCTATCTAGATATAGATGTTATTTGCTAGTTTGAAAAAAGTAATCCTTGTCTGCATAGAAGTTAGCACAGAATAAATACATATAGAAAGATATAAGAAGAAAGTACAATAAAACTCATAGCAAAATATTTAGAAATAAAGCAAAAATCCAACAAATGGACTCTGAAGGACTCAGTTTAAAAGTAATTTCATATACAATAATGATTAAATTTCAAAGTGCTGATGCTTACAAGATTAAAATGCTAATTAGACCACATGCAAGCAAAAATATGATAGGATACATTCACCCAGTTTGAAAGAAACAAGGTCACACAGTTTTCCAATTCTTTTTTAAAAAAAATATTTCATTTTATTAACATCAGTAGGAAAAAAGCTCAGCTAAGCTTTATCTGAACAGTCAAATAGCTTCACTCACCCAGATAACTATTTTGTATTCTTTTGTGGGTGAGTCTTCCATCCCAACATATTTTGTTGTGAACTGTAGAAGAAAACCATGCTTATTTTTTTTTCTGTACTCTAACATTTCTCCCAAGCTATATTAAATGGGAATCACCTAACAAGTTATGATATAAACCTAAGCTATATGGGTATCTAACATATATGTATGTCTCTATTGTATGTTGCTAAATATTGTATGCCTCAGAGACAGTTAGTTTGGAACCACTAGTGATCTGACAGTGAGAACTATCAATCAATTGAAGGGTTGCCTTCAAAAGTTTTAAGAAGAGACTGGACAGTCATTTGTCTGAAGTGGTATAGTCTCCTGCTTGAGCACTGGGTTGGATTAGAAGACTCCAAGGCTCCTTCTAACTTTTATGTTCTGTGTCCTGTATTCTGATAATCTAACAGATGCACCTTTAATTTCCTTATCTTCCATCTAATTTCTGGCAATCCACATGCTAATCCAAAATTTGTCCGATTGTGCTTTTCTTGAGTGCATTTTGTCCAAATCTTACTCAAAAAAGTTCATGCACTCCCCTCACATTTGGAACAATAAAATTCCAGAAATGCAAAAGCTTCCCAAGCTATTTGGGGATCATTAGCTACCCTTTTCTGCATATTAACTAAATCCACATTAGCCATTTTAGCTGATAGCTATCAATCCTATTTCCATGCTTCTACTTTCCCAAGCTTCTCTTTTCATAATCTTCTCTGACGACATTTAATTACTTTTTGGTGCTAGTATGACATGCTAGTTTTGTCACTGGTTCACTTGCAACCTCTCCTTTTCTTCTGAGAATCTAAACTGTCCTCTATTATGAGAATCTAAACTACTCCACTATACTTTAAGCTCCTTTTTAGAAAAACAACTGTTTTTTTAAAAAAAACTTCAAACTGTTGTGTTTGGAGATCTTAAAGGATATGTGAAGAACAAGTAAGATGATATGGCAGACAGACTAACCATAAGGACTAATAAGCATGGTTGAATATGACATTTGCAGAAGTTCAAAAATAAGTGATTTGGAAAGTGAAGCCATTTACAGAATTGTTTGGACTATGTGTATAATTTGAAATTATACTTTCAATGTACTATTGTTCATAGGCAGTGTGTAAAGTAGAGAACCAGATACCAACATCAAACTGGGCGTAGAATTATCTGATTTAGGGTTAATCAAAGTCTTCCATCCAATTTATGTCACAAAAATAAAATTATATAGCATTTTACAAGCTTGAAAGTGATGTAGGAACAAATAGTATTATGATGAATTGACAATAAATGAGGCTGAGATGAAAACTATCACCAATAACCTGGGATAAGCATATGCTGTTGTTTGATGACTACAATATGCTTAGCACCAACAAACAACAATATCTGCCTATCTCAGGTCCTTGGGAATTGCTCGATAGGTGAAAAAAATGTCAAAGCCAGTCAAAACATCTAGCTGATGCATAACTAATCATAATAATAATTACTATTATAATAATTACTAAGGAATTCTGAAAATGATTTTAAAAGAAAGGGAATTATTCAGATAAATTAAGTATTGGTATTTTTTTCTGTTTGTTCAATTTGATTCAGTTTATATTTTCATATAATATATATTTGTAATCTCAATCTGTTTATCTATATCTGTCTGTATATCTATCTATCTATCTATCTGTCTGTCTGTCTGTCTGTCTGTCTGTCTATCTATCTATCTATCTATCTATCTATCTATCTATCTATCTATCTATCTATCTAATCTATTGAGGTAAAAGTCTTATTACTGAAAGTTTTTATTTATTAGATGTGGAAGCCAAATCTAATTTAACTTACAGTAAAAAACAGATACAAAAAAGGAAGAATGTGAACAGTCCAGAAAATAACTCCTATAAAAATAGCACAATAGGGTTTCACAGTTTGTCAACTTCAAGACCTAGAAGAACAGTCTTTTAAAAACATCTGGAACATCATTAGTATGGAAGCCACATAAAAATCTGGACAAAAATCATTCCACAGAATAAATGTACAACAAAGAAGACACTTGTCCTTGTCCTGAAACACAAACTGACAAATTACTTGTCCAAGTGGTTCTATGTAGATGTCAATAGGAGAGAAGGAAGCATCAAAATTCCACAAATGAAGAAGCAAGGACACAACCTCTCTCTCCTGCTAATAGCCACAGAGAAAGGAGAACCATTGTATTACAGTGCCTATCCACAACTAGTCTAAAATAAACCTGATCAGTGGTATTGAAATCTTCTGACAGGTCCATGTTAGCTCTGTTCGTCATTAGCAAGTGAGAACAATGTCATTTCTGTTCTGAATAGTGACCTGAAACCTGACCAAAATGACTCCCTCCAGGTCCTCTGCAAATGCTCTCAGATCATAATTTTAATATGGATCCAGCTGTCCAGGTGCTTTAAGTCCAAGGATGCCCTCTTGAGGAGAAAATACATCACTGTTTTCTTCACACTCAGACAGATTGATATTACTGCATGATGTACAGTTAATCTTCTGAATAGTCTTGGCAATCTAGTAGATCACTGAATCTAATGGCAGGTGGCAGCTGCTTATGGTTATAGACTAGTTTCTACCAGAATCTATCATGCTGATCTAGTGTGATTCGATAAGGATTTTTAGGGCTGAGAGAAATTGACTGCTATAAAGTTGTTAGGCCGCTTTCACAGGAATGTAAAGGTAATTGTAATGTTATTGCCTCTTTCACAAATCTATGAGCTAGATTGGAAGAAACTTATTCATTAAAAGAAAAAAATGATATTATTTTAAAATAGCAAGATAATTTTTTTACTTTATGTTTTTTATGTAAAAATGTAAAAATAAAAATGATGATTACAATAAATGTAGATGAATTTATATGTCCCAGGATAATGTGAAAGTATACAATCTGGGAGCAGAGGTGTAGTCTTCTGAGCTTTTGAACTAATGCTGGAGCCCATCCTCAGGGAACTTCTCTCTAGCAGAGTGTATGCTTTGGGATATTCTGTGTGTAGTATTTATATGGTACTTGGTTGTGCATGGCTTTTTAGTTGTTAATTGGGGTGTTGATAGCCAGTTATTAAGTCATTGTTGACTTAATAGGCAGCCATCAACATTCCAATCAACAATTCAAAAGCCACACACAGAATAGCCCAAAGCATACACTCTGCTAGAGAGGAGTCTGAAAGCACGGAAGACCCTCTGGTTCCAGTCAACCCAGATTGGATCCTGCAACAAATATAATGTGGATGTGGATGTGGATGTGATGTGGATGGATGGATAGGTGAGTTTTATCCAATCAGTAATGTATCCAGTAATCTATCAGTTATCTTGACAAGCTTTTTATGCAATTTCTGTTCACTTCCAAAGAAGTCTCAACATTCCCTGGCATTCCTGGCCATATTTGATTGCTATTAGACCCAACCATCACACCCATCAGGGTTAAGCCTAGGAGGGTACCTTTTGCCCTCAAAGGTAAGATTGATGCTGAGCTGGACAAATTGCTCCAGCAGGGCATTCTAGAACCTGTGGATTCTAGTCCATGGGAAACCCCGATAGTAACGCCTCTAAAGGCTAATGGGGACATACGTATATGTGCAGACTATAAGTGCACACTGAATAAGGCGCTGCAATAGCATGCTTATCCAGTGCCTGTGGTAAGTCACATTCTGACCTCCTTCAAGGAGGGGCGCATTTTTGCAAAGCTTGACCTGGCACAGGCCTATCAACAGCTATCTGTTGATGAGGTAGCTGCAGAGCCCCATACTATTGTAACTCACAGGGGGGCCTTCAAAGTCAAGAGACTGCAATTTGGGGTAAATGTAGCCCCTGGTATATTCCAAAGTGTCATGGAGAACACACTTCGAGGTATTCCTGGGGTCTGTCACTACTTCAATGACGTCCTCGTTGCTGAGGAGACATCTCAAAATTTAGCAAAAAGATTAAGGGCTGTCTTGCTTCGTTTTCGAAAAGCAGGCCTTAAACTAAAGAAGGATAAATGCAAGATAGGAGTCACTTCTACTGACTTCTTAGGATTCAGGATTGATGCTCAAGGCATTCACCCCCCTGAAACTAAATTGCAAGCTATCCAGCAGGCCCCAAGCTCTAAGTCTAAGAGTGAGCTGCAAGCCTTCTTGGGGCTATTAATTTTTTACCATGCATTTCTCCCACATAAAGCTGAAGTGGCAGAACCATTACACAGGCTCTTAGACAAGCAGGCTCCTTGGCAGTGGACTAAAGTCCATGACAAGAGCTTCAATGAGGTTAAGGCCTTGCTCATTTCTAATGCTATTTCAATGAGCAACTGCCTGTTTGCATCGCATGCGATGCATCTCCTTATGGGGTGGGAGCTGTACTTAGCCATCTGAAGGCTGATGGGACACAGGTCCCTATGGCCTATTACTCAAGACTCTGTCTTCTGCAGAGCGAAATTACGCTCAAATTGACAGAGAAGCCTTGGCCATAGTGGCTGGCATTAAGAAATTTCATGATTTCTTTTTTTTTATTGGTTTTTTAATTTTTAACAGAAAAAGAAAAATGCTCAAATCAAATCATAGTATTAAAATAAACAATAAACATAATCACAACATAAATACATATTTCAAAATCATCCATAAACAAAACATAAGTACTTATTTCAATACATCTAATAATAATAACTCAACTGAAAATAATCATAGACCACATTTACCAAACAATTAACATTACTGCTCGGTACCCCCACCACCACATCCCCCTAACCCTAACCTTCCCCCCTCACTTACCAACTAACTACCTACTCTCCTCCCTCCTTCTCTATCTCCCTCCTTCTATTCCACCCAACTATCCCAACTCTTCCCCCTTCTTATCAACTTTCTACTTACATCAGACTTCACTCCTCCTTCCTCTTTCCATCAGATGTGGTGCCCAGAGGCCACCCGAGCAACCCCTTAATAACAATAATTACATATTCTTGCATCAACCCCAATTGCAGTTGAGAAAACATAGTATATAAAATTATAAACCCTCCCTACCCCCCCCCCCTGACTTCCCAGAGTGAGTACAGGGTAAAACAAAAGAAAACCCACTACTTCAAACAAAGTTATTATATAATCCTAACAAGAATTTTAAACTATATACTAAATACAATCTCTACTTAACATTTATTCAACCTTATCAATTCTAATACATATCTAATCCCTCAATCAGTCCATCTAATATCAAACCTTAAATCATTTCAATCCACTAAACAAAACAGACAAATCATCTTGTTAAGAGTATTAATTTTCATTTACATATCTAAACCATCAATCTAACAATCAATCCATCACTTCAATTCATTGAGAGGTTACGTAGAGTCACCCAAACAATCAAGTTTAATATATATCAGTTTCTTTTAACATTCTAGACAATCATTTCAAACCAATAAACATCAAATAAATAAATCATCTTTTTTTAAAAAAAATAAACAAATAATATCAATAAACCCCTCAATTCAAAAAAAAATATATTCTTAATATTATATTCTTAATCAATTTAGTATATCTTCCATTAAACAACCTCTCTTACATCTTACTCATAAACTTGGTCCTTGATTCAGCCCATAATCTTAGATTGGCCTTAATTCCTTACACTTAATTTTAAATTTCACTTCTTCAATCAACTTCTGGGCTTTCTCATATGTCAAATAAACCTAAATAACAAATACAATCTATTTAATCCATTTCTAACTTAGATTCCTTCAACCTTATCAAATCACATAATGCTTATCTATCCCATCAATCAATCAATCTAATGTCAAACCTAGATCATTTCAAAGCAAGTACATTGTTCTTCAATTTAATTATATCTTCCATTAATCATCTTCTTTTACGTCTTACTCATAATCTTAATATTATATCTTCCGTTAATCATCTTCTCTTACATCTTACTCATAATCTTAGTCCTTAAGTCAGTCCATAGTTTTGAATTACCCATAATTCCTTGCATACAATTTTAAATTTCACTTCTTCAGTCGTACTCTTGGTTTTTTCTTCTGCCAGGTAAATCTCCATAACGAGGCCTCCCTTCCAAATAATAAGTCTCTCTTTTTTACTTGCAGTATCATTTGAATCCATATATCATTTGAATCCATCTTAACCTTTGCATTAGTCCTCTGTTTCTCTTGACCATAGACTTTCGTTGAGGTAACATTTCAAATCTCTGTCTTTGCTTTTCCTGGTCCTCAGAACCATAGATAGATTGCTTCTTAAACTGGATCAATTTCTCTTTTTTCTCAATTAAATCTTCTTCTTGCTGCTTGTCTGAGAGGAATAGCCATCCCCTCCTGTCTTGAAACCAATCCTCTTCCTCCACTCCGTAAATGAACTGTTTATCAAGCAAGATCCATTTCCCATTATTCTCTTTATTCTCAATACTGTCTTCTTCTTGTTTGGATTGTTGTATAAAATGTTCAACAGTCGGTTGCAAATCAATTTCATTTGGAAAAAAGAATCTAATTAATTTTAATATTTCTGTATTAGTCTCTTTCAATATTGCAATCCTTTCTTCTTTAAATTCATCAATGCGATCCAAAATAGGTTTGACATTAAAACGTAAATTCCACTCCATTTTAAATTTTAAAACAATCGCTCTGGCTTTAATCCAATTTCTACAACCGTCTCTCTAGCTTCACTTACGAGAGCAAAGAAAAAAATGGAGAATTCACTTTCACTTTCAAGCACTTTCCTTTAGCAGTGAAAGTAGTGAAAGCTATACGCCATCTTGAATGCATTATGTTGAATGTAACAGTTAGAAATATATAGCCAGAAAAACAATAAAAAATACTTGCAATCCAATAAAAACTCCTGTATTCACTCAGTCTGCAAACAGTCTCTCTTGTGTTCTATTTTTAAAAAGCAGAGGCGGTCGCGGCGTCTTTTTCTGTCTGATGACAGAAGCGTCTCTGAGCAGGAGCGTCTTCAGGAGTTATGGGGAGCTCTCACTCTTAATCCCTGAAAGCTTTTTCCAGGGATATTAGAGGAGCTCAACCCTTTACTCCCGATGCTCTGCACCTCTTCTTTGCCCGAAGAGGGGATTTTTCACCGCAAAAGACAGCTGATGTTCGCTATTTTTTGCGGCTTTACATACCCAGGGAACGGAGCCTCACAGAGGAGACTCTAGCGACGCCGGCGGAGCCACCGGAAGTCAAGAAATTTCATGATTTCTTATATGGCCGCCATTTCACAGTCTATACTGACCGTAAGCCACTGCTGGGTTTGTTTACCACTAACAAACAGACCCCACATATAATTTCTCCTCATATGCTGAGAAGTCGTAGTCCTCGTAGTCCTGTCAGCATATGACTACACATTAGTTCACAAACCAGGAAAAGAAATGTGTCATGCAGATGGCCTGAGCAGATTACCCTGAACCAATTAGAGCCAGATCCTGCTCCAGCCATTAATATTCTTTCCATTCAGGAGTTGCCTGAGTCTCCCCTCAATGCTAGGGATGTGGCTGCAGAAACTGCCACTGATCACACGCTTACACGCGTGCTGACATGGGTGTTGTCAGGATGACCTGACAAGTGCCCAGATACTGAGTTCCAAAGCTTCTGGCACAAGAAGCATGAGTTTTCCACTTTCAAGGGTTGTCTGTTATGGGGTAGCAGGATAATGATCCCAGCCTCATTGAGGTCTAGAATCTTGATCTCTCTCCATGAGGGACATCCTGATATAGTCAGGATGAAAATGCTTGCACGCAGCCATCTTTGGTGGCCTGGGCTCGATAAAGCCATCGAGGCCCAGGTGCACGGGTGCACGGGTGCCAGTTGTGCCAACAGTCTCGGCCTGAAATGCCTAAGGCCCCAGTACATAGGTGGGAGGAAACTCAAACCCCATGGTCTAGGGTGCATATAGATTATGCTGTGCCCTTTCAGAGGCAATTCTTCCTGGTTGTTGTTGATAGCCATTCTAAGTGGCTAGAGGTTGTTCCTGTTTCCTCCACTACTACTGCCAGGACCATCCAGGTGTTGAGAGGTATTTTTGCATCACACAGTCTTCCAGATATTTTGGTTTCAGATAATGGGCCTCAATTTACCTCTTCTGAGTTCCAGGCTTTTCTTCAGGCCAACCTGTTCCGGCATGCACCATTGGCTCCCTTCCATCCATCCTCCAATGGACTGGCAGAGAGAATGGTGCGCACCACCAAAGATGCCCTCAATAAACTGACTTACGGTAACTGGCATCACAGGTTAGCAGATTTCCTTCTTGCACACCGCACCACACTATGCACAGCCACAGGGAAGAGCCCTGCTGAACTTCGCTGGGGTCGCCACCTCATCACTAAACTGGACAGGCTGCACCCTGACCAGGTGGCTTCACAGGTGTCACAACCGCGGGCACCTAGAAGACTCCAGGTGGGTGATCCGGTTTGGGCAAGAAACTATGGGCCTGGACATCTCTGGGACACAGCTATGGTCTGTAAGGTCTCTGGGCCGTTGCCATATGAAGTTGTCTTGGGTGACGCCACGTTCTTCACAGACACATAGACCAACTGCTTTGGAGACTGGACTTTCACCCTTCTACTCCTGGCTGTGCTCTGGGGGGGAGGACCATAATATGCATTCTGGGTCACAGTTTCCCAGGCCTAACAGGCCCTCACTAGCTGCTACTGAGACAGTTTGGGATTCATTCCAAGGTTCCGCAAGTGCTCCAAACAGGAATTCACTGGATAGGGGGTCATCCCACACATCCATAATTACTCCAGACAGTGAGTCACACCAGGGGTATCCACACTATTCACATATGTCAGATAGTGCTCCAGACAGGGCGACTGACCGGGGGTATCCACATAAATCACAAGCAGCAAGAGAAAAGAAATTCCATCAGGGGCGCTAGTCTAATTCAGCAATTGCTTCCAAAAGGAAGTCACCAGCAAAGGGGGTTGCTATGGAGGCGACTCCTGACTCTGGCACCTCTGGCATGTGTTTGGGGGCCACAGAGTACTGAGGCACTTCCACTACCCAGCCCTCTCCATCTGCTGGCCTTGGGCTCGAGGGACAGTGTTCCCAAGAGGGGTCCATTGTGGACTCGGGGACTTTCACCCCTCCAAGGTATGCTGGCTTGGACTTAGAGGGTCCAGCCAGCCAGCAGCTGGGCGGGTCAACCGGGTATTTGGGGTAGCAAAGTCCTGGCCTGCCTAGCCTGGTAGGTGAGCAGGTAGGCCAGGCACCCTCACCAGGGTCACCTGGGGATTTAGGGCAGCAACGTCCTGGCCTGCCTAGCCTGGTAGGCAAGCAGGTGGGCCAGGTAATCTCTCTGGGCCTTAGAAGGTCACAGCGGGCCAAGTGCCCACCCAAACATCTGAGACACTTTGTGAGGTTGCTGTCAAATCATGAGGGACCTGCTCATGAGGCCCCTGAATAAAGGGAGTAACTCGTGGGTAGATTATTTTGTATTATTTTTTATTTCGGATACATTTATTTGTATTAATAAATACTGAAGGGGGTTTGCCTGAGGGCAGACTTGAGTATTCCACACTCTTTGCATTTGAATAATGCAACTGTATGCCACACTTCCCAATGCACAACATACGTGTGCGCGAAGTATGTTCCATCTAAGGGGAGGGGTGTTGTGTCCTCAGCCTGCAAAAGCAGGCTCGGCACATTGCATTGGTCCCGGGCATTCCAAAAACTGCCCAGGACCAGACAGAGTGGTGCCAGCCTTGTGCACATGCACAAGTGCACAAGGTGCGAAAATGCTCTGTTCCTATTGGTTGACACTGTCCAGGCTTCTGGCCATATAAAAAGGCCTGCGTGCCTTTTGCTTTTGCTTGGTTGTTATAGAAGGAGAATAAAGTGTTTGTTCAGCATCGCCATGTGTCTTCATCATTCGCACGCGAACGAAGTATACAACAAATAAGGTGATCTCTTATCATTTAAAATAACTTCTGCCATCAAATAACAAGGTTTAAATTAGTTTCTTCAGAAAATTCAAGTCCGGGAAGAAAAAGCTTATTTAATCAAAAGAAATCCTAAATGAGAACTTTCTGTAGATTAAGGTGACCAACTTTTTTACAATGAAAAGGAGGACACAAATAAATTTAAGAAAAAAATATCATAAATAAAAGAAACATTTTATTCATTACAACAATAATACAGACAACTTGCATGTGCAAAGTTTGCCAGCCAGGTGTTTTGGCGCGCTCAGCAGCAATTCCTATTGGCTTTCGAAAGCCAATAGTGTGAGTAGCACAGCTCATGCAAAAGTTGGGGGGGGGGGAAAAACATCCAAAAAAGGTGCCAGATCGCCATTCTAAGCATTCTATGAGGGGGGGAAAAAGCCTTGCAGATTAGTCTTCAAATATCAAAAAGGAGGACATGTAGGAGGACACTTTTCGAGGGAGGACAGAACTTACAAAAGGAGGACTGTCCTCTCTAAAGGAGGACGGTTGGTCACCTAATGTAGATAATCATTCATACTAGGTTACTATTTCCATAGCTATATGAAAAATCCTTAGAAATGAGAAAAAAGTAGATTTCATATTGTTGTATCAGTTATATGCAGATCTGAAGCTTACTGTCTTCCATAAAAAACATTGCTTTTTAGAATATATTGTGGGTTTTGTGTATGTTTGTGCTCATTCCGTGCACATTTTTTTTGCATTTATTTATAAACATTAATTTTCAGTATGCAAGATGAGTCCTAGCTAATAGTCATATGGGAGAACATCTAGGAGTTAAAAGAGCATAGCTAGACTAAAAGCTGGGAGGAAATGTTCAGAAATAAGTAATGACAAACAACTATCATATTAGATAATGAAAACTGCCTCAGTGGATCCATGTAAATTATGAGGAACCGAATTCTACTCAAAGGCATTTTATTTAATCTATACATTTTGGAACAAGTTTAGATAGATGGGGGGGGGAAGTGACACTACTGTTCTCCAAGCTACTTGAAGCAGCCATCTTGTTCTACCTTAGAACACAGTTATTACATTAGGAGAACATTCTGAAATTCAAAATACATGATGAAATAGAGGAAATATAGACGATCGCTATTTTTTTTCACATTAAATTTGAAATATCATCGCAACTAAAATGGTGCATTTATTAAAGCTTTATTGAGCCAGTACAAATATTTGTACTGATTTTTTAATGTAATCAGACTGTGATTACCACGAGAACATGGAGGGTTTTTTTTAGCCTTTAATGTAAACATTATTCCAATTACTTAAAGGTGTTCCATTTTATATAGTTTTATAAAAACAAAAACAACCAAGCTGTTTCTTCCTCCCTTTTGTCACAATAATCCATAGCTAGGACCACATGCAGCAAGAATGAGCACAGGCCAAAATTTCAAGTATTCAGAACTATGAATAGAAATAAAATCAAGAGGGTGGCATACAGTACAAGTGCATTATTATTAGCCTTCCAAAGAATGGAAGGTAAAATTGATTGAAGAAGATTATTGGAGATGAGGAGGGCTTTTAGATTTAGCTCTTCATATTAGAGGATGCAGTGGAAGAAGTACTGTGAACAAAGAAAACATTTTATGTACAACTGAATGTTCTGGGGTTTAAGTGTATCTATTTTTTAACAAAGCAAAAGGCAAACAAAATAAAGTCATCTGCAGATGGGTATAAGCAAAAGTTTCAAAGTTTAGGTAGAATTTCTTCAAGAGGTTATATTTTACCCTTAAGGACTACACAAAAAAATTATGGCAAATGGAAGAAGTGAAATAGGCTATTTAATCAATAATAATGACAGCTGGTGTATACTGAGCACAGGGATTAAAACTGATGTATGCTTATGACCATAGTTATTGGGAATTTTGGGGGAATAACTGCAACCCCCAATCCACATAACTAAAAGAGTTCAGTAGCTTTAAATCTACACTTGTTAACACAAGTTAATTGGCAAGTTATCATGATGGCTGAAAGAAACTTGCCTGCTTCCTCTTAAATAGGAAATAAAAGCTGCTAATATACCAATATATATATATATATAATTTCAGAAACTAGACCACACAAATATTGCCAAGCTCACTTTGTAGATGGATCCCTGATTCCAAGCCATTTAATGTAAACCAAATGGGAGGGTAGCTCATTCCACTTCTTATGAATCAGAAGAGATTTAATCAAAAAATACACCCACTGATAAACATATAATACATACACATAAACAAACCCATTCCAAGCATTACCTAGGAACAGAAAAATCTACATACTAGAAGTGAATACTTGAGTGTATAAAAACAACTTGCCTTAATCAACTACCAATTAAGCACTTATGGCATGTTGATGCACAGTCCTAAGATTGTCTTCACAAAACAAATGGTGCAAAAAAGCCATATTGGAAAAAGTAGATGCAATCAGTCTCATCTTATGTGTTTGCTTATTTCACTCATCTCTTCACAGTCCTAAACCTTGGATTAAAATCCCTTCAAACTAAAGAAAATGTAGATCCCTCAGAAGGATTTAAAATATATGTATAATAATCCCAAGCAGGATATTTGTAGGATCATACACACATGCACAGACACACTTTTTAAAAAATTCTCAAACTTTTTTTGCAAGATTTATGATTTCAAAATTAATATTGACTAAGATTCTTATGAAAGATATTCCATACTGTTGACCATTGCAACATAAACCTGATTCCACTGACACAAATGCAATTTTATGCAGACATCATTCTATCACAAAAGGCAAATGTAGGTACTTAACATTGCCATGGCATCTCTATACTGACGCATAATGTTATGAAACAAGGTCTGCTTTCAGAGTTATTTTTCCTTGTTTCACAAAATGTTACCAAGAATAATGAGATTATATTATATGAGTTGTCTATAATAAAAACCTTAAAGATCTAGACATTTTGCTTCTTAATATGGGGAGAAAAGAAAAAAAAAATATTTATTTACCTATCCATATAAGTATCAATTTTATATTGGTACTAGAAATTGGTCCTTGCTAAGTGAAATCACTCCATTCAGAAACAGAAAAAGGATTGCAATGTTCAGTTACCTTGACAATACTTTCTTTATAGGATACAATTGCATAAGGTTATCACAAGTTTTTCTAGTGGAATTCTTTTAATGCCTTCAAATCCCTGCTGTCTCACTGTTTCTGTAAATTCTATTCCACATACCAAAGTTATTATGTGCAGTTGTCAAATCTGCAACCAAGCTTGTATGCATGAAATTAAAATAAAACTGCATATTCTTCCTTGTTACTCCACTTCTCTGCCCTTTGGTTCTCATTTCTGTGAAACTCATCTAGGCAGGACTTGTCCTATCTAAATATAGTAACGTTCTCTAAAATGATGGTATAAAAACTGCCTTCACAAAACAAATATGCAGAGAAGCCATATTGAAAAAGTGGATGCAATCAGTCTCATCTTATGTGTTTATTTCACTCACTTTTCAGCCATTTTTAATGCTCAGGTTCATAATCTGGCAAGATAAAGAACATAAAGAAAAAGAGAAAAAATATGAAAAGGAACAATACAACTTAAGGCACAAGTTCTTAAAGTTAAAAGTATTATAATAGCCAAATGGGACCAAATCAGTTCAAATAACTTTATGAAATCAATACTGTGAAATGAAATATAAAAAAAACAATAACAAAGCCAATGAGTTCCACGGAAATAGCAATAGAATACCCTTGGTTTTGGTTTTGTATTTTTTAATCTCTTGCTTGCTCACTTTGCCACAGCTTAAGAGAATGGCTGATGAGCTTTTCTGTATTCCTTTAATCTAATTGCCAGTCTAATACCAATTTTTATGTCCAACATCCAAGATTTTCCCATTCTACAGTATGCTTCTCTTTCACATCTTCTTTAATATGCAAAGCTGCCAAGTCTGTTTGGTCTATTAAATTTCATTATCTTAAATATTAATTTTTACCATAGTCCTCAAAAGGTCTTGGCAAAAGTCATCTAACACAAGAGACCACAGGAATGAATGAGTTAAGACATCTTCAACTTAGTGGAGATGATGACCACAGCTAAGACTGTATGCTTTGACATTTGAAGTAATTCAGGACATTTGTGAAGAATGGGATCAAAAAATAGCAGTTCCAATCTCATATAGATAGATTACATCCTGAAGTTATTAACAAAGAAATTAATGATGCAAAATAAAAAGAATATCTTGGAATATTTACAAGATGAAGAGATGAAACAAACTTGCCTTGATGATAAAATAAAGAATTTACAGAAGTCCTAGAAAAAAGGGACTATAAGACAGAGAAAGTAAATAAATGACAAGTCAAGAAATTGGTAAGACCAAGAAAAAAATTCCTTCCAGGTCAAAGAAGTTGGTTAGTGTCTTGAAGAAACCTTCAGGATAGGAGAAATAAAAATGGAAGGAAGATCAAATTCTATGACAGCATATGAATAAATTAAACATTAAGATTGTTAAAAGCAAAAGAATTGAGTATGAAAGTGGTTTATTTGATCAAGGTTAAAATGACATGTTTATATTAAACTGGGTTTCCTGTACAAAGTTTTTGCTGACACTAGCAATGAAATGTTAATGATTTGTGAATAAGTGATAGGTTATGAGAATAACAGATGTTTGCATATAATATTATAGAGATGATGAATTGTTAAGTTTGTATTCTTGTGATGAAGATCAGAAGCTACTTCTGTATATTTCTTTTTCTTATTCAAGCCCAGACTTCAAAGATGTAACTACATCTATTACTTCCTCAATTTTTGACATTGTAATTCCTCATCCATTTTCTCTGATATACAACATACACTCACTTTCTGAAGAAAAAAAAACAATGTCCATCATTCTGATGTAGGGATAATTCTCCACATGCATGTAGAGCTGTCCCTCCAGAGAAATAAAATACCAAGTTGCAGATAGTATGGAGACTCTTATGAATGCAGTATGTATCTCTAGAACACTGACTTAGAGCCACTTTGTATTTAAAAATGTCTTGTAGTTCTTAAGTTTATCCTTGAAGTATGATGAGAGACATATTAAAATATAGTGTGGATTTGGTGTTCCTGCCTTTTATTCACTGTCCTTCCATTTTAATCTGTGGGTGTTATTAGATTGATTATTCCTTTCTGTGATATTTGATGGCAGGATAGTTCAGATGTTGATCATAAGGTTGATGAAGAATTGTCACTAAGTCTGTCTCGTCTCCATTACATAACTCTTACAAATTTCTTATGTTCCATATTGAGCAAGACTTTAAAGCATAAATTTAGCAATGCAAATGTGAGGTGCTACATTTGTGCCTTCTGCTTGTAGGTATAGTAGATAGAATAAGAGACATGAGAGGGATGACGGAAGAGATACAATATCTATGTTTCTGGTCCCCCCCAGTTTCTCAACATAGTTGATCATTGGAAAAGGCTATTATATTTAGGCCTTTCAAATTACAAAAGAAATGAAAGTGAATAATCCATGATGAGTTTTCTGGTGATTCTTTAAAAAATAACAATGACTAGGTATGAGAATAATGCATTAAGTTCAGACTAAAAAGCTGAAAGGGCTGTGTCTTCTTCATATACTTTTTTCCAAAACTAAATCCAATCAGTGTGTTTTCTCTTCTAACTTAGACTGCAGTTCTAATTCTGAGATTGTTGTTCTCTGACAAACAATTTATCGGGACCTCCTCTTTTTCCCAAGTTTCTTTGATGCAAAATAAATTTCTGCTCTAACACCTACAAGGCATGTTGAACCATTTGAGATGTTTGTATATAAAACATGTTTGTTGTCAGTTGTATTGATGATTTTAAAATACTTTAATTGAATTCATTTGCCAAAGGCTGCCCTATGTCTTGATATTTCTTCTGCAAATGATGGGGTGTCTAAATATGGACATGACATCCTTGAATTATTACATAGCTTAAGTAGTCAATCTTAGAACAGATGCTTGCAATTTCAAATTTACATTGGAAAGACTCAGAATCTATTTGGATATTTCAAAACCCAGCAAAGAAGTCAAATTAATATGATAATAGTATTTTCTGAAGTTGAATAATTACAGCACAATCCTAGATCTCATGCACTAGCGGGTATATTTTGCTATTGGGAATGACACAGAAGATGCTGTGTGACATTAGAACAATGGCATCATTAAAATATACAGAAAAGATAATAAATGTCTTGCTAAATACAAATAACCAATTTATATTTTTTAATTCTAAGCATCATTGTATTGGACCGCAGCCAATCATAAGTTTTAAGGTTGAATACAATGCAGTTATTCCACTAATGGAATAATATTTTTGTCCTTCATTTACAAGTACTACTCGACTAACAACCATTCATTTGGTGACTGTTCAAAGTTACAACACTGAAAAAAGTGACTTATGACCATTTTTCACACTTATGATTGTTGCAGCAGTCCTATGGTCACATGATCAACATTTGAACGCTTTGCAACTGACTCATATTTATGATGGTTGCAGTGTCCTGGCGTCATGTGGTCACTATTTGTGACCTTCCGATAAGCAAAGTCAATGGAGAAATCAGATTCACTTAACAACCATATTACTAATTTAACACCTGCAGTGGTTCACTTAACAATTGTGGCAAGAAAGGTTGTAAAATGGGGCAAAATTCATTTAACAACTGTCTTGCTTTGATGTACTTTTTTTAAAGAAGAAAAATGGCTAACCTTGATTAAGGAACAATCTTACTCAAAAAGATAATTATGAGTCAGAGCTTTAAAGAGAGAGGTATTTACTTGAAGGTTCAGTGATGCCACTCCATGGATGGGAAATAAGGAGCAGAAAACTTTGTGAATAACAAGTAAAGGAGGAAAACTTGAGTAGTTTGGCCAGTTCAGATTGAGGGGCACCCTGTACATAACAAGGCTGCATACCTAGTCTGAGACCAAAATGAAAATATCTACTTAGAGTGTGCCAGTGTGGTAGGATCATGGCTAACATAGCTGAAGAGAAGGAGATGAGATTAGAATGGGCTAGCAAGGAGGAGATTCAGGATAGGTCAAGCAGAAGAGTACAATGACAAACATATTTGTGTTAATTGAAGGAGAATGGATAAATTGTTTGAATGTGTACTGTACTTCTGAACTTTACTGCTTCCTTCAAGAAGCCTTTCTTGTTGGAAGGAGGGAGAGAGAAATAACCAGCAGTTTATATTTTTCTGATTGGATAGAAGCAGATAGGGAGAAAATTGCCTTTTAGAGCTCTCTGCTGTTTGGAAAGTTAACAGCAGGTTTGTTTATAGTTATTTGAATAGAAACTGATAGGTTGTTGTTTGGGAAAATTCCATCCTTGCAAGGACATCCACACCAGGGAGCTTAAGGAAGCCAAAATGGTAGGCCCAGTAAAGATTGAAGCCCCTCTTTCACATGTGTCAATATTGTGTTCATGTAAAAAGGGGTGGGACTTCTATCCATGGTAATGACTGCAATTTTGCCCACTAGCCTCAGTTGTGTGCTCTTGTCAGGGGATGAGCTTTTTCATCACAGGTTTAGCTATTGTGTGAAAAACAAGGCTACTGGGAACCAGGAATATAAAGGAGGCCTGTCAACTGCCGGCTTGCAGGCCAGATACGTCATGCCAAAACTGCGTCCACCCCATTGCCGGCAATGGGAAAAAAGTTGTGATACATCACACAATGTCATGTGATGTCACGAGTTTGACACGCCTGATATAAAGTAAAAAATTTCTCCCTTCAAGCATGAGACAAGTTCATGGAGATGAGCTGACAAAAACTAGTTTAGCCCTATGTTCTTTCATGCCATTTTTCTTTTTACTCCCCAGTCTAAACTTAAAACTTTGGTATTTTGTTGTGATCTCCCATTTGTATTAATCACCAACCATAGACAGACAGAAACACTAAAATTTTCTCACTTCGTCTGCATCACCAAGAGATACTAAGCACTTTTGCAACTCCATATGATGTAAGAATTAAGACTTAATTAAGATGCTGGTAAAATCAGAATAACTATCACAACTTACCAGATCAAAAATATGAGTCCAGAAATGATAGTTCCAATTCACAGTTAACTATAGAATATTTATTGTTTAAATTTTCCTTTTTTAAATTAAATAATTCTAATCTGTTTAATGGTGAAAATCATCTTCCTATCATGTTTTGGATTTACTGCCTCCACTTTGGCAAAGTTGAAATGTTTCTCTATATTGATGCTGGCATGTTTATACATCCTTTTTAATAAGCACATTGGCTGTGCTGGTTATGAAAAATTCAACCACCTACTTTAATTATGTATCATAGTACCTATCTCTTCACCCCGAACATAACAGAAGGAAAGATGTAATGCATGAGTCATAAAGACATATCATTACTCTAGCGGTGAAATGTCTGCTGATTTAAAAAGGAAAAATATTTTTAAGCAAATTCATAGGGCACTATTCCAAAACCTTTAGTTAGAGTATTCAAACAATCAGGATATCTTAGTGAATGAAACTTCTTTTCAGAAACAGCTAAGATTTTAGGAAGAGACACATAAACCAGATCACATTTATAGGACACACTTTTCCTATATAATTATGATTCATATTGAAATAGCAAAATGTGTGGACATTTGGTTGTAGGTGGGCATTCATCAGTTTGAATTTTGGGCAGGAAAAATGTAAACCCAGATGGTGGACAGCTTGAGACACTCAGTCAAAAGGCAAATACTTTGGCAAGGAAAAAGTTAAGACTCACTGCCAGTTATTAACCATTTCATCTGTTTGTGAAAATTTGGGTGCAAATATCTACTATATTCATTTATTTATTAAATACATTGACCTTGAATATTATAAATGAGTTAAAAGGCAATTAGAAACCAACAAAATGTTAATAAATGATAAAATGCAGTAAGAGCTGCAAAAAAGAAACTAAACAAAAATCAAAGAAATCAATACAGTGCTGTGCATTACCAATTATTTCAGGTAGAATTCTATGGAGAGGAAAGCAGTACTGCTGTGGCTAACACTGAGCAAAATATTCAATAGAATTCATACACATTGTGGAGTTCATGACAATATATATCCTTTGGGGGTTTTTTTCTCCCTTTATTCCTCTACTCTGGGCAAAACATGGCTTTCTGACAAAGTCTAGAGCAATCGTATTAAACTACAGATCAGACTTAAGACTTATTCCCAGCTATCATCATTAAAACTGATGCCCAGGTTTGATCTCTGACTTACTAAAAGGATCTAGATCAGGGCTTTTCAACATTTTTACTGATTGTACCACTTTTTGGATATGGCTATATTCGAGTACCACCTAGCAAGGTGTCAAAAACTTGATGACCAAAAAAGAAAAAAAACACTGAAATGACTTATGACCATTTTTCACACTTATGACCATTGCAGCATGCCCAGGTTCATGTGATTTATATTTGGATGTTTGGCAACTGATTCATATTTATAATGGTCACAGTGTTCCAGGGTCACGTGATCCCCTTTTGCAACCTTTTGACAAGCAAAGTCAATGGCAGAGCTGCTGGTGGCCAAGTGCTAAGGCGGGACTTCCTTTCCTCCCTCCCTTCCCTGACTCCCTTTTTCTCATTCCCATCTACTTCTGAAGGATGAATTTGAACCCCCCCATATTTTCCCTCTTCCATATATTGTTCAAACAAGGAAAGGCCTCAAGAGACAGAAAAGACAAGCTGCTGAGGGAACTAGCTTAAAAAGACAGATTCCCCTTTAAGAATTAGCTATTGGCTAGAAAGGAAAGTAATGAGCGCAGCGGGCACTTAAGGAAGAAAAAAAAATGTAAGTACTGGCTGCCGGCTAAGGCAGCCTCCCCAAATGGCTCTATTCATAAGTAAAGGAATGCTACAGGTAAAATCCATTCAGGAGAAAAATACTTCAAAATCTCTTGCAGCAAAACTTACAGCTAACAATAGCAGAGCAATAGAAGCTAACAAATAGAAATTGCCAAACACTCCTTAAGAACACAAAGCCCACATTGCACAAATCCCAGAACTTCAAAGTCACAAAAGCACATAAGAATCCTTCCACTCTCCATCTCTCTCCCTTGTGCCTCACCTCCAGCCATTGCTGCCTTTTTTCATTTCTCTTGGAGGGTGACCCCTCCCCCGCTGCATTTCTTCCCTGTTTGCTGCTGCTAGCACAGGTGGCTGCCACAGCAGTTGTAGATGGCTCATGGCCAGCCTGCTTGATGATGATGATCATCATCATCATCATCATCTCCTCCTCCTTCCTCCTCCTCCTTCTTCTTTTTCTTCTTCTTTGCAGCTGACTCCACCTCCTCCCAAGGCTGCTGCTTTTTCTCTCTCTCCCTCTCCTGCCCAAACTGCCTCTCCTGTCTCTGCCCCCCTCCTCCTTTCTCATGGGGGAGGTGAGCCAGAAGTGAGCCTGGGGCCTTTGCAGCTCCAGAGGATTCTCTCACTGTAAGTCTTTGCCTGTGCTGGCTCTTTCCTTCCCCCACTACACTTGGCTAGTCAGGGCTGCATACCACCTGCCACTCATTAATGTACCACAAGTGATACGCGTACCACCGGTTGAAAAGCCTTGATCTAGATAATCTGCTTCCTCTAGGGCATTGTGCAATTATAATCCCAAGACTCTCTACCACTTTTTCTAAAAAAAGAAGGTTAGAGACCAAGCAATAGGGTTCTTTTTTAAAAAAAATCAGTTAGATCTATGTTACATGTATTTGTTCTTTTATTTGTGGGGAAAGTATCATTAGAATTGTATACTCTACTTTGGACTTACCAAATAAGAGATACATCTCAAAATCAGAAACAGCTCTCATTAGAAAAGTTGATTTCCAAAATAAAATTTCTTTAAGAACTGATGGAACAATAGTACTACCCAGTGGTGGGATTCAAATAATTTAACAACCAGTTTTCTCTGAAATCACAGAACCCTTTAAGCAGTGCACGTGTAAAAGCTGGGAGGGGGAGCTGTTCCCCATACCTGCTTACTTCAGGGACCCCACATCCAGGCCACTCCCTGTTCAGTGACCTCCCCCCCTGCTGGTTCAATGACCCGGCTGCCAACCTGCCAACCTGCCTCGTCCCCTTCACTCCCCTCCCAAGCTGGACTGCCATGCTACAGAGGATAAACCTTGCCCAGTCACTCCCCACTGTTTTCGAGCTGTGGAGGAATGACAGCGAAAGGTTCTGCTGCTGCACAACAGCTGCATCTGCTGCTGGAGGGGCTTTCTTCTATCCCTGCCACCCCTGCTGCCTCTGCTTCACCCTGCAGATCACCTACCCAGTGGTAGCCACCACCTCCTTCTCCTTCATCAACTCACCTGTGGCTTGCACCATGACTAGGGGGCACAAACCCCTCCTACTGGCTTCCTCCGCCAGCCCTCCATCACTGCCACTCTGCACCTGCTTGCACAAAGCAGCAGCCCATGTGGGCTGCCTTTTTCAGCCTAGAAAGAGAGAAAGGGAGAAAGGCAGCTTATGCTAGCTTCCTTCACTTCCTTGGGTGTCCTTAAGTCTTCCTTCCTTCCTTCTGCTGGTCCATATTTTCTTGCTGCCCTGAATCAGCCTGTGTCTCCCTTCTCCCTTCTGGAAATGGCAGCCCCTTTTTCTACTGCTTTCCTCTCAGCAGAACGGAGGAAAGGAAGGACACTTCATATGGAAGGATGCTAAGCTAAACTATGCCAGCTGAAGCTGGATGAGGGAAGCCAGACTCCCTTTCCCCGATGGTTCTGCAAAGCCCTTGAGAAGCGGATTCACTTCCCGCAGGTTGGCTTTGGCACCTGCTTTGGACAGCAAACAGAAGAGCTTTGCTCTTTTTCTCCAGGAGGTCCTTTGAAATTGTACCACCCCTTCGCTTTTCTGCCTTAAAATCCATAGCAGACACATTTTCCTCCTGATCAGCTGAGGATACGGTAGCTACGGGTATGATTTTTCTAAGAACCTGAGTGTCTGCTCTGAATTTTAGTGTCCTTCCTTATGAAGCATCCTTCCTTTCTTCCCTTCTGCAGAAGGAAAACGTAAGAAAACAGGGCTGCCATTTCCAGAACGGAAAAGAGAGATGCTGACCAATGCAAGGAGGCAAGAAAGTGCGTGCAAGAAAGTGTGATGGTGGTGACGGAGGGCTGGCGGAGGGATATTACAGCTGGCAGAGGGAGGGAGCAGGGGAGGCTTGCACAGATTATTATAACTGGTTCACCGAAGTCAACAAAAAATTAGGTATCTGTTCTGTCGAACCAGTGCAAACCGGCTGAATCCCACCACTGGCACTACCATGAGGTATAAAAAAAGGACTAACTAATTGATCAAACATTATTATAAAAGAAGAATTGAATACTTGAAGTCATCACATAGAATAAGGCAATATTGTGTGGTAAAAGCAAGAGCTGGAAGACAAAGAAAAACCTTTGTTTAGCAACTCCTGACAAAAATATATGCAAAACAAAACCCTGAGATCACTATCAATGACAAATTTAGCAAAATTGGAATGTAATAAAGATCAGCAATCTACATGAACAATTGTCAGAAGAAAACTTATCATCTAAAGAGGCATGTCCAAACTGTCGCCTGCAGGCAGCATGCAGCCTTGAATGGCTCGTAATGCAGTCCCACGAGATAATAGAAAATATTTAAAAATAAAGTAAGTTGGTTATTTATATACAATAATTATCTTACATATTTTATATGTAACCCAAGACAATTCCTCTTCACTCAATGCAGCTCAGGTAAGCCAAAAAGCAACCATGATCTGAAGTATCCAAAGCAAAACCCAAATAATCCTAACACATTTAGGAGCAAAGTGGTATAGACTAATGAAATTAAAATTGAAATATTTGGTCACAACCCATACAATGTAAATTTGGAGAAAAAAGAGTATAGGATTTGTGGAAAATAATGTTAGCAATTGTTAAACATAGAAGCAAATTTATTATGTTTTGGAGTTATGTGGCAACTGGCGACATGGGAAGCACTGTGTGGATGAAAATGGATCCAACTAAAAATTAGTGCAAGTTAACATTCACATGATGAAGTTGGAAGGATTCATTTAGATACACTTCTTTAAATCTAGATTTAAGTGAAATACCTTCACTTTCTTCTCCATTTTACTATATGCAAATAGGACAAATTATTTTCCTTGAGCAATGAAAGAAGTAACATAAAAATACGTTGTTCATTTATTCAATGTGAAATCACCATCATTCTGAATTACTCACAAATCAAAAATTAATATTATTAAATAAAGCATCATTACAAGCCAAACGATAAAAATTTAAAAAACCAAGTCAATAAGACAAAAAACAATGCCAAGCCAAAAAGTAAACAAATCCAGACATGAGGTATGAAATGAAAATAAAATTATATTAATTTAAATTAAAATCTAAGAAGTTTAGTTATGTTACTTGCACATGGGAAAAACTATTAAGGTCTTCCATTAAACACACGGCATAACAAAGAATTTCTTTTCAGACTTGCTTTTACTTACTAAGTCAGTAAATCACCTGTTCTTGCCAGTCAAGTGCTATGTCATCTTTCTTCACACATTCAGCATCTGAACTGTCTCTAATTTGTGCAGATGTGGTGTTCATATATTAATAATAACCACTTGAAGAACTTAAAATAAATTTTAGTACTGATTTTCTGGAACCAGGAAGGTAACATCTGAAAAATAACAGTATGGATCATTCATTGTACATTTTATATTTATACTTACAAATTACATTTATAAATGTACATTCTATATTTTCAGTTTATTAAAATAATTATGCAATGAGTTTGGTTTTAAATTTATCCATTTTAGAAAAGAAAAATATTTTGTCTGATTTCTACAGTAATGTTATATACACAAGATGTGCAAAAAAGAAATTCATTTCAAACAAGTATAAAAATGGCACATGCTGAAAGCTGCCAGCTTAATGGTTGCAATAAATAAATAAAACCAAAAGTAGTGTTGTTAATTATGCTGCTGATATTCGTACTGTTGTTTCATTCCAGGATTTGCATTATGTTATTGTTTGATAGTGATTCAGTTTACATATTCTTATGGAAATGGACTGAAGCAAAAGCAATAGTAGCTGTATCAGTTATGAATAAAAGCAATCTAAAATCCATAGGTACAATAATTTTATCAGATCTGATAAATCTGATGTTGATAAGTTCAAAAACATTTCATCAAGGATATTGTTAGGAAGAGGAAGAGGAAGAGGAGGGAAATGAGGCTGATTTTATAACTTCCCATACCTTTATTCAAGCTGAGCTTTATTCAATACATAAGAATGCTGGGTTGCATGAAGATTATAATCATAAGGTTTGTTGAAAAAGAGAAGCATTTTGGCAGAATTTCCATCAATTTCTTTCACTGACTGAAGATACTAATCATAAACTACAATAGTAGAATATGTAGAGGCACTATTTTTAAAAAATTAGTGATAATTATTATAATTATTGTTTTGAAGCCTGCACTTTTTATATGAAATTTTGCTAGAGTATTTTCTAAGAACATATTATATTTTATGTATATTTTATATGTATGTGTGTGTGTGTTTACATTTGTGTGTGTATACACAGAGAGAGAGAGAGAGACTTGATAAATATGTATGTGAGTTTATGTGTATTTATTCATGGATATGCACACCAAAATATATTAATGCATTAAAGCTTTAGAAAAGTAATATTCATTAAAAGTTAAGAAAAATAGCAGATTATGAAAATAAACTGCATTCAAACTTACTATTAGGTTCAAAAAGAGTGAACTGAGTAAATTCACATAAAAATGCAAGATGAACTAAATATATTTCCCATCACTAATAATACATATTTGTTCTAGAACTAGTCAATCTTTTTCTGTCTGTCTCAGAAAAACAAATTTCTCACATAATAGTGTGGGTAGTAACAGAAAACTTGCAATAATTTTATAAAATTTCGATTAGCTTACAATCCATATTTTGGGAGGTTTTTTTCCTAAATCCAAATTCTTTCCAAATCTGAAAATAAAAGCTCCCAATTTGGTATCTTCTATATGCAGGTAATAACAGTGATGCTTAGTCTATTCGTCCAGCTTGATCGTAAAATGTGGTACTGCTCTAATCTTTAAAGCATGATGCATACTGAAGCTAACGTTGTTGCAGCACAACTGTCACATCCTGCAGTTACATTTTACACCATAGATTGCTTCTATTACTCATTCTAATTTCAATACCTAAAGCTTATTTCTGTGTTTATGGACCTATCCCTCTCTCTCTTTTTCACAGATGTTTCCTTTCTTTATAACTTATATAAAAAGAATGTTTTATGCTTTAAAAAAGATTAGATACCCACATTCAAAAAGACTTTGAAGTCAATTTGATGGTGTGAACAGAGGTGGTAAGATAAGGTTTGTTTCTGAGCCTGAATCAGAAAAGCTTTAAATATTGTCCATTCTTTGCTGTGAGTTTTCTAGTTATAAATCCATGTAGAATTTATACAACATGCATCAGTACTACAAGATTTCACACATATTGTTTGAAGGTAAAGTACACACCAAGGAACATATATATAGCTGTAATAAACTACATCAGCAGAAAGACCGCAATAAGACTGTCAGCATGTAACAAGCTTATTAAGTATGTGATTTTATTATAAAGATATAAATTATACAGTAAAGCTTACATAAGTTAAGGCTGTGTCAAAATTACTCTAAAGAAAAAATAATAATAATCCCCAACCTGTAATAAAAGGGTAAGCAACAATGATGGACAATATATAGAAGTCCAGATTTATGACCAGGACAGACAATAAAAATAAGCAAATACAATTTCATTCCAAAAGGAGACAGCTAGAGCTATAAATGTATTATAATTCTACACAAATGAAAGTTTCAGCATTTCAGCTACTATATGTAAATTGAAACAAGAATGAGTTATTTTGACTTTTAACTAAAAGACAAATTCTCATTTAATGTAGTTCATTACCTCAGTCTGTATATTATTCTGTGTAGTACCAGGGTATGCAAACTTCATTTTTACAGCCATATGACCAGGATGCTTTATAGTAGTGGTATTCATCACTCTGTGGAAAAGAACAAAGAAAACTGGGACCTTAATTCAGTGTTCAAATGGTTGATGTAAAGATTATTTATACCATCCACTAGAGCACGGGTGTCAGACTTGTCACATGACGTGACATGTGACATATCGCAACTTTTTTTGCATTGCCGGAGCTGGGGTGGGCGTGGCCTCTGCATGATGCAACCGGCCCACGGGCTGGCAGTTTGCCACCTCTGCATTAGAAAAATCAGTGCAGAACTGATTTTATTTGTCTATTTATTTATTTATTTATTTATCTATCTATTTTTATCCTTCATTTATTATTTGTATAAATAATCCCAGGCAGCCAATATACCTAACAGTTCTCCCTCCTATTTTTCACACAACAACTCTGTGAGGTAGGCTGGCCTATGAGACTGACCCATTGTAATTTGTAGCACAAACCAACTACATTTTAATGCTTGGAACCATTTCCTTAAAACACTTTTTTATTTGCTGCCAAATACCAGTGGGATTATCAAAGATTTAATAATCTGTTTTATCACTTTTTTTTTCAAAATAAAGACTTTTTTTAAAATGGTGGTGTGATCTTAGGGCAACATCTTTGGCTTTTAATAACCACTGCTTACCTACAGAGTTCAAAGTTTTCCTCTCTTTTTTTTTATAGTAAGCCTGTTCATGATCATCCAGTCCAAAATGGATTTTTACATATAAAATACACCTGCAAATTTGAACTCATCTTGCTAAGTTGAACAGCACAGTTCTATAATATACACTATAAGCTCTTAATGAGAAAATATGGCATGCTTAGTACTTAGGTGGAACACTTGTTTGCATAATTAGCAGGAATCAAGCTACACCTGAAGAAAGTTTAAAGCCATCACAATGACTGAACATTGAGTACAGAAATCAATTATAATGATTAATTGATTATGTGTCATCAAGTTGGTGTCGACTCTTAATGACCACAGAGACAGATTTTTTCCATGATCATCTGCCTGTATTGTGATCTTTAAAGACTTCCAATGGAATAGCCGCTGATAGCCTCTGTAATGAAATCCATCCACCTTGATTTCAGTCATCTTCCCCTCTACCTTTCTTAGGATTAGAGCTTTCCTCAGAGAGCTAGATCAGTCTAGGTTGATTTGTTCAATGATTCATTTGTTTGTTTCTTAACTGTCCATTATATTATTGGAAGTCTTCTCCAACAAGCATCACTATTCTTTCTATCCTCTTTCTTCAACGTCTATTTTAGCAACTCTTTGACATCTTTTGTTAAGATTTTTCTTGAAATGTTTTGTCATTCTTGAATTTGACTTCTTTTCACTTTTTGGCACTTTCCACAATTCGTTGTTATATCCAGTTTACGTTCTTGTGTTTCTTCATCTTTAGCAATCTATTCTCACATTCATTCTTAACAACTTATTTAAGTTCATTCCACAGTTCCTATGTTCTCTATCAGTTAGGTTCAGGACTTCAAAGTGATGTTTGATGTACTTTTTGAACATGATGTGTATATGTTCAAGATCATATCATGGAAATTGACTGTCTTTCTTCTTTAGCTCAACTTGGAGCTTGCATACATGTAGCTCATGATGTCTTCAACAGTTAGTACTTGGCATATCTTTGATATTACATTTAAACCCCTCAACAACCCGTTAGCAATACTATAATCCACTGATGGCGAACCTTTTAGAGACCGAATGCCCAAACTGCAATCCAAAACCCACTTATGTATCATTGGGAGCCGGGTGGGCGTGGGTCATTGGGTGGACATGGCCAATTGGGTGGGCGTGGCTTTGGTGGTAATGGCAGATTGGGTGGGACTAAAAAGTTCCATCAATCAATTCCAACTTTGCGAGATCTTTTTTTTCCCACTAGAAGTTGAAATTGATTGATTGATTGAACCTTTTTTTTAAAACACATGGCGGTGGAGGCCTAAAGCAAAAAATGTTTATAAAACCTAGCTGAAGGTCTAGGACTGGGCTGATGGTGCGCATGCTCATAGAGAGCTCTGCGTGCCACCTGTGGCACGCATGCCATAGGATCGCCACCACAGCTATAATCAATTTGATTTCTGTATACTCCATCTGCTGATGTACATCTATAAAAATATTGTTTAAAAATATTTTATTAAAATTACAGTTAGAATCTATTGTTAACATGTTTTGTTCATTCTGTAGTAGCATGTCAGATCTGAATATTCTTCTCCTTTAATTGTATTTTTAGTTTCTTCTGGTTTCCTCTAATAGCCAATATTCAAAGTCCCATCTTACCATGTTTTTGTCCCAAAAAATGAAATAATCACAGTTTCCATGGGAAGGATTCCTATAATTAATTTCAAATTCTTATTTTAAATCTATCTGAACCCTTAATCTGCTTTTAGTTTTCCAAAATCAACACTCTAAACATGCTTTTACTGATTATTGAAAAATATTTTTCTAAATCCTTAAACTCATATTTAAAACTTCTTCTGTGATAAATAAACAGATTCACTCAGTGAATGCAATAAAAATTTGCTGTTCCAAAAGTTCTTAATATTTCAAAATCAATAGGAAGTGATTCCAATGGTGATTAAGACTCAGTTGAACTTTTTGTCCATAAAGATTGAGTTATGACTATGAGCTTAGACTGCCAGCCACTCAATTCACAAGCTACCTCCAAAATCTCTGTTCCTGCAGTCTACTCATAAGAAACAGCTGTCAGGAATGTGCATGGGTAGTAATCTTGCTATATCCTTCATAGCTATAAAACAATGCCATTCCTTCTTTGTTTTTCATATCCTGAGTAAAAACTGATGTGATTTTCTAGCTGCAAGTGTCCAAACCCATTCCATCTCAATATGCTGATGTCTAACTTGTCAACCTGCAGTAGTTTCATTTCATCTTTCACTGTGTTGAACTTTCCTATCTTCATGCTTTTTACATTCCATGTCCCTACTGTAATTCTGTCTTTGCAGCTTCAGATTTTCTTTTTCTATCTAGGAACATCAGGAATCAAACATCCTGAAGGCTTTAATCTAGACATGTGGTAAACTCCATTATTATTCCAAAAATCATCCTAAACATATTGAATGTCATCTGACCCAAAAAGTCCATCATCCAGTATTATATTGTTTATCATTTTATATTTTCTATCCATTTTGGTAAAAATACAAGAATAGTTTAACCTTCATTAGTTGGGTGACCTTGCCTGGAATATTTACTCTTGGCATACACTACCAACATTCTTCATTCATCCCTCTCGGAATCCTCTTGCCCATTATGAGGAAGCACAACTAGATTGGGTGTGGGGGGGGGAGGGAACCAAAAGACTCTTTTTAAATTTACCCTATGTATGCACTGATTTAAATGGTCATAGGATTTCTAGTGTATGCAATACAAATGTAATGTTTATTAGCCAGAAATGTTCAGTTAAAAAAAAACAGACTATATGCAGGTTTCTATTCCAAATTAATAATGCATAAACCACACACACAAGCACACGCACCACACACCATACAAATACTATATACAAGTAAATACATATAGGTCTTCCTATATATACATTTTTCAAAGAATATCCTAAGTGAAAATGCTACCGGTATAATTTGGGTTTCAAAAAAAAAAATCCTGGTAATTCACAAACATATTTACTTGAAACAAGAAACTGATGTGGAAAGAATATTGCAAAAGCTTCTAAATGAAGTGATTGGTTGAGAATATAGCAGAAGAAAAAGGAGTATGATACTGCCACCTGTTGGTCAATAAAATATGTCTTTCATCTAATTAGATTGAAAGGGACTGGTTTATACTGTAGAAACTTTTATGTTCTGGCAGAATTAGAATTTGTCTCTCTCTTGACTGATACCTCCACACAGATAGAGCTAGGTTTATGTTATTCCCAGGTAAAAGTAATAGGCCATATTGTCTGGAATGACCTCCAAGTTTCCTTCCAACTTTATTATTATTGTTGTTGTTGTTGTTATTATTGCACTGAAAAAGTGAAATTCCATGTGTCCCTGGTCATTCAACTATCATGTTTTATAAATGTCCTCCCATTCCACAAACTATTCCCATTCCACTATTGTGTTCCTAGTGAATTTATTTAAAAAAATATTTTCTAAATGACAAATATATGTACAAGAAAAAAAATTCAAAGCAACTTCACAGTGGTAAATAAAAATTATAGAAAATTATATAACATTTATATATATAAATTATGTTTTGAGACAGTTTTTATTACATCGCTTTCAACATTTAAAAATGCTGAAACTTGAAGAAATGAAAACTGTAGCAATAATATGCTTATATGAATGCACTGAGTTACATAGATTTTATATATATTTGTTTAGTTATATTTAAAGAGGTAAAATATGAAAAAATAACCTTTGAAGTTATATAATATTATACATCCTTTCAAAACATAAAGATATGTAAGTAATATAGAATATAACTATTTGCCATCTTGGTACATATAAATCTGTTGATGCCTAAATTCTTTTTTATTTTTCTATTCATACTCAATTTTATAGTGTTGGAAGAAAGGTCTTCATCATGGTTCATCCAAGCTGGGAATAAACATGGCAACTACTTTGGGAAGAAGGTTGTAGTTTATTGGAGAGGAGAGCCAAATAGGAAGACGGTTTTGGCAGCAAGAGAAGTGAAAAAAAGAGCTGAACACATGTAGGGAGTAGGTTTTTATACCCTCTGGAGCCTTTTGTTTGGAGTTGTTCCTGTGGCATGAACTTTGACCTGAGTCTAGGTGTGCCTTTCTGGTATTCTGATGGTGATGGGTCAAGCTTATTATGTCCAAAGGTCATATCCTACTTCACTGGGGATGATGACACTTAGAGTTTGGATGGGGTATGTAGATTTTAGGTCTTTGACTTCTTTTTTTTTTAAATAAAATTTTATTAAGTTTATATAGATAAGGAAAAGTAGGAACAATACAGGTATGGTAAAGGGAGGGGTGGAAGGAAAGAGGAACGGGAAGGGAATAAGGAATTAGGGTAAAATAAGGATAGGTGCAATCACATATTTCAACAAACAAGCTACTGTCCGGATCATAATAATGAGTAAATATCATATTCAACCATTTTTACTGAAGCTATTAAAAACATATCAAAAACAATTAGTAAACAAATATGTTGATCTATTAAGTAAACACTGCTAATAAAATCTCAAAAAATCCTAACAATCAAAAGTAACAAATAAAAATCAGTAAATCAGGAAAATTAATCATATCATCAAAATGTTAGTTAGAACTCGATTAAAAATCAGTCATCTATTCTAAAATATTGAATCCTTCAAGTTCTAACGTGTTTCTAACCATTGATAAAAATTTTCCCAAGTTCTAAAATAAATTGAATCATCGTTTTCTTTCATTTCTAATGTCAAACTATCCATTTCTGCACACTCTAAAATTTTAGTAATTATAATCTGGTCAGATGATAAATTCTCATTTTTCCAAAATTGGGCAAATACTATCCTTGCAGCAGTTAAAACATGCAATATCAAGTAGTCATTCTCTTTACCATAATTAGATCTTAATATTCCTATCAAAAACAATTCCGGTTTAAATTCTATCTGTAGTTTCATCATCTTTTCCAACCATCTATGGATCTTAGACCAATATTTCTTAGCGATAGGGCATATCCACCAAGCATGGTAATAAGTGCCTGGCTGTTGTTTACATTTCCAGTAAGTATCCAAAACATTTTTAAATATTTTCGCTAAGCGAACTAGTGTCATATGCCATCTATAAAACATCTTATATAAGTTTTCTTTATATGCTACTGCTTTTGTAAGCTTAATATTTTTATCCCAAAGTTTTTGCCAGTCTTCCAAATCTATAGAATGTCCAAAGTTCTTTGCCCATACTATCATTGTTTCTTTCACTTGTTCTTCTTCCAGCCTCCAGTTTAAAAGAAATTTATAGAGTTTTCTAATCAAATTCTCATCTGTTTTTAACAAAATTTTATCTAATGGGGTCTATTCTTTGTAAAAACCTGTCGATTTTATATCTTTTTCATATCTTGTATGAATTTGCAAATAGGACCACCATGTCAAGTCAATACCTTGTAGTTGTAAAGTTTGCCTGTCCTTAAGTTTTCCCTCTTTGTCTAAAATGTCTTTATAACTAACCAGTTTGTCATAATTAATCAGATTTGGATAAGCAAATGCTTCCATTGTTGAAAGCCGCTCAGGTATTTTCATATATATATTATGCTTAAATTTCTCCCATTCTGAAAGTAGTACGTTTCTTATCGCATGATTTTGAAAGTACTTATGTGCTTTAGATTTCTCGTACCATATAAAAGCATGCCAAACTAATTGAAGGTCGTATCCCTCTAAGTAAAGCAATCTTTTATTTCTCAATACAATCCATTCTTTAAGCCAAAGCAAAATAGCCACTTAATAGTAAAGTCTCCAATCTGGAAGTCCAAAGCCCCCTCTATCCTTAGATTCTTGTAACAATTTACATTTGATTCTCGCTTTCTTTTTTTGCTATATAAATCTTAAAATCATTGCATTTAAATCATCAAAAAAATTCTTAGTAAGTTTAATAGGCACTGTTTGAAATAGGAAAATTAGCTTTGGTAAAATATTCATCTTAACCATCATTATAATTGAAGATTTTCCCATCTTTCCAAATCTGTTTTTATTTGTTTCATTAATCTCTCATAATTATCTTCTTTTATTTCTCCGTTAAATAAATACTCAAATATTTGACTTTTTAACTATTTGAAGATTTGTCATTTTAGCGAGTTGAATTTTCTGTTTGTTAAGTTTTTTTGTTATTACTTTAGTTTTTCCCCTGTTTATTTTCAGATCAGTCACTTCTCCAAATTTCTCAGTTTTCTGCAAGAGTTTATAGCTGTTTGCAATGGCTCCTCTAGAATGAAGACCAAGTCATTCGCAAAGGCCTGTAGTTTATATTTCTGGTCTTTAATCTCCAGACCTTTAATTTCTGTATTTTGTCTGATATTTCTTGCCAGAACCTCTAATGTAAGAATAAACAACAGAGGAGACAACGGGCATCCCTGTCTAGTGCCCTTTTTAATCTCAAATCCATCTGTGTAATCTCCATTTAAAAGTATTCTTGCTGTTCGTTTCTTATAAATTGCTTGAATTGCTTTGTTAAAATTTTCACCAAAGTTCATTTCTTGAAGTTGTTGAAACATAAATTTCCAATTTAAGTTATTAAAGGCTTTTTGTGCATCAAGGAATATAAGTGTCATCTGGTTCCCTGGAGGGATTTCATAGTATTCCAAGACGTTTAAAATGATCTTCAAGTTGTTCTTTATCTGTCTTTTTAGTAGGAAACCATTTTGGTCTGGGTGTATAAATTCATTCAAAAAGTTTTTCATTCTTTCTGCCATTATTGCAGCAAAGATTTTGTAATCCACATTTAGTAGCGATATTGGTCTGTAATTTTTAATTAGTGTATGATCAGTATCTTCTTTCGGTATCAAAGTAATATTAGCTTCAATCCATGAATCTGATATTTTTGTCTGTGTAAAAACATCATCACATAAGTCTTTCAAAGTTGGAGTTATAGTATCTTGTAACACTACATAGAATTCAACAGGAAGACCATCAGGTCCTGGTGTTTTATCTTTCTTTTGCCTTTTTATTGCCTCCGTAATCTCCATCATTGAAACATTCTTGTTTAACCTCTGACGCATATTCTCAGGAACCTTTGGGAGACTTGCTTCTTTTAAATAAGCCCGAATTACATCTTTAGAAACAGTCTCTGCCTTATAAAGTGTCTCATAATACTCCTTCGTAATTTTTTTCATTAAGTCATTGTGACATTGTAGGTCACCGTCCGTATCCTGTAGCTTACTTATTGATCTTTTTTCTCTTTCTTTTTGTAATCTATATGCCATCCATCTCCCAGGTTTATTGGCATTTTCAAAAAAATTCTGTTTGGACCTTTTAATCTGTTGTGCCATTGTATTTATCTCAAGTAAGTTTAACTTATGTTTTAATAGTTCCATTTGTATTTTCAACTTTTTCTTTTGAGAGTCTGATTGTGGTTCAGCTTCCAACATACTAAGTTGTTCTTTCAATCTATGTTGAGCAAGTTTCTTTCCCTTATTATTTTTAGCAAGATAAGTCTTTGACTTCTTAATCTCCTAGCTCCCTGGATTTACATCTGCGTTTCTAATAGAGCTAGTTTCTGCTTGGGGAAGGGAGACCTGGGGCTATTAAGAAAACTTGGCATGCTTTCCTGCCTCTTTAAGATCCTTGGAGGAAATATATTTTTCTTCCCTTTTAATATTTCCTTCTCTGGGGGGCTGACTTCCCACAATAGCTTTGACTTAAAATCAATGATATATTTGTGTAATTAAAAGACTCCTATATTTTGCAAGCAGGCATGATTGTGATATTCTAACCTCTAGAACAAAATCCACCAAAATCATTGAGGATCTAACCATTGATTTCCAGAATATGGATATAGTTCAGAATCAATTGTATCACAGGGGCAAATGAATAAATAAAACTAGTCATCTTAAATATCTCCTTTTCTAACAGTATTTATTCTATTTATCCAGTGATGAATGTCTTAATAAGGCTAGTAAACTTGAATATGTTATCAGTATATAATAACTGTACACACACACACATACACACACACTGCTTTACAGTTATCTCCTATTTATTTTTGGTGTTTTAAATAAATTCACTATTATATAATTCACTATTCATTAATAGAATTCTTTTGGAATCGAAACATTATTTTCATTCAACTGTAGCTTCTTTATTTTTTTCCCAAGGCTTCTATTACCTTTTAACTTATCACAGAAAGTCTATTAAGGAGCAGAAGATGGAATAGCTTTTCAATACCTTTTTATTCGTATTACTAGGAACAATCCATCTAAAAGCAGGTTTTGCCCGAATTACTTATTTGAATAGAATAAGGATGTCATTTGAAAGTCTAATCTAGTGGCACCTACCACCAGGAATATTAGCAAAAATGTTTAAAAATATATCAGATTGATGTTGGAAATGTAAACATAACATAGGCACGTATTATCACATTTGGTGGACATGTGGTAAGGCAAAGGCTTATTGGAGAAAGATACATATGTGGTTAGAAAAAATATTGGATGAACAAGTGGGTTTTAAACCTGAACTTTTTTTTACTAGGTATTATGCCTGAAAAGACTAATAAGCAGAAATTATATTTAATCTTACACATCACTACAGCAGCGAGAATAATTTTTGCACAATACTGGAAGAATGAAGGACTGCCATCAGAGGAAGAAATAATCAGGAAAATATTGGAATGTGCAGAGATGGACAGATTAACTATGAGGTTGAAAGATAAAGAAGATACAGACTACTATCAAATTTGGAACTTATTTTATTTTTGATTAGAGAAAAGAATGAAGGATTAGGAATTGAACATATATTAGCATAGCAAATTCCAGACAACTTGTTGATTGGAAAAATTAACATATGTTGATGAAAAAAACCCAATAAAATTTTTTAAAAAGTCTAATCTAGAATACTTTTCAGCTAGAGTGAAATTATTATATCTTTTAGTCCTAACGTAAATGTGTCTAAATATACAGTAGCACAAAAATCATTTATATTTGACTCAAAATAGAAGTTATCTATTTTGTACCAGAGAAAATAGATGTAGGTTTTCAGTATTCCATATCTATATAGCCATGCTATTGGTTATATGATACATTTTTCAGCAGAAAGGGACTTAATCATTTCTATCCAGAAAGTTGCAAAAGCTGCTTCTAGACAGTAAGAACTCACCACTTACCCATCCCCCCTTTTCTTGACATCAAATCTATTGGCCTATTAGCTATTTATTCAAAGATAATGAATAAATAAGGCAAGAAATGTTAACTGTAATGTCAATATTTATCATTCATGTTTTCATGTTTTATATTGTAATTTTATCTTGATGTAAGCCATCTAGAGACACTTTATAAAGACATGGGTAGTATATAAATTTAATAAATAAAATAAAGCTATTCTGTAATTCTAACTTTTCTACACTTACTATACCCTCACATGAGTTGTCCATAATTCTTTCATTGTGCAATGCTTCATATCATAAAGAAACCAAGTACACCTCTTCCATAACCTTGCATTATTCCATGTTCCACCATGATTCTTTATGGAAGAATTTACACACCATTAAATATATATCCAGAATGTTATATTCAAAAATCTATCTAAATATATCTTCAAAAAAGGGGGAAAAATAGATCCAGGAAACTATGGACCTATCAGCCTGACCTCAGTACCTGGGAAGATTCTGGAAAAGATAATCAAGCAACGAATTAGTGAACATCTAGAGGCAAACAAAGTCTAGATCAAAATCCTTACCCTGCGCAATCTTATTGTTATTTTCTTTAGAAGGGACTAGGGAGCTTTTTTTTTAACAAAAAGAAATGGTAAGTAAGTTAACTTTATTTAAGTAAACTAACTTAATATTTCTCATTTCTAATAAATTTTAGGATTATTTTATTAACTTTATATAGCCACCATATCATGCAGATACTCTTGAACTGGACTTCAAAATAAAAATAGATAAACATAAATTATCGGAGGCTTCTCTTTCTCTTAGAAACAATTCATCAGACTAGTCAAATTCTATCCCAGCGTCCCCTCTGCCCCCCACCCTAGTCATCATCTTTCAGTCCACTCCATTAGGTCCCTAGGGTAAGAATCGGAGAAGCTCTCTTAACTAAATATATTGCAAACAATGTTTATTCATAGTACAAGCTGTCATTTCAATGTTTGAGCAATTAGCCTTCATTAAAGTAATCTGGATCTGTTAGAAAAGTGACTCCAATTTTTTATATAATAGCATATAGAAACACTTTCTGCTTTTATTGAAGCCCAACCTAAATAACTTGGTAAAGCAGCATCTTTCCAGACTAAATGCCAAAAAAGGCCAATAAATTTGTTAATGTAAAACTTACAGAACAGTTAAAAATGTTACCTTCTCAAAACTTACTTTATCCCTACAATTAAATCAGGGAATCATACATCTTAAAATAGATTTAATTCCAGTTGCTGGGCCTCCAAAACAATAAATGTCACTTCTTTGAGACAGCTTCTTCACTGCCGATACCAGCAAGTAGATTTGTGCATGGTTTTGTGGTTCATAACTTCTCCTGGTAACAAGCACATCTTACAGACCTCTAAGCAATCCACTATACCTCACATATCATTTAAAAATGAAGCCATTTGTTGGCAGCTTTGAAAATATCTCAATCAGAATTTTTACCATGGAAAGGAATACTTTGTTCCCTTCTGTTCCTATTTTTGAATTGCATGGTCCTCCAGATAATAAGCCTGTTGTTGATAATTATTCCCCCTCCCTTTTTGTCCTTGGCTAAGCTGGGCCATTAAACTAAAGATATGCAGAATAAAGCCAGATTTGACATTGATGAAACTGTACTTATCAGTGCCTTGGATTCTTGCCCAAGGTTGAGCAGAAAGATACTTTACAAAGACTGGATAGCTTGTTCACCACTTTTGCTAATGTGGGTCTCTCATTGAGCTAGTGCCATGTAAAATTTTACATCATCAGCTTTAAATGGAGAGGAGTTGGATGGATTCATCTGGCAAATTAATGGGAAATGGTCACTATTTGGGTGATTTCCAACACAGAAATAAATTATTAAATGAGCATAATTGCATAAAAATCATAATATAATCCATCACACTTGCTTTTTTGATGCCTTAGAAGAGAAGTGAGAAACTAAGAGGAAAACTGCAGGAATCCTCAGCGGACAAAAGATTGCTCCTTCTTATACAATCTCCTTATTCTAAGATTTCATTGAGAGTCAGATACTCCATTGAAGGTATCTTTTTGGATATGTTTCTATCAAAAGAGGGGTAAGGCAAGGTTGCATTCTAGTCCCCTTAATTTTCACTCTCTATAGTAATACAATAATTCAAGCTCTTTCATCTTCTAATTATCACTCTGATTTTAGCTGATTGTGCAATTCCAGCCTTGCTATATGCAAATGATGCAGTAATTTTGTTCATTTCCTTAGGAATAAAAAGGATATTGAAGGCATTGGCATCCCATTGCCTAAAAGAACAACTTTATTGCTTGGTTTGTGGTTAAAATGGATCTCCTATTGTTTTTCATATTTAAATCACCATTTTAAATCAACCTGGCTAATAAGAGCTATGGTAATGGCAAACTCCAATCCTTAAGTCTCTCTTTGGAAAGTCTTTGCCCATTAGGCTTTGAAAATGCCAGTAGTCATCTAAATCATTGTATCTGGTATATTGATTTTGAAAATACTAATTTTCAAGCCTAGTATCTAATTGTACAGTTCATAGATTTTTCTTAAATGGCATGTGCCCTCATCTCTCAATTTTAATTCTGAAATGTTGTTGGGCCTTCACTTTAACTAGGTTGGATACACTACCCTCTGCAGTCCTATGAGGGTGGTATAAAACATTCCTTTCCAGTATTGTTTTTCCCAGGTGGAGTAGCTCTGTAGAGTTCCCTAAATCATATGCTATTTCTAGCTGTCTTTATAGGGAATTTCAGAAGACATACACCTAGCTGATTTTAAAGACCTACCCTGGTCAAGAAGCAATGCTTATCTGTCACCTGTCACTTGGTCAAGAAGCAATGCTTATCTGTCATCTGTTGGTGTATCTCTTCATATTGCCTGGTTTTATGTCACCATTTGTGCCACCTGTCCTACCTAAAACTGAAGATTAGTGCAAATTTGAGTGATTGCCACTGTTATTGGTATTACTGTTAATTGGATACTGTTAGGTTTTATTAATTATATGTTTACGTATTTTTACAATAGTGTTTTCTGGCCTAAATGGTGTAATAAGGGTTTGGATTTGATTTGAATTATCTCCCCAGTGAAGCACAGCTTACACACATATCACTGTATTATGGCCAGCCTTTCAGCAGCCATCATGAATCAATTATTTTATTTTCAGTTGTTTAAATAATCTCACTAGATAACAACAATAAGCATGTCTTCAGAGCATAGCTACAGTAAATGTTCCTATATCCATACCATTAATCTCTCTAATCACTTCTGTCCAGATCTTTGTACAACTTATAGGCGCCCTTACTTTAACATTTATATGGGTTTTATATGAGAGTTCTGTAATAGAGGGAGATCAAATCAAGAACTAGAAGAAACAGAAAGTTCCTTCTCTTGCTGTCCTTAGTCAAAAGAAGGTCCAGCTGACAGAAGTAGAAGGAGCCACTCACAGTAAGGAATGTTACAAAGAAGCAATTAATTCATCCCATTTCGAAGGGATAGGAAAATATAGTGGGGGAGGTGGTTGAAGGGTTGAAGGTGTCCAGACAGGAACTATTATATAAGCATATCTCACTCAAAGTCACTCAGGTGAACTTTTGAATTTACTCAGAAATCAAAAGTTTAAATTCTGGTACAGAAGTATACAAAGGATTTAATTTTTTTTGCTCTGCAGCTGGCAATCATTGATATGTTAAAATGAATTGTCTACAATACAGTTCAAGCACTTGCCTTGTTGTACAATTCAAATCTATCCCATGTCTGAGAGTTTCAAAACTCAGTGTTGTTTGTTAAACCATGATTTACTGAGTCCTGGTAAGATTGTCATGATGCCCCTTAATTCACATGATTTATATAGAAGTCTAGTGAGTAAAACCTAGATAAAACTGGACCAGAATATCCATATAACATAAATTTACTAGCAACATCAAGCTCTTGGTGAGAATCCTTAGGGAGGGATCCCAAGTGACATTAACCACATTTATGATGAAATATATCAGTAAAGTTGTTTGAGGAAATATAAGAAATCCTTTAAAAGTCATAAACCTCCCAGAGTTGTTGGAAATTAGGTGGTTTCTATAAATAAAAATAAATAACATTTTTTGTTAAAACAAAGCTTATTCAGGGATGTGGGATATTAAAAATAAGCAAAAAGATTTTTTAAAAAAGTCAGAAGAGATCAAATAAAATTGGCTACCATGTAAAAGAGCCCTGGTTCTGAAGTGCCTTATGTTGTTCATTCTTATTGTAATGTTCTTAATTTCCAAAGCTAATTTACAACACACAGTTTTCACTTTATGATGAGAAATGGTAATATTTTTCTTTGTGGACAAGATGAAATCTGAAGGGATGTCCTACTGAAGGACTAACTCTCCTTAATGCCCTTAGTCTTCCCTCATTATGCTTTCTGGTCCCATGATAGAAGCCTTAATTTGACACAGATGAGTAATGCTACCTATGTTTCTTGAGCAATACACTCAGTGCCTGAGGCAGGGCTTCCTCCATTTGAAACCGAGGCCAGAAGACTATCCATAAATCCAGTGCCATACAAGCAGCAATTAAGCTACAAGTTTTCTTGCTGTGAGCAGTTTAGCAGATGTGCCTAATAAGTTATTTTATTATATTTATTTCTTTTTTGCTTTAGATGCTAGCATGACTGTGTTTTCAGGTAATTAATAGGTGCTAATTCTGTAATTCTAAAAACTATGTTGTATTCAAATACTCATACTCTCTGCATTAATCTTAATAATTTTCCTTTGAAAAACATTGGCTTAAAGATGAAAAAGTAAACAAAGATTATGTTCATTTGCTCAGGTCATTCATCAATTCAGTAACATAAGGAAACTGGATAAAAGGGCATCCTGATCTCAGCCCACTTGTGACTGGCAAACTGTACTTTGCCAAAAGTTTGTTTTGTGTCCAGAATGACCTTAAATAATGTAAATTAAACAAATTGTTCAATGAAAGAATTTATTCACTTTATGAATAGCTGCTCTTTAACCTACAACAGTCTAAGTGTTGAACACTTTTAATTGTAAACTATTTTTGTAACCAGTGGATTGGCCTGGAAAAGATATCTCTCTAATCAGAATTTAAAATGTTGTCAATGGTCATTTTTAAATTTAATTTAATGTTTTTATTTAAATACTACAGAACTTTAAGTTGCATGGACTTTAATTTCTCAGAATTCTCCAGCCAACATGCATAAAGTTCTTGAGGTTAAGAAACACTGTATCTTAATTAATATTTTGTATCTGTTTTCTCTAAGAAAGATAATGTAATTGCAACTGACCTTCACTGTGCTAGTGAAGAACTAAGAGAATTAACGCAGGTAATCGACACAGAGAAAGTAAGGGAACACTTAGCTAACTTAAATGAGTTTAAGTCTCCAGGTCCAGATGGATTACATCCTCGGGTACTGAAGGAATTAGCAGAAGTAATAGCTGAACCACTTGCTGTAATCTTTGAAAAGTCATGGAGAACAGGAGAAGTCCCAGATGATTGGAGAAGGGCAAATGTTGTCCCTATCTTCAAAAAAGGGAAGAAGGCAGACCCAGGGAACTACAGGCCCGTTAGCCTGACTTCAATACCAGGAAAGATTCTTGAACAAATCATTAAGCAACATATATGTCAGCATTTGGATGGGAATTCAATAATTAACAGCAGTCAACATGGGTTTGTAACAAACAAGTCGTGTCAAACTAATCTAATTTCATTCTATGACAAAATCACGGAATGGGTTGATCAGGGAAATACAGTAGACATAGTATTTCTAGATTTCAGCAAAGCTTTCGACAAAGTATCTCACACCATCCTCATTGAAAAAATGATCAAATATGGGATTGACAGGGTGACTGTTAGGTTGGTTCATAACTGGCTTAGTAACCGTACTCAAAGTGTGGCTATAAATGGCTGCACATCCAACTGGAAGAAAGTCTCAAGCGGAGTGCCACAAGGCTCTGTTCTGGGCCCAGTTATGTTTAATATTTTTATAAATGATTTGGATAAGGGAATTGAGGGGAAACTGATCAAATTTGCAGATGACACAAAGCTAGGAGGGATTGCAAACACCAGAGCAGAGAGAGAAAGGATTCAAAAAGATTTAGAGAAACTCGAACAATGGGCTGCAACTAATAAAATGGTATTTAACAAGGAAAAATGCAAGGTACTACATCTGGGTAAGAAAAATGAAAAAAGCACATATAGTATGGGAGGAATCCAGCTGAGCAGCAGTACATGTGAAAAGGACCTCGGTGTCCTAGTGGATCATCGATTGAACATGAGGCAACAGTGTGAAGCAGCTGCAAAAAAGGCAAACACAATCCTGGGGTGTATCAAGAGAGGCATAGAGTCCAGATCACGTGAAGTTATTATTCCCCTCTACTCTGCCTTGGTCCGACCTCACCTGGAGTACTGTGTCCAGTTCTGGTCACCCCAGTTCAAGGAAGACACTTACAAACTGGAGCAGGTTCAAAGGAGAGCTACGAAGATGGTGAACAGTCTACAAACCATGTCCTATGAGGAACGGTTAAAGGAATTAGGAATGTTTAGTCTACAGAAAAGAAGACTGAGAGGAGACATGATAGCTGTCTACAAATACCTGAAGGGCTGTCACAGTGCAGAGGGATCAGCCCTGTTCTCACTTGCCCAAGGAAGGACTAGAAACAATGGGATGAAACTGCAGGGGAAAAGATTCAGATTAGATGTTAGAAAAAAATTTCTAACAGTAAGGGTGATCGACCAGTGGAACAGGTTGCCACAGGAGGTGGTGAGCTCCCCTTTGATGGAGGTCTTCAAGCAGAGACTGGACGGCCATCTGTCTGGGATGGTTTAGGGAATCCTGCCTCGAGCAGGGGGTTGGACTCAATGACCCGGGAGGTCCCCTCCAACTCTACAATTCTATGATTCTAGGATAGTACTTTATAGAATCATAGGATTCAAAGAGATCTTGGTGGCCTTTTACTCCAACTTTTTGCCTACATTGCATCACAGACAAATCTATATCCAATCTTCTCCTGAAAACTTCCAGAGATAGAGTACTCACAACTTCAGGAAATAGGCTATTCCACTACTTCATAGTTCTTCCACGTAAGAAATTCTTCCTTACAGGAATAAAACTTGCATCTATTGATTCTTGTCTCATACTCAAAATACTACAGAAAATAAATTCCATTGTCCTGTGTCACCCCTTCATGTATTGGAAGATTGCTCTTAGTCTTCTCTTTTTTAGGCTAAGTTCCTTTAGTCACGCTTTATACTTTTCATAGGATTTAGCTTCCAAGGCTCTCAGCATCTTTCTTGCTTTTCACTGTACACTTTCCAATTCCTCAGCATACTTTTTCTATATATTGTGTCAGCCAGAATAAGACACAGGATTCTAGATCTGCTCAGTGTAGCATATTGCAGTACTATCACTTCCTGTTGATAGAGTACAAAACTTCATGGCAGTCTTGCATATTACTGACTGACACTTCTATAATATTTAAAATAAATATACTTTTTAAAAAATCAAACATGAAAAATCTTTGGTCTATAGGCCAGATATTATCTATGAAGATCTCCATTTACTGTAGGGTATAGGTAAGATGTTTTCCCAGTTCAGAAAACCTTATACTGCTAATCAGGATCTGATCAAAGATATGTTGGCCCTGAATGTTTTTTTCATTTAGAAAAAGAGAGCAAACAGATAGGAGTAAGTCAGTCAGGATTGATTAAGTGCTGTTTCCTATTTGGGCCATATTGTGGCTAATTATATATATTACATAGGATCATAGGTAAAGAAATGATATTGGATTTGAGATCTAAGCAAGCATAGTATGACAGATAAAATCCTACATTTAGACATCTGGAACATCTTAAAATTAACAATAGAACATTTTTCTACTACTGTCCTGTTCTAGTCAACACATGCAAGGAAATTTTAAGGACTTTATCGGCAGTCCAAGCCTTTAATGTTGATTATCTAGATCCCCATTCACCCCCAAGGCAAGTTTCTATTGATTCCAAAAATTCTCAAACTAGGCACAAGATACTGAATTCAACAGCAAGGCAAGATTGCACAAAGTCCACAATCCATAAGTCATAGCCTGAGTTCAAAAATCCATAAACAAATCCGAAGTCCAAATGCAGAGTTAAATGCACAATTCAAGGTCAAGGAAGCTAAGATCACAGAGATGAAGAATGTACATGGCAGGAGAATAGTCAACTGTTTCCAACAACCCCCCCCATTCTGCTCATCTGCTTAAATAGGCACTTGCCAATGCAGCTCTGTAGGAGGGATGAGGCTGCCACCTTGCAAGTAGCCTCACCAACCTCCATTGTGCCTGCTTCCACTCAGCCCTGCACATCCGCAGCTGTGGTGGAGGGCTTTCCTCCGCTTTCCCTCTGACCAGCTTCAGCTGCATGCCTTCTCCACCCTGGGCTTCCAACAGGACCTCTGAGCTCTCCAACTGTAGCTGTGTCTCACCTTTTTCTGTTCCAGCTAGCATTTGTCTGGTCACTCCTCCAGTGACCTTTCCAATGTACCTGGCCTCTCCACTCCTGGCTCAGAGCCCTCAGCAACTTCCTGGAGCTACTCCTCACCTCCATCTGAAGTCACTGGAACTGCACTGGCTCTTCCTCATCATCCAAACTGTCATCCAGGGAAGCCATCAAAATCGCTTCCCATATGAATAAATACAGCAGAGTAAGAACCATTTCAGAATTTTGCTAACTAAGCAAGTAGTAATGAACCTAATTAGGAAATTATCAACAAAATAACTGGGTGAAATATCTTACTCAGCAGAAATGTGAATGAAATGTTTAGTTCCATTGCTGTAGTAGCACTACAAAACAGTTATTTTATAATAGCCTTCTCCAAACTACTTTTATTTAGACTTAATTTCAAAAATCCCTAATGGAATCCAAATATTGGATATTGAATTAAAAACAAAGTAAGTTTTTTAAATTAGTATAGTATAGTATAGTATAGTATAGTATAGTATAGTATAGTATAGTATAGTATAGTATAGTATAGTATAGTATAGTATAGTATAGTATAGTATAGTATAGTATAGTATAGTATAGTATAGTATAGTATAGTATAGTATAGTATAGTATAGTATAGTATAGTATAGTATAGTATAGTATAGTATAATATTGTTTCATGAAGCTACAGAAACAATACTCAAGGATCTATTTATTAATGTTTCTGCACTGGACAAATAATACATTTGTCATAAATTGTTTGATTCAGCCTTCATGGACTTTAGTGTCAAAAAAAAACAAATCAAGATGGAGGAGGAAAGCTGTATTTTATCATTCTTTAGGGTCCAATCCACTCCCAATAAAATTGCCTGATTTTCTGGTTCCCCATGTCATGGGAGCGTATGTTTAATGATTTTCAAGGCTTTATATCAAGTTTCCAGGCAGACATAGAGCATGTTATTGGACTAACTCTGACAACTGGCTCTTTACTGTATACTCTCAATTGGCTGTAAAAGTGACGAATATTAACCAGTGTGATAGAACAAACTTTTAAGGAATAGAAATAACAAAAAAATCCCTGTTGCTATTTTTAAAGTATTAATAATTCAAAGTCTAGTTTAGCTGCAGTTTTCTAATTTGAGCAAGCTAGCTTTTATTGCATTGAAGTATTGCTTTAATGATTGATTTAATAGATATATTGTCTAATCAGAACCTTCTGAATTAAGCTTAAAATCCTATGCACAGTTATTTGAAGTATGATTCTATTATTAGGATTAGGATACTATTTTATATTCTAAGTATTCCATTAAATCTTGCATATTATAACAATTCCTTATATTATTTAAAATGAAAGTTCATATAGAAAGATTATTATAATTAAATAGGTCTTAGAATAATACAAGGACATAATAGTTTTATATAGCTCGGGAGTAGCTTAAATAATTAAGGAAAAAAATAACGATATATTTAAACCAAATATCTACAGTAAGATTAATTACATGGTCACAGATGTAATGTCTGTTAAATATGATATGTACAAATGAAGCAAATGGGTAGAAATAAATGAATTTTACTTGAAAACAATTTCTTAAATAATTTCTTAAAGTATAACATTGGACTATACTTTATTTCTAGTAATTAACAGAATATATTCATTCATATAGCATCAACTGCTATACAAAATACAACATCTCCTAACTATCAAGGGTAATATATTTTGCATATTATTTCTGGGAATTCTTTCAATCCCAAACCATTTTTTAGTGTGCAATTCTGTATAATTTATTAGACATGCTTGAGCAGAATTTGCTATATAGCCAAAAATCTTCAATTTTGCATCTTCCATCCCCCATTATCTCTGCATATAAAAAGTCAAAAAGCTTGAGGCTAAAATTACTCAAGATTGGCTATTATATTTGTAAGAGCATTTAGGAGCAATCCCACTTGACTCTGGAGTATATAATAATAAATAATTTCATCTAATCTATCTATCTCATTTTAAAAAAATAAACCTTTGCCTTAAGGATATTTTGAGGCTGATGATGAAATACTAACAATATTTAGTTTCTGAAGTAGCTAGCCACCCCTGATGTCTATTCTACCTTGGGCAAAGTCATTTAAAGATAGAAAGTTTGCAAGTTAAATGCCTTTAAAATATAAGCATCAGTTTTTATAAATGCCTCAAGAAACATATTTACCTACTTTCCTTGGTTGATGAAGTTAGACCTGGCTGAAAGCCTTAAACTACTTCTCTTTGGCAGGAACTATTTATTTCAGTGCAAACATAATACAGGGAAAATTGTGCAAATCTTGGTGCCTTTTAAATGTATGTTTTAGGACTATGCCTTCATATAGTTAGATGAAAGGTTATGTCAAGTACATTTCATAGCTTACTGTTTTTCTTCACTATAAATATTAAATGAGGCATATATTAAAGTTTGTATGCATACAGAATGAAGGTACTTTATATAGAACATAAAAATAAACAACTTGTCTTCTGGTACCTTTGTCTTGCCAACAACATTGTAAGCTCCTGTAGAAAATCAAGAAAGAATAATTGTTTTGGATATCATTTATTGTTTTCAGCTTTTTATTTTAAAATATTCTCATAGGATCCTAGACAAAAACCGTACCATTTTTTTTACAATTTCTAAAAAAAATTCTAGTAAGATTGTAGTAAGAACTGTAGAAAAAAATATTTGCTTCCATGACTGTTGAAAAAATATTGAATTAGATCTCCCATGAGTTTCTGCTATACAATTCAGAAATATTTTTCTTTAATATGTTGGTTTTGTTTCCACATATCTATCACAGTATAAGATTGTCGGAGTCTCATAGCAAACATGAAAAAAGGTGAAATGCTTCCAGCAGTTACTGTTATCAAGATGGACATGTATGACCAAAGTAAAATGCCTTTCCCATTTTTTCAAGCACTGTCCTGTCCCAAAGTCCTGTGAATTGCATTATGTATTTTTTTAAAGATATATTTATTGTTATTTGTCTTTCAGAACTTCTTATCTCACATATAAAAGAACTGTGAATAAGGTTAGTCCTTCAAAGTCCAAAGCAGACCTTGCATAATTACATCTTTTTGTTATATAATGGCAATTAAGTATCTGGAAGGAAAGTTTAATCTCCCCTTCATCATACTTTCAAGGGAAACCTTCCCTTTGTTACCGGAGTAGAGAATTAGACTGCACTTTCAAACAACCCCTGGTTCCAGAATGTTAAAGTTTTCTCTCAATTCTTATCCTATATGTACAATAAAAAATATGCAAGTTAGTTACATCCAATTAACATTATGTAGAGTAATCAAGACTCTACTAGGAGTTCAGGGACATGAAAACTGCACTTCTGGTTTCCAAAAATAACATGTTACGTTCAATCAACCAAAGTTTAACCTTTTCATTGACCAAAGAAAAAACTGTTAGGCGGTAACAAAAAAAAAACACCATTATGTTCCAACCTATCCTTTACCCATCTTCTCCACAATTGTTCAGATTCATGCTGCAGTCTGATCATCAGAAGAGGGATCAAGGACTACTTAAATGTATGCAAAAAGCACCATGTTGCCAATTGTTTTTATGTTGCTTTGTTTGTATTTATTTTCATCTTTGCTTCAAAGAAGCATATCCAAGAGGAAAAAAATCATTTAATCATTAGCATACATTATCAGCATCACTATTATATCAAATGACTGAATAACATTTAAAATATATAAACGATTTAAGACATAGGCATGTACAAGTCCTATTATGTATGGGGTGATAACAAATTGAACAAACAAAATGAAATAATTTAAAATCTGATTCCTCTGTCTTATGAAAGTTACCTTATTCCCATTCCTTTTAGTTATAGTAAACATTAAACCTCCCTCAACACTCTAAATGGTAAAAGAAGAAGAAAAAGAAGAAGAAACATTAAACCAGTTAGTAGATGAATGCACCTCCACTGAATTAATTACATACTGCACTAATTGGCTGGCACAGGAAATTTAGCCTATAAACCATCAATCAGTTGAACACTGAGAATATATTTGGTATCATCTATCACAATTTAGCATATTTCAAATAACCAACTTGAGAAAAAAAATTGTATTCAGGATAAAATGGTCATTACAAACTTTTTAAATTCCCCTTTGCCACATAAGGGCAAAGCAATGCTCATATTAAGTTTTCAAGTATTTATCTATTAAAATTTCAATGGGATAGATATTAAGAAGCCAAAATAAAAGTTTAACATTGTTTTAATTTGAACACATGGGACAAATAAATAAATACTATGAAGTTGTTCTTAATTCCAATCATTTTGCTTGCAACAACTTTTTTAGTTAAATTCTCCTGATGATTATGAGACCAAGAAGCCTAAAATATTAAGAATATTTGCAATGGTAATTTTCAGATGCAATAGATAATGAATAATAGATACAATATTTTTTTTACTTAGACTCTTAGTGTTCTCTTTTACAACTGCATTTAATGTGTTTCTTTGTAGTTCATGAGCCAAGAACAAAGTATGCCAGCAAACTGTGCCATGTGTTCATTGCCAAACCCTATTTGCCTCATTAATGAGACTGGCAACTGGTTCTCTCATTACAATTTAATATGGCACAAGCTAAGGAAAGGGGTTGCCACAAAGAAGAGGGAGTCAAGCTATTCTCCAAAGCGCCTGAAGGCAGGACAAGAAGCAATGTATGGAAACTAACCAAAGAGAGCAGCAACCTAGAACTAAGGAGAAACTTCCTGACAGTTAAAACAATTAATCAGTGGAACAACCTGCCTCCAGAAGTTGTGAATGCTCCAAAACTGGAAGTTTTTAAGAAGAGCCTGGACAGCCATTTGTCTGAAATGGTATAGGGTTTCCTGCCTGAGCAGGGGCTTGTACCTTCAAGGTCCCTTCCAACTCGTTGTTGTTGTTATTATTATTATCCTGGATTTCTGGCAACCCTTCCCTCAAAGCATCTTGTGCCAGGCTTCACTCTTCTGCTTTATTGGGAAGCACCTCAGCATCGCCCATTAGTTTGCAGCTGACTTGCAGGATGGTGAAATCTTCCTAGAAAAGCAAAAGAGCTCTCACCAGAGGAGTGAGAGATGAAAAGTGGAGAGCACTCTGTACGTATGACCTTTCATTTTGAGGATTTCTGACCATTTGTCTAGCACTCTTGGGGCAGTAAACCAATATCCAAAATAATTTCAGTGAGATGAAAGCTCTCTACAGGGAGACTCTTTCAAAAAATGCTAGATTCATGTTCAAAAATAGCACCAGTAATAGGTCGCAGAAGTTAGCATGATAGCTTTGAAGAATGGTTGGGGGATATTTGAGGGGATTCTTTGTTGCTTTATCTCATACTCCTCCTCTACCTGTGAACTCCCAAGTTCAGATGAGGGGCATAGGGCAAAAAAAGTAGGGAGAATTCAATAAACAGCGCAATTCTGAGAAAACAGGCTTCCTGAAGGTATAAAGAAAATCAATTAATATATAACGTTAATATGTAATATTAATAATTTTACATACGCATTTCAGTCTTCAGGGCAGTTTACAAAGAGTTAAAACAAGGTAAAAACAACTAACAATACAGCAATGTACAGGTAGTCCTCAACTTACAACCATAACTGAGCCCGAAGTTGCTAAGCAAGACATTTGTTAACTGAATTTTACCCTATTTTATGACTTTTCTTGCCATAGTTGTTAAGTGAATCACTGAATTTTTAAGTTAGTAAAACAGTTGTTAAGTGAATCTGGCTTCCCCATTGACTTTACTTAATCAGAAGGTCACAAAAGGGGATTACATGACCCTTGGACACGGCAACCATCATAAATATGACTCAACTGCCAAGCGTCTGAATTTTGAACATGGGGAACCCTCAATGGTCATAAGTGTGAAAAACGGTCATAAGTCACTTTTTTCAGTGCTGTTGTAATTTTGAATGGTCACTAAATGAACTGTTGTAAATCGAGGACTACCTGTAAAAAACAATACTTAAAAATCATAATAAAAAATTCATAAAATCATAATAAACATCATTAAAAAACCCTCATAAAATTCCCAGCAAAGGTAGTCACATTTACCAATACTATTCAATAAAGCCATTGTGTCAACTCTGCCACATTCCCAAATATTTGTGCCTGTTGGCAGAAACCAGATGGGATAAATAATTAAACAGTTTAAATTGTGTAAATCTGACTAGAATTTCTAGACATAGATGTGCTTTAGTAACTTTGTTTAGTTTACACAGAACATTCCTAAAGAGATGGCAAACATTTTCCCGTCTCTATTTACAGTATTGAGAATTTGCTATAATAATAGCATTGTGAATCTCTACCAACTGGTCTGCCTTTTGAAGACACTTCATTCTAATTTTGCTAGTATGATGTACAAAGATCATTATTTTTCATTGACCATTTGATATTTCTTCTGTATGCTTACCTGATATAAACCTACTAAGGAAGTGGATTCACCATAAGCCCTCATGACAACTTTGTAAAATAAAAATTGCCGCATTTAGTTAACAGTTTCACAAATTGCCATAAAAAACATATTTATGATTTTCTCAAGCAACATTAAAAATATATTTCAATGAGTTTCATTAAATGGGAAATGGTTATTATAAATCCTTGTAATTTATACTATCACAAGTTCAATATTAGATTATTTTTTAGAAAACTAATCAGAGAGAAAAAGAAAGGAAAAAAACTTTAATGGAAATATATTTCATCTAAATGTTTTTCCTAATAGCTACATAATGTAATTCTAGTAATTTCAGCAAATATTGTGTGTTTTCTTCAAATAATAACTCTTAAAACATTTTTGAATAAAAATATGCAGCTGCATGGAAACAAATCCATAAGGAGATTGATATCAAGATATAAAAAGAAAAGCTGTTTTGCAAAAGCAATTTTGCAACAATGTTTATACACTCGCAAATTTGAACACTGAATATGAAGAGTGTATACTTAAAAATCATGAGTTGATCACTATTAGAAATACACCTTTTATCATTTAATTAGGCTATAAAACAATTAACACAACAGGCTATAAAACAATTAACACAATAAATATTCAAGCTTCTTACAAGGATTACAGATATCTATATATCTATACTAATCTATATTTCTCAATTAGTAGTCGTAATGTATGTGTACAATTACCCTATGAAAGAGATCTGTCACATGGCAAGTATTATAACCTAATAATTTCCAATATATTTTAAAATCAATTTGTATTTCTGTATGTTCATTCAAAAACTTCAAATGTTTCTAGCCTGATACTATCTACTTGATTGCAAAATTTTGAATTTGCAGAGATACCTTTCTTGCCAATTGCTGAGCAGAGTGCCAACCAATCAATGCACATCCTTTCTGCTTCAGGTTAACTAACTAGTAAGACATACAGAATCACTCACATACAGAGTGCTCTATTGAATTAAGAAACAGCTTTTTATGCTTTTTTGACAAGAAAAGTAATACATTTCTAGCATTCCTGACCCCGTACACACAATATTCATGCATTATAATAATAGTTGCAATTTGTCCATGTATATTTCTGCAGATTTGACTGGTAGTTTGCAAAAAGACCCTATCAATAGTCTGGAAGGGAAATATCATTTTAAAAAGCAATTAAAAACATTCTCATAAGCCACAGGAACTTTTCATTCACCAGAGTGCCATTGTTCAGTAAAGCAACATTCTGACTAGTCCAGGGAACTACACGCATATAGCAACCCACCAAGACTAACAGCAGAAAAAAAAAAATCAGGACTTTTCCCCAGGACCAAAAGTCCCAGCAGGATACTAAAATAGGCTATATAAAACATAATCTATTTGTTGAGAAGAGAAGACACAGCATTAAGTATCTTCCAACTGGAAAACAGATGCCTATAAACCCAGGTTGAAACTGCTGGATACCAAGTTTCATTCATTTCAGAAGCAAGTCAGAAAAAATCAAAATAGATTATCTGAGGATGTTGGGGAATTGGAAATTTGCATCACATCAAATCACCATCTGGAAATGTTCAGTACTTAGCCCAAGGGCTCCAATCAACTTCATGGCTAAGTACATTTGTACATAAGTTTCTGCGCTCCTAATAAAACACTACATTATTACAATATGCTAAGGAACAAAACAGCATAAAGCTCTCTCTATATAAGTGTTAGCATTATATTGTAAAGAGATATCATTTCATCCTCGAATGTGAATATTCTGACTTTAAAATGTTTCACAATGATTAAATTTCTAAAATTCCTTTTTTCACACTCCAGTAGAAGATTCAGGCAGAAGAAGAATTGTTTAGCAAGCACAGCTTAACTGCAAGAAAGTATGAATCTGTTGTAAGAACACTGAAAATATAAGAATGCAGTTATAGGTTATCTAACAGAATAAATGATAAAATGTGATAAAATGTGAATAAAATGTTGGCATGTTATCTTTAAAACTAGAGTAAACAAATGAACTTGGTGTACCTTGGTAAAATATTTGCCAACACTGGAGAAATGGATGGAGAAATTTTCAGATACACAAACGCTAGTGGAAAAGTAGTGGGTAGTACCGGTATATGGCATGTTGTGAGAGATTACTGCTGGTCAGAAAAAATAAACATGGTTCTGCCCACATTGTAGCTGGAATACTTGAGTACATCACACACAAAAAAGTCAAACAAAATATAATGTGTTTTTTTTTTTTTTGTAAAAACTTCCCATGGTAGAACAAGAAATCAAGAATCTTAATCCATGGATGCTTAGTAAATGTAGCTTGAATATAAAAATATAAAAAAGTACATTGCAGTGGCTTAGTCATATAATAAAATGAGTGAAAATCAATCTACAAAATATGAAAAAACAAAGTTGAGAGAAAAGGAAAGAGTAAGAGTTGGGATTAGGTGAAATTAATGATATATAAAAAAGATGTGGTGAGAAACATAATTAACAAAGGCAATCTATTAGTATGTGTATGGGCATAGTGGAAACACGGAAGGTTTCCAACGATAACGAGGTTCAATTGTGCTCAGGACTTGCCAGTTCTTTATAAGAGAAGCTAAAACTGTAGAAAATGAGATTATAAATATTGATTCAGCAGACACACCTTATTAAAGAGGATTCGACAAATGGAACACCAAAATGGCACAAAACCCTATGATATTTCCTTTAAGTAAGAACGAACCTTGATTATCACAAATTAGCTTACTGTTGTTACGTAATAGCTTTTGTCACATATGCAGTGTCACATCATGCAAAGCAACGGAGCTGAAATGAAGTAAGGATTAGCAACTCCTTTTTACAGTAGTTGAGTTGGCAGTTCACACATTTTGAAAATTCAGGAAGTACAACAAGTATAATTTGTGAAGCTAAAGACTACTTCAGTGGTTAATACTTTAACTATGTTGAAATGGTTCTATGAGCCTGAGACATAATAGGAACTGAAAAAATATGAAGAAAGACTTGTCCTGCATATCTATTGGAGAAGCTGTCTTGGTGAATGCACTTCAGCATGTGTGGAGTTGGCAATACAAATCTTCAGGCTTACACTAAAATTTCAAAAATAGGATGACTAGCTATTAGATATGAATGTTCAGAATAAATCTAGCTACATAGCTATAACTTCAGTCAGATGCTTTCAGAGGATGCTGCAAAATAGTATGAAGAGTTCAACTTCAGCTACAGACGAGAACCAGAAATGTCATGAATTATCAAGAAAGCAGTTGGATATCAGAACAGGAAAAGACTACCTATTATTAAAGCTGACTTCAAACAATATGTCTACTTCTAAGGTAATTGTGTTATTATCTGCATTAAGGATACAGTCTTGTTCTCAAGGTATTTGAAAACATGGCTAAAAGCTTATTAAAAAAAGATGATGAAAATTTGCAATGATTTTTAATATATAGCTTTAAAAGTATACTTTTAAAATAAAGTATAAGTTATATTTAAAAATTACTGCCTTTTTGGAATATGCCTGCATATCAGTGGATGTTACTCTAATGTGATTGTAATTATTGCAGAAAATATGTATTTACAGTGAAAATTATTATTTTCTTTTAGACTTTATATTTATTAGCTATTTATTTGGAAAGACAAAATAAATCATTTATGAACATACGGTCATTTTAAAAATAATTCTTTTCCTTTCCTCAAAATTACTGTATGATAATTTATATTTGGCAACAATTTATATTAGGTGATCTTATAAATTCATCATGGCATTTACTTCATGATTCTTCAGTAACATATCATCCCAAAGTGTAACATTTTTCCTTGGTTATATTGATCTATTTGGATGAATTAAGTGACTATATCATTACTTTAAATCAATTGGTGTGTTAAATACTATATTGTTTGTATAGATTCATGAAAGTATTTACACAAATCATTGCCAAAAAAGGTGGCAAAAGGTAAACAAGAATCTTAGTGCCTCTAGCAATAAAGTTGGCAATTCCCTAGTATCATATAAACTGTATTCCTATTTATAAGTGTAAAGCAGGATTTTTTTTAAAAAAAAGTCCACCTAGCCATTTGTTAAATTCTGTTCTTGTTTACAAAGATTAATACCTAATGTTGTATGCTATGTTCTAGGATGATTGTTTAGCAATAGGATCTTTGGTTTAATGTTGATCACATTAATATGGAACCAGATAAGAGAAACACCAATCAAACAAAGTGTAACAGGAGTATAGTTGAGGCTAGACGCGAGGGGTGGAAAAAGGCTTACTAATTCAGACGTTTTCAATGACTAATACTTAGTATTGTATATCAGGTGCCATGATGATGGCTGCACAATATGTTTTTATGTTCAATGTTGATTGTTTTAATAAAAGAATTTTATATATATTAAAAAAAAAGAATGTATAGTCAATACAAGATTACTTAATGCACAAAATATTTGTATCACCAGGCAGAATAGCTGCTTGGATTTTGCAGTCTGCATTACCTTCAACTATCTTCTAAGTCTAACAGTAGCTCCAGCCATGAATAACCACATTTAAACATCTGAAAAAAATTATTATACAATCCTTCTCTTAGACAGCAAAAGTACCTGATAGTACATTTAAAAATAAAAGGACAGTTTTGTATAGGTTAACTTCTAATTCGTGGTAAACATGGAGCTGGAAAAGGCTATTTCTTGAAGCTTTCATTTACCAGCTAACTGCTATTTTCTCAATCTTTAAGGTGTTGCTTGTTTTCTATCTTCGAGCTATTGCTTTACAAGAAATTGTAAACAAGCCTGGTTTTAGAGGTTGTTACATTTCTTCCCTTATAAAAAAAAAATGGCAAGCGAATGTTCCTTTCGACAATTATTGCGTCTTCAGGACGGAGAATGAAGTTAAAGAGATGAGGGTGCTTGGAAGCTATCCAAATTCGGGTAGCCTTCCCAAATGCGCTGTGCTCGTACAAGAAGCGGGCTGTCGCTTCCCCTTCAGAGGTGACAGTTCTGGGGGACCAACAGCAGCCCAGCTGACGCTCAGCGCGCTCTTATCACGCCAAACTGCGCGCAGCTGAAGCCGCAGCCCTGGGAAAGGCAGGCGAAAGGCGAACGCGGCGGCAGAAACGCCTCCCAGTCTAGCCCAAGTCCAGCTCCACCTCCAGCGCTGCCGTTTGCTGGCTTGCTCGCTTCCAGTCGTTGCGGCCTTGGCGTTTTCAGACTAAGGGAGGCGGGTTTTCACTCGTTCCGTCTCTCTGCGCTGAAGCAGCTTCCTGGTCACCTGAGAACTAGGAAGGAAGCCGGTGGCTCGACTCGTTTCGGTGCTGGGACGCCGCCATGGCTTCGCTTTTCAAGAAGAAGACGGTGGACGGTGAGGCCGAAACCTGCTTTTTTTGGGGGGTGGGTGGGGTTGCCGCTCCTTTTGCAATAGAGGTTCCCTTAATGTCTCAAAGATGTATCCCTTCTTATCGCTCCATTCGGTTATGTAGCCCACTTCTGATGTCAGAGTCGCACAGGTCTCTTAACTTACCTTGGCTCCAGGGTTTCCTGAGACCTAGGAAATTCAGCTGTATTTTGATCTGCGAGTCCTGGCGAAAGTGTCCGGTTTTTATTTTATCATCATTACTGTACGATTCTTGTGAAATTCTGTTTTGGTTTCTCCCCCCCCCATGACTGTTCATTCTACTCCTCCCCCTCCGTGATTGCCGAAATATTCTGGATGTTAAATAGCAATCATGATACTTTCTGGGTTGGGTTCCTTGCCCTTTGGTCTACTCTACATGTTTCTCACTTTCAGCTTGACCTATAGTAGATTTAAATATGTAGGTGGCTTTGGGTGTTCATTTGCATAGTTAAAAAGGTAGAGTGGAAGTGGAATGACTCTTGTTATATAGATAGTGTTGAAATAGTTTGTAGAATTAGTAGAAACATTTGTTATTTAATTTTCGGATTTGTTTTATGAGTGTAAACCCTGTTGAGCAAATGAAATTGAACTATACCTTTAGACTGAAAAAAATTCTCATGGAAACTAATTTAAATCTAAAGGAATTTGAGGAAGCTATAATCTCTTTCAGATAAATGCTGTATGTACTTTAAAATAAACTTTATAGAGAACTAAACTGCTCAAATGGAAAAGAGATTATTTAAAGGGACCGTGAGATACTTAAAAGTTGCTTTTTACAGCAAATTGAAAACATTGCTAGAAATAGTCTAAATAGAAGTATTTTTTAAAAAGAAACTGAAAAAAATGTTTTAAAGTGTTTTTTTTTAAAAAACCAAAAACCCTTACTTTGGAATTTGATGGGCATAAAAAATAGTTTGAAAAAAAAAACTTTTCAAGATTCAAGAGAGATTAGAATCCCCAAAATAATGGTTTGTATTAGCATTGCTATATATTTCTTGAAAGAAGAAAAAGTATGTCTTCATTTTCTTCCAGATATCTTTATATGAAGAGAACATACATAGATGCACACACATACACAGTGACAAGCTATTTATAGTTATATCACAACTCAAACAATCGCAGGATCAAATGGAAGAAGTCTTTGCATTTCAAATGAGGTTTTTTTTTTCTTTCTCTACAGAATAAATAACTGCAGGGGAATGTTTTGAACTGCTTTGAAGCAAGAGATTTATTGTGGGCAAAAGGGAATTTTATTATGACTGAAGCAACTGTTGTTATTTTATAGTTATTGTGAATTGAGACTTAAATTACAATAGTGATGGAGCTTTGGAATGTGTTTACTGAATGCTGAATATTTTTTACATGCCACGGCTATTTAAATCTAAGTTTTCTACTTTCCCCAATTTTCATATTGATTTAATTTTAAAATATACTGCTCAAAAAAATAAAGGGAACACAAACGTATAGGATCCTATATGTTTGTGTTCCCTTTATTTTTTTGAGCAGTATATATTGTGGTGAAAAAGTAGCATCCGTTTTACAATGTATGCATTCTTGTTAAGGATAACCTTTCAACTTGTATATTTAAGTCTGCTGGAAAATATATTGACAGACAAATCCAAAATATCATTGATAAACTCAAGTGGCTTCTGAAAGGTAGTGATTGTAAAAATAAAAGGAGGGGAGGCAATGTTTTTCAGATTCCACTTTTCTAATGTTCTTGCTATCATTTCTCTATACAGATATTATAAATGGTTCACAGAACACTTAAATTTTCTACTCAAGTTCTCTCGGAAATATTAATTTCTGTGATTGCTTATTAAAATTTATGCCAGTCAGGTGATAAAGCTGTCTTATATTATGCATCCTTCTGGCATGCAAAACAGTTATGATAACAAAACAAACCCAATATTAAAGGTAAAAGTAGGAACGGTATAGCAGTATCACTAAGAATGACCAGAAAATCTGAAGACCAAGTAAAATTGCTGTGGCTTTGTTCTCATGAGAACTAATTAAAAGGCATAATAGTTGTCAAGGCAATTTTTTATTTTTAAATTTGTATTTAATGTAAACTTCACAACAAACAGCGCTCAGAAATTTGCACAGGGGTATAATATTATAAAATTAAAACATCAATATAGTTAAAATACAAATCATTACTCTTCCTCCCCAAAACCATATCAATAACAAATGAAAATAGTGAAAAGTAAAATAAGGTACAGAATTTAAGTCAGTAATTATATAGACCATTGCATTCTTGAAACATTAGAGTTTCCATTAAGACAGGGGTGTCAAACTCAATTTCATTGAGGGTTGCATCAGCATTGCATTTACCCTTGGGGGGCTGGGTGGGTGTGGCCAGGGTGGGTGCAGCCTATTTGGTGGGCGTGGATAGTGTGGGTGTGGCCTACGGAATGGGCATGGCCAGCTCTACATCGTTCATGTCAAGGGTGCCTGTGAGGGCCTGGGCAGGAGTGGGACAGATCTGAGGTTCTCTGGCAGAAGGGGATGGGACCAGGGCAAGTGCCAAGGCATGGTCCACTGGAGGAGCCTCACTGTTCCTCTCAGGCCATGCAGTGAGGGGCTGGATGGTGGTGCGGGCTGCCCGAAGCCTTGGGCAGTAGACGTCAAATGCCCAGCCTGGCCCTTAAGCACCTGCGGCAGCCAGCCCAGACTCACTTCCCCAAGGGGGCGCTCAGCTGCACTTATCTCCTCCTCAAAGCTGCTGCTGCTGTGCTTGCTCTCCTTAGCCAGGTTGCTCATGATGGGTACGAGGGCAAAGTCAGAGGGAGGCCCATTCCCTCTCCATGGGAGTAGATCCGGCTTTGTATCCAAAGCTTCCTTAGCAATAGGATGGGAGACCCCCAGGGTAGGCCAGGAGGAGGGGGCAAGGGGATGGTGAAAGGGCAGCAGGGCAGGACTAAGGCAGGAGTTCCCTCAGACCCTCTCTCTCCTTCTTTCCTTCCTTCCTTCCTAAGTACAGAGTGGTAGGAAAATATTTGAGATGAGGGAGGGAGAAAAACAGGCAAGAAATACAGTTGGGGAGGTGTCACCCTTTGTGAGGAATGAAGAAATACACCATCACCTGGAAGTAGCCAACACATGGCCCTCACCTACTTCACATATCTGACTTGGTGGGCTCTGGGAGAGGGGATGTCATGAGCAGCATGAGAGTCGACATTACCTGCACAATGCCACCCAGCCCCCAGCCTGCCCAGTTTCAGCAGGCAGTGGGGCACTCTCCTCACAGCGCCAAGAGGTTGAGCTGGGCAGTGCAAAGCTCGTCAGCTTTGCACCTTGCTGTCTGCTGAAACTGGGCAGACTGGGAGCTGGGTGGCCTCGCGCTTCTTTTTGGATTTGCGTCCCCCAGCTCATCCTCTCGGCAGTGTGAGGAGAGAGCCCCACTGCCTGCCAAAACCCCTCCCCCGGAGCCCATCAAGCCAGATAGGTGAAGTAGGCGAGGGCCTTTTGCTGCCCACTTCCAGGCCATGGTGCATTTCTTCATTCCTCACAAAGGGTGACACCTCCCTAGTAGGCAGGGCCGACGTGGCAGGGGCTGGTTCCTTGCTGTTTCCAGACGGCCTTGTGGAGCTAAGACTGAATGTGTTTCAGCATAGATGGCCACCACAAAATTGTACATTGACTTCCTCCGGCCTGGGCCAGGGCCAAGGCAGAGGGGGCTGTTCCCTAACTGCTTCCAGGATGGCTTCGCGGGCCACATGAAACCATTTTGTGGGCCGCATCTGCCCCCTGGGCCCTGTGTTTGACATGTCTGCATTAAGACTTTAAAGATAGCCATATAAAGTGTACTGGGTTGTATGATTGGGTGGCATGTTGGTCATAAAATGCATCCTTGAAAAGGTCCCACTTGTCATAGCATCTATTTCCTGGTCAAGCATGATTCATAAGTTCAGAAGGATCTCTAAATCACAATTTACCTTCTTCCTGGCATTGTTTGCCCATATAGAAATAGTGCTGATGTTGACAGGTCTCAACATACAATGAGCAATTCATATTCAGCCTGTTCTCCAGGAATTGAGATGTGATATATCCGTCCTTCATCCAAAGATGGTAATATAAAGTTCTGAATCATAGAATTATAGGGTTATAAGGGACCTGGGAAGTCTTCTAGTCCAACACCCTGTCTTTATTTTTGGTCTTTTTTTCTCACTTGCAAATATATTACTTACAGGACCTACTTACAGGACCACCTCCCATCCCATTAGATCTGTCAAGAAAAATATGTTCTGAGTCCCTTGGGTAAAACATCTATCTATCTAGGTCAGGGGTCTTCAAACTGGGCCCTTTTATGACTTGTGGACTTCAATTCCCCGAATTCCTCAGGCAGAGTGCCTTGCTGAGGAATTCTGGGAGTTGCAGACCACAAGTTATAAAAGGGCCAAGTATGAAGACTCCTGATCTAGGTGGACATAGGAGAGATGCCCTATCTATCACAGTTTTGAAACAACTTTCATCCCAGATAGCCTTAAAGTTTCCCCTGCCCCCAGACCTTATGGCCAGATGATTAGTGGAACTAGATATGTGTGTTGTGACTTGGTTCATAAAGTGCCATAACTGTATGACATTTTTGTTTGTCTTCTGTGTTTTATTTGTGGGCCATCCAGAGTCATTTGCTTAAGACATACATACTTTTCTAACTAAATTAAGAAATAAGCAGTTCAGATGTATATTTGGCCAGAATATATAAGTCTACTTTTAGAATGTACATAGAATAGAACATAGATTCATAGAGCAGGAAGGGACCTCAGAGGTCTTATAGTCCAACTCTCTGCTCAAGGTAGCAGACTTTATACCATCCTGGTCAAATGGTTGTCCAGTCTATTCTTGAAAACCTCCAGTGATGGAGCAGCCACAATTCTGGCAAGAAAGCTATTCCACTGATTATTTGTTCTTATGTCCAGTTTTGATATCCCTTTGATGAGCTTCTACCCATTGCTTCTTGTCCTTCCGCCAAGTGCTCTGGAGAATAAATTGACCCTCTCTTGCCCATGATAGCCTTTCAAGTATTGGAAGACCTCTATCATGTCTCCCCCTAACTTTCTCTTTGTTACACTAAACACCCCTAGTTCCCTTAGCTGTTCATCAAAGAATTTAGCTTGTGGACGAATTATCTTCATTGCTCTTCTCTGCTGTCTTTCTAGGGCCTCGGCATCATTTTGTATCATGGTAACCAGAACTGGGTGCAGTTTCCAAATGTGCAATATTCACTAGTGCAATATAGAACAGTACTATCACTTTCAGTAATCTTAATGCTATCCTTCTGTTGATACAGCTTAGAACTGTGTTGGCTTTTTAGCAGCTGCAGCATACTGCTGACTGATGTTTAAGTGGTGGCCCATCAAGGCACCTAGATCCTGTCAAGGGGACTGTTGAGCCAGGTACTACATATCCTGTACATGTGCATCTGGTTTTTTCTGAGTAAGTTCAGGACCTTATTTTTCTCACCACTGAAATGCATCTTGTTGGATATTATACTGGATAGCCAACAAAAGCATTCTGATGATACCACATCCTGAACTTCCCAGTAGTTTCATATAAAAGTTGGTGTAGGGGCAAAAGGCTAACCCAGGGGTAGGCAACCCAAAACACTCAAAGAGCCACTTGGACCCGTTTCCCACTGAAAACAAAACACTGGGAGCCGTAAAACCCTTTTGATATCTAAAATGAAGATAACACTGCATATATCACACACACACATACATACATATACATATACATATACATACATATATACACATATACATATTTGTTTTCTGAGGTTTTCGCGGGTGTTTGTATGTAGGTCTTTGGTTCTTCGGGTTTTCTCCCACGTAGAATTTGAAGTGTCTTGGCGACGTTTCGACGAAGTCTCATTCATCATCTTCAGGCTGGTGCTTTCGGCTTCTGCTTCAGCTCAAGGTTGACTCATACTTCCATCCATCCGAGGTGGGTAAAAAGCGGTTTACAGAGTCAGCATATGACCCCCCAACAGCCTGAGTCCTCATTTTACCCACCTCGGATGGATGGAAGTATGAGTCAACCTTGAGCTGAAGCAGAAGCCGAAAGCACCAGCCTGAAGATGACGAATGAGACTTCGTCGAAACATCGCCAAGACACTTCAAGTTCTACGTGGGAGAAAACCCGAAGAACCAAAGACCTATATATACATATATACATACACACACACACACACATATATCATAAAGGTAAAAAAGGGTATATGCAGTGTTATCTTCATTTTAGATGTCAAAAGGGTCTCTGTCTCTCCCCCATCTCTCTCCCTCTCTCTTTCTGCCCTTGGTCTGCCAGTCCTCTTCCCCCACTCTCTTTCTCTCTCTCCCTCTCCCTCTCTCTCTCTCTCTCTCTCTTTCTCCCCCCCTTTCTCTCCCCCCTCTCCCTCTCTCCAATCTTCTGCTCACCTGGCAAGCTGGCTTCAAGCTGTTCTCCAACAAGCTCAGGGGTAGGCAACTCTGGCTCTTTTATGATTCATGGACTTCAACTCCCAGAATTCCTGAGCCAGCATAGCTGGGCTAGCTAGCTCTCTCCTGCCCTTCCTGCTTCCTGCTTCTTGCAGAGATGCAGCAAAGGGAGGAGCTCCGCCCAGTAAGTTTTTCAGCTCTTGGAGAACACCGTGAGTCCACTTTTTTTTATACACACACACACACACACACACACACACACAAACAGAAACACAAACAGAGAGAGAGAAGGGAAGCGCAAGTCCCTCTCTCTGTCTCTGCAAATGGCAGAGGAGGCTGGGAGCCGCAGGGGAAGGCTCAAAGAGCCACATGTGGCTCCAGAGCCGCAGGTTGCCGACCTGTGGGCTAACCTCTCATTTTTCTCCATCAAGCTGAAACCGTCCACTGAAAAATAGCACCTCCAACTCCTGTTCCTAATAATTTTGTTATCAAAAGCTGCTGAGAAATCCAATAGAACCAGGAGAGGCATCCTTTTTTCCCATTGTCTTGGTATATGTTTCTAATTAATTTTGTCTGATCACTCTGAATTTGTTTATAATGGTTTCTTTAATATATCAATATAATAAAATCTTGATTTGATGTCTCTCTCTTTTAATAGAATAGGAAAAACTTTGTGTCAGATTTAAGATCATGTCAAAAACAAGATATTTTTGTTCTAATGAATTCAAGGCTTCCCCTGAAAACCTCATTTAAGAGCCAACCACCAGCATGATTTCCTAACCTAAACCTAGTCAGTTTTCAATAAGAGTTTAATTGATTTTATAGTTTGCAAAATCAGAAGTTAGGGTGGTAATACTTGTTTAACTTTGACTAATATAGATTAAATTGAACTGTAGGTTTTAAGATGATTTATTTTATGTTTGTCCATGTTTGTTTTCAATCTGGAATATGTTGCTTTTAAAATCCTTACTTTATTTTGTAGTACCTGTTTGTTCTAATTGTTTTACGACAGGCCACCTGTTTGTCTTTTAATTGTTTAACTGTTTTACTTCTTTTTATGACTTTTGTAAGACCCAGAATCTTCGGAGTTAAACGGCCATGCTAACTTGAATAAATTAAGTTACTGTATCTTGGGAAATAAGTTTCTTGGAGAGAAAGATGTATGCCATCGCTTCTAAAACTAACTCCAATCATTGCAAGCTAGAAATATTTATTTACACATTATTATTGAAATAATTTTATTTTGGACTATTTTAGAAATGTTACTAGTGTGGAAAATCATATTTCAAGAAGGATTATTATAAGCTGTAAAATAAATCTGTGGCTACAATCCATAGTTTATTCATGTTTCACAGTCTAGCTTGGGGGAAGCAGGAGCACTTCCTATCATTATTGATTGTCCTTTTCCTTAGATTGTGAAACCAAGATGGAACTTACTTTGGAAATATTTCATTTTCCAAAGAAATGGGATTTTTAATAGAAAAAGACTGCCCTTTTCTCTGTAGAAGAGGAAGAAATTGACTCTCTTGAACAGCTGCAAATGAATTATTTTTGTTTTATTGTGTGTTACTTTGAAATCGCCTTAGGGATAAAAAGAAACCTCCACAAACTATTTTTTTACAAAGAAATAGATAAATGTAATCATTGACTGGCAGCTGTATAATTTAAAAACTTCATTTTCTTTAGAAGCTGAACCTCTGCTTCTAATCTGTGAGACTGTCACTTGATTTTCTTTTAGTCAAAGAAGATACAGTTTGTGTTTTCAGTCAAAGTGTAACAAGTGATAACACTGTAGGTTTTTTTTTTAATCTTTGTTTAAAAATAAATCATTGCCAGTATTCTTACCTATTCTATGTTTATAATTATTAAAATACCACCTTATCTAATTGACAGTTACAAATGTGTTTCCAGTAGCATCTCTCATTGAATATATATATGCTAACAAAATTGTTCAAAAATATTAGGTTAATATTGCATTAATTTCAGAAAACAATCTGTTTAGAAGTAATTGGAGTTATTTAAAATTAATGTAATAGCACAAATTAATCCATATAATACTTTAATTTGCAAACTAAAAACAGAGAAGAAAGTTGTATTTCTGTGTTTAATATATAGTATTTAATCTACTGCCATATTCCACATGGATTCATAATGGTGTACGTGAAAACCTAAAGTATTTTTATTTTTAAGATTTATCAGCTGCCTCACTTCAGAGGCTCTAAACAAAATATAAAATAATAGTGTGTGTACCTTACCAACGAGGCTTGCAAACTTGGCTCCTGCCAGGGAAGCTCCTTCCCCGAAGCCTGCAATTGCTCAGCCTGTCTCAAAAGGTGCTGCTTCCCTGGCAGGAGCCAAGTTTGCAAGACTCATTGGCAAGCCGGAAAAACCGAAGGTCCGGCGGGTTCCCTCCTGCTTTCAGGGTTTTTCTCGCCTGCCTGCCCGGGTGGAGAGCCAGCGCCTCCCCTTCTCCTGCGGCCGGGGAAAGAGGGCTGGCCCCGAGCCTGTCCTGGAGGACTTTTTAGTCCCTGGATACCCCCCACCCCCTCCCCCATCAGCCCTTGACCAGGCACTGCAGCTCCGCAGCAGGAGGGAATCTTCCGGACCTTCGGTTTTCCCGACTTGCCAACGAGGCTTGCAAACTCAGTTCCTGCCAGGGAAGCAGCACCTTTTGGGATGGGCTCTGAGCAATTGCAGGCTTCGGGGAAGGAGCACAGAGGCCTGCAAGCAGGCAGGCAGGCAGACAGATGCTGGGCAGTACGAACTAAGCGGCCATCAAAACCCCAAAACCTTTTGAGTTTGTCTGCAAAGAAGCAGTGAAAGCGGGTCAAGCTGGTCGTTGGGGTGTGGAACTGGGCTGCGGACGCCAGGCCTTGCTCACCTGCAACGCTGAAGCCTCCCACACCAACCAGTAGGTCTTCCGTGCCGCTTCGCTTGGACCACCAGCTTCTTGCTAAAGGGCTGTCTCCCTCCGGACCTGTTTTTCTCCCCCCCCCATCTATGTCGAGCCCTTGGCGAACAGCGTCCCACAAACCAAAGAAGTTGAACCAATCAATTCAAACTTCTTTTGTGAGAAGTTTGAATTGATTGGTTCAACTTTTTTAGTCCTTTTTTTGGCACTGCACGTGGTTGGGAGCCACAGGAGACGGCTGAAAGAGCCGCATGTGGCTCCGGAGCCGCGGGTTGCCGACCCATCCACTAGAACATGTTCTCTGACAACAGTCATACCTTGCTCAGCAGTCAGTTGGACTACTATAATACTTTATTTAGGGCTGTTATTGGGAGCAACTAGAAGCTGCAGCTGCTACAAAATCTGATAGCCAGATCAACTGAGGGTAACCCTCCCAGGCTAGAAAAAAACTTACTTTTAAATCTGTTTTAAAATAACATTGATTACATTGGTTGCCAGTGGACTTCTGGATTCAAGTTAGAGTGCGAGTCATTACTTTTAAAGTCCTTTGGGGTACAATGCTACATATAACAAAGTAATGCTATGCCAAGTCAAATCTACCCATGCAATCTGACCATGAAAAGAGTCCATATAGTAATTTGTAAAGTACAGGAGGCATGGAATAGTCAATAGTTTTTTTCCAATGGTGACCCCTATTCTGTTGAATACCTTCCCTCCACAGAATTCTGCCTGGCCCTCATGCTATTTCACAAACTAGTCATAGCAGTACTATTTCAGCAGTTGTTTAGCCTTTAAGGTAGTTTATGTTACTCAGTGCCTATGAGTTTTTTATGTTGTTGTTTCCTGGGATTTTGAAAAATCGTACGCTGTATCTTTTTTGCTTTCCCTTTTTTCTCTATTCCACACCATGTCACCAATAATGTTATTATGTGCTGCCATCTGATATGAATATTGGATGAGAATTATCATGTATCTACCACGTACAACCTATTTGGGTTACTGCTCCTATTTATCTGGGAGGCAGAGGAGGGTAGATAGCAGTTGATCAGATGACAAGTTTTCATAATGGTGACGACACCCAACAGAATTTTCTGTCGATGTATCAGAGTACAGGGCTATTTGAGCTTTTAGAGATCGGTGAGCATTAAATGTTGCAGCAAATTAAAATTAAAAAATTGTAAAAGGAACAGGCAAATTTATATTTGTGGTGAATTTCATGCCAGAGCAAATGGGACCAGAAGCTGGATAAGAAATTGGTCTGTTTTCCTTTCTGGAAATCTAAGAAAAATTGTTGACGTTCTGTAATGAGTAGGAATACTCTCACTGTTAGAAAATCTATGTCTTATTCATATCATTGATGTCTATGAATTAACTGTAAATGTTTTGGGATTTAGATATAATTAAAGAACAAAATAAGGAATTAAGAGGTACGCAGAGGGCTATAGGAAGAGATCGAGCAGCTTTGGAGAGACAAGAAAAGCAGCTGGTAAGTGTATCACATAATTGTTCATTGTTCATAGTAAGAAACCAATTTATAAAATGATATTTTCTACTTTCCTAAAGTTTTCAAATATAATTACTGGTTAGGTGTCTGTGGCTATTTATTATAATAATTATATTGATAATTGATAAAATATACAAACAAATTTTAAAATCAGCTTTGTTTTCAATAAATAGGAATTAGAAATAAAGAAAATGGCTAAAACAGGAAACAAGGAAGCTTGTAAGGTTCTAGCAAAACAGCTGGTGCAATTGAGAAAACAAAAAACTCGAACCTATGCTGTTAGCTCAAAAGTTACATCCATGTCAACTCAGACAAAACTGATGAATTCCCAGATGAAGATGGCAGGAGCAATGTCAACAACAGCAAAGGTAGGCAACTGATCCTAACTAACCCAAGTCCTGGAAGTCAGGTATTTAGGGAAAACCTGTCTGAAACTTTAGTGCAGTGTTTTTGAATCTTTTTCATCTCAGAGCACCAATGTTATAGTCAGGACTTTAGATTGGTGAGCAGAGGTCCAGTGACATCATAGGTTGTTGGGACCCAGAAGGAAAAAAGGAAGTGTTTTTGAATCTTTTTCATCTCAGAGCACCCATGTTATAGTCAGGACTTTAGATTGGTGAGCAGAGGTCCAGTGACATCATAGGTTGTTGGGACCCAGAAAAAAAAGTGATGTAATGGAAGTGGGATTCTGACTGCAGCTGCGCAACAACCCAGCACTTCCTGTCATTTATTTTGGCTTGCTGATGCAGCATGGCAACTGACCTTTTATGGCATACAAATGTGCTGTGGCACACCAGTTGAAAACTGTTGATCTTGAGCATTTTGGTTGATTAGAACTAAGTGGTACAGAAAATTGCCTAATAAGTTTAAGGCATTTTTTCAGCTGGCAACTAATTAAAAAAAATCTAAAACTTTTCTGAATTTTTGCTATTCCGTTGTTTTGTAAGACCTGTACATTAAAAATATTATGTAAAAGCTTCACTCGTGCCACAATGTCTCTTAATGCATAGTAGTTTACTGTGGGCTGTCATTACATATCCTTAAACTTGCCATTTTCCAGCTCCTGAACAAACAATGGTTACTCTTATACATATTTGAAACAAGCCAACCTTCAGCCATTGTTTGAAACTGGATCATTTCAGTAACCATAATTAAAATTAAATGCAATGTTTACAATCAAAGTGAAATTCTCTACCCCAGAAAGAATACACAAAGAAGATGGTTGATGAATCCAGTATTTGATCAGGTAATATTATGCTGTAGCATTGATTAGAGTACCCTGATTACTGTATCCAGCACTTTAAAAATAACAAACTTGATCAGGCCAATAAAGATGTTCAGTGTCTGGAAACAAAATAATGTTTAAAAAAAAGAAAAGGAAGGAAATATATACCATGAAAATGGTAATTGTATGACAATATGCTAAGATTCTCATATGCCTGAAGTGATGTCACAAGGAAAAAGGCCATGACCTGTTCTCAAACATCCTAGTAGGATATGGAATGATAGTCCTCAATTCAGGGCAGCAGATTCCAGATGGATGCTCAGAAAAACTCCTGTCAATAAGAGCAGTAAAACCAATTCCTCAAGGAGAAAGCAAGTTCTCCTTTGCTGAGTAAGAGGCTTAAATGGACATTTGTCAGGTATATTTTAATCTGAATTTGTCTACTGACTAAATATTGGACTTTGTATTCTAAGTAGTCTATTCCAAATTTGTGAATCTGTAATTCTAATTTATTGTTAGACCAAGCCAGATCAAAATTAGAAATAGGTATTATTAAAATCTGGTTTGCTGATAGCTTCCTTCTAACAACTCTTTATGATGCTGAATCTTGGATTACAAACAAGACTTTTTTTAAAAAGATAAAATTGTAATGGTGGGGTGATCTTTATATGATATTAGACCCACAATATGTTTTAATATGAAATGGCCTTCTCTCTGTACTGGTAGACAATGTTGGCTGTCAATAAAAAAATGGATCCACAGAAGACACTGCAAACTATGCAGAATTTCCAGAAAGAAAACATGAAAATGGAAATGACCGAAGAAATGAGTAAGCTGTTTTTTCATATTAGGCTAAACCTTTTTCTTAGTTCTACTAAGAAAAATCTATAATTGATTTCATAGATTTTAAACTGGTTTTGATTGAAGTTATTAAACTCATAACCATCCATGGTTTGGGAGAGAATAATAACATTCTGGAAAAAAATTATGCAGCATATTGAAATGAAAACCTTCACTGCCCATTCAGGAGGGTGAAATGGGAATAATTGAAACATTTAGTACATTCCTGACATTAGCTTTAAACATTCTGTGACATAAAAGTGAAAAGATATGCTGAAGTTGTCTAGTTACTATGCTCAGTCTTGGCTTTGACTTCTCTTTCAAGTCAACGATACCCTAGATGATATCTTCAATGATTCTGATGAAGAACAAGAAAGCCAGGATATTGTTAACCAAGTTCTTGATGAAATTGGAATTGAAATATCTGGAAAGGTATGAAGAAATCTCCTCCCCCCCCTGCCCATTTTAATTTACTTTGTAATAGCAGTCTTTATGAATGTATGCTTGCAGTTGATAAATGTTATCTTCGTTACATAAATTAAACTTTTCATATTGTTTTTTTATTAGATGGCAAAGGCTCCTTCAGCTGCGATAGGCATACCGTCTGCATCTACATCAAAAAATGCTACAATTTCAGATGAAGAGATTGAGCGGCAGCTTAAGGCCTTAGGAGTAGATTAGCTTTATGCTAATATGAAGCCTGACTTCTACAGCAGCTCCAACATTGGCATATGCACAAACCTCCAGTACAGGTTTCAATAAAAAACCAGATTTCATTGCAAATCTCGCCTAAGCCATTATTGGTAATGGTCATTTCTAAAGACAGCTGGAAGAACTAAACTTGAGAGAGAAAGAAAACAGAACAAATATATGTGATGAAGAATTTGTATATCTTTTATTAAATTGGGATATTTTGTTAACAGGCCATTTATTACATATGATTTCAATTTTAATTTCTTCAGTTTAGTTTTTGGACAAAAATATTTAACTTGATAACTATTCCATTCATCTTTAGATTTCTGCATTTTGTAAATTATTACAAGCAGCCTTTCTGAAAACATTTCTGTTCTGTTTCAATTGTAAACACTTCTTAAGAAATAACATTACTTAAAATGAAGCCTTGTTTTTTTCTGAATGGGAAGAGACAGTTGCTATCTTCAGCAGAATGATTACAAAAATTTCAGTAAAAATTTAGGGAGTCTTTCAATAAATACTTTTTAACAATTTAGTTTAGTTTAATGTTAAAATGATACATGTGTTTCCATTATAAATTCTGGAATGGTATTGATACCCAATTAGTGAAACTTCTGGAGACAGGGCTCTGGTCTAAAATAATTTTCTGTTAGCAAAAATATTGAATAATTTCCATTGTACTGTAATATAGCTGACTTGAAGAGGAGTCTGTGCCTTTGTGTATATAATGCTTGGTTTCTTTTAACTAAGTTTTGAATTGTGAAAAAAGTAATGTAAGCCATTAACTTAAGTTAGCACTGAAATTATGTGAACTCCATGATTGGTGTGGAGTATGTAACTCCTGAAAAAGATAATCTTTTTCCTGCAATAGCATTTGTACATAAATACCATGCAGCATTTTTCATTAAACAAATGTTACTTTGCAAAATATGCTTTATTGTCCAATACAATATGCTCTATATCCATTTTTACACTTGAATGTTGCACACTGGCTTAACTGAAGTTAATGAATTTGAATTTAAATTGAGCCTAACATGGTTAAGTAACACATGCTATATGTGTTATAGCAGAGGTCCTCAACCTTTTGGGCACCAGGGACGGGTTAAGGGGAGAGAGGTTTTTCTGCGGACCAGAGGGTGCTGCCTGCATCCTGCAGATGGGGCTTTGCTTGTTTGTGCGGCCTGGTTACTGGCATGCCGTGGCCCGGTACTGGTCCACAGACCGGGGGTTTGGGACCCCTGTGTTACAGGACAAATAATTCACTTGAATTGTGTAGCAACAGATGAGCAGGTTGTAAGAGTATTTGTAGACTTGACACTAATCTTACAGGTGCAAAGGATGAGTCAATGAATAACATAACAAAATAATTGTTGAGGCTATATTATTTGGCCAAGAATTATATGAAAATAGAATGTTAACAGCAATGAGAATGTAGCATTCAATTTTAAAAGGAACCAATTATTTAATTATGCATTGTGTCAAAGCGTCACATCACTTAAGTATCATGAAATTGGATTTTATAACTACAACCATGTTTAGTACAGTATATCCCAATATGGTAAGGTTGTGTAAGCTTTCATGGTGTAAAAATGAAATAAAAGTCTTTAACTATTGCCAATTAAATCTGATAGATTTAATTTGTGTTACTGCATAATGATCTAAAATCTATCGATTAGTTACTTTGGCTGCAATTTACATAGTAGTACCTAAAAGTAAGCTCCATTTAACTTAATAGAACTTCGGTGCAGGCATGAGCAGAATTGTGTTATACAACATGTGAAAACTAGATGTGACCTTTTTAAATATATATATATATATATATTTATATTCTGTTAATATTCCCATCTGTACTTTCCTATATTCAGATCCTTAATATTAGTTAAATTAATAGTACATGAATTTTTGAAAAAAAATGCAATTTTTTAAAATCTGTGGGGTTTTTTGCTTTTAAAACATCTGTAATAATTTGAATAGAATAAACTAGGAGAAATAATTCATCTCGTGGTGAATTACTAGGAGAAATAATTCATCTGGTGAAAAAATCTTAAAAATACTACCTCAGCTGAAATATTGAAAATTATGTTTAAAAATTAATTATTCTATAACTGCAGATTGCTGAAAGGGAACATCTAAAAGAAGAAGTAGACAGGAAAAATGCACCCAATATGAGGCAGAATTTAACTTGGCAACTTTTCCATTTCAGTTTGTTTGTTTTCTCATCTCTCAATTCCTGATTTAGGAATTTCTGCAATTTTTTTTAGCCCTCCTTCAAAATCTCACTCTCATAAGAGAGCGAAATACTTAATGTTGAAACATACTACACTAATTTATCTTACTATAAAATGGTGCTAATAAAATATTGGATTAAACAACTACAGTATATAGATACCATCATCACATTCCCACTTTTTTGTTTGTTTGTTTACTTGATTCGAGGTTGGGATCAGGGGTGATGTGGTTTTGTGATAGCCATTTTGTGAATGACATAGAGACTCCCAGGTTAACCATTTGCTAACAACTGGATGTCCAAATTCCAAATGAGACCTGGCATAATGCTTCCTATTTAATCACCAATGTGCCATTTTCAAAAAAACCGGGCTTAATTAAATATAAAAACATATTATTTAATTTATTGGTATATTTAATTGATATTTTTAACAAATATTAAAGATGTTTATCTTTTCAGCACCAAAAATTTCTTCTTGCAAAAACTAAAAATGCAGGCAATAAATTAACCAAGCAGTCTTCATAAGAGGGGAAAAAATGCCTGTTTTTGAGCCTTCCAAATATCTTGTCTTTCTGCACTAATGTGATGGGACTTCCAGAGCAATAGATCCTTCACCAATGATTTTGAAGAATGCCCTAGAAGTTGCACAAGCCCTGATAATTCAAAGTTGATACGATCTTTAAATAGCTAGACTTCTTTTTCCACCTGGTGGAGAATCCTGAAGAGAAAGGAGTTTCTTAATGAATAGCAGGGAAGTGTGAAGTGTTCCTGAAGTGTCAATCATTTTTGAAGCATACAGTTTTAATGCCTTCTATTAAGTAAAGGTACTTACGGAAATACATAAAGTTAAACTTTCATTATTAAATACAGTAATAAAGGTAATATACTACTTTCTTTGTTGGTATGGTGGGACAAGAAGTTTTTCAAACAGTTAAAACTAAGAAATCCATTTGTCTGTGGAAAGAATTCTACTAGCACTCTTGATGGTCCTTAATAATGGAATTAAAGGTATTCTGGTGTAAACTTGTCTTCACTCTCTTTTCTCTTTGTCTTCGATTGCAGAACCAAACTCTCACTACTTCCTTTTCCAGATTCAGCCCCTCTGCCATCCTCATGATCTCCTGAGATGAAGGCTTGCTTTGTTCGGTAAAATGGCTTTCCAAAGCTTCTTTCGCGGCAATACTGAAAAGAAAAATACCACATTGCAATCATATTCCTGTCTTCATGCTACATGAAAACAGTAGGCAGCTTATCATATATATTCAGTGTCTCAAGTGTTGAAAAGGGCATGAAATCATGTAAATTTTATATGTCTAGGTACACAACAGATAGACTATAAAACAAGACTTCTGGGGGAGAACCCTTCCATGTTCATCCCAATCAGTGCCTAAAGTAGTTTAAAAAGAAATTAGCAAGGAAGAGCCACACCATCTACAAAAGAAAAGGACATGACCAGCCTCAAAATGATACTGAAAAATGAGAACACTTCAGTAAAATCTCCCTTTTGATTTATGACACCCTCTTAAATGTGCACTTGGTAACATCAAAAGTACTATGGTTGCTGCATCACACTTTTAAGTTGGATCAGAATTCAATAATTATAAAAACCAGCATTCTGTATACTAGAAATAGCATGGACATGGCATACATGTCTAGTTGGGTAAGCCAGGTGGACATACATTGCGTGCACTATCTCCTATTCACTGAAAACAATTGGAAGAAATCTAATATCCTATGCTGCCACTGGTCCCCTTACCAATTATACTCATTAGAGTGGCATTAGATTTAAAATTGTAATTCAGTAGAGTTGCAAGCAGCTTTTCCATAAAGAACTAAAATTCTAGTACATAAGTTTGAATAGAAGATTAATTGGATATGATTTGGATAATGTTGTGCTTATATTACTACTGCCCAATTGCTAATGGCAATTGTAAGCATTATTGGACATAGTTGAGAGCTTTAGTACTAAAAGCGCCTGCTGCTGCCCTGCTCTTGGCTGCTGCTTAACTTTGTCAGTGCTTGTTTAGCAGGCTTCAGTGACCACAGAAATCTTCACATGCCATATGTTTCCCCTTATGCATAAAGAAAGAAAAAGTAACAAATTACAGAAACCAAAAAGAAGACCTTTCTGGGGAGACTAAGGAGCCAAGGCTTATGGTTATTTCAATACTTCTAAATGGTGTATATTTAGATCATCATTCTTTGCTGCTATTCCTTCCCTCTGATTTTGCTTTCATATCATTATTGACACATTTTCTGAGTTATCTTCCGTTTTTCCAAGGAATAGTAAGGACAAATAAGATTGAGGAAAATGTCTCTGCCTTTTTCTTAAATCCAATAAGCAAATACTTCTGCTTCCTAGTGTGTCAATTTGGTTCACAAGGATCCTTTTCAGCTTTAATTATAGTTGTCTTGATATTGCTTATAAATGCTATAAAAAATTCTACACAGTAATACATTTTTAGTTTTAACAATTTCAAAATGCAATATAGGTTTAATCAATAGTTCTGATCACAAGAGGGCAGCACTGTACTTCAGTTTTGATATCAAAGCAGTATTCTGTTAAATATTAGTGATAATGATGTTGAACTTTGGAGTGATCGGATAAACTGCACCCATTTTGTGCAGTTTTTAATCTGATAAAATTATATACTCCATTCAGATATTGGAAAAATTAATATGGATATAAAATAAGCAACATTTGTGGCTTTTATTTTGATTGTTGAAAAGGTTTAGTTGTTTAGAGTCCCCTGATTAAAATATGTCTTTTAATGTATCCTTCAGAGAACACTTGATATAATCTCAGTAAGGTACAAAATAAACAAAACACTTTTTAAAGAACATGAACAAATATTTAAGTGCAGTTGTTTAGAAACTCAAAATTTGAAAAATATGGTAAGTAGAGAAGTTTGGAGACTCTCTGATCAGTATTTTGTAACTTTTTTTGTAATTATGAACAAAATAAATATTTTTAAACCATCCGTACCCATCTAAGTCAGACATGTCAAACTCGCGACGTCATGTGACGTCGCGAGACGTATCGGGACTATTTTGCCATTGCCAGCAGTGTAGTGGGTTTGGCTCCGGTATGATGAAACTGGCCCACGGGCCAGCAGTTTGACACCCCGATCTAAGTCTTTCCATTCTTTCTTTACTATTTTTCCCACCCTGCCTTGCAGAAATTTTGTAGATCAGAAATATTCTCAGGTACCCTGAGCATATTTGAGATCTCCTAACATATTTTTAATAATATTCAGAGTTAGGAAATAGTTACAAACTTTCTGCCTACCAGCTTGCTTGCCTGCCTGCCTGCCTGCCTGCTGAGCACTTCATAGTTGAATTGGAAGTACATTTTGGATTGTTGTATTGCTGCAAAATCCAATCTCTTTTTAACTTTAGTTGTTCATAGTTTTCACACCTCATAGAAGTGTCAGCCTCTGTTCATTTAAAACAGGCATGTCAAACCTCCGGCCTGTGGACCAGATGTGTCATACCAAAACCGCGCCCACCCTGTTGTCGGCAATGGGGAAAAGGTCCCGATACATCGCACAATGTCATGTGAGGTCACGGGTTTGACATGCCTGATTTAGAAATACATTGAAACCTACAGTTTATTCAGACATGCTAAAACAGTTGCATACAAGTTATAAATCATTATGAGAAGTTACAGTAGAAAAGTCTAATAGACAGAATCCCTATCAGTCATGAGGACCATACATGTGAAAAAGGTGCATTACTTATTACCTAATGGTGGTTCTGCGTTTTCTTTTCCGTTCATTCATGCCAACTTTTTCATTGTATAGAGCTATACAGTGGGAAAAAATAATTAAAAAAGAATAATTTCTGGTAGTTAATGACAATGTTGCAAACATCTCATGTCACGTACTGTATTTAATATTTGTGTTTTGGTTTGTATTTGGTATTTTATAAAATGTATGTTGTATGTGATAGAAGTGCAATAAAGTTTGTTAAAATTCAAGCTAAACTATTTTCTTATGACAAACATAACATTAGTTGGCAGACTGCTATGCTCTTGTACAATAAAAGCTAAATTGTTTAGAATTATTTTGTCCATTATGACTGTTAAGAGGAGAACTCATGTAAATACATCAGGAGCATATAATACGTCCAGTTTGTATATATTGTGATAATGATGTTGGCATTTGGTCTCTGTACACTACCACATTGAATTTGATATGAAACAGTCAAAATGTGAGTGAAATGAGGACTTTTAGCTTTAATTCAAGGGCCTTAACAAAAGTGTAGTCAACCATTAACCATCGACGAATTACAGTCATTTTAATAAACCCACCTTTATTTCTGGTGGCTCATAAATGATGGGACAAACTAAAATAATTACAAATATAAGGATTCTTTTTAGTACTTGGACAAAAATTCTTTGTAGTCAGTGAAGTCTGGAACCCATGGATATAACCAAATGCTGAGTTTGAAATGCTTTGTCACACTTGTACTGCAGCCTTCAGTTGTTGCTTGTTTGTTGGTCTTTCTGCCTTCAGTAAATAAACAGCATGCTCTATTGGATTGAGATCAGTGACTGATTTGGCCAGTGAAAACTATTCTATTTCTTTGTCTTGATTTCTTTGGCTTTTATCAGCATTCAAGTCATCAATAAACACCAGTGACTCAGTTTCATTGACAGCCATACATGCTCATGCCATGGCATTGCCTCCTCCATGTTGGAAAAATGATTTGATATGCTTCGACCATGAGCTATGCCTTACCTTTTCCATACTTTTTTCATCATTATAGTACAAGTTGATCTTGGTTTCATCAGTCCAAAGAATATTATTTCAGAATTGGGCATATTATAATGACATGCCTACCTCCTCAAGAGTGTTCTAGACTTGGCCAGAATTGTGAAAGGTGTTTTTTTTTTTCACCAATGAGAAAATTCCATGTTCTTCCAGGCATTTTGGTGTTGCTGAGCTGCTAGTTAATTCCTTCTTTTAAGAATGTTCCAAATTGTTGTTTTGGCTACTTACAGTATTTTTGCTATCTGTCTGATGGGTTTATTTTTTCTTCAGTCTAATGGTGGCCTCTTTCACTTGCATAAATACCTCTTTGGACCTCATGTTGAGTGTTTCAGTGAACAGCTATCAAATGCAAATGTAACACTCAGAACCAAATCCAGACCTTTATCTGCTTGATTTGTCATGAACTTATCAGGGAACAGGCACACCTGGAACTGTCAGCCATTTGTCCCATTATTTACGAGTCACCAAAAATAGAGGTGGGTATATTAAAATGCTGTAATTCCTCAATGTGTAATGCCACACTTTTGTTAAACCCCTTGAGTTAAAGCTAAAAGTCTTAACCCTGCTCATATGTTGAGTGTTTCATTTCAAATTCAGTGTGGTGGTATACAGAGGCCAAATGCCCAGAAATGTATTATTGTCCCAATATATATGAATCTGACTGTATTTGTCCAAGAACATTTGTTCTCCTGACTATTTCCGCAACCTTCGCAGTTGTGGAAATCTACATATCCATAGTCTTCTGAAGACATGCTTCACAATTTGCCTTCACATATGTTATGAAGCAAATAAAATTGTTGTCTGTATGTATTCTCAAGTTAAAAATGTGTAAACAGTATTACTTCTTAAAGTAGCTTTATAACTAACTGCCTGAGGTGATAGAGTTCAGGAACATATTTAGCATTACTGATATAAGTTATAGATATTACTTTACTATTTCTGTCAGGTTCTGGAAATATTTGATTTTGTTTATATGCACTTTTCCTGTACATTCAGTGAACATGTATAGTGTGAGAGGAATCACACTATTTCCATAACATTAATGTATCTGGTTCCCATTACAATGCACACTATACATCAGTGTGAAGGGGCTCTACATATATAGATACATATGTACATACAAACAAGCATAACATTTGTTATAATGCAAAAACACAATAGCTTAGCTTTCTACAGGTACATAGCACTAGACTTAGACATGAATTGTGAGAATAATCCAGTTCTTCCTTTAAGAAATAAGGGAATTGTTGTCTGAAAACAACCATGTTTCTTGTATATTTTCACTGTTCCATATACAATCTTAAACATGCAATGTAGCTGTGTAGTGCTTCAGTTTTGAAAAGAAAGGAGTTCTTTGGAGCAGAAAGATACTACATTATTGCCCCTGTCAACAAGTCCTTAAAATAGCTGCATCTCTTCCTTAAATTCCATGGTTGTACTCCACAATTACAGCACAACCCTGGGAAAATTTTTGCTCAGTTTAGCAAGTTGCTAACAAGTGCTACTTGTGTGTCCATGTGTGTTCAAAACTTCAGGTTCAGAATGCTGCACATAACTTGCACATAAACACAAATAGTTTTGACATTTTTTTAAAAAAAATCTGTGATACCTCCTACTTGTTCTGCTTCCTCCAACCACTTAGTTAATATGGATTTTAGTTTGCAGGCATTCTTGAAACTCAGTTGCAAGTTTTCAAACCGGCAAATAGTAGTCTGGCTGAATTCAGAGCCATGCACTGCAGCTAGAGCTTCTCCAACATTTGTTTGTGTATAACCTGACAAAAGAAAATAGGCCTACAGAATCAAACTAAAAATCCAAGGTCAAAGAAGAGACAAAGAGAGTGGTAGGTATAGTTATTTCCAATCACTATATATGATACTTTAGAATAAAACAAAATATATTTAAGTTGTCTAGTTGCATGAATCACATACCTAGCTTAATTCTTCTCAACTTGAACTCATTGGCAAATTTCTCCAACTCTCTAATTTCTGGAGAATCCATATCTATTGGTTCATCAAGTGACTTGGCCTTCTTCCGAAATTCCTGCTTAAAATCAGTGGTAGGATCAGCTCCAAGTAGAGACGGGTGCATGGAAGTAAAGCTGTGGCCTAGAGCACATGAACTGGCACTTAGAGCATGCTCAGGGAATTTATACAGGCAAGGAGTGAGACCACCTATCCGGAAACAAAACACATACAGCTTTCTGATTAGAAACCAATTTTAAGGAGATAAAATATTGTATTTTGTTAAGTGTATATCAATCATTGGTAAAGAATGGGTAATGATCACTTACATTGTTTGTTATTTGAATTCAGTCTCAATTGTTAGAGAACATGTGCCTGAATATTAATAGCAGTATTACAATGATATCTGTAATGACACTGAAGATGGAAACAGAAAAGAAGGAAAGTCATTCAAAAGATTTCTGAACTCAGAAGGCTGTTGTAATCTCAGACTGGGAAGCCAGCAGTGGACAAATAGTAACTGATTGAAAAAAAATCCATCTTTATTGTATAGTGAAATACTGTGTAGTAGACATGTTGACATCAAAAAAATCGTAGCAGATATTCCATAATTACAAGAACTCTTAGTAATAAAACAGGGTAGATCAGCACTCTGGGTAGAAGTTGAAGGATTGCAAGTGTTAATGCATTATTCACAAAAATATGGTAAGGAACAGAAGAAGAATAAATGTTCCAACCAAGTTATTATAGCAGATCTGGAGAACAACATGGCAGTCAACAGAAAGGAGATTTTAAAAGGATACAAATTATACCATACCCTTAATTTCACAAGCTGGCAAAACAATACTTAGGATAATTCAATTTAGATTATAACCTTATATAAAAGGGAAATATCAAGTTTCAGAATAGACATCATTGCTGATTCACATCGGATAATTGAAAGATCCAGAAAATACAAAAATAAATCAATATGGGCTTCATTGATTGTAGAAAAATGCTTGATTGGATAAACAAGGTCAAGTTATGGAATGTGTTTAGAAGAATGGTAATCACAATGCAGGTCATTGTCATCATGAAAATTTATATCTAGGAAAAAGAAAAACCACATTCCAAACAGAATATAGTGAACTGCACTAGCTCTAAGTTGGAAAAGTTAAACAAGGCTGTGTATTCTTTTCATATTTATTCAGTTTGTAAGCTGAATATATATTAAGGGAAGCTGGACTGAAAGAAGTGTTGGGCTTCAAGGTTTAGTGACCATGGCCTGGACAGAAGATTTCCTGATGTTTTTCCAGCAGTTGTAGCTGGCATCTTCAGACACAGGTGGTTCTGCTATGCACAACACAAGGAACTGATCAGGGACTGATTAGAGTCTTGTCTTTATAGCTAAATATCCTAACTTCTCATTGGTCTTTAACAAAGTCAAATCTGTAGATATGAACAGTCCACTAAACACCGAAGTCCAACACTGCCCGACAGATAATGGCAATATCATATAAGGATCAGCATGGTTTTAAAATTGGAGAAAGAAACATCAGTAACCTGCACTGTATCTGTAATAATATTCTGATAAAGCAAATTATATGGAAGCTTTACTAATTAAAATCTAAGAACATAGTGAAACAATGGGACTAAGATTAAATACAAAAAATATAAATATAAAGCATGTATGGTGAAAACATCTAATTGCAACTGTACATTTTAGCAATATAAAACAAATATTTTAAATATAAAATATAACAAATACTAAATTAATGGCAATAAACGTGGCAATTAGCCTTAGAATTGACAAAGAAGATTATGAAATACTAGACAGCTTCTGCCTATCTACAGTATTAAAAAGTATCGACCATTAACTGTAAAAATACAAGCAGACAGTCAAAAATATAATATAGAACAGCACTTGATAAGATAGCAATAAAGCCTTGGAAAAATATTTAGATGCATTTATTTATTTAGAACCAGGGCTTTTTTTGTCACAGAACACCCAGAATGGAGTTCCGGCACCTTTTTTGGATGGAACCTTGTAGGGTAGGCAAGGTTGTTGTTGTTTTTTAGAAAAAAAGCACTGTTTAGAACATTTATATAGCTGCCAACTCACTTTAAATAACTCTAGGTGGCTTATTAAAAAATCCCAATATTAAAAGAGTAAAAACAATAAACCCACACCCCATTGGCAACAACAAGCAATGAAACAAGCCACTTAATGGACTCTATTCCACTCTGGGTTCCCCCTATCCCATTTTTCATGATGAGTTTACCCATAGAAATATCACTATCATTCAGGCAATGATTTTCTCTGTGATATTGTAGGGAAGTAAAGGTGAAACACTTTTGAAGAAACTGGATAAAAAGAATATTGACTTTTTTGAATATTGGAGAACCCCATTGAAAATACTTTAGAAACCTCAAACAACAATATCTGAATCATACAACAAATTGACCAAAAGTTCTTATTTGAGGCACAAATGAACAGATTGAAAATATAATATTTTCAGCATTTTATGAAAAGCACGTACCTTTATTAAGAAGTTTATAATGCTGGGAAAAGTAGATGGAAATAGAAAGAGTGCAAGAAGCAGAAAGGTTGATGGGCATGATTAAGTATAAAAAGGAAACTGAGAACCATGATAGCTTGGATAAGCAACTATTAACTACAAAGTTGGACATAACTGAGTCTGTTATTCAACAGTTTCAAATGTAGAGACTTGACTCTTTAAAACAACATGGGATTATTTACAAAGGAGCTAGGTCTCTAAAAAGAAAAGGGGATGCTTTTGTTTGACCCAAAGGATACTACAAGGCACAAAAAGTGACTTGTTCATTGATATAGAGGCGTTGCTATGGAAACCTATCTGGCATAAAAAGAAAGCTAGAATAAGATTTAAGAGTGTGACTCAATGTTTTATATAATGGGTTTAAAAGGTTTACTAGATATGGATTGATTTATGGTTTAAGACAGTTAAATAAGATGTTAGATTGAATAAAAATTAATTAAAGATTTGAATTTAATAAGAAGATGTTCATTTATGTATTAACATGTTTGTTGTGGATATAGTAATTTTGGGAGGGGGTTAAAGGAATTTGACACAGATATTGAGGGATTGATAGATTATAAAGTATAATAGAGTAGAAAGGTATTTTTTTCTGTTTTGTTTTTGTGTTTTGTTTTCTTTCTCTTTTTTTGAACTAATATTTTTGCTATTAGAAATTATAGTTATTTTGTTATGGAAGAGAATAAGAAAAAAGAATAAATGATATTGATAAATGATTATTGATTATGTTAAGGAAAAAGGGAATGGAGAAACACCTGAAGTGTTAATTATGTATTTATATTAGCAATATGGAATATAGCAATTGAAATAGTAAAGCTTAATACAGGATTAGGACTTATTTAGATGAAATGTTATTGCTGATTGTCTGGATTGACTTAGTTGTATTGAAATACATTAATTTGAATATAATATATTATTAGAGAGAATAGAGATGGGGTTTCTAATGATTTAATCTTAACTATATGAGTATGACTTTGTTTTTGGACAATTGACTACCCTGCTACCACGTTGATTCGTTAGCACTTGTTTGTAAAATGAAAAAACTAATAAAACTTGTTTTTTTTTGAAAAAAAAAAAAAGAAGAAGGAAACTACAAACCACACAGAAAACTGTAGACCAATAAAAAATCAATATCTGGGAAAATCCCAGAAAGAATCAGCAGGCAATGAGTTTGCAAGCACCTAGAAATAATCATGGAGATTACTAGAAGCCAGTGTGGTTATATTAATATATATATCATGACAGACAAAACTTACTGCTTTTTTAGGCAGGTAATTATGACTAAGGGAATGGTGTAGATACAAAATATCTAAACCTCAGTAAGGCATTTGAAAAAGTTGGCTATACCCATATATGCTGTTTTAGACAAAACAATGGAGGATAGATAATTCACCAGCTATATAGATTCATAGTAGATTGAACAACCATGCCCAGTGTATCATCCTTAATGGATCTATAACTACATGGAAGGAGGTATGCATGAGGGTATCTGAAATTACTATCCTTGGCACAGTGCTCTTTAGTATTTTTGTAAATACATGACTTAAGGATCTAAACATACATTCAGAAAAATTGATGATACAAAAGTGAGAGATATTACAACACATCAGAATGCAGGCTCAAGGTTCAAAAAATATTCATAGGTTGTATGTATCTAACAAAATTCTGTTCAATGGTGATAAACATAAGGTCTCATTTTTTAGGAAAACCAGGTGTACACGATAGATAGAATCTGACTTTGTAGAGCAAAGTCAGATTAAACATAAGCCAGCAGTGGCTATAGCTGCAAAAGAGATAATGGGACCCTATCAAGAGCACAAGAAGAGAATACTTAATTTAAATAAGAGATAATTAAGAGGAACTTTACTAGAGTGGAGAGACTTGCCTTGTAAAGTGCCAACTCCATTCACAACATTGGGATGAGACATACTGCAGGTCTGCAAAATACGGCTTTGAGAGAGGCTTGCTGCCAGCACATCTGGAGCTGTAGGCTTGATACCTATTAGAGATGGGCGGGAGGGAGAGGAGACTGCAAGAATAGCAATTGAGAGATGAATTCCATCTTAGTTTTAGCCCATAATAGCATTAATAAATGAGAATCATTCCTGCAAATCTTTCTTTTTAAAAAAAAATGCATTATATAGTATCCACCTAGTGCAGCCTTTGTCAGTCTGGAGCCCCCTAGATATTTAATCTAAAATTTAAGAAATATTTCAGTTTAAAATACTGTTGCTTATTTTGTAGGTAAATTTAAGGGGAAAAAAGGAAGCCAATGAAAGACAGGGAATTAGATGCTTGTATGGACAAATGCTTGCCATCTTGACTTATCTGCAGCAATATCTTGTGCTCATTCAAGAACCATCTTGTAGTTTCTTTCATCCTCTCCAGATGGACTGGGCTTCTCCTTTTCTCCCCACTTCTCTTGACATGGGCAGCAGGAAAAATGAGGAGAGAGAAAAGCACCAGAACATGGATAACTGACAGCAAGAGACAAGCTGGTCTTCTGCTCACAGTAATTGTCAACAAAGAAGGGATTTATCATACCACCTATCTATTCCACTGGGGCTCTTAATATGGACATCTTTGAGTCAGCATATTTTGTGGCACCTAGTCCACTTGACAACCTTACTTTGTGCTATGGTGAGGAAGAACCTGTACTTTTTAAAACTTTAGTAATATACCCTATATAATTGATACCAATAAGTCATGATCTTTTTTTATAATCTGCATTGAGAAACATCTCAACTAACTTGATATGTCCACAGGTAAGATTTACATTCATGTTGCTTGACGTAGATGTTGAAAATTCTCTCATCCAAATCTTTCTGTAATTTCAGTTCCTACCTGTCTACAGATTTTACATTCTGATCACCTGTCCCAAAGGTACTTTTTCAAAGGCAACTGGACTTTCTTTGTTTTCCTTGAAGACGTTTCGCTTCTTATTCAAGAAGTTTTTTCAGTTTTGACTAAATGGTGGGAAATAGAAGGATTTACATTGCATGCAATCTTCTGGTTGTTAGCACTCTCATGACCAGATGACTGCAGTAATATAAATCCTTTTATTCTCCATCACTTAGTCAGAACTGACGAAGCTTCTTGGATGAGAAGTGAAATATCCTCAAGGAAAAACAAAGAAAGTCCAGTTTTCTTTTTAAAAAGCACCTTTGGGACAATCGTGACCTGGATAACTGAGAATCTCCATAGACATTCCAATCACCTATTAATAATACTATGTGTTTTTCTTGTTTATTAAGAACCTCTTGCAGTTTTCCACAGAATACTTACCTGGAAGCTTTATTTTTTCTTTTTAATGGATGCCAAGATTATTTTTAGGAAGTTTAATTATTTCACATGGAGAATTGCCATGATAGATAAAGTAGGTGAATTATGAGAAGTACTATGTTCTACAAATAACAGATCATTCTACAAAATACTGTTTTACTTCAGTATTTTTCAACCCTGGCAAATTTAAGATGTGTGAAATTCAGTACTGACCAGGGAAATCCATACATCTTAAAGTTGCCAAGGTTGAAAAACACTGGTCTACACAGCGTTCTACATGCAACATAAAAAGTCTAGGGAAATTGAATGTCTGCTTCTCAACCTTCCTATAGCTCTCTTTTCTTTTGTTGCTCCTATTTTTTCATAAAAATAAATGAATGAATTATAATAAAGCAAAGTATTTTTTTACTGAAGTGTGTAATACTTCTTGGAACAAACCTAAGGAGGTAGCAATAACTGTGCTGGAAGGTTAAACCAAGCCAAGACTAGTTAGTATCTGGATGAAAATTCTCTAAAGAAAAGCAGATCTATAAGCTAGTATGCGAATTTGAAGAAAAATGAAAACCACTGCTGAAGTGAAGCCATTTCTGGCACATTGTCAAGAAAGGTACATAAATAAATTATGAAGTTATTTGGATTTCAGCTTCAACTTAAAGGAGAATTTATTTCTATAATAATGATACAAGAGCAAAGAAAGGCCTTTATCAAGATACTTCTCATGGATCAGACCTCTTCATGTAAGCCTTTCCAAATCTTTAAGGGAGAGACAATCCAGATGATCGGCCTTACATTTGTTATACCTAGTACCCATGCTTTCTATATATGCTAACACTTTGCGATAACACTTAGCACATGACAATATTAGCTAGAGGACCAAAAAATAATTCCAAGTTATGATTATGAGATTTTTTTTTAGGCTTTTAAACTGGCAGTCACTTTGGTAGTAGGTTTTGGCAATGCTACAGGTAAGCTATAGATTAAATGAACAATCGCTTGGAATTATCTTTAGTCAAAATGCTATAGATTTTGTTTCAGAAAGTATTTCTTACCTGCCATCATCCCATATGCAGTTTGTTGGTTTCCATAATGACAAGAAGGAACAGAATAATGCAGACCTGATGGCATATATCCCATAGTAGCCATGGAAAAGCATATATGGGCATATTTAAGGGTTGGGTTCAAAGACAAACAGATGAGACCAGTAAGAATATATACACTGATTCATAAAATATTATCTCTATCAAAATATATGAAAATTATCTTTTGGATTTGTCATGAGCTGAACTGAACATCTTAAGAATATGATATTGTTTGATTGCTACATGCAGCAATTCAGTCATCCAATTTAATGACTACTGACCCATTTACTCTGCCTAGTAAGTTATAGGCTGAAATCTGGAATAAACTGGGCAGATGGTGAAACATTTAACGCATGTTGAATTATATATGTTTCCATTCATGTCATATATTTAACAATCAATTTGGTAAACTCATTTCCACGTGACTTTTATAAAAAAAGGTTATTAAATAATAACAGTACAATTATTATTACAGAGTTGTTGAATAAGCCAGAATATAATTTTACTAAAGTATTATAATTATTACTATTGTTATTCAGTATACTCTAAATATTTTTTTAAAAAAACAATCTCTTAGTTTTCAAATATAACATAAAGTATTTTACTGCATTACAAAGATCAATATCAGCTGTATTTAGTTTTCTGTGATTAACCTTTGAAGTCTGCTGAAAATTCTGTACTCATACTCTGAAATACAGTACAATATGAAATAAAATCTTTGAAAGTATTCATCTCATATAGAACGAAGAAAGAGATCAGCTGAATAATTGCCCATCACCTCTTTGACTTGAAGATCTTTTTTGCAAATAGGATAAGTATACCTGCATGGAACCCTCTGAGCAATTTGTATCCTACAAAATGATGTTTCAGTGTTAATATATTGTTTTCTGTATAAATGGCATCTTGAATGGATAAAGATTAGGAATGGTCATGATAAGTGTGTATAAGAATGAAAATAAATAAATAAACCCTTCTTCCCGTGAATGTGTCCTGACAAGCACCATTCAAAATGCCTAAAATATCTTGCTGTCAATTGATGTACAAAGCAAGAAAATGATATATAGTTTACTTTTCAGTGGCAAGATTAAAATACTACTACAGAAAACAAGGCTATGGTCTATGTCTGCTTACTTGGTATTTAGTCTCTTTGAATATATTGGGATTTATTAAATAAACAAGCACTCAGAAATAAAGCTATTGATTAATAAAATAAAATACAAGTTCAATTAAAATCTTCCGGCAAGAAAATATTTATATTATTTTTCCAAGAATTATATATATACACCAATTTATGAATCAATATGAAAATATTTCACTAATGAGGTAGGATCTCCAGTCTAGTGCCATATGAAATATTGGATAACAATTCCTATTTTTCGAAGTTGTCAAATGCAATTTCAAAATTTGTAGTTCCATTGAGTTAGAAATAAAAGACTTCATTCAGGTACAACCATTAGCTGCCAGATTAAATTGATGTGAAATATTATATAAAATATATTAAAATAACATATCATCAAGTCTTTCTCATTCCTTTTGAAGAACCAGTAGAAGATAGAAACGGAAAGCATTTCCCTGAATACATGTATAGAATACAAAGCTGCAAAAATTTGTACGTACTTTCATTGTTTAATAATTTAAAGGTTGTTTTAGAGGTAATTTCAAGCACTAATATTACTTTACTTCCTCAAGTTTTATTTTTTTTATTATGCTTGTAATTAGGTGGACAATGATGAAGGGTCAGCAATGGAAAAAATATATATTTTGTAAAAAAATCATAAGACAGGATGGGAAGAGATAAAAAGTGATTTTTTTTCATTGCATTGCAATTAAATTACAGTCTTTCATAAAAAGATTCAATGTTTTTATATGAACAGAAAGATAGTTTGCTTTCTTTACAAATGAATTTTTTCAGTAATAATAGTGTTCCATATTTCGTGGATGGAATTAATTTCAACTATTTGAGAAAGAAGTATAATGAAAATCAGATGGAAATCATTTCATATAACCTGAAATAAACTAATGTTGCATAATTAGCATCCAAATGCATTACTTCAGGATTGGAGCAGTGACAGATACCTACCACTCATTTAAGTCATTACCTGTCATTTCATAAAATGTAAAGTTTCCATTCTTTCCATTCTGTGCCAGAAGTTTTTAGAAGGGAAATAAAGCAAAAAGTTTGTATTCTTTTCAGTTTAATGAGTTCAAATCATTAAATATTGAGTAGAATGACATCAATTTGATGGTCAAATATTGATTACAAGATCAGCCTCAAAGAGCAATGTGAAATCAACATAATTAAAAGATATTATAAGCTAATTAAATACAGATTTTGCTTGAAGAATTTCTTAAAGTATTTGTATAGCATAGCAAAGATGCTAAACGGAAGCCAATAAAATGGCACACTGATAAAAGTAGCAATTTTATAATAAGAGAAACAATACCTGTAGAAACCACATTAGTGGCATGATTGGAGACGGGTAAGCACTCTGCAGCACTATGATGCATTATCAGAGGCAGAGTGGGAGACGAGTCAGAAGTCAAGGGGATGAAGGTGTCAGCTGAAGAAAAGACTTGACAACTCATTCCCAACAAAAATAAGCAAAAAAATCCCCAAAACAAGAAAATAGAATGAGAGTGAAAGAGAGGAATGAAGTTATGCCGTGCCTTCCTTTTCTCCCAAGACTATCCTATACAGTTCACAGCAACTCAAATTCAGTTGGCCAACATCATTACTTGCATATATACATAATGTGAGTTATGGTGCACTATGAGTTGTGTGCAGGTATTTATACCACCAGGAAATCCTTTTATCCATGTTAATGGGCTTTGCTAGGCTGTGTTGCTTAATCACTCTGGAAACTCCTTCTTTCCCACCCAAAGGCAACAGATACCCAATTAATGAGGGGAAACAAGAGAGCGAGTTTTTCAAATTCTTTCAAGCTGGCTTTTGTGAAGGAAACAATATTGGATAAAGCTATATGAGGGAGTCATTTTACTGCAGTTTCTGCTCATCAGGAGGAGGAAAGCTCCTCAGTGTTATCCATTCTTATGAACACCTGTCTGAACTTTCCCTGTCCCCAGTAAATATTGAGAAATTAAAATGTTATACGTGATATTAAATCACAGGCTGCAGATATCTGATTTATTTGTTTATATCTGGAGAATATAAATATAACTATTAATTATTAATTGAAAGAGTCTTAAATATATTTTAGAGTCTGGGGAAAACCGTGTTGGATATATTGTTTTATGTATCAGTGTTTATTATTTTAGGACACAAGAAAACATTGGTTTTCTCAGTCCTGTCGGCTTATACAGTTCATTGTTTTAGAAATCCCAAAATCCCAACCTCAGGAAATGTCAAAAGAAGCATGATGAGAACAGGCCAGGGCAAAGTGATGAGAAAGGACGATAATTTAGATCCGAATTAATGCAATCTTAAAATAATAGTCCAATCCATGGTCCAAGATTAGACTATCTAGTTTGCTGGAACATATTTTTTTATTTAACTTGCCCAAGGGATATCCAGATGATGGAGTGTTTAGATTACAACACCAGAGATGGAGTGATTGGATATGGATTCGCTTCAGCGATGAAAGCTCAGTGAATTGTTTTGGCCCAATCTCTATATCTTCATAATTACTTTGTTGATGAAGGTGTTTGCAATTATGCTCATCCAAGGCATGAGCTTTTAACTCTGCTGACTTTATTCCTTATTTCACAGCCTTATATTATCATCATTGTCATCATATCATCATCATCACCACCACTATCATCACAGTTATGGGAGGAACGGAACTGGAAGAATAGTATTGTGAATGGTACTAGGCAGAAACGTGGATTATGAATCTAACAACCAAGCAAACAGTGAGAAGGATTTTGTTTATTTTTAAATAAACATTGCTCCTTGCTCCCTCTCTCTCTGGTGTCAAGAGTTGAAGCTTTTCAAATCACTTTACATTTGGAATACTCCAACTGAAGAGCAAAAATGCTGCATTGAAATCTTACTGGAACAATATCAGCTGTTCTCTTGATCAATTTTTATATGCATTTAATTTCATTTAATAACATTATACCTTGGGCAGGCATTATCACAGACCAAAGGTTCTGCCAGTAAAAGAATTATGCTTGCAAACAAAGGGAGAAAATATATTTATATAACTTGTGATGGTGCAAATAATATTGCTGATGATTCCCACATCTTGTCAACTTCATTTCCAGTCATGGAAGAAGAGACATAATTAATCCTTCACACTCTAGGATACTATTCAAGAGACCACACAATCTTTATCTTCCTCCCACACCTTTTCAAGAAAAAAAGAGAGATTTGTATACAACAGCCTTGTGAAATGTTCAAAGACTTCTCCTGAGAAAGATATACTTTAATGCTGGTTTAAAGTATATGGGCTGGTAAAAAAAAACTAGAGCATTATTTATGGATGGATGGATGGATGGATGGTCTCCTTTTATTAGGAGCTCTAGATCTTTGCATTCTTTCTCCAAGGAAGGTTAGACTGAGACCATAGAAATATGAAATAATTATATCAGGTTAGAAATGGACAAAACCAGGTCTGAAGATGGGGCATTAGATATAAATGCAAGCATTTTATTATTCAGGGGAGGGATGTGAAGGGATAAAAGCAGAATTCTGGAAGCCTGTTACAGAGCCAAGGATCATAGCCATCTAGAAAATGAATAGTGTATTAAGATGACAATATTTCATTGGTAGCCTTGATTAAGCAATAGTAAAACAATATTCATGAACCACCAGAATAAAATTAAGACAAGACAAGATAACCTTTACTGTCATTTTTCTCTATACACAATGGCACACATTAAAATGAAATTCCAGTGCCTGCTCTTGAAAGAAAAAATGCCACCCACCAAATAATGTCACCATCCTAAGGATAATAATAATAATATAAATAATATATTTTAATAATATAAATTATTTACATTTATTAAATTAATCCAAAATAAAAGGCTGATAATTTATTATATACATTCAGACTACTGTAATTAACAATTTTCATTATTGGGACAAAAAAATAAAAGATTTTCTCAACAAGCCATATCAAAGATATGTACCTTCAGTATAGCTTAGAAAATTGATAAAGAGATAGGATTAAGAGACTTTACAGGAAAACACTTTCCCATGTATGAAAAGCAGTGTAGATAGCTTTTAAAAACATATAGAAGGCATATTAACTCCTGTTGCCAAGCCTTGGTTCATTTGGTTTGGACTATAACCAGGATAATTGTATTATAGTTGACAATAGTTTTAAAGCCTGATTGAGATAAGCTGTGGCCTACTTGCTGAAGGATCAAAAAGTAAGATAATTTGTTTTCCCAAGACACCTGTTTCACACACGATTGATGAAAAACAATCTTTGAATGTATGTCGCAGCTTCAATATTAGTCAAGAAAAGGGTGTTCCCACGCTTCTCACACCACAAATGAATTGGGAACAAGTATACACTTTTGGCAATGACATATACCTTTTTTTTTTCAAATATGCTGCTATTTAGATAACCAAGCAGCCCAATTAATTTTTTAATTCAGATTGTTAGGAACTATTGACCTTACTTATTCAAATACCTGCTTTGCAGAATCCCTAGAAAGCTAATATTGTATCTTTATAATGTATCTGCCAATCTATTATTTACTGCAGGGGGGGGAATCAAATTACACATAATTAACATGAAAGTTATTGTAGTTTGAATACAAGTACAAAATTTACAGTGGATACAAGCTAATATACTTAATTTTATGCAAATTCATGGTAAAACTTGTCAGTATCATTTGTGGCATTTCTTATCTTGCAATTAATATGTTTTCCTTTTTCCATTACTTATTCAGAAAAAATCATATAGCATAAAGAATAAAGAAAGAATAATCATTTGAAAATGTTAACAAACAATATTCAAAAAATGCAAAATAAATGTCTATTGAACAATTTTTTTCTTGAAAAAATGTACATACAAATACAAACATAGTAGCATATGTATCAGGCTTTATTGAATGATGTTTATCTGCTAACCAAATTGCTTTGGCCAGATGAACAGATTTCTTCTGTCCTCTGAAGTCTATGAAAAATTGGACTACATGCAAGTGCAGAAGAATAAGAAGAAATAGAACTAACAGCAAATGTCTTTTGAAAAACATGGACCCCTTATTATCTAAATACCTTTATTAGTGCCATTTGTTAATTTATTAGTTTATATATTCATGTGTATCATTTATGGAAAAAGCATCTTTCCTATTAGCTAGTCTACCTCATGTCCTCCATCTTCCTATGGGATACATCAAGGAAGTTGTATACCTTTTGTTTCAACTTATCATCAAATAAATGTGGCAGAATCTTTTTACCACAAGGAAAAAGAGATAGAACAAAATCGTAACAAAACTCCATGCTTGCCTACAATGAATTCAGTATATACAATAACGTATCATAAAATAAACTTTGAGGTAAGGTAACTAATTTGTAATTATAAATATAACATAAATAATTATAAATTGGCAATAATCAAAAGAGAAAGAAAATGCTTCAATATTTTTCAGGGTGAGCTATTGTTTTCTCTTTTCAAAAATCAGCATAAAGTAAAGGTCATGCTGGTTTTAGAAACACACCAGCAATAGAAAGTTAAAGACCTAATGGAGATTGTCATACTAGCGCCCTGTAAATCCTATTGTTCATTTATATTCATACTTGAACTTTTGTTACAGCGTGTATTAATGAATATTTGGTTATAATGGAGAAAACATCATCTGCTCAGCATGGCTGGTCGTTTAGAGTTTCATTAGAAAACAAAACAACTTTCAACATAAGTGATTTCATCAGCATATTCAAGCTTCAGACCAGCTTAGCTTGAAGGTCACTGAAATGACTTTAAAAAATAAAGGTTTTTTTTTAATTATTTTGTACGAAAAACAACTCCTTTTAAAAAAAGAAAAAGTCCTGTTAATAAGCTTTTGAAATGTTGGCAATAAAATGAAGCATTGCAATCACACTTTCTAGGGGTGAGTAGGGTTTTTCTGAATTTGTATTGCATGCTTTCTTTCTTCTTTTTCCTACAGGAGGAAATAGGCAGTAGAAACTAATAATCTTCAGATTTTTTCAGGGCCAAGACTCATATTTAAAGCTACTATGAAAGTATGTATATACCTTCAATATCTTTCTACTTTTGTAATTAATATAATCAGAAATGAATGATATACTCCATTCTCAAAAACTAAACAGAATATGTTAAACAGATTTGCTCTGATACTAAGAATAAGAAAAAAAACCTATGGATTTCCATAGTGCATGCCTACCATATTCTCCTCACAATTATTGTGGTCATCCATGAAGAATTAATGTTTTTTTCCTGATGTTTATGGCTTTGGAATAAGTTGTAGCCGTAGAATGCCTTGGAAACAAAGCAAATGATTTGCATGTAAAATATCTATATTCAGAATTTGGAATTCCCATATACAATTTAAAAATAATGTCTTCCTGGAAAGCTTTAGTCAGCCAGTATCAAAAATACCGAGTTAAAGGCACCAATGTCTGATTTAATATCAAGTAACATTCTGAAATCCAAGGCATTTCAGAAGACAATGCCAAAATTCACATGAAAGCACCAGGAATTATAGAACTAGGTTTATCAAGCCTCCAAAATCACAAATTTCTGACGACTCAGAGCCAAAAAAAGGAATGCTCACAAAATAGAACAAGAATTAGTGCTTCAACTACTTTTGGATGTCATACTTTTTTTTTTACAAAGAATAAACATTAATTTGATTTATTATTTCTGTATGTGTGTCTCTGTGTATGTTTATGTCTGTGTAAAATATAAATTTTAAATGAAATTTAACAGCGAAGACTGTGTGGTCATAAAGGGGATGAATTTAAACAATATCCAAGCTGAATCTTGTTTGTAGTGATGCAACTTCATAAGGAAAAATAAATTTACCAAAGTACTTTTCTGTTTCGGGATTCGAGGCATTGAAGCCATCATTGAAGGCATCATAAACCAAGTTTCTTTATTTCACCTTAACTCCACTCCAAGCAAAAAGCAAATGGGCACGCAGGCCTTTTATAGTTTTCCAACCCCCAGGCAGTCCAGCAAATAGGAATCCTTCTTTCTTCACGCCTTGCGCATGTGCAGTCATCCGGCACCAGCCAGTCTGGTCCCGGGCAGCTTTTAGATTGCCCAGGAGCATTTGCAACATTTCTGGGCCTGCTGAGTTTTCTCATCAGGCCCAGGGCACAACACCCCTCCCCCCTAGATAGAACACACACAATTCCAATTTTTTTCACAATAATAATAAAAAACAAAAGAAAATAACATTCCTGCTCACACGCAGCCAACATTCTTATAAAATAATAGGGTTATCTACACAACCCACCCTTTAATGTGGACTTCATGTGTCTATCTTCTACCCAACATAGGTCCCATCTCCTTATCCTAGACCAGTAAGGTTTCCTTGTGCTGACAGGAACCTCGTATATTCACCTAGATGCTTAGGAGGGGCCTTAGCCCTTTGTGACCTACGCAAAGTAAGGGAGGGTGCCTGGCCTGTCAGTTCACCTGCCTTGCTAGGCAGACCAGGACTTGTACTTAAGGGCGCCTGGCCTACTGGCCCGTCTGGTGGGCTCGCTAGACCAGGACTTTTATGCACAAATTTTGCAGGTGACCCTGGTGAGGCGTGCTGGCAGAGTTGTCGGGGCTCTCTCCAAGCTCCTTAGAGCAGAGGAAATTCCCCAACCCGCTGGAGTGGCTCAGGACTCCCCAACTACCCTGGATGGCTCCAGGGAACTTAGTCTCTCAAGCCTGTGACCAGCAATGGCTTGTGATCTGTGTAGACCGTGAAGTGACGGCCATATAAGAAATTATGGAATTTCGTTATGCCAGCCACTATTGTCAAGGCTTCTCTGTCAATCCGAGCATAATTCTGCTCTGCAGATGACAGGGTCCTTGAGTAGTAAGCCACAGGGACGTATGTTCCATCAGCCTTTAGGTGACTGAGTACTGCACCCACTCCATAAGGGGATGCATCACAAGCGATGCATACAGGCAGTTGTTCATTAAAATGGGCTAATACCACATTTGATGAGAGCAAGGCCTTGATCTCTTTAAAACTCCTGTTGTGGATTTTAGTCCACTGCCATGGAGCTTGCTTGTCTAAGAGCCAGTGTAACAGCTCAGCCATAGCAGCCTTATGGGGAAGGAAAGCATGATAGAAGTTAAGAAGTCTCAAGAAAGCCCAAAGCTCACTTTTAGACTTGGGACTTGGGGCCTCCTGAATGGCCTTCAACTTAGATTCTACAGGGTGGATGCCTTGAGCATCTATTTTAAAGCCTAAAAATTCTGTAGAAGTATTTTACATTTGTCTTTTTTAAATTTGAGGCCCACTTGACAGAACCTCATCAACACAGCCCTTAATCTTTCAGCCAAATTCTGTGATGACTCCCCTGCAATGAGGATGTCATCAAAGTAGGGGCAAACCCCCAGAATACCCCTGAGCGTGTGCTCCATGACACTGTGGAATATGCCAGGAGCAACATTCACCCCAAATTGTAACCTTTTTACTTTAAAAGCACCCCTATGGGTAACTATTGTTTGGGCTTCAGCAGTTGCCTCATCAACAGGTAGCTGTTGATAGGCCTGTGCTAAATCAAGCTTTGCAAACAGTGTTCCCCCTTTAAGGGAGGCCAAAACATGACTCACTACTGGTACAGGATATGCATGCTATTGCAAAGCTGTATTCAGAGTACACTTATAGTCTGCGCAAATTCGGACTTCCCCGTTAGCCTTTAAAGGTGTCACAATTGGGGTTTCCCATGGACTTGAGTCCACAGGTTCCAAGATGCCCTGCTGGAGCAGCTTGTCCAATTCAGCATCAATATTGCCCTTGAGGGCAAAGGGCACCCTCCTAGGCTTAATCCTAACTGGTGCAATGTTTGGGTTTAATCGCAGTGTGATGGGAGGCCCCTTGTATGAACCAAGCTCTGAACTAAACACATCCACAAACTTTTTGCAAACTTCTGCAATTCCTAGAGTTTGTAGACTATTCAGACCAGTCACCTGAATTCCCAGGGCCCCAAACCAATCGAGTCCAATTAGACTTGTACGATCACCCCCAACAACCACCACATCTAAGAGGCCTTGGAAAGCCTTACGCTGCACCTTGAGTGTGGCTTCTCCTAGTACATTAACCTTTGAACTTTGAAAGTCAGTAAGAATTAAGTTCAATAGCCTGAGTTTGACTCAACGGTCACTACTGCAGCAAATCCTTTTAAAAGTATTGTATGAAATGATCGATAGAGTGGACCCAGTTTCCAGCTCCATCGATAAGGGAACCCCTTGTAACTGTACATCAATGCGAAGCTTCTTTTTAAGGGGCTTATGCATCCATGTTCGCAAGATGCTTCTACATGAGACGCAGAAACCCACCCTGTGTTCGCTGGGGACCTTGGTACCTTTCCGAAGGGATTCTTCCCAAGGTTGTACCTGTTGGTGACCAAAACAAATGGTGGCAATGTGGCCTTGCTTACCACATGCCTGGCAAATGGCGGAGTGGAACTAGCAGTCCATGCGTTTGTGGCGTCCACAACTGAGACACTGAAGGGCTGCTGTGGCCTTGTCTGGTTTCTCTCATGGTCTTCTTACCACCAGTTGGTGAAGTCTGTCCACCTCCTCTTCAGGATCTGAGTCTTGGACTTCCTGAGTGACCTCTTGATGGATGGTCGTGACGGCTGGAGCGTTTCTGGCAAGCCGAAGAGCTTTCACAGCACCACCTGCTGCTTCTTCAGCTGCAACTTCGCATAAGACATCTTGGAAGGTGACTTCAGCTTTAGCAAAGATCTTTTGTTGCAGCTCCCTGCTTCTAAGGCCGCAGATGAAACGGTCTCATAAGCATTCTTCCAGGTCCTTGAATTCACAAGGCCTGGCAGCTTGTCTCAAAGCAGCGATGAACTCAGCAGCGGATTCGCCTGGCTTCTGATCCCTCTGCTCAAAAGCATGCCTCCACACAATCACAGAAATCTTGGGGTGGAAGTGATCCTTCAGCATGTTCTTTAGATCTGTATAGGTGACAGACTCCAGTGCTGCCGGGGCTACCAGGTTCTCAGCTATATCAAAAGTGTCCTGACTGTAGACGCACAGCAGGGTTGCTGATTTCAAGCTGTCTTCCCGAACCTGGTTGACCCTTAGGTAATTTTCCACTTGGGCCACGTAGGAATTCCAGCGCTCCAGGTGAAAGATGTCGAACTCGGACAGACGTCCAATCTTTGACATCTTCTGCTTCGAATGCCTTGCTGCAAGTCTTTGTTGAGGGGAAGGGCCCATTTGCCAAGCTCACCTCCAGCGATACTGTACTGGCAGGTGAGTGCAGAGCTGGATGCCGATTCCCAGGCTTCAGGCTCTTCAGATGAGGCTTATCCTCGTCTTACTGCTTTTTTCCTTGCAGCGATCCCATCCTCGTCACCACTTTTGTGTTTCGGGATTCGAGGCATTGAAGCACGACACATCATAAACCAAGTTTCTTTATTTCACCTTAACTCTACTACAAGCAAAAAGCAAACAGGCACGCAGGCACGCAGGCCTTTTATAGTTTTCCAACCCCCAGGCAGTCCAGCCAATAGGAATCCTTCTTTCTTCATGCCTTGCGCTTGCGCAGTCGTCCGGTGCCAGCCAGTCTGGTCCCGGGCAGCTTTTACATTGCCCAGGACCATTTGCAACATTTCTGGGCCTGCTGAGTTTTCTCATCAGGCCCAGGACACAACAGTACTTTTTAAGCAATATGAAAAATTAATGAAAATTCCATCACAATAAAAGACAGTGATCACAAGCAATAAAGTGGCATCTGAATCAGACATGATCAGAAATGGATCCCAGTTAGGAACACTTTAAATAAATGCATTTGGATGCACAGAAAAAAAAAAGGTCTTTCAATTCCTAATTCACTTATTGTTTTTAAAAAGTCAATGTGAAACCTTATCTAAAGAAAAAAACACACCAAAGATGGGTGTTAATTAATAGTACCAGGAGCCAATAATTAGTCTGTCTCGATCTATAGCCATCAACTTGTGCCAATTTTTGGGAGATATCTCTAATAATGTTTGGAACATTATATTTACTCACACACTAATCGGCTATCCACTCACGTAAACTAGGGAGTGACCCTAACATTTTGAGGACATGTATTTTCTTAACAGGGATGTTATTTACTATTAATGTTATTATTATTATTATTATTATTATTATTATTATTATTATTATTATTATTATTATTATTATTATTAGTCTGTCTCTAACTAAAAATTAATAGACAAAAATTCAAGGGTTGCAAGATTGCAATTGCAAGATGCAGGGTCTCAGAAAGTGATATTTTCCCATCCATACCATTAAAAAAATAAATAACATAGATAATTCATCATAAATCTTGCAAGGCTTTTCACTCATATTAGCATTACTCTACATGAGCATAGTTAACTAGTTACTTACCACTCAACTTTGTACAATCAGCAACAATAAAATATCCATAGAATTTATACAATTAAAGGTTCCAAGTTAAGAAAAGTTATATAAATTGAATGACTAAATAAATAAAAACAAGTATATACAAATGTATACTTTCGTATGCTATGTATACTATGGAGCAATAATACCTATACTTATCACCCATTGTTATCCCATAATGCTCTTTGGAATATCTCCTTAACATTCATTGTCCAGAACTGTAACCAAAAATATTCTAATGTAATATTTAGTACACCCATTCACTTAAAAACAGTGCCTCAGCCTTCATCTCATAAAACAGAAACTTCAATCAGATATATACTGTATATCAAATGGGTTGTTTTCAATTGAAGAACATAGTCCTGCCCAAGCTTGATTGAGCAGACTCTGTATAATTCACTTTTCTTAGGGTGCTGTTCAGCTGTATCCTTATCACCCTACATTCCTACAACCTTACCTAAAAAGAATAGTTTGGAGGAAGAAGGGCACAGCTTTCTTCAAGTCTTCTGGCATCAATCTCTTCTACAGTGAGGCACTAACTACCTTTTGAATCATGCCATCACTTGGAACACCAGGCAGGATCATGGTTCTAGCACAGATGGAACTGATAACACATTATCCACAGCCAGATAGTATAACAAGCCACAGCAATCATATTTGGACCCTGGGCATGAAGAGTTCAGATTTTGCAAATCTGAAGCAAAATTAAGTTTCCCAAAGCTCCATGACATATGGCCTACAAACTAGATATACAATTTGCAAACCAAATTTCTGAAGATAACTTTGCAAAGTCCTGTGTGTGTGTGTAGCGGGTCTGGCCAAAAGGCTTTATGGGAGCCTGACCAGAGAGAGAAGTGGGATGCTCGGACAGCTGCAGCCGGCTTGGGCATGGTGGACGTGAATCAGGCGGAAGGAAAGAAAAGGGGAAGGAGAAAGGGTTGGTGGGGGGGTGGTTGTTGTTGTTGTCAGGGAGAGACCAGGTGAAGCCGAAAAGGAGTTTGGGGTTTTTAAGTGATTCCTTTCCTCTGAAGTAGAGGGAAAGAGAAAGAGAGTGAGAAAGAGGAGTTTTATTGCTTTCTTTCGCAGGGGGGAATATTCCAAGTGAAGGGAAGAGTGAGAATGAGAAGAGGTAAAGTTTGCTGGAATTCTAAATCTCAGTTTTAACTATAGAATGAGGGAAGGGTAAAGGGGATTTACGGATGGGGAGACCTGGGGCTATGAGTGCTGACAGAAGAGAAGGAGAGGCTGGCTGCTACCATTTCAGAGACCAGCAGCCATCCGAACTTTGATTATTATCACCTGTGCAAGCTGAAGACGTTTTGGGGAGTTGCCCTCATGGGGTGAGCTGCTGCCATGGAGCACTGACTATCTTCGCTGGTGCTTTCCACTGCTGCCTGGAGCCAGAGGGTCTTCCCCCTCCTTGTTTTTCCAAGTAGCTGCTACAAGCCATTGACTATTACTGCCACAACTGCCAGGGGGTTAATGAACATTGTCATACACTGACTGTTGCGGTTAGAGGTTGATCATCTTTTCTCCTGTAAACTTTGTTGATGACGAGAGCCTTCCACCCCTTCACCCTACGTGAGCTCCTGCTAAAAGGGACATTCCACCAATGCCTTGAGAGTGCAGCTGCTGGGCATAACAGGAGGAGGGAGGAGCCTAGGAAGGCCTGGACTTGGGCGGCCTCTGAGGGGGTAACGCTACACATGGGGGCTCATCTGGGATACCCTGCCTGGCCCTTCCTCTTTTAGCAAGGGGGATCTGGTGTCACATAGATATATGAGTCAGGTGAACAAAATGGACTCTAACATGGTTATTAGGTGGTGCGAAGAGCAGAATAGTGAAGTAAGGACAAGCGTAGTAATTGATGTTCCTGGCGATGTTTGGTCAGAAGAGTGAATTTTACAGATATTGAGGGTCCTTGTTCTGGATCAGAGGATGTATGTGATAAATACGAGGGTAGATTGGAATCCCCCCATTTTTGCATATTTTTCTGTGGAAACAGAAATGGTCACGTTTAAGGCCTGTATTATTCCTTCTCCTTCTCTTTCTCTTTCTCTTTCTCTTTCTCTTTCTCTTTCTCTTTCTCCTTGTCCTTCTCCTCCTCCTCCTCCTCCTCCTCCTCCTCCTTCTCTTTCTCCTTCTTTTTCTTCTTCTTTCTAACCACTGACTATCCACTGCAGGATCAAGGTCTCTTCCACATATTTCCAACCAATATGAACTTGAGCTTTCTTTTGCCAATTGGGCCAGCAATTATTTATTTTTATATTTGTGGTGTGTGTGTGTGTGTGTGTGTGTGTGTGTGTGTGTGTGTGTGGCATGTGTGTATAGGGCCTGTATATATCCATGTACACACACACACACACACACACACACACACACACACACACACACACACACACACACACACACACACACACACACACACACATATATATATATATATATATATATATATATATATATATATATATATATATATATATATATATATATATATATATATATATATATATATATATACAGGTTCTATACACACATATCACAAACACACAAACATACATTGAGCCATTGAGAAAAATATATTTACTTACAATAGCTTAATGTCTACAGTTCTGTACATTTCATTTTATGCTATGGAAATAATTAGAGCAGGGTTTCCAAAAAATGTTTCAACATTTAAAACAATTCTTTAAGGATTAACAAAGGTAATTTTTTTAAAATAAAACAAAGGATAATTGCAAACACATCTGAGCTTAGCATCTGTATTTAAAAATCTTTATGGAAAAGAAGAATTGCACTCCAGCAAGATATCTCTATCATTCTATACTAGAAAATCCCTTAGCTTATATATTTTGCCATTGATAGTTTTGGAAGGATAATTGTCATACAGTTACCCCGATCTATCTTAAATAATTGACGTAGCTGTTCATATCTCTTGCACTGCCCCTATACGGTGAAACCATGAAGATTCTGATGGTTTTGTTCCAAAAGAAAGATTCACAAGAAGCTTGTAATAGTTTGCTGTCATGCTAAAATTCAGGCAAATCTTCTGGTTTTGGAAGCTATTTTCATTCCTGTATGTTTGAATTGGCTAAAGGAAATATGTCCTCATGATATGTAATATGTTGACCTCTGACTACAGTTGCAAAGATTGTTTTTATTTGCATAGATACAAAAACTGAGCAGAACAATAGTTTATGTGTTAAATAATAACATATTAGAAACTACGTATGTAATAACTTTTCCTATACGTAGTTGTTTTACTGTTTCACTGTTTATATGAACAGGTTTATGTCATTATATAAGCACTTAGGACATTATACTGTTCTCAGCAAAACTATGAAATAAAAACAAAATAATTCTGCTTTGTGAATTAGTTCCTCATACTGTTATTCTAATGAGGTGCTAGTAAATGTGAGACAGCTAAATTCAGGAGGCATCTTAATAAGACAAGAAAGATAGGAAATGCACTAGCTGTTGGAAGTGCCTATTACATCCCTTGCTCATACATGAAAAAAATTATACCTGGACAAATGTGGTCTCAAAATCCAGCACTTGGTCTTGTTCTTCACCCAATATTTGGGAAGTTCTTCTCTGTATCTTCTAAATATCACCATTTTAAAATTTCTTCCCAACCCAGTTGAAACTTTTTGCACAGAAGACATGCAGGATATGAAAGCTCGCATTAGGTATCCAGCTCTATGCATGTTATGGCTTTTGAGCAGTTAACAAACTCTAAATAGGAAATAAATAAATTTATTAAATGAATATTTTCATTTTTGAATGAAAGTCTACTTGATATTACTTAGGGACACCACCTGTCAGAGAGTTTTTTTTAATGAAATGTTTAGTATTAAATAATGACCCTTAGATCATAACTAAAGAAATCTAAGTCATCACATTACTAGTGTTCATGATGCTTTTAAATATATTAGCTGAAACAGTGCTTTTAGGGAGAAGAATAATTTGTTGAATAAAATATAGAGCTTTTTAGTGTCAATTAACCGCAAAGATATCAAACTCTAGCACAGAGCTATTACTATTTAACCTAAAAAAAGTCTTATGTACTCTTTCCTTGATAAAAAAAATTATCCAATTTACTACACTTGAATACCAGATCTCTCCAGATTAATTTTTGTTTGTGTTGCAATAATTCATCCAACATGGTGATATATTTATCCAGTCTTACAACTCTGGGTGAATTCAATCTGCCATCTTTGAGATTACTCAGAGATGGTGTGGTAGTTCATGGCAATCATGACAATCATGGACCTGACCCAGCTTATTGCACATACAATCCATGACGATGGGGGAGGGCATACTTCAGTCTGTGTTTTGTTTAGTGACAGTCATGTGATTTGGAGTTGGCAGATGTTACCACCTGCCCCTTTTAAAGGACAGATCACTAATTGGTTTATCTGAAGTTTATTATAGCAGACTCCCCCTCTCTTGTAGAAAAGTAAGATCTATTTGATTGGCCTAATGGATCTATTGAGTTTCAGAGACATTTAAATAAGTTTCCCTCATAATTTTCATATTTAATATCCAAAAATCTTCAAATATAAACACTTGTATATATAAGTACATGCAATGCTCAGAAATACACATGTATCTTTTATCACTAAAAACTTTCTATTCAAATATTAGATAACGCCATATTGTGGTTGATATATGTACTGCAGCATAAATACAAGTTGTCCTAATACAGAGAAGGATGGATTAGCAAACTTCAATATTGCATGCATACTATTTCAGTCAAACTGAATCATATAAAAATGTTTTGTCTTGTTTGGTTTGGTTCTTCTTTTACAAATTATAAGAGGAATAATAAAAACAAATTCAGAATTTATTTCTCTGGCATTAATTTATTACCCTGTTTTTTATTTAATATGTATGGGGATTGTAAAGAGATCTGTAGTCATTTTATGAGGAAAAAAATGCATTGGTGTGAACAGGTTTACTGTTCCAGATGGTGGCTTAAGTATTAAAGATTGGGAAAGAGATACTGTGTAAGGCTGATCATAGGTTTAAAATGTGTTTCTGAATATATTCAACCTGTATTCATCGGAGAATATTTAGATTTATTTGGGGGGGGAAACCCTCTCTTTCATGACTTAAGAAAGTCTAAAACAAAACAAAGCAAAGCAAAATAATAACAACAACAACAACAACAACAACAACAATAATAATAATAATAATAATAATAATAATAATAATAATAATAATAATAAAGTTGGAAGGGACCTTGGAGTCATCAGTTCCAATCCCCTGCTCAGGCAGGAAACCCTATACCATTTTGGACAAATGGCTGTCCAGTCTCTTCTTAAAAACTTCCAGTGTTGGAGCATTCACCGCTTCTGGAGGCAGGTTGTTCCACTGGTTAATTGTTCTAACAGGAAGTTTGTCCTTAGTTCTAGGTTGCTTCTCTCCTTGATCAATTTCCATCCATTGCTTCTTGTCCTGCCTTCATGCGCCTTGGAGAATAGCTTGACTCCCTCTTCTTTGTGGCAGCCCCTGAGATATTGGAATACTGCTATCATGCTCTGGCTTTAATTTTACCCTAATCCAAAATGGGTCCGGAGTCTCTAACATTGGCACATTCTATGTTTAACATTAGAATTATACTGGCAGTGATTAAAAGTTTAAAGAGGCTTTCTTTTAAAGTGACAAAGTGTTTTTAAAAATTCAAGTTGCAGCAATAATATTACATTTAAAAGTATTAATAATTTTTATAAATGCACAAAAAAGAATTATTTCAATAGAAATAGGAAATATTATCATAACATAAAGAAGTCATTCAATTCAGCATAAGAATATTGGCATTTACTAAATGTAATTTGTCTTCTAGAGTTGGTAACTCTAAAGTGTGTGGCAATTTATCTTTTTACCTGCAGATGGCATTATAACATGGTCTTTAGAAATAAATATATATTAGTGGGGGCAGAAAGAAACCAAACGCTGAGCTATGCTGGAATGTAATTAATATTTATATATATAAAAGATTTTCTGTATATATTTTTTAAAAAAACAAGGTTACATTGTGTAAATCAAGTTGCAAATATGTATGTATATAAAATTATTCAAAATTAATAATCTATGTACAAATCTTTTATTCTATATTTAACAGACTGGTGGATAAATATGCTTTTTTTCTACATGGGAGGATAATGGTGGAATGAATGCAAAAATAAATGTATACTTCCATTAAATCCTAACCTAGAAACTCAAACCAATTAAGTACAGTAATAGCACACTTCTAGGACAAAAAGAGTGATAGCCTTATATATACAATTTTAATATTAAAACTGACAGAAAAGATATAAAATGTGAAGATATGTTGAATTTAGTTGTTGTTCTGGCTGAACAGATCCAAAACACTTTGACCCTATTTATAAAAATAATAAAGGTGGGAAATAAATAAATAAAATAAACCCATGTTACCTCTTTGCTTTCATCTTTGAGCTTTGCCTCAAGACCTAATTAGCTTTTGTTAAGTGTTTCTATATTTGGGAATGCCATCAAAATGAATGAATTATATATAAACATTCTAATTTTGAAGGCTGAATTAAAAATTTTTTTAAGTCTGTTGAGCTCTGAGCTCAGAGATAAGACATTTCCAAAAGTGCTATCTGACATTAATACAAATCCAAGTGTCCTCTCTCAGGTGAGAATGACTTTCAATGACACTGAGTGAAGAAATCAACAAGATTATAACCTGTTGCCTGTCTGTCACGTAGACCTGACTGCAGTATGTAGATACTGCAACATCATTAATTGTGCCTGTGAAAAGTATTTGGTTATAACATGGTCATATGGTTGCACATTTAGCCAGGGGTTTAGCTAGATTTGGAAATCTTGTCTAATTAACAAGTCTTTTCCAAGGACCTAGGATAGGTAGATATTGTTGTTGAGTAATATTAAAGGAATTTGGATGTAAGCTGTTACAAGTAAAGTTGCCTTTTGCAATGCCTGATATTCAAGTGGTGTTCCAGATGTTTTGAAATTGCATACAAGGTGCCTATTACTATCAGTACTCTCTTTGCTTTTGTAAAAAGACTGCCATTTTTTCCAGTTCTTTTTCTTCTCTACTGCTGTCTCCAGGTACTGCCAAATCTACCATCCATACATTTTTGTCTTTCTTATCAACAATTGTTCAGCCTAAGATTAGATGTGGCAGGTGCTTGTCTGTTTGAATTTGAAAGTCCCAGAGCACTTTAGCTTCTCCATTTTCTAATACTTTTTCCTATTTTGTAATTTTGTCAGTTCTTACAGATTAGATTTTTTATTAAAAAGCACAAAAGATTTCAGTAAAGAAATTGGAATGTGATTTGGCATCAATGCACCAAAGCCATAAAGGCGGGCAAAATGGTTGAATATGGAATGTGGTTTAAGAATAGAGATTTTATAAAAGCTGTAGTACCAGAAGAAAGCAACAAATCTTTGAGGATTTTGGAATTTATTTATTTCCAGTTTATTAGAGAATCACATCAAAGACAATACTACCACCAAATATATCAATGAGTTTAGAAAATCAAAACTAAACTGTGGAAATATCATTAAAGCAATACCTAGGCATTCCCTATTATTTGAGATGCAGCAGGAATAGTTGACTGGATCCAGGTGGAACTTTATAACTTGGATTGGAAGACATGAAAACTAATTATAATGCACCATGCTTTGACCCCCAAAAGTGATGTATTTACCAAGACCTGAAGTGGGGAAAGGATTCCTACAGTCTTAGAATAGAATAGAGCTGGAAGGGACCTTGGAGGTCTTCTAATCCAGCCCCCTGTTCAAGCAGGAGAACCTATACCATCTCAGACAGTCTCTTAAAAACCTCCAGTGATGGAGCACCCACAATGTCTGAAGGCAAGCTGTTCCACTGGTTAATTGTCCACACTGTTAGGAAGTTTCTCCTTAATTCCAGATTGCTTCTCTCTTTGATCAGTTTCCAACCATTGTTTCTTGTCCTGCACTCTGGTGCTTTGGAGAATAATTTGACGACCTCTTCTTTGTGGCAACCCCTCAAATACTGGAATACTACTATCATGTCACCCCATTTCTTCTTTATTTTAGATTAGCCAAACCCAAGTCCTGCAGCTGTTGTTCATATGTTTTAGTCTCCAGGCCTTTGATCATCTTAGTTCCTGAAGAAAGAAAAGCATGGTTTGAACAATTACATTAGAAAAAGCCAAGAACTCTTGCTGAAGGAAATAAATCAACGAAAGTTTTTGAAAATAAAGTAGAGGCTAAATATAGAAAAGAAACTATTGAAAACCAATTTGTTAATTGGAAGAATAAACCAATGCATAATCAATACTTGAAAGATAAAGAATGAAAAGCTGATTAAAAATCCACATTGTGTTGATTAAGATCAGGAGTGTTAAAGTGTTAAGAAAGAAAGTGAAGGCTTTATTTCAATGGCTCAAAAATTACTTTGCCAATTAATTGCATGAAAGCAAAACTTTAACATGTAATATATAAAAATGTCACCTTTGTCATGAACAGGATAAAATAATTGACCATTTGATCAGTGGCTGTAGCAAAACTTCACAAACTGACTATAAGAAGAGTTATAACCAAATTGCCAGAATTATTAATTTGAAACTTTGACAGAGTGTCAGGTCTGCCATCATAAAAGCTTCATCTTGCTTCATTTATGGCATCCTGCCATAAAATGCAGGTAGAGGGAAAAGAGGAATGTAGGAGAGACAGATCACAGGAACCAGAACAGACCAACACATCCACATTATGATCATGAGAACATAATGCGAAATCACACCAAAGAGGCACCAAATCTTATACTTTTCGCTACTAATGGAGTCTACGGTCTTTCTTTCCTAAATGCTCAGACTGGGACAAGCCTGACATAGAGGTTTGGATTTCAATGTACTAAATACTACTGGGACCATCAAGTTGAGAAGTTTTTGAAAATGAGCAGGTTAAGATCTCATGGGACCTTAAAATCTAAACAGACAGGCGTCTTGTCTGCAACAAGCCTGATATAACAATTATTGAAAAAGAAGAAAGTGTTCATCTTTGATATTGCTATATTGGGTGATATTAAGATTAAGAAAGAAAATATGAAATACATGCACTTGTAGATTGAAACTGAATGCTTATAGAAAAAGAAATTTTCTGTCATACCAATTGTATGATTGAAAATATTGAATTTATCTGACCTGAACACCCTAATTTTACAAAAAATAAAAATAAAATAAATACCCTGCTTGAAACTGCTTAGTATTATTATTCTTAGTAATATTTAGGTCCTTGGTTAGGACTTGAGTTAGTAAGTTTCCATTAATCTTAGATTGTGAATTTAACTGCAGAATATCCATTTGTAATAATAATTACAAAAATATATTACTTATTGCCATCATATGTAAAATAGCAGATATTTGGAAGCTACAAATAATGTATATATTTTCAAAAAAAGCAATGTAATTGACAGATTCCTTCCTGATAATCAACTAAAATCTATTGTTTATAATTTTACAGATTACTTAGATTAAATTGGATTTCTATGAAAAGAAATATCAGTGGCACTGAAAATGGGTAACCCATCACTATTTTTTTTATTAGGCTGTATTCTTATCTTGATACTGTATATATAGGATAGCACAGTTATAAATTTGCCACAAAGATAATATAGGTTTTTCAATAATAAATCTGAATTTTAAATAATCTGGTTTTATTTGGGTTTTCCACTCAAAATTCAGATTTGGACTCCACATAAATAAAACACTTGTACGTTCTTACCTGTTATTAGTGGTTCTATATGTATAAATGCCACTGCATTATATAGATAGTTTAACTATTCACAATAAGAAAATGTGATGTTAATCAAAGAAAAACACATTGGGATACTGTTTTGTTTTTTTTTGTAGTTGCTGTTACTGGCAGAGCAGGGAAAACACCCTTCAGAATAAGTTTGTCAAATTCTAGCAGATTATATCAATAACCAACTATCAGTGTTGATGCATAGGCTACATATATTTTGAAAGATTGTCTCACCTCTGCCAAATGCCGTAAGGAAGTCATCCAGAATGATAGCTACAGCTGTCTTAGTTTTATATCTGGCTTGTAGCCAGAATGAAGCAAGTCATAGCCCAGATGCTACTGGGAACCCCTTCTCAGTCTTTACATTTTCAGTAATTTACACCTGTTTAGTTAATGTTTGCCAGGAAAAAGTTCTTGATCCAGAAAACAATTTATATGTAAGAAAGTATGTGTCAGTATCTTTTAGAAGGGATTTTGCAAGGGCACGGTAATATAAACAGATATAAATGTCATAGCTTCACCCATTATTTAACTGGGCTAAGTCTAAATTCCACTGAAGTTCCTAAGAGCCTTACTCACAGCTTCTGCTGTGATGACTCATTATAGTAGGATGTGTGTGTGTTCATGGAAGGGATGAGTGAAGACCGCTAGGAGTATATACCAAAATAGTATAATCCCAGAAGGATCACCCAAAGTGATCAGGTTCAAATTATCATACTTTGGAGATATTATACAAAGACCTGGTTGTATGGAGAAGTCTATAATATAGGGACAGGTGAAAGGAAAATGATGATCAGCAAAAAGATTGCTGGACTCAATTACAGCAGATCGGAAGATCTGAAAGTCAAAATTGGTCACAGATCATCCTGGAAAGAATCTATCTGGCTAACAGTTGATGCTAACTTTATGCGACATAAACATCTTCAATCAAAATTACCTATCTAGTTGTCCTGTTCTTACTTGTTAATCTATGTTCCTAAGTGATAGTTCTAAAATGAAAGCCCATTTATTTCTGAGTCCAATCACGTAGCTTTGAGTGCATGTACCAAAAGCCCTCAAGGGAAAAAATGTATAGTTCACAATGATAACCCAGGGTCATTGAAAGTGACTAAGATTTTACTTTTGATGTCATTTGAACATAATACTACTAATAAACTAGATGAGAAGTGCACCAATGTAACTCAATTCTTTGAAAGGCAAAATGCAAAGTAATACTGAAGGTAAAGTTAATGTTAATATATTATTTCCATAAGTTTATCTGATGCTTTCCTACCATTTGAATTAGCTTAATATTCACGAAATTAATTCTGGTCTCTTTGTTCTCTTTTATTCAAAATTTCCACACACACACCCAATTTGAGACTGTAAAATATGAATAATAAAAAATGCAAGAGTTCAGCTTAGGTTCATAATTAGTTTATTATAAAGTGAGTATGCACAATCTAGATATTTGATAGCTTCCTTCAATCACAGTACTACAAAAACAACCTTTTAGAATTATATAGTATCGTATTATGTTTTTGTTCTTGATGAAACAGCCTTTTCGACAATAGAATTAATCTTATCATGCAAGGTGAAGCTCAATGGCACACAGAAGAGATCTCTGCATTGTGTGAAAGAACAGAAGATTGTCCATTATTTAGTTTTACTTAGAGATTATTATTATTTCAACTTTCCTGAAAACTAATTGTGGTGTTTTTAATCAAGCATTCCCATTAAAGTAATGCAGACTGAGGATTATTTCAAACATTTAATAAAATGGTTTAAAATAATATCTCTAAGCCAAATCTCAGTTACTTCTTAAACACATCCCTGTGGCAACAGTATGAAAATGATTTATCATTTGCTTCTTCTGAGATGCTTCTGTGATACCCAATCTACCCTACAGCTTAATGTGGAATACTGATAAGCCTAGTTATTTTTTGGACATCAGTCAAGATCAGATAGGTGCACCATAAAGTCTCTGATCACTAAGTATCTGTAAATATAAGAATATAGAGCATAATATTTTGTATTTATAGGTCATAAATTAAAATAAATTGACTCAACTTGAAATATTTATTTATTTACTAAAATTGGCCTAGATTCTTAGAATTATATATTGATTAAAACATATTTAGATTTAATGTAGATTAAATAAGAAGTATAGAAGTATAGATTAGATTTTCTCCATTTTTTAAATTGCATCATTACTCCTACATATTCATAAAAGTACACAATTTTTAAAACATTATTATTGCTACTATATGTTATCATCATACATGTTATTTTTATGAATTTGTGAATTAAATAGATTTTAGGTTATAATTATCTTTTCAGCATCTCCATATGTGCATTTAGCTTTCTGCTTTATAATATAATATTCTGAAGAATTGTTCCAGACTATTGAAAATAGTAAAAAAAAAATTAACGTGAGCAATTTACAAACAATTGATAGAAAAATTCATTCTCTCATTGAGTACATTAATAAAGTATGCATAGCACTAGAACAAGTGGGCATCTAATATATACTACTTTTAATTTATTTCCTCTTTCAACTTTCAAAGAGTCAGGTCTTTTATTCCTCCAATAGCATAATTTCTTCCTTCAGGGTACTGTCACCACCAATTAAAATTCTCACTTTCTCAGAAATATGTTCCTTTGTTGTGTACACAGGTAGAAAGCCTAAACCATTTGCTGGTGTTTACTCAAAAAATTCTGTGAAACAGGATAGATTTGATAGAAACCCTTCTCAAGGTTCAAAATGTCTTATCATTAAAATAGGGTCTATTTTTAGAAATATGTGTAAATAGCTCTAATTGTTCATCTTTTATGATAAAAATAAATATAAAAGTCTCCTGTCAAAACAAGTCAGTTTCTTGACAGAATTAAATATCTGCAAGGCATGCAAAAGAAATATCTTGATGGGTGGGGTATTGAACTGATAAAAAATTGTACTGTTTGATTATAGTCTGAAAAGATACATTTGGAGAAAAAAGGACAGATTTGAACAAAGCAATATTGTGCCATTCATTGAGCATGGTGGTGGCTTTATTATATTTTGGGGTTTTGTGGCAGCAGGTGGCATAGAAAATACTATGAAAATGGAAGGAAGAATGTTAACATATCTTAGGAATTTATGAAATACAATCAAGACAAAATGCAGCTAAATGAAAACAGTTTCACCAAAACAATAGTTTGAAACATACCTCCAAATTTAGTATGATGCAACTAAGCAACAATCAAAAGACACTTAAGAAATGTTAGAAGCTTTTATTTCTGCCAAAAAATGTGTTACAAAGTACAGACAGGAATATGTCAAAATGTCTGCACAAAATGTCTTTATTTTGAATCTGTAAAGAACAGATTTAAATTTGTAGATAGATGTCATCTAGCTTTCTTCCATACAGCAATTGTGTTAAATTTTATTCATTTAGGCATTCATTAAAACATAGAATTTGATCACTGACATCTAAAGTTTGGCATGCAATGTGATTCCATCTAAGATCCTGAGAAAAATAACCCCAAATATATTCACGGGAGCTTATCAAAAAGGAGAACATTGGGAAGTTCCTCCGAAATAGTTTGGATTAATATGTTTTTTTGCTATAACGATTCCCTTTCAAATAACTATAGGAACATGAAAAATATCAACTTTTTCCACTACATCTAATTTATGTACTATATAACCAGGACACAATATCTTTGGCAGCACTGCAGGACAGATGAAAGTGTTAAGCACCCAGTAATTGCTTTCTGACACATGTGTCTCCACTGCATTACAGTCACCTTGCCAAAAAATAGCAGATTTTCAAGACCTGAAAGGTCAGTTTTACAGCTGAGGAAAAACCTGTGATGCCGAATCTCTGCATAATTTACATGTCATTTTAACATTTTAATTACTCATGAGCATCAGTCAGAAATGACTATAATCACCAGGCAGGATTTTCTTCATTCCGTATTAGCAAATACTAGCTTGCATGAAGAATTTTTGTTAGAATGATCAGACCTATATACAGGTAATGCTCTACTTACAACCATTTGTTTACTACTGAAAAAAGTGACTTTTGACCGTTTTCCACACAGCTGTTGCAGCATCACATGATCACATGATCAAAATTCAGACACTTGGGAATTGGAATGTATTTATGATGGTTGCAGTGTCCTGGGGTCATGTGATCATCTTTTGCAATCTTCTGACAAGCTAAGTCAATGGGGAAGCCACATTCACTTAATCTCCGTGTTACTAACTTAATATTTATTTATTTATTTATTTATTTATTTATTTATTTATTTATTTATTTATTTATTTATTTATTTATTTATTTATTTGGGTTTGTATGCCGCTCCTCTCCGGGGACTCGGAGCGGCTAACAACATATATATAACAATGAATTACAATTAAAAAAAAACCCAAACAAAGATATCTAAAAAATCAATAAAAACACACATTCATTTCAACAATCAACCACAATCATCCCCAGGCCTGCCGGCAAAGATGAGTTTTTAGATTTTTCCAGAAGGCCGGGAGAGTCGGAGAAACGTGGACTTCAGGAGGCAGTTGGTTCCAGAGGGCGGGCGCCACAACAGAGAAAGCCCTCCCCCTAGGGCCCGCCAGACGACATTGTTTCGCTGACGGGACCCGGAGGAGGCCAACCCTGTGCGCTCTCACCGGTCGTAGGGAAGTATGTGGCAGAAGGCGGTCCCGTAAGTTAATAACTGCAGTGATTCACTTAACAGCTGTGGCATTAATGGCCATAAAATGAGATAAAACTCACTTAACAACTGTCTTGCTTAGCAACGGAAATTTTAGGCTCAACTGTGGTTGTAAGTCAAGGCCTACCTTACTCAGACACTTAGCAAATCTGTCTGCTGCAGTCAGCTTAGCAGAAAATTTTAGTATAGGACATATCTTCTGATTATCTTCAAACTAGATTCAGTAGCAGACACAAAAATGCCTCTAAAAGGCAAATGCAATTTCTTGGGTGGTGGAAAGGATATTAGATAAAAAGACAGAAGAACAGAAAATACGATGAAAGAAAACAAAGACATGCTATAAATACTGTAAGTAGAATAGCTTACAGAAGAGATGTTAAACATGCTTTCAACTACGAAACATTTCAAACATGTAGGCATAGAGCCTCCTAGCATCACTTAGTTCCCTATTTTTTCTAAGCAATCATTTCCCAACCTAAAATATGAAAAGGAATAATGTGTTAATCTTTGTTACCACCAAGAGAAGCCAAAAATATTGAAAAAAATAGAGTAGTCCCAATTAAAAAAAAAGTTGTCCATTTCTTTTATAGGAGAGCTATTGACATTCATCTCTTTTATGCTGTGTGATCCTGGCAGGCACCAGCATTCAGTTATTATTGTTAACACAGCAAATAATAATAAATAAAAGACACCATTCCATTCTACCATTGGTGCTAAAATGATCTCTCCCCAAAAACTTTCCCGTACCTATTTTCTTGGAGATCATCTTCATTTTAATATCTGCTGAAGTGAAAAATGCTTTCCTTATATTATTATTATTATTATTATTATTATTATTATTATTATTATTATTATTATTATTATTATTATTATTATTATTATTATTATTATTATTATTTAATTTCTATGCCGCCCTATTCCGGAGAACTCAGGGCGGCTCACAACATGATAGAAATCACAATAAAATACATAAATATAAAAACCCTTAAGTTAAAAAAGAAAAACCAATCATTCCACAAACATACACACAAACATACACTGGCTAGGGGCAAGGTGTTAACTGCCCCAGGCCTGCCGGCAAAAGTATGTTTTAAGCAATTTACAAAAGGCGGAGAGGGTGGGGGCGACACGGATTTTACTAACTTAATTGTTGTTTGAATTGTTTAAATATATTATTTGATCCATTAAAATGCAATTTTGAACTGTTTCTAATTTTATGGTCTTACAGTAATTTAACTTTAATTAAATACATTCTTTTAATCAGAGTTGTTCTGGGAAATTGAAACATTTAAAAAAGGATAAAAATAATTTAAATAAAGTCAGTAAATATAAAATTATGTTTGGGGATTGCTTTATTGAAGAATATGGCAGTTATGAATGGTAATAATTCAAACAGTAAAATGGCAACCAAAGTCTAGAAAATATTGACAAAAAACTACCATTTTTACATTCACTTCTGGCTCTTCATAGTATTCTATTTTTGCAAATATAGATTATAAAAGCAAAGTGAAAGTATTTTGTAACTTACATTAATGTAAAACACAGTATATAACAGATCAAAATAAAATAAAGTGTTCAGAAGCTGTTTTAAGAAGAAACAAGAAACAGTATAGAAATATTTTAAATAAATGAAAGATAGTCTCAGAATGAATCTTTTTAAATCAATAGATTTAGGTACTAACATTTTACACATTTTCTTTTAAATTAATATAATAAAATGGTTACAAATTATAGCTAAATACTTTTCATATGTTATAGTGTACTTTTCCCTTGGGATCATCTAAGGTTGTTGTTCCTTTTACAATTGACAAACCTTTAATGCTGCCAGAAACGAGTGTCTTATGATATCATTATTAGGGGGATTATGTTACTATAGCTAGTTTAACAGAAAATGTTATTAATAATTGAATTTTACAAAATAACCATTTACAAATGGCCTAAATAGATCCATTTGATTACCATAAATCTAAATTATCATAGTCAAATGGACGTTAAAATGTCACAATCTATGTATAATTATATAATTAAGCTGTCAAAAAGAATTATAGTTTCAGAGTTACTGAATGATATTTGTGTATAGGGAGAGGAAAATGAAATAACTGCCAAGATAACAAAGCATTGGGAGTTTTATATATCAAAGAACAATTACAGTCTAAACAGCAATGGAAAGAATAAAGGATATTTTTCAAAGTACCAGTGTTTTACCTGCATGCCTTTGGACAAATCAGTACACTGAACTTCTGGAATTATTATTATTAATTTAATTAATTAATAATTAATAATGTAAGATCCCCAGTAATAAAGGCATGCTAATAATCTCTAGAAATCCTGAACTATTATGACCAAAATTAGAGAAAAAAAATTGTATTATCTTGCAAATTGATCTCCATTTTATATTCAATTTAAAGTAGAAAATACACATAATTTAAAGCACCCAAATAACATCAGTCATATAGCCTATGTGGTACTTATCCTGTCTTTTTTATTTGATATTCTATTATTTGGGTTCAGATTATCAGAAACATCAGCATTCATGTCCATATGTTGACTAACATCACCGAATTAAGGTCTTCAAGAATATTCTGGTTTATCTAAGATGTCCACAGAGGTCAATATTCTAAAAATTGATCATAGCCTTATTCCTTTTATATGCATGAAATACCCAATCGTACTCTTGAACATCTCCCACCATCCTGGACAATCCAGGTGTACATAATCTTTAAATTCTGTTCATTCCAGCTCAGAATAACAAATTTAATAATTCTGATTGCTGTTCTTCTAAAATATTTGTGCTGCTAAATGTTTTCAAATGATTATCACAATTTATTTAGTTAGTAGGCTTTGGTAGAGGATATTCACATTTATTATTGAAAATTCCAGAATTTTGCCAAAAATTGTTATGCGTTCACATGAAAGCATTGAAGTCTACTATGAACACAGATATATATATATATATATATATATATATATATATATATATATATATATATATATATATATATATATATATATATATATATATATATATATATATATATATATATATATATATATATTGCATCAGAAAAGACTCTGAGATACAAGAATGGACAACATGTATTATAGGATTTGTCAGACAGTAAACTGAATGTTCTGGGCCCCCAATATTATTCCATGGATCGTAGGTATACAAAAGATTGTAATGTTGACTCATCAGCCTCTGTGGCTTGAGGTTTTGTGAGGTCATGGGTTTAGGTTTTATTACTGGTATTGGCAGCTAAGAATACATGCTTGAAGTTGGCAAGCCTGTGTTTTTTATATATTGTATCTCCTCCTCACTGAGTCTCTTTCAATGCCACCATGTTAGGTATCTTTTGCAATGGAGTAGGTGAAATTGACACTGATTAAAGAGGATTTCTGGCCTTCTCAACATGAAACATGTTTTCTATTCAGCCAACATATTTCATCTGAATTGTGACTTTTTTTTAACTTGCAAATCTCCCAAGTTGCACTCTTGTATGGCACAAAGTTTGCACACTGGTTTATGCCTTTTGTGGCCCTAAATATATAGCATGAAGTACTTTCTTCCTCTGTTTTTTTAAAAAAATAATAATATAAAAACTGAACCTAAAGAAGGCCTGAAATATATTTCTACAATATGCATCTCTGAAGCTCTTTAATTTAAGATCATCACTCTAGAAATAGAAATGTTGATGAGTCATTCAGAAAATTACATCTCTTCTTTCCTTTCATGCTTACTTAATTATAGAGGTTGCCTTTTATGAAAAATGTGGCAAGAAAGCTGTCCATTTTTATAGGCACATTGTTGCTATATCTGTGATTGTTCAGAACATTACGTTTTGAGAATTTGGTATACTTTGCCTATTTAGGTCTAGATATTTCCTGGATTTATCTGAATTAGATCAAGTAGGTTTGGGATTACCATTTATCCAAATTTGGAACACACACTCCAATTTCATTTTGTAAGCTCAAGTTACAAAAGTACAAATTTAGATACTGATTTCTCAAATAAAAGAAGGAATGGTAAATAATTTTAATTTGTATATCTTTTAGGAATGGTGATGATTTTATTTCCAGAAAGCATATGAAAATGCTCTTCTGAAAGCATTGAATTACAATTTAAAATATAAAAGGTCGTAATTTTTCTAGAAGCTTGAACGAGTGCTATCTATATTGTGGCTCAAGTTGCAGAAAATTCTAGGACACCATTAGCTTAAAATTAAAAAACAGGGACTATGTGAATATGATTGTGCAAAACAAGCTAAAATTTTGAAATATTCTCTTGAACAATATGTATTTACATTGGATAACTATATCTAGGATTATAACTGTTAATTGTTATAACAATATATTATATTTTGTTTCTTTTCTTTTTACGTCCTATTTTTATTTATAATTGTTATCACAACAGAATAGCCAGATGACACAAGAGAGAATAGTAAGAAATCTCAAAACATTACATTACTATAAAATATTGCAATATCTGTCCGGTCGCGTTGTGCAGAGCCGTCTTCAGGGAGCTCCGGGACAGAGCTCGGTTTTACGGCCTTTTCCCAGCCGCCAGGAGCATTGGCTACCGGGAGGGACTAATACTTGGAAGAGGAACCTCTGGCGTTTCTGAGGAGGTGAAGCAAGCCGCGGGAAAGCCAGAGGGGGCTCAAGCCGAGGACAGAGAGGCCGGCTACGGCTGGCCCGAAGACTCGACGAGCTGGCGCGAGTAATGGAGGCGAGAGGTAAAGGCACACGGAAGCAGTAAGGAGGGAGTAGGCGGTGGAAGACCCGAGAGAGAAATACTCCGGATGACAGAGGGACTTGGTGAGAGAAGCCCTTCGCGTTGCGCCCTTGATTTAATGGAATCGGAGCCCCAGGGGTAGCGCAGCGGTCAGAACTCTCTAGGGAGGAAGGAGGGTGAAGGAGAGTAAGGAGAGCGTCGGAGGGGAGACGGAAGACTGGAGATCGACCTGGGACGCTTTCAAGGCAAAGTTGGATAGATTTGGATTTAAAAGCTGACAGAACACATTGGAACTTGGTTTGGGAAAGAAAGAACAGAAGGGCAAGAAGGATTCTGAAAAGTGCGAAGAGAAGGGAAAGGCTGATGGACTATAGCTTGGAGGGAGCCAAGGCAAAGCTAACCGGAAGAAGAACGTGTAGAATTGAGTTACAGAAGGAATGTAGGGGCAATATGAACTGAGAGAGGTTCCCCACATTGGTGAGATTCAAATTGAACTGGCCCTCTGATCTATTGATTCTTATCCCTGAACTGTTTGAATCTTGATCCTTATCCCTGAAAGGTTAGAATATTGGATCATCATCTGAATACTGTCTTGTGATTAATTTGGTTTATTTTTTAAAAATTAAAAGAAAAGCCTGGCCAACAGTAGACTGAACTCAGGATGGCCACCAAGCAGTCCAAATTAATACCCCCAAAGGTAGTAGCACCCTCCCCAGCCCAGTTACTTAAAATATTAGGGAACAATTTACCTGCCCCCCATCCTCCCCCATACCTACAGAACCCCAGACCCCCCCGTCTATCCAGGCCTCTCCAGTAATGCACATGATGGAAGAACTAAAAGAGATGATGGAGGCATTGGGAAAAAGGGTGGAGGAAATGGATAAAAAGCTAGAGGAAGTGGGCACGAGGATGGAGAGACGGAGCAAAGATTTAGAACAGAAGTTGAAGGAACAAAGCAGAGAATTAGAGAGGAAGTGGGAAGAACAAAGCAAAGCGGTGACTGCAGACCTAGATCAAATCAAGGAAACAATGCAAACACACAATAAGAGTATGAGAGAAGAAATTGAAATTTTTTTTAATAAGATCTGGGAGAGGGTCGAAAAAAGGATGGAAGAGGTGGAGAGTCAAATGGAGGGACAAATGGCTGAGATGAAAAGTGAGATACAGGACCAATCAACTATGATGCAATATTGGCAGATGATGACAACAATCAGGATTAAGGGACTGGGAGAGACAACAAATGAAAACCAAAAGGACCTGAAAAGAATTTTTGTAAAAGCCCTGGAAAAATTTTTGGGAGAGAAAGCGGAAAATATCTCATGGCAAGTCGACAGAATCCACAGAGTCAACTCATGGATTGCAACAAACAAAAATCTACCAAGAGACGTGGTTATCCATTTTGCAACAAAGGGGTTCCGAGATCTTATTTCTACAACATCCTATAACAAGAAACTGTATGTAGAGGGGCAAGAGGTGGTGATATTGAAAGAGATCCCCCCCAAGATGTTAAGAGAAAGAAAAGATTACAAGTTCCTGGTCACTGAACTGAAAACACGCACTCTACAATATCGATGGGAAGCCCCAACTGGAATGTCATTACTCTATAAAAGCAAAAGATACCATCTGAACTCAATCCAGAAAGCAAAAGAATTTCTTGAAAAGGAACTGAAGGCGGGGGGACCCCAGCCCAAAACACGGGATAACGTAGACCGGCCACGTGAAAAAGGAAGGGACTCAGAACAACAATCAAACTCCCCAGAAGCACAGACCGCCGCAGCAGCAGGAGCAGAAGAAGAGAAAGGACCTTCTCGGGATGCGACTGCACAGAGGATGGATGTCAATAAAACCATGGAAGCAGGACAGATTAAAGAGTTAAGGCAGTTAAGGTCTACTACCAAACGCACAGAACAGCAAGAAAAGATCCCACAAAACAATATGAACACCAACCTGGATACCATGGGAGCGAGACCAAATGACAGTGTTACAAAAGTTTTGGCCACCAGACTAATGACTGTGCTACAAAAAATAATTCACCCGGATCAAACTGGATTTATACAAGGACGTCAGATGAAAACTAATGTAAGACAACTGCTGAACATAATAGAGTATTTGGAAAGGCATAACCAGGTGCCCGCTACTCTCATGTTTGTGGATGCAGAAAAAGCCTTCGATAGACTGAATTGGCCGTTTCTGACAAACTGATCGGGAGGATGAAAATGGGAGAACAGTTTATTAATTCCATACTGGCAATTTACCAGAAACAAACAGGCCAGATTATTGTGAACGGGGACTTAACAGACTCATTTAACATAGAGAAAGGAACTAGACAGGGATGTCCGCTATCCCCCTTGCTGTTTGTTTTAACGCTGGAGATTCTATTGAACAAGATAAGAGCGGCAGATGACATAAAAGGCATACAGATTAGACAACAAGACTACAGACTATGTGCCTTCGCGGACGACCTGCTGGTGACAATGGCTCAACCAGCACAATCAGCTAGGAGATTGATGGAGATAATGAAAGACTATGGTAGGGTATCAGGCTTCAAAGTAAATATAGCTAAAACGAAGATGCTAGTTAAAAATCTAGATAACAACTGAAAACAAGACTTAGAAAGAATAACGGGCTGTGAAATAGTTAAGAAAGTTAAATACCTAGGAGTGGAGATAGAAGCTACAAATGGGAAATTATACAAAAATAATTACGAGGTGCTGTGGAACAAGATACAAACAGATCTGATCAGGTGGAAAACATTACAATTGTCCCTGCTGGGCAGGATAGCGGCAGTAAAAATGAACGTATTGCCAAAATTTCTATTTCTCTTTCAAATGCTACCCATACTCAAAAAGGAAGTGGACTTGGATGAATGGCAGAAGGGCATTAACAGATTTATTTGGGATGGCAAGAAACCGAGGGTTAAATTAAAAATCATCCAGGATATAAGGAAGAGAGGTGGTTTAAAATGCCCAATCTGAAGTTATATTACTACGCCGCGGCGCTGGTGACGCTGAGCGACTGGATTAACATGACAAACGACAGAATACTGAATGTTGAAGGGCATGGTTTATTATATGGCTGGCACGCATACCTTGTGTATGACAAGAAGGTTGACAAGAGCTTCAGGGAGAACCCACTAAGAACCCCGCTGTTGTGGGTCTGGAAGAAATATCAGTACCTACTACACGAAAAGATTCCCATCTGGACGATCCCCGGACACGCAATAGGGGACATAAATATAACACAAGGACAGGATGTGGTGCCCTATAGTAAACTTGTAATGGAAGAAGGAAATGGGTTTTTGTTAAAGCCATCAACTACGCTAACAGATGAAGGAACAGTGTGTACCTGGCTTTCATATTTGCAACTGCGGTCTAGATGGCACAGGGACATGAAGAAAGGCATATGCCTAACAGATGAGAATTTAATTGAACAGGTTAGAGAGCAGGGGCCCATGCATATCAAACGAGTGTACAGTATACTGATAGAAATTGACTCTGAAACTGTACTAGTCAAGGACTGTATGGTAAAGTGGGAACAAGATTTTGGGCAACCTATCACGATGGAAACGTGGGAGGGAATCTGGGTGAGAAATGTAAAATTTACAAAAGCGCAACATTTAAGGGAGAACTTTTATAAAATGTTCTATAGGTGGCACCTAGATCCGAAAAAATTATCGTATATCTATCCAGACATCCGACCTAAATGCTGGAGGTGTGATAGTATGGAGGCTACATATTTTCATGTATGGTGGACATGTAGAAAAATTAAAGCCTTCTGGAGAAAAATATGGTGGACACTCCAAACCATTTTGAAAAAGCGTATTGAATATCTACCTCAGTTGTTTTTGTTAGGGATCATAGAAGACTGCACTACCACAGAGACGAACTTAATTCTGAACTTGATCACAGCAGCGAGACTGCTGGTGGGACAATACTGGAAGAAGCCAGAAATACCACCTATAGAAGAATGGACTTTGAAAGTAATAAATTTGGCAGAAATGGCTAAAATATCGGCATATTTGAAGGATCGCTCAAATGAACAATATATGCTAGACTGGAAACAGTGGATAGACTACATACAAGAGAAACACCAATCAAAGAAAATGTATCTGGCTTATAGTTAAATCTTGACATAAGGAGTGAAGAATGTTTACAAAATTAAATCGATTGTATTAAGTTGGATAGCAGTTAGCTTGAACTTTCCCCTGGTTTACATATACAAAGACTATAACTTACTGTTGTATCCCATGATTTATGTTGATTGCTTTTTAGTATGCTATTATGATTAATGTTGATTGCTTTAATATCCCATGACTATCCCTGATGTTGTATCTATGATTTATGATGATTGCATTTTATGATTATGGTTATGATTATCCCTTGTTGCTCGTATGTACACTGAGAGCTTATGTACCAGAGACAAATTCCTTGCGTATGTCCAATCATATTTGGCCAATAAAGAATTCCATTAAAAATTAAAAAAAAATTGCAATATCTGTTCAGAGAAGAGCAACTAAGATGATCAAAGGCCTGGAGACTAAAACATATGAAGAATGGCTGCAGGACTTGGGTTTGGCTAGTCTAAAGAAAAGAAGAAATAGGGGAGGCATGATAGCAGTATTCCAGTATTTGAGAGGCTGCCACAAAGAAGAGGGGGTCAAATTATTCTCCAAAGCACCAAAGGACAGGACAAAAAACAATGGTTGGAAACTAATCAAAGAGAGAAGCAACCTGGAATTAAGGAGAAAGTTCCTAACAGTGAGGATAATTAACCAGTGGAACAACTTGCCTTCAGAAATCATGGGCGCTCCATAACTGGAGGTTTTAAAGAAGAGACTGGAGAGTCACTTGTCTGAGATGGTATAGGTTCTCCTGCTTGACTAAAAGACCTCCAAGATCCCTTCCAGCTATATACTATTCTATTCTGTATATCAATAGACTATCTCTTGGCATCCTGAAGGTGGCTTGCACACTGTATATGGAACAGACATATTTTAACATGTATATCTCAACAGAGCTTTTTCAAAAGGCAACTGGAATTTTTTTTCTTTGAGGAAGAACAAAATGTTTTGTTTCTCATCCAAGAAACTTCATTAGTTGTGATGATGGGAGGGAGGAAGGGAGGGGTGGAAGATAGGTACTGACAGTTGAGACTGAGTGGTGGGGTTGGATGAGAAACAGAACATTTTGTTCTTTTTTTTTCTTTGAACCATGTTATATTTATTTATTATTCAATGGATATGATTTATTGAGTCAGCTCTTCTTCTGGACCGGCTCTCTTCCAGATTTGCAGGAATGCAAAGCCCATCATCCCCTGCCAGAGCAGCCAGGGCTGGGGATGATGGGGGTTGCCTTACGAAGACTCCCTCTAGGGCTGTGATTTTGAACCTGGGCCACTTTTTTTTTATAGTTATAAATTCTTTTATTAAAACAATCAACATTGAACATACAATCATATTATGCAGCAATCATCATAGCACCTGATATACAACACTAAGTATTGGTCTTTGTAAACGTCTGATTTGGTACACATTTATCACTCCTCACGCCCGTTATACTTTATTTGATTGGTGTTTCTCTTATCTATAGTTTATCCACTGTTTCTAGTCTATCACATACTATTCATCTCAGTATTAGTACAATCTTTTATGATCCCTAACCAAAGATCCTAAGGTAGAAATTCAATAACCTGAGGTAGATATTCAATCCGCTTTTTCAATATTAAAGTGATCAACATTAACCATAGGGTTCTATTGCTAAACAATCATCCTAGAACATAGCATACAACATTAGGTATTAGTCTTTGTAAACATCTGTTTTGGTAAACATTCTTCACTCCTCCCTTCCATCCTCAAGTATACTCCAAATACATTTTGTTTGGTTGGTGTTTCTCTTATATATGGTCTATCTACTGTATCTAGTCTATCGCATATTATTCGTTTGCGCTTCTGAATTGACTTCGTCTCAGTAATAGTGCAATCTTTTATAGTCCCTAACCAAAGATCCTGAGGTAGAAGTTTCATAACCTGAGATAGAGGTTCCGTCCGCTTTAACAATATTAAAGCAAACAACATTAGTCATAAAATCATGTTAAGAGGCATTAGTCATAGAACATAAACATTCAACATTGGGTGTTAGTTTTTGTAAACATTTGATTTGTTAAACATTCTTCCCTCCTCCCGTCGAGCCTCAGCTAAATGCCAGCTGCATTCTGTTTGATTGGTGTCTCTCTTGGATATAGTCTATCCACTGTTTCCAGTCTGTCAAATATTGTTCATTGGAGCGACCTTTCAGGTATGCTGATATTTGTTACTTTCACAGTCCATTCTTCAATAGGCGGTATTTCTGGATTCTTCCAGTATTGTCCCACCAACAATCTTGCTGCTGTAATTAAGTTCAGAAATAAGTTTGTCTCTGAGGTAATGAAATCCTTTGTGATCCCTAACAGAAAAACCTGAGGTAGAAATTCTATACGCTTTTTAAAAATGGTTTGGAGTGTCCACCATATCTTCCTCCAGAATGCTTTGATTTTTCTGCATGTCCACCATATGTGAAAGTAAGTAGCCTCCCCGTCCCCACACCTCCAGCATTTGGGCTGGGAGTCCGGGTAGATGAGTGATATTTTTTTCGGGTCTAGGTGCCATCTATAGAACATCTTGTAGAAGTTTTCCCTTAAGTGTTGCGATTTCGTGAATTCTACATTCCTCACCCAGATTTTCTCCCACGTGTCCATGGTGATAGAGTGTCCAAAGTCTTGTGCCCACCTTACCATACAGTTCTTGACTAGCTCGGTCTCTGAGTCCATTTCTATCAGGATGCTGTACACTCGTTTGATGTGCATGATCCCCTGCTCTCTAATCTGTTTAATTAGGTTCTCGTCAGTCTGAGATAACCCCTTCTTCTTGTCTTTGTGCCACCGTGATTGCAGTTGTAGATATGATAGCCAGGTACCTCCTATTCCTTCCCCTGCTAGCGTTATTTGGGGTTTCAAGGAGAACCCATTTCTTTCTTCCAGTACAAGTTCACTGTATGGCACCATTTCTTGCCCGTGGGATATGTTTGTGTCCCCTATTGTGTGTCCGGGGATCGTCCAGATGGGGATCTTGTTGTGCAAAAGGTGTTTATATTTCTTCCAGACCCAGAGCAATGGAATTCGTAGTGGGTTCTCTCTGAAGTTCTTGTCAGCCTTTTTGTCGTATACCAAATATGCGTGCCAGCCGTATAGGAGACCCTGCCCTTCGACATTCAGTATTCTATCATTCGTCATGTTAATCCAGTCGCTCAACGCCACCAGTGTCGCTGCGTAGTAATATAGCTTCAGATTAGGCATTTTGAGTCCCCCTCTCTCCCTTGCATCTTGGATGATTTTTAGTTTCACCCTCAGTCTCTTGCCGTCCCAAATGAATCTGTTGATGCCCTTCTGCCAGTTGTCCAAGTCCACATCCTTCTTGAGTATAGGTAGCATTTGAAAGAGAAATAGAAATCTGGGTAAGACGTTCATCTTCACTGCTGCTATCCTGCCCAGCAGGGACAGTCGTAGTGTTTTCCACCTTTCCAGGTCTGCTTGTATCTTGTTCCACAGCACCTCATAGTTATTCTTGTATAATTTCGCATTCGTTGATTCTATCTCCACTCCTAAGTATTTAACTTTCTTGACTATTTCGCAACCCGTTATTCTTTCCAAGTCCTGTCTTGCTTTGTTGTCTAGATTTTTGACTAGCATCTTTGTTTTTGATATATTTACTTTGAAGCCGGACACCCTACCATAGTCTTCCATTATCTCCATCAATCTCCTTGCTGATTGTACTGGTTGCGACATTGTCACCAGCAAGTCGTCTGCAAAGGCACATAGTCTGTAATCTTGTTGTCTGATCTGTATGACCTGTATTTCTTCTGCCGCTCTTATCCTGTTCAGTAGAATCTCCAGCGTCAGGACAAATAGCGGGACATTTTGTGATAGCGGGACATTTTGTTCTTAAGGGGAAAAAAAACAGTTCAGTTGCCTTTTGAAAAAGCACTTTTGAGACAACTGTGACCTGGATAACTGAGAATTTCCACAGACATGCAGACTGATCATAATGCTACAAGTGGTAAGAAATGACTTGGGTGTGTATGTGTGGAAGGGATAGATATGTAATATTTATTGCTAAAACATTGCTTTTAACCTATCTTATTCTGTAAAAGCTAGACAAAAGTATTTATACAGAGAAGGTAAATAGTTAAATGTATATAAACAGTGCATAAATCATACTTATGCTTTTAAAATCCATAGCTCTGTATCATGTAAATAATATTTTACCATGTTTCTATTTACTTACTGTTTACATCTGGTTTAAAAATGAATCCATTACACATTTTGTTCCAGTTTGAGTTTATTCTTGTCAACTAATTGAATAGGTTTTGCTTTAGAAAATATTTTGCTTTCTAAAAATTGTATAATTTTTTTCATAAACTGCTATAAAAGTGAGATTGGGAAAAAAAAGGTTGTTAAAGTATCTCTCAGAATTTTAATTCCTACTGATTATAAAAGTCTGGTACTGGAACAAAAAATTAACAAATTGCATAAACTAGACAAAAGTTGGCATACCTATATCCAGATAGTTTCAGTGTATTATGCTAATACTTAAACTCTCTTTCATTTGAAGAAAGAGGAAGAACACTTACTTCTCATGGATAATAAAAGTGTTTTGTCACAAGCAAGCTATCAGCTTATTTAACACAAAAATTTTATTCATATAAGCAATAAGAACCATGGTTCCCACATGGCTAATTTATGTATCTCTGCTGCACTGCATGTTGCTAATGTTAGCACAAATTAATGTTACACATTAAAAGAAAGCAAACATAATATAATCTCATCCATTACATTATATATGTTAATAAAAGTGCTTAAAAGTGATCCAGGTTATCCTATGGCTGTTGACATAAAATACTGCTAGTAGAATATTAAATAGAAATTGTCTTTATGTTCTGTAACTCTGTTAAAACACTTTATTTTTGTGTACCATCATTTTTAAAGTTGTACCTATAAAAGCAGCCTATAGATCTCATAAGTAAACATATAAATGCATTTTCCAAATAATGTTATGTATTGTGTCATTGTTTAATATTTGCCTACTCATAGAATAATATACAGATTTGCCAGTGCCATTCAACATATACAAAGCTACATATAAAGCTAATAACAGGGACTATCTGCTACACTGGGTTATTCACTAAAAAAAGAAAAGAAAGTACATCAAAAACTGACAGCTAAGTATCTCATGCATTCAAATAATATCCAGGAAAAAAAGATTTCAGACAGAATTCTGGACAAGTAAAGAGAAAAGTTTAGTGTAAAAAATAAACATCTAACACCAAAGATAATTGTTATTCTTTCAAAACAATCTGCTTTCATGTTTTTCTCTAATACTCTTTTAATTACTTACTTGATTAATTTGCCATGCTTCTGTTTGAAAGAAAATGTCAGATTTCAAATAGCAGTTGAAAATGATACAAATCAGAGAACAGAAAGTTTAAAAAAGAAATTAAGACAACAAAAATCTCTTCTCCACCTTCTCTTCCACCACCAACACTTTTTTCACCCCTCAACCTTTTATTTCTTTGCCAACACCAAATTTGCTCCTATTACATACATTTTTTAAAAAGAGTGATCCTGGTGAATACAGATAGACAGAGGTTAACCAAAAGAGAGCCCAAACTTGATTTGGAAGGTATAAAAATATAACCATAAAATTCAGGCTGAACTGTAGGAGTTTAATTCCTAGGGAACATGTTTTTGAATATGTAGATCCTGATGAGAAGTGATCAGTATGTGCTAATTAAGGTTAGGAGATAATGTTTCCCTCTGAGATGTGCTTACCAAAAAGCATATGGAAGATCAGAGTAGTTCTTACGAAGCAGAACTTTCCACAGTTCTCTATTGCTCTGTTTCATATTATCCAACTCAAAAATATGGCACTCAGTTATTCCTAAGTCTAGCTCATGAAACAAGTGTTTCAGACTTCATATTTATTTTCCAAAACAGAGTTTGAACTAAAATGGAGAAAGAAACATTCCACTGATACCTGCCTCCTTCCCTCCCTCCATATTAATTATCAAGAAGCTTTCTTATAGTACAGCGGTTCCCAACCTGTGGGTCGCAACCCCATTTGGGGTCGAACAACCATTTCACAGGGGTCGGCAAACACCGCAGTCCGCCATTTTTTTTGGTCGGCCATTTTTTTTGGGTCGGCCATTTTTTCCCCTTTGCGATGCGGGCCGTCGCGCCGTGCATGCGCGATGAGGGTCCGCCATTTTTTTGGGTTAGCCATTTTTTTGGGTCAGCCATTTTTTTACCCCTTTGCGATGCGGGCCATCGCGCCGCGCATGCGCGATGTGCCCCGTCGTGGCTCACGTGCGCGATGCACCCGGAAAAGGTTGAGAACTGCTGTTATAGTACTTGATTGATAAAGAGAGGACTGCAACTTCCTTTCTCCTGCATTACAGATGCAGGCTAAATACAGGTAGTGCTCAAGTTACAATCATAACATTGAGTGATCATTCAAAATTACAATGGTACTTCTAATTGGCCCACGAAGTTGCAGCCACTGCAGTGTCCCCATGATCACATTATCATATTTTGGGTGCTTGGCAACCAGCTCACACTTGTAATGGTTGCAGGTTTTCACTATCACGTTTGCCACCTTCCATGATGGCTTCCCATAAGCAGTATCAATGGGGAAGGTTGTAAGTTGCTTCTGTTCCCACTGCTTTTTCTCCTGATGAGTCCTGTTACAAAGTAAAAAATCTGGGTATCTCATGTTCTGTATTGCATGCCTACCCACAGCATTATGAAGCACGGGTTCTCATACAAGCCTGACTATGCCCACCACTCAATAGCATCCCCATGTCTTGCAGCATTCACATCAGCCTATAGCACCTACCACACCCAACTGCACTAATACCCACTTCCCACCTGGCCACATTCTGTAGTACCCATCTGTCCATCAGCCTGCTTGTAAGGCACTTAAGAAAAGGAATATAATTACTCCATTACAAGCCCTAAATGCTACTAAACAAAGGCTTGCAGTCCTGGCAAACAGATTAAAGAGATACAATAGAAAAGAAGAGGCCCAGAAAAATAAGTGCTCTGTCCTCCAAAGAACCAATAAGGTTTATTGCCAACTGCAATGCAACACATTAACAGTGATCTGGGAAGGTGACACAGGCTATTCCAAACGAACAAGTAAATATTTCTAATTTGTTTTAACAGATACTATTGTGTGTAATTGATATATATTGATGAAAACTATCTTTGACGCATATAATTGGTCCATTAGTGGGTGAAAGTGGCAAGAAGGTGACAAGCAACAGGGAGAAAGCAGAACTATTTAACTCCTTTTTTGCATCTGTCTTTACATAAAGGGAAAAAACAGACCAACCAATCAAAAATAGTGCCATAAAAAACAGAATAGAAACACAAGTTAAGATAGGCAAGAAACTGGTAAGTGAGCACCTGTCCAGCCTAGATGAGTTTAAATAACCAGGACCAGATGGATTACACCCCAAGGTTCTCAAGGAACTGGCAGATGTGATCTCAGAACCACTGAACTATATTTTTCAAAGATCCTGGAGCACAGGGGAACTACCAGAGGACTGGAAAAGAGTTGATGTAGTTCCCATCTTCAAAAAAGGGAAAAAATGGATCCAGGAAATTACAGATCTATCAGCCTGACCTCAATACCTGGGAAGATCCTGGAAAAGATAATCAAACAACGAATCAACGAACACCTAGAGGCAAACAAAGTCATTACTAAAAGCCAACATGGGTTTGTCAAAAATAGATCATGCCAGACAAATCTTATTGCATTCTTTGACCAAGTGACAACATTAGTGGATTAGAGGAATGCTGTGGACATAATTTACTTGGACGTAAGTAAGGCATTTGATAAAGTAGATCACAACCTACTACTTGATAAGATAGAAAAATGTGGAGTAGACAGAATAACCACCAGATGGATCCGTAGCTGGCTGACTGGCCGTGCTCAGCGAGTGCTCCTCAATGGAACCGCATCTACATGGAGGGAAGTGTGTAGTGGGGTGCCCCAGGGCTCTGTTCTGGGCCCAGTGCTCTTCAACATCTTCATCAACGATTTGGATGAAGGGATAGATGGGGAACTCATCAAATTTGCAGACGACACCAAGCTGGCAGGATTACCAACACTCAGGAAGACAGGCTTAAGATACAGAAGGATCTGGACAGACTTGAACACTGGGCACTATCTAACAAAATGAAATTCAATGGTGAAAAAAGCAAGGTTCTACATTTAGGCAAGAAAAACCAAATGCACAAGTACAGCATTGGTGGCACCTTGCTCAATAGTAGTAACTGTGAGAGGGACCTCGGAGTCCTAGTAGACAATCACTTAAATATGAGCCAGCAGTGTGCTGCAGCTGCCAAAAAGGCCAACACAGTTCTAGGCTGCATTAACAGAGGGATAGAATCAAGATCACATGAAGTATTAATACCACTTTACAATGCCTTGGTAAGGCCACACTTGGAATACTGCATCCAGTTTTGGTCACCGCAATGTAAAAAAGATGTTGAGACTCTAGAAAGAGTACAGAGAAGAGCAACAAAGATGATTAGGGGACTGGAGGCTAAAACATATAAGGAACAGTTGCTGGAATTGGGTATGTCTAGTTTAACAAAGAGAAGGATGGGGGGGAACATGATAGCAGTGTTCCAATATCTCAGGGGCTGCCACAAAGAAGAGGGAATCAAGCTATTTTTCAAAGCACCTGAAGGCAGGACAAGAAGCAATGGGTGGAAACTAATCAAGGAGAGAAGCAACCTAGAACTAAGGAGAAACTTCCTGACAGTGAGAACAATTAATCAGTGGAACAACCTGCCTTCAGAAGCGGTAAATGCTCCAACACTGGAAATTTTTAAGAAGAAACTGGACAGCCATTTGTCTGAAATGGTATAGGGTTTCCTGCCTGAGCAGGAGGTAGGACTAGATGACCTCCAAGGTACCTTCCAAATTTACTACTACTACTACTACTACTACTACTACTACTACTACTACTACTACTACTACTACTGTTGTTGTTGTTGTTGTTGTTGTTATTATTATTATTATTATTACTAAAATAATATTTTTATACTTTCAGAAAACACTCCACTGGATGGATTGATTATTTATTTATTGAATTTATTTGTTGCCCATCTTGTAGCAAATGACTCTGGGTGGCTTCTATCATTATATGAATCAGACTTATATATTAAATCTGATTAAATGATAAACAACTAGCACAGTGGTTCTCAACCTTTCTAATCCCGCGACCTCTTAATTCAGTTCCTCATGTTGTGGTGACCCCCAACCATAAAATTATTCCAGGGTCATGTGATCACCTTTTGCAACCTTGTAACAAGCAAAGTTAGTGGAGAAACCAGATTCACTGAACAACCATGTTAGTAATTTAATCTCTCTCCCTCTTTCTTTCTCTCTCTCCTCTCTTTCTCTGTTTCTCCCTTTCTTTCTCTATCTCTCCCTTTTTCTTTCCCTCTCTCCCTTTCTCTCTCCCTGTCTCTCTTTCTCTCTCCCTCTTTCTCTCCCTCTTTCTCTCCCTCTTTCTCCCTTTCTTTCCCTCTCTCTGTCTCCCTTTCTCTTTCTCTCTTTCTCTCTCTCTCCCTCTGTCTCCCTCTCTTCTCTCTCTCTTTCTCTCTATCCCTCTTTCTAGTTCTCTTTCCCTCTTTCTCTCCCTCTCTCTATTTCTCTCTCCCTCTCAAAGATCCTTAAAATCCTTAAAAGTTATGTTTGGGTGGAAGACTTTTTCTTTTACAGATGGGGCGGGTGGGCCCGACATTCGCTCACAGGCAGGACTCCGCCTGCCGGGCTGCTGCCCATCACCCTCCATGCCAGCTGACAAGCGCAAATTTGAGGGTCGCCAGCTGATGGGCGCAGAGTTCGGCACTGCGGCAACCTCCCCTTCGCCTTCCTTTGGCATCACCCTTGCCAAACCACCCAGCTGTCAAGCGCAAATTTGAGGGTCGCCAGCTGATGGGCGCAGAGTTCGGCACTGCAGCGACCTCCCCTTCGCCTTCCTCACCAGCCAAATCGTTGCCTGACGTTCCAGCTGATGGGAGGAGGTCCGGAGGTTGCCAGCTGATGAGTGCAGGAGGTCGGCGCCGCGGCAGCCTCCCAGCCACCTGCTTCTTTGGCTGGAGCAGTTACCAGGGTCGCCGGCTGCGGGGAGCGCATCAGCGGCCCTTGCAGGCCATGCAAGCCCTGTCAACTGCTCCAGCCAAAGAAGCAGGTGGCTGGGATGCCGCCACGGCACCGACCTCCTGTGCCCGTCAGCTGGCAACCTCCGGACCTGTGCCAGTCAGCTGGGAGGTCTGTCGACAGAGCCGGCTGGCGTGGAGGGCGATGGGGAGGCGGCAGCTAGGCGGGCGGAGTCCTGCCTGTGAATGTCGGGCCCACCCGCCCCATCTGTAAAAGAAAAAATCTTCCATCCAAGCATAATGTCAGCAGTTCTGTGCCACGGAGGCTTGAGACACAGAGGCGTGGTGCCATGGGAGGTGGCAGGACAGGGGCGGGGTTACCTGCATCCTGCCAGCCGAATTCTGGAAGCCTGCCAGAGTGAAGAATTTTAGGGGGTGTTGAAAGGGAGACAGACTGAGGGCTGTATTAAGACCATAGATGGCTGCGTAAGGAGAGTGGAAGGGAGGCGAATTTGGGGTGGAGCAGAAAACACAGGGGTGGGGAAGGTGTTAGGAAATAAGCACCAAGGTACATGGCGCCTTGCAAGGGATTCCCGAATGTTCTGCAATTGTTTTTCCTCTCTCCTCTGCGCGAGAAAAACTTTTGCGGTGTAAATCTGAAACCAGGTGTTCCTGTGAGGTGACGCAGGAGGTTCTTGGGAGAGGTGAGGACAAGCTTGGCGTTTCCTCTCTCCCAATCCCCTTCCTCTTCTTTACCCCCTTCCCCAGCCTACCTGCGATCTTAGCTCACGGCTCCGTGGCTTTTCTTTGCCTAGCCTACGCCCTCCCCATTCCTGGGAGCATTGAGAAGGTATGGCAGAAACACATGAATTGGGATTGCCCTTGGGAAGCTGATCCTGCTTTGAACCTTAGGAGAGGAGAAGGAGTCCCTTCCTCCTTCCCTCCCTCTCTCCCTATCAAGCCCCCGCGGGCTCGATATGAACGGGCAGGAGAGGGGTCGAGGACGTGCCGGTCGGCTCCATGGGAATCCCAACCAACAGCTGAGCAGCCCCAACTTCCGACCGCCAAACAGCTGAGTCCTCCGGGAGGCAACGTGAGGCCCTGAGGGGTATTGCAAGCTCGTAGGGGGTGGGAAGGAAAAGAAGATAGAAAAGAGTGAGGCTGCAACAGAGAGAGCGGTGTCTCAGTTCCTAAGACCATCGGAAATATGTGTTTTCCGATGGTCTTAGGGGACCCCTGTGAAAGTCATTCGACCCCAAAAAGGGTCGCGACCCACAGGTTGAGAACTGCTGAACTAGCAGAAGAGATAGCAAGAAACTTGGGATTGCCTATATGCAACACTGGTTCTGACCAGGACAACATGTGAAGTTCCAATTAAACTAATTTATTGCTCATGAGAAATGCACAAGAATCTAGTCAACTAATGGTTAGCACTATTTTGGCACTGTATAATGGTTAAGAGAATTCAAGCGGGGATTGGCTTCCATCTGTTTGTGGCTATGTAGAGATTCTTAATTGATTTCTCTTTTGAATCTGCCCCCAGGTTCTGCCACTCCTTCTCCTACAGCAGCGGTTCTCAACCTTTTTCAGGCCGAGACCCTGCCCTGCTCTACGTATGCGTGGTGCGACCCCGACCTGTGCCGCGCATGTGCAGCGCGACGGTCCACATCGCGCATGCGTGGCGCAATGGCCCAAACCACGCATGCGCGGCATGCGCACAATGGCCCAAACCGCGCATGCGCAGCGCACGCGATGACCCGAACCATGCATGTGCGGTGCGACAGCCCGAACCACGCATGCGTGGTGCACGCGCGGCGGCCCGAACTGCGCATGCGCGGCGCAGCGGCCCAAACCATGCATGTGCGGCGTGACGGCCCTCATCGCGCATGCGCAGTGCTACCCTGCACATGCGTATTGCTGCCCCCTGTGCCGGCTGAAAAAAATGAAAAAAATGGCGGAAAAAAATGGTGGACTGCGGCGTTTGGCGACCCCCGTGAAATGGTTGTTCGACCCCAAATGGGGTCGCGACCCATAGGTTGAGAACCGCTGTCCTACAGTGACATTTGCTGTAATCTTTTTTAAACTGTGTTTTTTTTAAAAAATTACTTTGCACCAATTCTTTCTTTTTCTTTCTTTCTTTCTTTTTCTTTCTTTCTTTCTTTCTTTCTTTCTTTCTTTCTTTCTTTCGTACAACTAGCTCTTTAGTATCTAATTTCTCAACATTCTTTTTTAAAAAATGGAGTTTTTATCATTCACAAGAAAAAATAGGTAAAAATTAGCTAGAGCTAGACCTTGGATGCAAAATATTGAAGTGATCAAACTACTTTGTAGGATTACCTTTGTATTGATGTACAGATTTAATAACTGTTTATTAAGAATATGTTGGGCAAACAATTTACTTCTCTTTGCGCTATCATGAATCATTTCAATGGCTAATCCCACTCCTTGTCTCTCTATTCACACTTTGCAGATACAGCATATGGACATTTTTCAATCTGAAAGCTATTTTTGTACTCCTCAAATAGACAACTTCCCATTCATTACTCATATTTTGCTGTACATGATCAATCAGTGCCTGTGAATGGAGTTAACGTTGACTTAGAAAATGGCTTTTCTTTTTGTCCTATGACTATGACTGTGACCTTTCCAAACCAAGAAGAAAATAGGAAAATCTTCTTTCTAAACTCAAAGGCTCAGTTGACCTATTATGAAATATGTAGCATGTTGTTCTATATGCTCTTTTAATTACCTTAAAACTAAACAGCCCACCCTAAAATGGATTGCTGATAGTATTTGTGCAATGTAATAATTTTCTTCCTGCCCCTCTCCCTACAAATCACCTCACCTATCAAGGGATTTGCTTGCAATTTCTTTCAATGGTGAAAGAAGAATCTGAGATCATGTATCTGTTATTCTTAAGCACATAACAAAGTACTATGAACTTTATGAAATTTATTTCTGAACACAGAAGCACTTAATAAATAAACTACATAATAATATTTTAATTTTTTAAGTGCTTGAAGATCAGGAGAGCTTTACAATGTTGCCATTTATTTAAACATAAGAGCCCATAAATTCTGGGGCATCACACTTTTGGGGGGGGCAAAATCTGCTTGCTTACAATGGGAATTCAAGAACAGCCAGAAGTAAGACACAGTACATAATCAAAGCTCTAAACGTGCATTCTCCGATCACCACTCAAGGAAAGTCATATAGCAGAACAAAATCAAACATTATAGTGGCTAATGCTTCAATCAGCAGAGGCATTGCTGTGTTTTCTCTATAGGGTTCTTAGCAGATTCCAAATTTCATAAATTAAAACTATGATATAGTAGTTTTCACACTGTCCTTTTTTGTCTGCTGCAATTTTTCCTGTGACCCTTTGTTCGACAGAAAGAATTACAAGTCAACTTTTCTAACATCATGGAAATCAAGACAAAATATACTCACAGCCATAGAGAAAAGATTCCATAACTATAAGCATATTATGAAATATAAAAGATCATCTAACAGGTCTATCACTTCTAGTTGTCATCCCCCGGGTGACATTCCTCACAGAACTTCCAGCTTTTTTCACTTAGCAGCATCTTGTGATACAGCAGGTGAAATCTTTTTCATATGTTTTAGGATTTCTAAAGTACTGCTACCATTGATGTTGAACACTTCAAAGGAAGACTAGAAAACTCTCCTAAGTCTAAAATAGTAAATACCATTGTTATCATAGCATTTTTAAGGATAACGAGATCTTAGGAAATGAGAGAATATTATCAGATCGCTTGTAGTATTTTGTAGTGTTAGTTATAAATGTTTTCTTTTCACAAAAGATCCTAACCTATTCCTCTGAAATTTGACAAGGATATTGTCTATAATAGACTATTGTCACTGCCAATTTACCATAATTTTACCTGTTAGCATGAAATGCTGTATTTGCCCATGGTGGGTTTAGGATATAGTATGAAAAATGTAAGCTAAGCAGCATCAGGAATAGCTTTAGCACAATCCAAGTTTATTTGGGGCTAGGCTAATCACTATTATTTGTATCATATGTAGGAAGACAACATCCCCCCCCCAGAGAAGGAAATATTTGGGGGGATACTAAAAAAGCAGAATATTATATTTTCCCAAAGGATCTTAAAGGCAGAAAAGCAGGACCAGGTTTTATTAATAGCCCCAAGCTATTCTATTAAGAAACTAGGCAGAGACCATGTCTGTAGAAATGCAGATTTGATAATCCCATTCAGAAAGTCTGAGGCCCCATTCATGAGCAAATACTGCCTGCAGAAACCCATTCAAGACAGGATCTTTTGAAATCCCTTGGAACAAAACTGATAGCTAACAATAGCAGAGTGATAGGATTAGAACCAGCAACCCCTCACCCATTCAACACAAGACATAGTCATCAGCCACAGCCTCAGGAAAGCAGGACATGACCTTTAGGACATAATAGGATTAACCCACCACCATCAGAATACAAAAAGGGTACACTCATACTCAGGTGAAAGTACATGACACAGGAAATACAAAGCCACAGGAACAGGAAATACAAAGCCACAGGAACAGGAACAACTCCTACCACAAAAGCCCAAGAAGGTATAAAAACCCACCCATTCCCAGCAACATGTGGTCAGCTGCTCCAGAACCACATGTCTTGTGGTTCTGCTCTTCAATAAACTACAATCTTCTTTCTAAAGCAGTCTCCCACTTTGTTTATTCCCAGTTTGGACTAGACCCTGATGAAGATTTTTCTTTCAACATATGGGTACAGGTTTCACATAAATTAACTATAGCTTCTTCCTATTAGCAAAAATGTAAAATATATATCATATGCCTGGTGACCAAAAATTCTATTGATGGTCCTTCTCAGGGAATCCTTTCTCACTAGGCAGAAGAGGTAAAGCTGGCTGGGGATAGGTAAGTCTCCCTGTGTCTACAGTGTTGCCCATTTTGATGAAATTATCACAGATTTTTAATCTTTTTCAGCATAATCTTTAAAAACTAAAAGATGACATATCCCTGGACACATCTGAGTGCCTTTGAAGTCATAAAAATAGCAATTTTTACTTAGACATGGCATTTGTGATCATTTATATTTGCAAAAGTGTCACACAAATACAATCATTATGTCACAAAAAACACAAAATCATAGTTGTATGTTATACAAAGGTAGTCTCATTCAAATTTACCTTGACTACAAATTTTTAGATGATACTGTAAACAACAATACTCTTTTTTTAAAAAAAAAATAGTTTTATTTGTCCATGTAGTAATTCTTCAGTTCCATTAAAATATGGCTACAATGTCATGCTTTTACTGTAAACTCTGATAATCAGGTTAACACAATTCTTGTCTTTTTGAAATGATTAATGTACACTAGATGGCAGTATTTGATATATATATATATATATATATATATATATATATATATATATATATATATATATATATATATATATATATATATATATATATATATATATATATATATATATATATATATATATATATATATATACTATTTGATATATATACTTTATTATATATTTGGCACTAAACATTGAAATTCTATTCCTATGTATTTGTTTCTAACCAATCTCAGCTTTTCTGTTTTTTGAACAATTATTTAGGGTAAAAATATTTCTCTTTTTCTAGAAGTTTCCTTAAAGCCTACCAGTCAGAAATTACTATTTACCCAATGTATAATTAGATAGCATATAACAATGTCCACATCAGTTTGTGAGAGTTACTAGTATGTTAATGTATAAGGGCTTGCTCAGAGAAGATTTTATTGCTATGGTTTAGGATCTCCAGCACTTACACAGGATCTGGAATGGTAACATTTCATCTTTGAGATATTCATTCATCCCTCATATTGATCTTGATATTCATAAATTAAGTCTTGGCCATTAGGCTTGGGATGAAATGTTATCAGTTTTTGGAAGATGTTCTTAACATTAGTATCATTATTACCTATTTTAGTTTTATTACTAACATGTATTGTCATTTATTCTTTAGAATTCAGGATAGCTTACAATAATTCCTGTTAGAAGTACAATTGAATTTGGTCTAATTTATCAGAAGCATTTAGACAGATATAGGGAGTTGTTAAGGTAAGTTGTCATATGAGTGTCACTGGCTTTCAACCTCACCACATGACTGATGGCTGTCTAAGACTGCAAAGAAACTTGCCATTCAAAAACAGAACAGAGTGACTCAGTAAATCTTGCCCTGTAGCTGATAAAAAGCATTGAACTTTTGAACATGAAAACAATAGAGAATTTGAATTTGCAGCATAGCAAAACATACTTTCCAAGTTAGCTACCATCTTTAAATAGAATCATCAATACTTTAAATGTTTCTACAAGCGTTTAGACCTTGTCATATAGACAAAGGTAGGCCTCTGATTTTATTCCACACTAAACTAATTACATAATCCTGTGAGAAATTCCTTTAAGAAATTGTTCCCTCCATAATTCACATGTGGCTGTTTCTAATGTAAGTCCAGTGTAAAATATCTGTAATAAATATTTCAAATACCTTGTACTTATTGCTCACTGAAGTAATAGCTGTAATGCAGGAGTGTCAAACTGCCAGGCTGTGGGCCGGACAAAGCAGGAATTCAGGTACATTACAGCAGGCATGTCAAACTCGTGACGTCATGTGACATCGCACAATGTATCGGGCCGGTTTTGCCATTGCCAGCAATTGCGCGGCGTCACATGATGTCGCCAATTTGACATGCCTGCTGTAATGTATCTGAATTCCTGCTTTGTTTATATCTCTTGTTTTAACCCCAAAAAGCTATTCATTGGCTCAGGAAAAAATAGCTATATCATTTGGATTTCAATTTTTTGGAAGCTGAGTCCTATTTATATAAAATATCTCACATGCATTCCATTGGACTGAACTATTGGCTATTCATATATTGAAAACATGTTGATTAATCAATTCAGTGAATATTTCAATTTGTCATAACTTTTTGAATCCCCACAGAAAATATAATTAGATATTTCTGATCATAATAATGAGAAAAGGTAATTAAATGCAAATTGTTAAATTTTAAATCCTGAACACCCTGATACTAATTTCTGTGTTTTGTATGTATGCAGATATATAAATATAGATACCGTATGTGTGTGTGTACATATACTGTACATGTGACTGCAAGCATGAAACAAATCCTACTTTAAAACAAATTTAAATAGACTACTAAGAGAAAAAAGGCAGTTGCTAAAAAGAGAAACCAGAGAGTACAAAATATTGAGTGGGAAGGACAGACATTTTACCATATTGCCCATTCATAGAAAAGAAGATGAATAGATGAAATTTAAATTACAAATATGTGGTGTTTCAATTTTATGACTGTCTTTTCAGAAACAAAATTGTAAACTAGATGCTTCAGGCTTCAGTAACGGAAGAAATATGAAGCTTGGTTTTAGTGGATTAGACCAGGAAAGCAATTTGGTCAAAAGCCTTTCCCCTCTTTTTACTGCCTATATTTTCATAGATACCCAAAGATAAATGATACATTTCTGATATTATTCAGGAAATCATAATTATGAATTGGCTTTCCTCAAGACTCAGTGTACCATCTGAATACAGAATAACTGAAAACAAAAGAACAAGGAGTGGGGCTATTACCTGTTATTATATTCACAACCCACACTTTTAGTCATTATATTCAATATTACTATTAATGATTTTCAGAGCGTAGTAGGTGGGGATTTAAACTATTTGGTGACATCTTTATGAAACCTCTGCTGAGTCATAATTCAACTTGCAGTAAAATTGTATGAATAATCCACCTACATCCTCCCTCCCCCTTTTTTTAAAAAAACAACAAAGATACTGGAATGGAAAGATACTTCATGGAACCTCCTCTCATAATGTTTAAGAAAATTAGAACACTGAATTTAATTGAACACTAAGCTTAACTAATTCTGCCTGAACAATACATGCAATTCCAAGTGCTTCCATATGCATCTGCATGCATGCACACACCCATTTTTCCTCTAATAATTTCATTTCAAATCCAGGCCCAGAGTTGATCAACTCTGCTTAAACCCTTCTGCTGCTGGGTGATAGTTGCTTTAGGTTTCAGTACAATATCCTGTTCTTATCCATGTGGATGATCAAATGGTCACATGTCTGGATCATATTAAAACAAAGATATCTGAAAGGGCTGCAAAATCACCACATTTCCAGACAAAATTAGAGAAGTGAGGCTGCGGTGGTATGGGCATGTGGTCAGAACTGATGTGGAATCTGTTGCAAGGCATGCAATTGCACTCAGCCCAGATGGCCAGTGGCCCCATGGATGGACTGCCTGCAGGAAGACATGAGACCCAAAAGTATAGCCCCCGCTGATGTTGCAGACTAGACAAAGTGGTGAGCAAAATGCAAAACTGCAGTCCCCCACAAGCAGGGGATCCCTGCTTTATATTATTTCCAACAAGAGTGTTTTCAAAGATCCTAGTCTGATGGCTATTTCTATTAGCTTGGGCTTTTTGCAACCATCATCCATCTTTCACTAATCCTTTCATATTAGATTCATAACATTCTCATCAGAGGGAATAAACCTAAATTCTGGAGCAGCTGAAACTTTGTGTTTCCTAGGTGTTTCTTTAAACCTTCTTTTTAGAACATGTTTATCCTCCCTTCTCAGACACTCAAAACATATTATTTGTGATTGACCATGATCTCTAGTCACCAACTGTTGATTGGCTAGTTTCATTGTGCCATGGGAAGCCAGATGGTAAACCATCCTGATAAGATTCTTGGATTTATCTTTTTTATCTTGATTCCAGGATTGTTTGTGTCATCTTTCCTCCCAAATTGCCATATTCATCAAGAAGTGTTTGCTCTTTTTTTGAGTAAACAAGTTATACAATCAAGATCTGTAAACATTTTTTTGCATATACTGAAGCCAGAATCAAAGTTCATATCTATTTTAGATTTATGAATTTTCATCCTAATTATCAGCAATGCTAAGAATAGAATAGAATAGAATAGAATAGAATAGAATAGAATAGAATAGAATAGAATAGAATAGAATAGAATAGAATAGAATAGAATAGAATAGAATGGGACCTTGGAGGTCTTCTAGTCCAGACTCCCGCTCAAGCAGGAGAACCTATACCATCTCAGACAAGTGACTGTCTAGTCTCTTCTTAAAAACCTCCAGTGATGGAGCGCCCACGATTTCTGAAGGCAAGCTGTTCCACTGGTTAATTGACCTCACTGTTAGGAAATTTCTCCTTAATTCCAGGTTGCTTCTCTCTTTGGTCGGTTTCTATTCATTGTTTCTTGTCCTGCCCTCTGGTGCTTTGGTGAATAACATGATCCCTCTTTTTTGTGGCAGCCTCTCAAATACAGGAATACTGCTACCGGTATCATGTCACTCCTATTTCTTCTAGCCAAACCCAAGTCCTGCAGACGTTCTTCATATGTTTTAGTCTCCAGGCCTTTGATCACTTTAGTGTCAACACTGCAACGATCCTGGGTGAAGACATTTTTGCTTCATTTTTGGTTGCCACAGTACTGGGAGGGGGGATGAGTAGTTTTAAGGTTAGATTAAACAATAAATTGCCCATGGGAAACAAGGTCATTGTTGCCTGACTTTTGGCAGGCTGAGCCTTCCATTAGAAAGTCCGCCAAAGTATTTTATTGGGGAACATGGATAATGACATAGTGCTGGGATGGGAAGTTCAACTTTGTAACATTATAACACTTGGGAGGAGACTCCAGACTTGGTTTCACTTTTGACTGTGCCAATACTTTGTAGCCAATAAATATGTTCTTTAAGGAAACTATTGTCCTGGAGTTCTGCTTTTACTAGTCTCATCTATTGGAACCATGACAGTTGCTCTTCTCTGAACTTTTCCCAAGGTCTCAACATCTTTTTTGTAGCATGGTGACCAAAATTGGTTGCAGTATTGCAGGTGTGGTTTCATTAGGATTTTATAAAGCGGTACTAAAAGTTCATGTGATCTTGATTGTATGCCTCTGCTTATGCAACCCAGGATTGTATTAGCTTTTTTGGCTGATGCTGCACATTGCTGATTCAAAGTCAAGCGATTGTCCACTATGACTCCTAGATCCTTCTCACAGTTACTGTTTTTGAGCCAGGACTCGCCTAATATGTACTTATACCTTTGATTTTTCCTCCCTAATTGTAAAACTTTTCTCCACATTAAAATTCATTTTGTTGGATAGGGTCCATTGTTCAAGTTTGTCAAGATCTTTTTGGATCCTGAGCTTGTCTTCTGGGGTATTGGCTACTCCTGCCAGTTTGCTTTCATCTGCAAATTTGATGAGTTCCCCTTATATTCCCTCATCTAAGTCATAGATGAAGATATTGAAGAGTATTGGGCCTAAGACGGAGCCTTGTGGTACCTCACTGCTTACTTCTCTTCATGTGGATGTAGTATCATTGAGGACTACTCATTGAATATGGTTTTTCAGCTAGCTATAAATCCATCTGGTGGTGATGTTGTCTATGCCATCTTTTTCTAGCTTACCAAGCAGTACATTGTGGTCTACTTTGTTGAATGCCTTACTGAAATCTAAGTATACTATCTCCACAGCATTTTGCTGGTCTACTAATTTGGTAACTTTATCAAAGAATGAAATAAGATTGATTTGGCACGATCTGTTTTTAACAAACCTGTGCTGGCTACCAGTTATAACTTTGTTTGCTTCTAGTTCTCAGATCTGTTTTTTGATTATCTTTTCCAGGATCTTCCCAGGTATTGATATTAGACTGATTGGTCTGTAGTTTCCTGGGTCTGTTTTTCCCCCCCTTTCTTGAATATGGAAATCACATCAGCCCTTTTCCAATCCTCAGGTACTTCCCCGGTGCTTCAGCATTTTTGAAAGATATGGTGCAATGGTTCTGAGATAACATCTGCCAGCTCCTTCAGAACTCTGGGATGTAATCTGTCAGGTCCTGGTGATTTATACTCGTCAAGGTCGGATAGGTGTTCTCTTACCATTTTCTTGTTTATTTTAATTTTTGTTTCTAGTTTGTCTTTTGCAGTGGTTTTTTTTTTTATATGCTGGGCTATAGTTTCTTTTTGTGTGAAGGCTGATGCAAAGTATGAATTAAGCAGTTCTGCTTTCTCCCTCTTGCCTGTTATTTCCTTGCCATATTTTTCTCTTTAGTAGACCTACTGTTTCCTTGATTTTTTTTCTTGTTGTTAATGTGTTGGTATAAACTTTTTTTTTATTATCCTTGATTTCTGTTACAAGTCTTTGTTTGTTCTGAGCCTTTGCTTTCCTGACTTCATCTTTGCATGTGCTGTCTGTCTGTTGATAATCGGCCTTAGTTATGTGCGCCTCTTTCCATTTTTTTTATTTGTCCTTTTTATCTTTTGGTTTGTCAGAGAGATCTTTGTGCAGCCATGCTGGTTTCTTCTTGAATTTCTTGTTTTTCTTTTTCAGTGGTATTGTACTGGTATGGACTTTTATAATCGCATTTTTCAGAATTTCCCAAGCCTCTTGGGTTGTTTTCCCCTTTAGGATTTTCATCCATGAGATCTTTCCTAGATTCCCTCTGAGTTTGTTAAAGTCATCTCTTTTGAAGTTTAAGACACTGGTTGGATTATTTTCTATTGCTAGTGTTTGCATTATGTTAAATTCCAAGGTTTTGGCAATTTCAATTCCCTCTATCACTTCTTCTCTATTAGTAAGGATTAAGTCCAGTATAGCTTTACGTCTAGTTCCCACCTCCATCTTTTTGGATAACAAAGTTGTTGGTTAGGTTGGTTAGGAATCTGTTTGATCTCCTGCTCACTGCAGAGTTTGTCTCCCAGTTGGTACCTGGATAGTTGAAGTCTCCTATTACTAATGTGGTATGCTTCCTACATACATTTGTTAACTGTTTGGAAAAGAGTTCATCTATTTCTTCTGATTGGCTGGGTGGCCTGTAATATACACCCATGGCAATGTCACTTTTTTCTCTTTTATATTGATCCATATACATTCTGGAGAGATTTTATCTTTGATCATGTGCATTTCTGTAGATATGTCGTGTTCTCTTACATATAGTGCAACTCCCCCTCCTCTTTTTGTAGTTCTGTTTCTTTTGAACAATTTGTATAAATCCATCAGTCTATTCCAGTCATGGGTTTCATCCCACCAGCTTTCTGTAATGCCAACTATGTTATACCCTCCCTCGTGTATTATTGCTTCTAGTTCGCTCTATTTGTTCCCCAAGCTTTGAGAATAAGTATATAAACATTTAAGACTTCCTGGATCTCCTGATTGTTGTTTGGTTTTTTTCCTTTTTCTCATCACTTTTTACATCTTTGTTTGATTTGTTTTCTTGGGATTTATGATTGTTTTTATGTTCTAGAGATTCTAATGATTGGTCACGCTTCCCCCTCAATTTTAATTTAAAGCCCTACTAATGAGTTGGGCCAGTCTTTTTCCAAGGACATTTTTCCCTGTTTTCCCTGTTGTAATCATTATTTAATGATGAATAGCACCTCTAAACAATGTACTAACAGTATGCCCAATTATATGATATTGAAAAGAAGAAAAGAACATTATATGTAATTCATTTGGACTCAGATGTACATGCAACAAGAAGCAATGCAAGTTCTCACATTTCCAAGGTCAATTGCAAATATAGAAATAAACTCTACTAGCATTTTTATTCTGAGTGCTCGCATTTCTGAAAGAACATAAAAATGATCTCCTGACCTTTTTCACCACCCCCTCTTCACTTACTCACTCATCGCTTTAGTTGCAACTCCAATAACTGACAACTAAATGAGAAATACTGTAGCATCTTGGAATTTGTGTTTTTTGGTTTTTGGTATTTCTGTTTTATACACAAATATACACAAACTCACACACTATTTCTGGGTATATTTGTAATAGCAATTACAAATATAATCCCCCCCTGTGATATAGTTTTCATTCACTAAAATTAACATGAAGGTAGCTTGAGCCATCTGTGTTTATAATATTAAACTCATTAGTTATCAGACAATACATCTTGGATCTCTGCTCAGCCACTGGTTAATTGCAATCTGACTATTCAAAGAATATATTCAGAGTATATTTGAAGCATATTGTAATATCACATCTACCCCAGAACAGCAATGTGAGATGCATAAACTTTACTTGCTATTCAATATTGTCTAGAGACATTTATAGCTAAATGGATTACTACACATCCTTGTCTTTAAAAATGTCTTCACTGTTGATTTGTGTTGAAAAGCAATATGTGAATAAAAGTTGAAATGAAGCTGAATTGCACTAAAAATGCAGGAGGTTTATACAGTTTCACAGCTGTATAAAAATTGAGCAATACTATTTGCCCCTTTCTCATTCTCTGCTTTTTTTTGATGCAAAGCTTTAAATGTAACTACTAATATTTTAACACATCTGTTTTTTATCCTTGAAAGATGTTTCATTGTTAACACTAACAATGAAAAATTATTGCTCAATTAGAACCATGGAAAACTTATAGACTTTCTGAGGTTGTGCACATTGAATGTGATTGGTTAATTGTGAACCATATCCCTACTTCTACAGGATCTGCATGCTTATGCAACCATATTATTGTAAGTTTTTTTATTGTTATTTAAAAGATATCAGTTTCTTTTTCAATTGATTTCTACAGCTTATATGTTATATTAAGGGTTAGGGTTCTGAAGTGATTTATCTTGGTTTGATTTTTTTACATCTCAAAAACCAGGCATATTAACAGGAATGTATAGAATGTAACTGCCTCTGATGTCTTTCTTCTATGTTCCTCTACAAACCACAATGATAAAGTCCAAATAATAATTATATACAAATCATGGATACAGTAAAAGTTCTTTTAAACAAAATCCCAACTTGAAAACCACTACTATTAATCACAAAATTTTAATATTTCTTTTTTGCCTTCTCCTGCATACTTTTTAAATTCAAAAATGGAATTGTATACAATGATGAATACATTTTTTTGTATTTGTTTTGTCAGTAAGATATATCAATGTTTTTCAAACTTGGCAATTTTCAGATGAGTGAACTACACTTCCCAGAGTTCTGAGAGTTGAAATGCACACATCTTAAAGTTGCTATGCTTGAAAAACTCTCTGATAGTCAAAAGATTGTATTACTGTTGCTTAAGAAACAATTGCTGTTGCATCTTTTTTATGAAATAATTCTAAATCTCCAAGACATTATCAAGAGCTTCCCAAAAAACAAGAGGTAATAACAGTTTGCAAATCCGATTAAAGTTAATTTAGTCTTGTAAGATTCATTTAGGTAATTTCCTTCACTGCTATGCTTCTTTTTTCTAGGATCCTTGAACTCCCCTTCTGTTGCATATCAAGTAGTAACTGCTGAAAATTGTAACCTTTGCTTATTTATCCATTTTATTAAAATAAATGGAGTGTATCCAGGCATGAAGCCAGAACAAGAGTATCTCAAAAGTACTTGCCCAGCATGGAACATTGTCTTTCTACCTGCACTTCCCCCAAAGGTGAGTGAAAGTTTCCTTTATCATGTAACATATTTGCCACATGGCTATGCCAGGATTTGTATGAAGACTTGGGGGTTCTGATGTAATTTAATTTGCCTCTCAAAGTCAAGGTTAATTTTATTTTGAAATCTAATTGTTAAAGCAAATAAAGTCTTGTATGACTAAATTGGATCTAACTTGATTTGTAAACCAGTCCCATTTGCCAGTATCTTGCTGTTCCTGCTATTACCTTCAATTTTCCCACCTTACTGTGTTGAATATTTTGAGATGTGCCTGAACTTAAGCCTGGCTATGATTTGTGGAATAATAAACAGGGATAGAGTCAAAGTAGTTATTCATTCCCTGCTCATCTTAAAACCAAACTGCTTTTGAAGTAGTCTCATGTGTTAAAAGAAGATGTACCATTGAACTGTCTGCCAATTATTTCAGAATACATTAAAAAGGTTAATAAATTCACTTCTTTTGCAGCAACACATGTTTGAGAACATAATAGAGTGTCTTACATTGATCATAAATCACCTTCTGGTTACATTAATGGCATAGGACTATAAAGGCACTTAAAGGTGGAACTGGTTAATGGAAATAAAAACTAAACAAAAGGACTCTGCCCTTCTGAAACTCCACTTAATACACATTGATACAAGATGCATTCTATTAATGTGTGGTCACAGCACAATATGATTCTGGGCCAGTCATACTCTCATAACTCACCTCACAGGGTTGTTGTTGTGGAGAAAACAGGAAACAGGAAAACATTATTTCTGACATTGTAAACCACTCACAGTTCTGCAAAGCATATGTGCTCACTTATGTGGTATATAAATCTAAGTGCTATTGCTATTGCTATTATTTGTAAAAATTATAAAGACAAATTAAATAAATAGTATCTGATTCTAATTTATGTTAATATCAAACACATGGAATGCAATAAAATACTAAGTGAAGTAAGGTAAAATTTCATTATAATTTTAACACAGTGAAAAAAGTTATAGCCTATCATATTAAGTTGTACATATGAATTGTACTTGCATAATATATTTTACCATAAACAAAGTATGATGGTAACGGTCTAAGATGAGTTTATGATACACTTATCATATTTACATTCCTATTTTTTTTCTGAGAAATGAAGTCAACAACCTGAGGCTTTTCTTTATTTTATATTAAGCTCCACTATTCCACTTTTCTTACTAAGCAAAATTTCAGAAAAACATGAGCAGGCAACATAATTTAATGAGGCATATGCTTATAGCAATGAGAATAAATTTTCTCAGCCCCAAAATGTTTGAAGAAAGATATAATTCCAGCAATATCAGATTAGAGATTTAAAACTTGAAGAATGAAACAATAGCAAATCTAATAGCATATACATATAATAGAAGCTTAATGAAAGTTAAACAAGAATGGTTCCCTTTTATACCGGTAATACATATCATGCACAATAGCAAATATTATCATTTCTTTTCTGCTTCTAAGGGAGATAAATGTCAATAAATATTGTAAATTAACAAATATACAAAATGGGGAACGTTAGAAATCTAGTCTTTCTTTTTCTTTTGCCTTTCCCTTTTTTCTTTATTTTGTTATATTTTAATTCTTGTTAAATTTGTTTTACTTCTGTCTGTCTGTCTGTCCACCTGCCTGCCTGCCTGCCTACCTGCCTGCCTGCCTATCTATCTATCTATCTATCTATCTATCTATCTATCTATCTATCTATCTATCTATCTATCTATCTATCTATCTATATCCATCATTTCATACAGAAAATATTACAATATTTACAATATTGTATAAAAATATACAATATTTTCAATATTATGAGAAAATAGTTTTTACCATAGCAAACATCACTTCATGCTTCATACAACTCCATTACTCTGTGTTCAGTTTTATGTGATAATTTGAAATGGGGGGGTAGAATATCAAAACATGCTCTATCTTCTTCTTTATTTTTTGAAGCACAAGATGCAATTATACATTTTCATTTTCATTCATTTATTAGATTTCTATGCCGCCCTATTCCAAGAACTCAGGGCGGCTCATAACATGAATACAAACATAAGAAATCTAATATTAAAATACATTTGCTAACATCAATATTTATATTGAGTAAATTATCAAAAGACTGTTGATTTATCTAATAAAACCACTTATACCAGTCCATTTGTTGTCACAGAGAAGCTATGTCATGTGGAGCTAGGATCATAATTACAAGGCCACTGCATACAGCCTGGATGTTTGCTCTCAAATGAATCCTTTGTTTTCTCCTTCATTTGTTCTCCATAAACTAGAACAAACTGTAAATTCTGTGTATGGAGCAGCAGCAGGCACAGGATCTTAGTGATACACAAACACATACACACACACACACACACACACACACACTGCTTCTGCAACAGGCTCTAGCTGTATTATCTTCTTGTGGCAAAGGAGGAACAGAAGTGTCCTTGAGAATAAACCTCATCCCCAGGAAATGAGAATTTTCACTCTGACTGTTTGCTGAACTTAATGGCTACACTGATAGGGAAGGATGCTGAAGGATAAGTTGATGGAGGATGTAAACCAACAGCAGAGAGAATGCCAAAGGCAAAGAAAACTGCTGCTAAATTTCTCTATTTAGGTCTATAAAAGCCAACTGGTGACCTTGGGCCAGTTACTCTCCCTCAGCTCAACCCACCTCACAGGAAAAATACGAAGAGGAAGGTTTGTTGGATATGTTCACTGCCTTGAATTATTTGATGGACAATCATTTGTTGAAATGGTATTGGGCTTCCTGCATTTGCAGGTGGTTAAACAAACAGACCTCCAAGGTCCCTTCCAACTCTCTTATTGTGTTATTCTTTAAGGTACTAAGAAGTCAAGACATGAAAAGATCTATCTATCTATCTATCTATCTATCTATCTATCTATCTATCTATCTATCTATCTATCTATCTATCTATCCTAAAAGCATAGGATTGTCAATGTATACCAACAATAAATTATTCCTATGTTCTAGCTGATGATACTGATTGTGTTAAAAGCATTATGTTAACAGAATACAGATAGATTTACAAATATACAATTAACAAATTGCAACTTAACTGAATTGATTTTTTCTGTGTTGGCAGAAATTATGTACTTTAAGTTCAGTATATGTTTTGCCTGTAAAATTCAGGTTTTGTTCATAACATCTCCTGTTGAGGTTAGAACAGAATTCTTGCAGAAAGATATAGAAATTAAGTTCATTTAGTAGACTAATAATATGACTCTGTAAAAGGAGCTTTTAAAATATTTCAGATTTGGTGTCCCGGGCTGGCTGGCGGGGCGGGCGGGCGAGCAGCTCACTGGCTTGGCAAAGGCCTGCCGCTCGAAGTGCCGCACCGTCCGCTGGGCCCGCTGTGAGGAGGGGACGGGAGCGGCGGCGCGAGTTCCGCCATGGTGAAGAAGCGGAAAGGCCGGGTCCTCATTGACTCCGATACCGAGGACAGCGGCAGCGAGGAGAACCTGGACCAGGAGCTCCTGTCATTGGCCAAGCGGAAATGTGGTGATTCTGAAGAAAAGGAAGCACCTGTTAGCAAGCCTACAGCATCTTCAGACTCTGAGACTTCAGATAGTGATATTGAGTGGACAGTAGGGGGTTCTAAAAACAAAAAGAAAGGAAAAGCTGCAAAAGTAGAGAAGAAGGGAGCCATGAAGAAACAAATGAACAAAGCAGCTTCATCAGGCAGCTCTGACAAAGATACGTCTGCAGAGAGTTCAGCACCAGAAGAAGGGGAAGTATCTGACTCTGAAAGCAATGGTTCTTGCAGTAGCTCAGATTCTGAAACTTCATCTGAAGATGAATTTACTGATGGCTATGGGGAGGATTTTATGGGTGATAAAGAAGATAGAGCTCGCCTAGAACAGATGACAGAAAAAGAAAGAGAGCAGGAATTGTTTAATCGGATAGAGAAGAGAGAAGTTTTGAAGAAAAGGTTTGAAATAAAGAAAAAATTAAAGACGGCAAAAAAGAAAGAAAAGAAAGAGAAAAAGAAAAGGAAAAGGCAAGAAGAAGAACAGGAAAAGAAAAAGCTCACACAGATCCAGGAATCCCAGGTGATGTCACATAATAAAGAGAGACGGTCAAAACGAGATGAAAAGTTGGATAAGAAATCCCAAGCCATGGAAGAGCTAAAGGCAGAAAGGGAGAAAAGGAAGAACAGAACAGCTGAATTACTTGCAAAGAAGCAACCATTAAAAACAAGTGAAGTATACTCAGATGATGAAGAAGAGGAAGAAGATGATAAATCTAGTGAGAAAACTGATCATTCATCCAGATCTTCATCTTCTGATGAAGAAGAAGAGAAAGAAGAAATTCCTCCTAAATCACAACCAGTAGCTCTACCTGAAGAACTGAATCGGGTTCGATTATCCCGACACAAACTGGAGCGATGGTGTCACATGCCTTTCTTTGCCAAAACAGTCACTGGTTGCTTTGTGCGCATTGGAATAGGAAACCACAACAGCAAACCAGTTTACAGAGTGGCAGAAATAACTGGTGTTGTAGAGACAGCAAAAGTGTATCAGCTTGGAGCTACCAGAACAAATAAAGGGTTGCAGTTAAGGCATGGTAATGACCAGCGTGTGTTCCGCTTAGAGTTTGTCTCCAATCAGGAATTCACAGAGAGCGAGTTCATGAAGTGGAAGGAAGCCATGTTTTCTGCTGGGATGCAGTTACCCACCCTTGATGAAATAAACAAGAAAGAAGTGTCCATCAAAGAAGCTCTCAACTATAAATTCAATGACCAGGACATTGAGGAGATAGTAAAGGAGAAGGAAAGATTCCGAAAAGCACCACCAAACTATGCCATGAAGAAAACTCAGCTACTAAAAGAAAAAGCCATGGCAGAAGACCTGGGAGATCAGGACAGAGCAAAACAGATTCAAGACCAGCTTAATGAGTTAGAAGAAAGAGCAGAAGCCTTAGATCGCCAGAGAACAAAAAACATTTCAGCCATCAGTTATATCAACCAGAGAAATAGAGAATGGAATATTGTGGAATCTGAAAAAGCTTTAGTGGCTGAAAGCCACAGTATGAAAAACCAGCAAATGGATCCTTTTACAAGACGGCAATGTAAACCTACAATAGTCTCAAATTCCAGGGATCCTGCTGTACAGGCTGCTATACTTGCTCAGCTAAATGCAAAATATGGATCTGGTGTGTTGCCTGATGCTCCAAAGGACATGACCAAGAGCCAGGGAAAAGACAAAGATATGAATTCAAAATCAGCCAGTGATCTCTCAGAGGATCTTTTCAAAGTGCATGATTTTGATGTGAAAATTGACCTTCAGGTTCCTAGCTCAGAGTCCAAAACACTGGCCATCACCTCCAAGGCTCCCCCAGCAAAAGATGGTGCCCCTCGGCGATCACTGAACCTAGAGGACTACAAGAAAAGGCGGGGGCTGATTTGAGCATTCCCTCTCTCTGCTGCTTCTGATCCTGCATGCTACAAGGTCTCCTCTCGCCTTTTATTTTCTTCCCTTCTACTTCAGTTGACCCTTTTGGGTTGGAGCAGCAGCTAAAGAGCTAGGAAGAGACTCTTTACAATTGCCAGCCATCTGTAATATAAATCATTGACTTTTTGCTGTATAGACTTCCCTTGTTGCTCTTTCCTCCTGCGATACACAAATATGGATCCGTGCTATTTTTAGGGAGAGGAAGGATTTTTTTTCCCCTTTTGGAAGTACAGCTGTTTGGAATTGGCTGTATGTATTCAGTGTTAACTTGGAATCTGGATTTCTGCAGGAATCTGTTGGTGGCCGAGCAGTGTTAGCACTTTGCTTTTCCACCATCCCAGGCAAGGAGAATTTACCCGCGAGTGGCACAAGACCTCTTGTGAAGGTCGCCTGCACTTTTCCCTCTTCTTCTTTCTCCTTGCTCCTAGCTTTGGAGAGGGGCATATTTACAAACAGATTTCGGGTGAAAGTGTACATTTTTGCGGGGGTGGGCTGGGCTGTGTGAACTTTTTTTCAGATGTTTTTTTTATCATTTTTAACCTGCAGTAAATTTGTATTTGTCACAGTTTTTTAAAGATGTCTGGAATTTCTACCAGCTACATTTGAGCATCTGACACAGCAGGGGCAATTTAGTAAATGTGATTTTTTTAAAAAACAAACAAACAAACAAAAAAGGCCTGGCTAACAATAACTGTGCAAGTTCACACTTTTCTGTTTCTTTTTGTAAAAAAAATCCCTCTCATCTGTCCCTCCCATATCAGGTTTCATAATACAGTAATATATGTGCTCTTGAATGACCTGTTATAGGAAGGTAGAGCACTATGTCTTCTCTGGCTGCTACTTGGATCTTCTCTTCATTTCCCTCCCCCCCCCCAACAGAAATATGTGTGGTCATCCCCTTTGCTGCTCAGCCTCATCTTTTCTAGGCTAGGCTGGATATCTTTTCATTTGCATATTTTTTGGGGGGAACTGCTGAATGGGAAGGATATGGTAGAAATGGGAGATTATTTTAAACTGCAGTTATTTGACCTATATAACATTGGTAGGTGCAACCCGTGAGGTTGAGAACCTTAACAAAGGTTTGTTCATGCCAAGTGCTTGAATAAGAAACACGACTGCTTGATAATCACTCAGGGGTAAAGATCAATGTGTAAATAAAAGACATTTTATCAAAAAAATTCAGACTGAACTACCGTGGGTTATACTGAATATAGTACATGAATAATGAGAGGTTTCACTAGTGGATACTTTCCTGGCTCAAGAATCAGAAGGAGACCTTATATGAAGCATTTTTAAGCCCAGAATATCTATGGTTACATCTAAGTGGAGATTTGAATCTCGTGGCCGTGATCTGTGAGTATCCTTCTTGATGCTTTAATTTGCTTTTTCTTTAATTGCTTATTTAATGCAAGGGGCACACATATCTGTGTAAAACCTATGAAATGAAAGGGGAGGGGAAACTCCTCCGTAGATTGTTTTGTCACATTGTGTGAAGTGTGTGGCTTTATTTACTAGATTGTCCACAGCTTTACAGACTGTTGTGTAAATATGTAATCATTCTGATTTGCTTTGTTTTTCTTTTTTTCAAGCTACATTTCTCAAGCTTTTGTGGGCTGTTATTTTTTTAAATGGATTTTTGGAATATGCCAGTGTATAACTGGGAGTCATCATGATATACTGTGTAAATAAGCAATATTATCACTTGATTATTTCCCCCCCTGCCAATATCATCTGTAGTAGCCAATCCCCAGTACTAATATTTCTGATGTAGAAAAATAGATTTGCAATACTTTTACAGGTTTTTTGATTGCCCACCAATTTCTATAAAGCTGTGACACGAGAGAAAGAAAAGAGCAAGCAAAGATTTAGCTTCTTATGTTTCTACCTAATTATATCATGGCAGTCCATGACAGACTTTTGCACCCAGAGGTAGACTTTGTGACATTGGCCTCATAATCAAAGTGCAGAAGATTTTTTTCTCTTTAAGTTGTAAATAAAGCATTGGTTTCCTCCCCTCCAATTGGGTTCGAGCAATATTTCTCAACCTCAGCAATGGTAAGATGTGTGGACCAAATTCCAGAATTGAATGCTGGCTGAGGAATTCTAGGAATTGAAATCCAAACATTTTAATGTCACTGAGGTTGTAAAATAAATACTGAATTAGATGAACTGCTCAAATAAGTGGGGAATTTAAAGACACGAATGAGGGAGCTGTCCCAGTGTATCCCCTATGTACTAAACTCAGAGATGAGTTTCTGTTTTTCACAGAGGTAATAGTTGAGTCCTTGTACACTATCGTTTTCAGTGAGAATAATACATCGAGGGAGTATTTTTTCTCAGATAGCTATGAAACTAATTGTGTATGAAGGTGTAATGTTTTCTCCTCTTAAGTGCATGTGACAGTGAGTGATGACACCACAGTCTCATTTGGAGGGATGGGTTTATTTGCTTTAATTCATTGATGTCTCGGCAGCATTCGTTACAATGTATAGACTTCTATAAATAAACTGGTTGGTTTTAATAAAAAAAATATTTCAGATTTTCTGAATGCTTATTTTAATGTTACTAAAGTTTTTATCATTTGCAAAGATGGTCTAGATAATGTTATTGTTAATGTCTCTTGGTTCCATTAGTGCAGTTCAATACTACAGCTGTTGAATTTGCCATTTGGACATCAGACATTCGTGGATGATCTAATTAGAAAGTGCCCATCTGCTGTCTTGACTCATTTGCAAGCTTATGTATATCTCAAAAATTTAAACTCAAATTTTCCTAGTTTTACAGGTAGGCTTTATGAACTAAAAGATAGTATTTGTAAAAAATCATATTAGCATGTCTATTAATTTCAGGGATATTCCTAAACAGAGGTTTTTTTTTACAGAATCCCCAGTAAGATTATACTGAGTTCTAAATACATTCAGTTTATTGAGAAATAAGTTCCATAAAGACATTTCTGCAAAATGTTTTACAAGGAAATGTTAAAATGCTTTTCCCTTGAAAGTCTTTCAAAATTTTGTTATTGATATTCCAGCTATTTATTTACTATATAAACAAGGCCACACTTAGAATACTGCATCCAGTTTTGGTCACCACGATGTAAAAAAGATGTTCAGAGTCTAGAAAGAGTATAGAGAAGAGCAACAAAGATGATTAGGGTACTGGAGGCTAAAACATATAAGGAACGGTTGCTGGAATTAGGTATGTCTAGTTTAATGAAGAGAAGGACAAGGGGAGACATTGATAGCAGTGTTCCAATATCTCAGGGGCTGCCACAAAGAAGAGGGAGTCAAGCTATTCTCCAAGGCACCTGAAGGCAGGACAAGAAGCAATGGATGGAAACTGATCAGGGGAGAAGCAACCTAGAACTAAGGAAAAACTTCCTGACAGTTAGAACAATTAACCAATGGAACAACTTGCCTCCAGAAGTTGTGAATGCTCCAACACTAGAAGTTTTTAAGAAGAGACTGGACAGCCATTTGTCCAAAATGGTATAGGGTTTCCTGCCTGAGCAGGGGGTTGGACTAGATGACCTCCAAGGTCCCTTCCAACTACTAGTACTACTACTACTACTACTACTAATTATTATTATTATTATTATTATTATTATTATTATTATTATTATTATTATTATTGTCACATTTGGCACATTCTCATTTTAATATGTCTATCCTTTTGTCAAATGGCACAGTGATGTGAAAATCTTAAATGATTTAATCTTTCATAAACATATTCATGTACATAACTACTGTATTTATTGCAACAAAATCTTTTACTGGTATATTTAAACTACATAGTAAAAATAAGTAGCTGAACACACCATAAGAATATCTAAGGTTAGCATATTCTACAGTTATCTACTACTTCATCAATGTTGAACTACTATAATACTCTTTTCCAAAGAAAATTTCTTAGTAATACTACTGGAACAACATAAAGTTATAAAAGAGCAAATGTCATTCATGTCAGCATTTTTTACATTTTAGAACAAATCATTTTAGAACAATTTAAATACAGCAACTACATAACATTCCTATGTCACATAAAATATACTGTGTCATCAATAAATTCACAACTCACAAAAATCATTCAAATTACATATTTCAGATCAAATTCTTGATTAACTAGCAATTTATTTGAATTTATTGTAAGGTCAGCAAGTTACATTGCAGTGACATATTGTGTGATTGCATTGAAAACAATTGCTGAGATAATATCCCAAGCTATAAAGAGGTAACCCTTAAAATAAACCAGTTCTAATAATCTTAATCTTTAGTTCATTCAAATTTTGCTGTAGAATTTGATTTCTTTTCATTTCTTCTTTATCCCTTACATAGAGTTCTTCAAGGGTTTATTAACATACCTCTTTTGTAAATCCAAGAAGAAGAAAAAGTCAGATCTTTCTCTTGGTCTATTATTTGTATTTCTTTTTTTACATTTTAAAACATCAGCCATTTTCTTTTGTAGATCCAGTGAAATATACTTTTGTAAGTCATTCTCTTGCCTATAAATCTATTTTCAATATCCTATGATACAAAATCCAAAGGGCATTGGTAATATTACTGAAAAAGGAGAGTTCTATCTTTTAGACATTTGTATTGATTTCAGTACAGGTTCATATAACTGAGAGTTGAAACAGATTCAGTTCTGACTTAACACCTTTTCATGTTGTATTATGTTGTATTAAAATATATCTTCCTTGTCTCCCCTTTGTATGATAGGTTTTTCTCACAATCTTTCTTTTTAAAATATAATGGGTGGTCCCAATGATAATTCTTCTGGGCCTTGACTCTTCTGCCCTTCCATAACAACATGGGACACAAGTTGGCCTACATCTCTGACAATGTTCTTGGATGGAGATTTCATGTATGGGTTGATGATTTATAATCATTTCTTCAGAAAAAAAAATTAAAACAAAAAATGTAAACCAGCGGTTCTCAACCTATGGGTCGCGACCCCATTTGGGGTCGAACGACCGTTTCGCAGGGGTCGCCGGACACTGCGGTCCGCCATTTTGTTTTTTTTTGTTTTTTGTTTTTTTTTGTCGCACATGCGCCGCGCATGTGTGGTTCGGGCCGTCGCACGCGTGCCGCACTTGCGCGGATCGGCCCGTCACGGTCCGCCATTTTTTAAAATTATTATTATTATTATTTTCAGCACGTGCGTGCCGTGCATGCACGGATCGGCCCATCATGCGCGCGCCACGCATGCGCAGATCGGCCCGTTGCACGCACGCTGCGCATGTGCGGATCGGCCTGTCGCGGTCTGCCATTTTTTTTTTGTTTTTTTGTTTTTGTTTTTCGGCGCGCGCGTGCCGCACATGCGTGGATCGGCCCATTGCATGCACACCGTGCATGCGCGGATCAGCCCGTCGCGGTCCGCCATTTTGTTTTTTTGTTTTTTGTTTTTTGTTTTATTTTTTTTCGGTGCGGGGTCGCGGCGCGCATGGGCAGCGCAAGTGGGGTCTCAACCTGAAAAAGGTTGAGAACCACTGATGTAAACAGAATAATCCTCCTAAACTTATCTGGTGCATGACTGAGCTTTCTTGGAAGCCTGCAGGACCATTACCAGCTTGTGCCCTGTAGTGAACCACTTAATCTTGACAGTTCCCATGCTTCTTCATCACAACCATCCTTCACCTTTCTGACACCTAAAATGAAGCTTGACAACCACTTTCCTATGATAAAAATGAATACTTTTATTTTGATTTCTACAGTAATTGTATTAATATAATGTTTGCTAATTAGAATGTAGTTTGGGTGGTCACTATGATAAAATCATTGTCTTGCTCCCGGACAGGCACACAGGGCAGTAATGATACATAAAATTGAAAAATGAAGGTGACAGAGCTTCTGAAAGTATCTGAAAAGAGAATATTGGCGGAATATCCAAAAGAAAATTGAAATAGTTTGGATTTGAAACATTATTTTTGCTCTGGAATCAGGGCAAAACTAGTTTAGTTATAGTTTGTCTTTATGAGTAAAGAAATGTTGTCCAACATTGTCTGAGGTTCATTCTGATAATTCTTTTGATGGAAATAGAGAATACCTTAAACCACAGGTATCAAACTCACTGCATCACGCGATGTGTCGCAACATATCATAACTTATTTTGCATTGCCAGAGCTGGGGTGGGCGCGGCCTCCGTATGATGCAACCGGCCTGCAGGCCAGCAGTTTGACACCCTGCCTTAAACCCATATTATATTTTGGAAGTGACAAATATCTTTTGAAAAAACCCAGATCTTTCCAGCTGAAAGTAATAAGCACTTTGTCATGATAACAGATGGAAGTAAAATATTTCTGCATCATTTTGTTAATTGTATAAATCAGTCAATGACTTCATCTGGATTAATCTTTCTAGTTTTTCCAGCTCTCTATAACCTTTGTGGCAAGACCACTCCATCTGTCCTTGTCTAAATGGTTTCATTCTTTTCAGGATGTTGATGAACATCATAAACAAATGCCTTGGAAAGTAGTATATAACAAATGCTATATTATATTGGGCATTTTATAATGTCCTTATTTGCTCACTTTATAAATTGGAAATCAGTTACCATCTGGACACTACAGAATTAGTATTTTTATCTGGACACTACAGAATTAGTATTTTTATTTGTTTTTAAAGTTTGTTTTAAAAACAAATCTTAACTTCCATATATCAATTAATATAGCAAAAATGGGATTATCAATGAACACCTCATGCTAAAAATAAAATAAAGACAAAACCAATAAAAATAATGATCAGTTATGCACAGTATTCACTGCTTATGCCATTACTGTAAAAATGGGAGTGGAGATAAAAGAAAAAGAAAACAAGAAAAGAACAGTGAGAAATAATAAATACTTGTGCTTATTACAACAAAGTACCACATGCAGTCTACATTTAATTTGCTGCTGTATTCAAGTATTGAGGGAACTTGATAGTGAAGAACATTTTTCCAGAATTATACTTAAATTAAGTACAGCAGAGGTAAGCCATCTGACCTCCCATTTATATAAAATACAAGCTCCTGCAACACTGCTCATTGACCATGTTATTCCTTATATTTGTGCCCTACTTACTACACAAAGAGAGACGGTATTAGCCATTCAGGAAAGCAAATAATGTCTTCAGAAAGCAGTAAGATCAATCCTTCCAGCCTGAACATTACTTTTCACTATCAAAGGATACCACTAGTGTGACAGTTGGTGCTTGGTGTCACTTTTAAATTTCAGAAGGGTTTAGGACCAGGTATTCTTGAGACTGTCTGTTTCCTGTGGACACTGCCTGTTCAGTAACATTTGGAAGAATGTTACAGTGAGGAGATCATCAGCATCAGCTATGGAGATAGATAGTCTCTGTTGGTAACCTTTTTCTTTAGACCAGTATCTGTTCTATGAATAAATTGTATCAGCCCTGTTGAGTATAATACAGCTGTTAAGACTGGCTGTTCCAGAAGATCCTTGGAGAATTACATAATTGGAACTGTGTCAAAGTAAGGTTTTTTCAGTATATATTTTGAATTGTTGCTCTTTGACATGATGTGAAATGAGACAATAATTGTTATGTTCTATTTCTTTGTTGTTTAAACCTTTTGGGAATGTAATGTCAATTTCTGTAATGTTGATTCCTGACCTAAAAATCTGAGTAAATAAATTGAATACATAAAGAAACAAACTGAGATACAGCTTAAAGTAGTCATATTGCTGATTTCAGCTTTTCCAGTTTCAAAAGAGTCCCCATTCCCAAGGGCTTCTAAATTTCTGAAACATAATAATATTGAATGTTTATCCCACATATTTGCTATATCTCTTATATAATTCAGTGCTATGCTGTTATCAGAATATTAGCTGTGCTCATTAAAAATAAAATGATCCATCATGGGTATGCTTTTGAGTCCTTATGAATGATCATTTGCAAATTAATTAGAAAGTGAGGTATACCTGAAGTATAAAATTAGGCCTTATTCATTATCCATCTTTATGGAATTTGGCAAAATAGCTTTGGATATACTTTTGGACATAGCTTCTAACATAACTGTTCATTTATTTTTAGCAAGTAATATTTTGATTCATTTGCTAAAGCTGAAACATAATTTGTCTCGTTATACCATTTTCCTCTCTCTATTACCTGCTGTTGCAAACTGATCAAAAATGTTTCATGAATCAGCAGATGCATATAATAGCCCTGATGGGTTCACATTTATTGTACTTGGAGGATGCTGCCATTTCTTATAAAGAATCTAATCCTTTGTTACCTTTATATTTATTCTGATCACAGAGCTAAAAACCAAATGTCTTGTGCCGGTTGGGCTTGAATGTTCTATATTTCATAAGAACTGGGCAGTCATTTCTTTCAGCTGAGACAATGCTTCATAGTTATATGAGAGCAACAAAATTACAGTGGTAGAAATAAATTAGAAATCAATTAATACCAAATTACAACCCTATAATTTGTTTCCAGTTACTTTTACAAAATTCTGTGTTATCCTGATATTAGATTCCTGAATATTTTGATTGCTTTATACAGCTCTGTAAGGCTACATGCAATCCAACATTTTTACAATTACTGTACTATACGTTCTGTGTGAGCATGTGCCCACAGTTTGCTTATTGCTTCCTTTTCAATATAAAATGCTAAATTCAATATATGCCTAATTTTTGCTATTTGAGTGAAATATATACACATATGCACATATATGTGTGTGTGCGCATGTGTGTGTGTGTGTTAAGTGTTGTTGTTGTTTTTTTAATGATTCACCCAGTTGGCCCAAATATGGAAAGAAGAAATCTTTTGCCTGTATCAGCCCCAATCTAGGGCTATCAACAGGCAGCAGCTATACCAGCTTCCCTTTAACTCTTTGTTAGCAATCCAAATTTAACACACACACACAAACACACACACACACACACACACATATACATACATACACATACATACATACATACATACATACATACGTACATACATACATACGCTAATTTTTTTTGGATTGCTAACAAAGAGCTAAAGGGGGAGTTAAAGATTTCTTCCTCCCATATATATATCTGAGCTTTTGATGTTAGTGCAACCTGACATTTCCAGAATGCAGCTCTGTAAAATGACGAATCTGATGTGGGTGAAAATAGCAAATGGGTGATAATTAGCAGAAAATTAGCTTTCAGATAGTGTAAACTAATCTGAGAGTTATTGGTAAAGAAGTCATTTCATATTTTACTTGGAGATCACACATAATTGATTTTTATGGCTCTCTCTATAACTGTAGTGTTCAATCATTTTAAGCCACTGTTTCATTTAAAATGAGACAATACAATATTTCCAACTTTTCTTCAGGGTTCATAAATTCACAAAATTGAATATATTATATTAAAACCATGTAAACTATTTTTCAATCAAATATGCTGATAGCTCACTCATTTGTTTGCCTGTTTTCCTGTTTCCTGTGCTAATGAATGCACTTTTCTTCTGTTTGTTAATTGCTACCAAATTTCTCCATCTCTTGGTCAAGATTTATAAAAGGAGTATTTCCTATATTAAATGTATTGAATGCCTTCATTTGGAAAACTTTTCTAAAAGTTAATTGCTCTAAATCTCTTAAGAAAAAAACAATGACTGTTAAAATATATAAAGAACAATTAACACTATTGTTGTCATTAACAGTAATATAGCTGCTAATGTAATGAGCTGTAACCGTCACTCTACTACTTCTTGCTCCATTTTCTTCTAAGAGAAATTCCATATTTCTAACAAGTTGTGTAATATATGTAAAAGTGGACATATTTCAATTTCCACTGTCAAAACACAGGCTAAATTCATTTTTTGCCATATAACTAGTTCACAGCTATTAGAAAATGGTTTAAAATTTGGAATCCATATTTCACCATATTCTTGCTATAATGTATTGTACAGGCATGGTTGGCTTTCTGCTTAGTTTTGTAATATATAAAAAGAATATATTGAATTCCTATCTCTGGTCTTTTCTTATCAATGAATACAAAGTTCATTAACTGCCCTTACAATTTGTACTGTTTTCGTTGAGAGGCTAAACACTCATAACCTCAGTTTCTAGGTAAATGCCTCCCCTTGTATGCATGTTTCAAAGAGCTTTGTTGCAAATTTCAAAGAAAGATAAAAAGCAAAGGGGAACCGATTATCTGGGTCCCTTGCAGTCGGGATTCAGACCCGGTTACTCTACGGAAACTGCTTTGGTCGCGCTGATGGATGATCTCTGGCGGGCCCGGGATAGGGGTTTATCTTCTATCCTGGTGCTTCTTGACCTCTCAGCGGCTTTCAATACCATTGACCATGGTATCCTTCTGCGCCGACTGGAGGGGTTGGGGTGGGAGGCACTGTTCTCCAGTGGTTCTCCTCCTACCTTTCTGGCCGGTCGCAGTCGGTGTTGGTAGGGGATCAAAGATCGACCTCTAGGCTCCTCCCTTGTGGGGTGCCGCAGGGGTCGGTTCTTTCGCCCCTGCTGTTTAATATTTACATGAGGCCGCTGGGTGAGATCATCCATAGACACGGGGTGAGTTACCATCAGTACGCTGATGATACCCAGTTGTACGTTTCCACCCCGTGCCAAGTCAGCGAAGCAGCAGAAGTGATGTGCCGGTGTTTGGAGGCTGTGAGGGCCTGGATGGGTGAGAACAGACTAAAGCTTAATCCCGACAAGACGGAGTGGCTGTGGGTTCTCCCTCCCAAGGACAAGACCAACTGTCCGTCCATTACTCTGGGGGGGAAACTTTGAACCCCTTGGAGAAGGTTCGTAACTTGGGTGTTCTCCTCGATCCACAGCTGCACTTAGACCAACATTTGGCGGCTGTGACGAGGGGAGCATTTGCCCAGGTTCGCCTGGTGCACCAGTTGCGACCTTATCTGGACAGGGAGGCCTTGCTCACAGTCGCTCATGCCCTTATCACCTCGAGGATCGACTACTGCAATGCTCTCTACATGGGGCTACCCTTGAAGAGTGTTCGGAGACTTCAATTAGTCCAGAATGCAGCCGCGCGAGCAATCGTGGGCTTACCTCGGTATGCCCACATTTCACCAACGCTCCGCGAGCTGCACTGGCTACCTATTAGTCTCCGCTCGCAATTCAAAGTGTTGGTTATTACCTATAAAGCCCTACATGGCCTAGGACCAGGTTACTTGCAGGACCGTCTTTTGCCTCATACCTCATCACGACCGGTCAGAGAGCACAGAGTTGGTCTTCTCCGGGTCCCGTCGACCAGTCAATGTAGGCTGGCGGGCCCCAGGAGAAGGGCCTTCTCTGTTGCGGCCCCTACCCTCTGGAATCAGCTCCCTCCGGGGATTCGGACCGCTCCCACTCTTCTGGTCTTCCGAAAAGAATTAAAAACTTATTTGTGTCGGCAGATCTGGGATTGATTGGTGTTGAATGTTGGATGAATGTTTTTTATTAAAAAATTTGGGGTATTGTTTTAACTTTATGATCATCTTAATTTAATTTATATTAGACTTATTAAATGCGATTGTTATTTATCTATGTTGTAAGCCGCTCTGGGTCCCCTGGAGAAGAGCGGCTTATAAGTCTAATAAATAAATAAATAAATAAATAAATAAATTACTTTCTAATTTCAAGAATAATGAGTGATGGGTGTTCACTTGTTTTATCAAAATGCTACAGGAAATGAAGTAGGAAAAAAGATTCCTTGAATACTTGTGCTGAAAAAGCAGAGAGTGAATATATCAATCATAGATACAAAACATGTACCTGGATAGAGTTCAGATTCACAGCTCCTGAACTGTGGTACTCCTTCAAATTGGTACTAACTGTAGAAGCCGTAGATAGCATTTCCTTTCCAGGCTTTGACTGATACACCAGTTGTGGTCCTTTTTTGGAACAGGAACTGATGGCAATATTCATATACACCCTCAACACTTGCAGAATTGGTCACTATAATATGCTCAAGTGGAGTTTTCCTAAAAATACATTACCTACAAACTATAATTGTAGAAGTTAATTTTAGAAGGTTAACTCATTTCTTACTAAATGTAAACCAAATTATTTTTTCTATCTGTATTACTAGTACTATTGTTTCAGTGTAGATTGTGCTGTCCTGTCCTGATGTACTGCTCTGAAGCTTGGATGCTACAGTAAATAGAATGCTAGATTGTTGGAAGTATGCCTGATCCAGCAAGGAATTATATTCTTGCCTTATCAGTGCTTCTTAGGAAACAATGAGTACCTGCAGATACATCAAGTACAATGTTACTGTGAGTAAAGCATAATTAACTTTATATATCTTCATACATTAACTTCACATATTAATTAACTTCATACATCTGTATCATATATTTACCATCATTAAATTAAGCTATTAAAAATTATCAGAGCTGTCTTCCATCAAGAACTGACTTGATCCAAACTTGCTTAGCAGTACCATCATGTACCATCAGACCAAAAGCTCATATATATTGAAGGCTGATTTGCATGGATTTTGAGATGTAAGCATCTTACTGCCTACTTTTATATACATTTTCATATATTTCATACTTTCAGCATTGTAAAGAATATGGTAACATTCTTCTACTGATTACAGTATCTTATTAATATACAGTAACTTTTCATTTTGTCCACTGTTATTTAAGAATCATCAATCATCAATGATTATAGATTATGTGCCTTTGCAGATGATTTACTTGTGACACTAACTCAGCCAATACAATCGGCTCAGAGTTTGATGGAAATTATTCGAAATTATGGAAAAGTTTCAGGTTTCAAATTAAATTTATCCAAGACAAAGATGTTGGTTAAAAATTTTGATAATAAATTAAAACAAGATTTGGAAAGAATAACGGGATGTGAGATAGTTAAAAAAGTTAAATATTTAGGAATTTATATAGAAGCTTCAAATGGTAAATTATATAAGAACAATTATGAACTCTTATGGTGTAAAGTACAAAAAGAATTGGAGAATTGGAAAAAATTACAATTATCTATGTTGGGCAGAATAGCCGCTATCAAAATGAATGTATTGCCGAAATTTTTATTTTTATTTCAAATGTTACCAATACTTAAAAAGGATGGAAATCTTGATGAATGGCAGAAAGGTATAAACAAATTTATTTGGGATGGCAAGAAACCAAGGGTTAAACTTAAAATTATTCAAGACACAAGAGAGAGAGGTGGTTTGAAAGTGCCTAATTTTAAATTATATTATTATGCAGCAGTTCTAGTGGCAATAAGTGATTGGATTAATTTAACAAATGAAAGAATATTAAATATAGAAGGATATGGGTTAGTGTATGGGTTCCACGCGTATTTAGTTTATGATAAAAAACTGGATAGGGGTTTTAAAGAGCATATAATAAGAAACTCTGTGTTGCGTGTCTGGAAAAAGTATTATTATAAGTTAAACGGTAAAATTCCTTTATGGACAGTTCCCAGGCACGCAATACAGAGTGTAGGTATACAACAAATTCAAGACGTGGTGCCCTATGATAAACTCTTAAATAAAGAAGGGAATAGCGTAGAACTGAAATCATTAGACAGATTAAGGGAGGAAGGTATAGCTCATAATTGGTATTATCATGCACAACTTCAAGCCAGATGGCAAAAAGATGTCAAGATGGGTTTTTCTTTAAAGGATGAAAAATTAATTATACAAATTAGAGATCAAAGAGTGATGCATATTAAAAGAATATACGATGCTTTAATTGAAATTGATTCTGGAACTGAATTAGTTAAAGATTGTATGATTAAGTGGGAAGGTAATTTTGGACACCCAATTATGATGGAAACTTGGAAAAGAATATGGGTGAAAAATGTTAAATTTACACAAGCTCAGCACTTAAGAGAAAATTTTTACAAAATGTTTTACAGATGGCACTTAGATCCAAAAAAATTATCGTTTATGTATCCAAATTTGCAACCCAAATGTTGGAGATGTGATTCTATGGACGCTACTTATTTTCACATTTGGTGGTCTTGTAAAAAAATTAAGGCTTTTTGGATAAAAATATGGTGGATTCTTCAAAATATTTTGAAAAAGCGTATTGAGTTTGTACCACAGTTGTTTTTGTTGGGTATTACAAAGGACTGTTCCACCATAGAGACTAAGTTGATTTTGAACTTGACTACAGCTGCAAGACTGTTGGTGGGACAATATTGGAAGTCATCTGAAATACCATCTATTGAAGAATGGACGTTAAAAGTTACCCATCTTGTCGAGATGGCTAAGATTTCGGCATACCTGAAGAACCACTCAAATGAAACATTTTTGATGGACTGGAAGAAATGGATTGATTATATGCAAAAGAAATATCAGTTGAGAGAATTAGATTTGATATATGGTTAAATAGTTTAACATAGTAGCTTAGTGGGGTTTCTTGCGTTTTTACCCTGTATTCATTCTGGGAAGCCTGGGGGGAGGGGGGAGGGAGATAATATATACTAGTTTATGTTTCTCAACTGTAGTTGGGGGTTTAAGGGATTAGATAATTTTTGTAGGATGCTCGGGAGAATTTTAGTTAGCGCTTCGGATGGTGAGGAGGAGGAGCGAAAGTAGAAGAGGAGTGGGTTGCTGGAGGGTGTTGTGGAGGGGGATTCCGAGCAGTTATTTGTATTGTTTTTTTAATATGTAATTTGTTTGTTTTCAGTTGAGTTAATATGTTATTATGTTATAATTGTTAAAAGTTTTTAAAAATTTAATAAAAAAAATAAAAAAAAAAGAATCATCAATCTTTTGCTTATGACAGGGGTGTCAAATTGCCGGTCTACGGGCCAGTTTCATCATACAATGGCAATGGCAAAAAAGGTCCCATACATCGCACAACGTCATGTGACGTCGCAAGTTTGACATGCCTGGCTTATGACCACCTTAGCTTTAAATGTCCTGCCATATAAGGCAAAAAAATAATTCTCCTTGCTTCTGCTTAGTACTGTAACATTCATCTTCAAATTATGCAAGGCTTGCAAGAACATTTCTTACTGAGCTATCAAAGCTATTCTACTCACTCCAATAATTGCCTGTTTTCCTGAGAGCTAATATGTTTTTCCTTTGTGGGAAATGATGCAACTGCTTTAAGAAATTGCTATAAGAAGCTACACTTGTGTTCCCTTGAGCTCCAAAAAATGGGGGATGGGCCTCTCTTTCAGATTCAAAATGCTGCATAGATTTCACTTAAGATTTCATTTTCACTTAATTTCACATTACCATTTTCCCATCAGGTTACTGCCCTTAATCAGAATCCAAGATGTAAATACACGTATTTAGAGCTGAAAAATGTTTGAATTTAGTGCCAAAACTCAAAAATGTATTACTGAATTCATATTCTTGGTTTTGTATTTTAACAAGATCGTTTCATATTTTCTCACTTACAGTTCTAAAGCAATCCCAGACTGGTCATAGTATAAAAGCGAAAAACATTTAAAAATTCAATAAAATTCACAAGTACAAATTTTATGATGGAATCTTATGAATAAAAGTCACTCTTCAAGTATCTACCCTGTTACTTTGGCCTAGTCATCTGCTACTAAAAACTGCTCAATACCAATAATAATCTAATATCCTCTTGATTAATTATGTTCCATCAAGTCACTTTCAACTTCTAATGACCAAGTAGATAGATTTTCTCCATACTCCAATATTCTATTCTATTCTATTCTATTCTATTCTATTCTATTCTATTCTATTCTATTCTATTCTATTCTATTCTATTCTATTCTATTCTATTCTATTCTATTCTAGATGGTTGCCTGTACATAGGTTATTTTTGACAAGCTAACTTTGCTCAGGCATAGCCGTTGCTAGCAGCACAGCCAAAATTTAGAATTAGTAATTAAGCAGAATCAAAAGTACTGTCAAAGCACATTTATTTTTCAAAGTTATTTTAACAGTTGTATGAGTAAATATAATTAGAAAAAGTATACAATAGAAGATAAATGCAAAATTCCTAATGGCTGGATCAAATTCCAAAAAGTAATATAGCAGGAGCTAAGTGAATGCTCAAGAAGCATTTTTAACCCATGTGCTGATAACCGAAATCTTCATATTTCCTATTAACTACAGAAGGGATGCTTTCATAGTTATCAGTTCAAGCTTATATCCTAAGGCAAACTGAAACTATGGAAACAGAAATACACATCACAATTGTGGCAGGAACAAAGAATCCTAGTTAAAGGCCTAAATGGAAAATCAATTGTTAGTAACAGGAAAATAAAAGTGAGCATGCAAGAAACATTCAAATGATCATCAATGTTACATCTTGAGGGCTAGGGTTTTTCTCTCCTCCTATTTAATATCTATCAGATAACCCATGGTCCTCAACAAAGCAACAGAATGGCCAAGGCTGGGCAAAAAAAATAATAATAATAAAACCAGTCAGTGTGGGAGTGACGTCTGACTTGCTTTTGACTTCCTCATAAGAAGCTGGCAGGCAGCACAGGAAATAATGATCATGTGTTTGCAAATAATCATGGAAATTAAATTCAGGTTAACAGGTGGGATTAAATGACCCAGTTATAAACAGTCCACAACATTTGTATAAAATTCTGCACTATTTTCTACTTAGTTTAAAAACTGCACTTTTAAACAAAGACTTTAGCATTAGAAAGATAAAGAAAGTATTGCCTTGTTTCTCACTTTGTTGATATTTGATTCCATCTCTGGTTGGAAGATTTTTAAAAAACATCAAATGAATATTTGTGCACACTTACAGTTAATTTATTAAAGAATTATTGTATTCATGCGTACTTGTTATTAGTTAGGCATTGAATAATACCATTTTTATGTTCCATAGAAAATTCTAAGACAAAATAAAATTTGTTAAAATTAGCTCATGACACATTCTGAATTCCTATTTTTATGTTCAAGAAAACTTTGACACCAGAACTGGGATAGCTAGATGCTTTTCTTTAATAATATTAAAGATATGATCACAGGATGTAAGCTGTTCCAAATAGAAATGCCTTTTGCAGTTGTTGATTTTGTTAATACTGATGATTTTCAAGTGATGCTACAGATGTTTTGGAACTGCATGCAGGGCACCTATTAATACTGTTACCTTGATGTCTTTTGCCTCATTCATTCTACTTCTATTTGCATGTCTTTATATTTCATGATTTTATCCAGTTCTTTTCCTTCTTTTCTGTTGTTATTATGTTTGGTCGCATGGTCAGCCAGATGTTTGGGCTGGATTTGCTATTTTATCCAGCAATTGAATCTTTCCTAAGGACCCGGAGTAGTTAAAGGTATTGTTGCTGAATGTAAGCTCTAGATGTTTTGGAACTGTATCTATTATTATTGGTAATATCTTTGTTTTCTTTTGCTGCAGTACCGTTTCTATTTACAGGTCTTGGTATTTTGTCATTCCTCCCCCCCCTCCAGTTCTTTCTCTTCTCTTCTACTGTCTCCACAATCACTACCCAGACTTAGAAATACCTGGAGACAGCCAAATATGCTTTTTGCACTATCAGCCAGATATTTAGAGAGGGTTTGGCATTTTTAACTGTCAAGTCTCTCCCAAGGACTTGGAATAATGATGATGATGATAATGAAGATGATGACGACAACAATGACGATGATGATGATTTCCTGTGTTTAATCTAAATAATGTAATACATTAAAATTGAGTAAGTTAAAATAACATAAAATTCTTAATCATTTAAACTACTAAATATTATTGAAAACTATTATAATTTCTAACTCAACTCAAGAAGCAAAAATGAAAAATGAGTTTATTGGCCTCTGTGTGAAGCTTGTGAGCTTTCCAAAGGTGTCTAGTTGTACAGTGTATTACACAAAATGCTGCCCCCAATAATCTCTGCAATAACTAGACCACACAAACAGCATAGTAAATGGTATCTATCTGCTGATGAAATGGCACCTGCTCTCAGAGTAGGTTTATTTTATGCATCTGACCATAATAACTGCATCATAATTTTAAAAGGTGACTCTGAACAGAATTCTGTGTATAAAACATTTGGAAGCAGAACAGAAGACATTTCACTGTATGAATTCCAATCTGGTTATGTAGACAATAATTTCAATTCTAAAAATATCACATGATATTCTTATTTAGACAGTTAAAAACAAATCCATAAATCTTTTACTATAGTTTGTCAACTGATATAACTCAAGAGTTGAAAAAAATGTCACATATTAGTATGAACAATTACACCTCAAAATTGGACAAAACTTTATTATTTTGTATTGGTTTAAACTCAGGATATAAACATACCCTGTCATAGCACAGTTCATCTGCATGATGCAATTTATACATAACACCAAATTCTCAAATTAAAAATTATATTCTAATTTTTGATTGCCTTGTGGTAGAAAATCATTAGATTCCTAACACAAATCATACAGCAAATTACAAAATTTATTGAAAAATAATGATCATGAATCATAAACCAGAATTTTTCAAGAATCTAAAGACTGCTTTCAGTGAACTGTATAGCCATTTTTCAAACTACGATTAATTAAATAAAGGCAGTAAACCATTAAGGTACTTAGGAAATATGAATGTATTCATTCTAGCTGTTGACAAATGTGTATTAAATACAGGATAGAGCAAGTGAACAGAAAGTACATTATTTAGAAAATATTGTCTTGGTCTTCTGTAGTCATATTTTAAATAAACATTTTTGTTTTCTGCTTATTCCTCTTAAGTCTTTTGATCTTGTTATCAAAAGTTCAATTCCTTTCAGGGGATTCTGTAAGATTAAAACTAACCAGCAAAAGCTATCAATGTAAAGATCTCATTTTTAATAGTTATCTTTATCTTCTCATTTAATGCCTCTGTTCAAAACTTCAACAACCAAAATAAACAAGAAATGGGGAAGAGGACAACTTCTGGATATCACATGGTTTAATCAAGCCACTATTGACTATTATTGGGATGTATATGTATAAATTGTTTTATTATGTTGCTATAAATATTCTATTACATCAAATACAGTACTTACATTATTTTAATTGATTTTTAGGCAAACATCCAAAATTGATATTCATGAATAAAGATTGGTGAAAACTCTTTTAGTCAGTCTGCCAAAATAGATGAAAACATTTCATAATCATTGTTCAATAAAGGAATTTGTTTTATAATTTTTAGTAGAAATTAGATATTTTCCTTCCTTGGAAATAGGCCAAGATACTGGCATTACATTTCCTTATAAACAGAATTCATCATTTTCTTAAGTAGTTGTCTTCAAAATATTTGTAATAAAAACCAGGTAGTCCGGCTGGTCCTGGTGCCTTCCCGTTTTAATTAGTTTTATAGCTTCCAATATCTCCATAAGTAGATACAAGACTGTTCCAACTTTTTCTCTGGTATTGTGAACGTTTTGGTAAATATTTGTTTTTTAAATATTTAAAAATATTTAAAATATGTCAACTTTTTCCTGAAGAAATATTTTGTGTTTTATGCAAATTAAAACAGTAATAAAAGAAAATTTCCCCTGTATTCACATTATCTACTAATGCCTTGTTTCTTTCTTGAATTTTTAATATCATTTTCTCTTTCCTTTTTCAGTTTATATGCCAGCCATTTCCCAAGTTTATTTGCAAGCTCGAAATTCTTCTCACATATTTCAATTTTGTGTCTATTTCCTTTAGAGTTAGTATAGACTGTTTAATGTGATACACAATAGTTGCATCTATTGGCATTTTATTTCCAAATCTCTTTTTTTCCCGTTTCTATTTTTGTTGTGTTAGAGATATTTATTTGTTAGGATTTTAATGTTTTAATGCTGTAAGCCGCCCAGAATCATTCTGAGCCTGGAATTCAGTCATAAGACTTTATGGTCATAAGTCAAGGCACTTACTGCAGAAGAAGAAAGGCCTCCCTGCTGTACAGGGAGCAATACGACCTGAAATGCTTTGGAACGAGCTCCCCCCCCGAACTCCGTACGATGACGGAATTGCGTTCCTTCCGTCGAGAATTAAAAACACATCTTTTTCGACAAGCCGGCCTGGGATAGGAGCTCCAGTACCAACAAGGTTATAATTGTTTTAGGGGATCGAGCTTTTAAGATAATGTATTGGGTTTTAAATGTTTCTGGGCCAAATTGTTTACTCTATTTTTAATCATTTTACTTTTTGTATGTTGATGTTTTTAATTGGGCTGTACACCGCCCCGAGTCCTTCGGGAGGGGGGCGGTATAGAAATCGCAAAAATAAATAAATAAACATTGTCTCCAAGAAAGACAGAGGCATCTAAACACCATTTTCCTCACCAAAAGTTTCTCTCTATATATTATAAGTCATTCTGAAACAGCAAATAGAATGCAAAAAGACAGTGGGTTATTATCTCCACAATAAAAGCTTCCTTTAGACTAGACATTACAAAGACACATACATTACCTTTTCTCTTGCGATGTAAAATTGGACTGATGGCATTAAGGAAAAAATAGTCTTCGTAAGTGTATTTCAAGTTCTCCATGCAAAGATGTCCATTTGAACTGAAGCTTTCATGATATCTAGGATATTTGTGGTTCCATAGAAGTCTTCCTATATATTTATTAATACTAAAATTATGGTAATTGACTCTTTATTGATATCATGGTAGATTTAACAAAATTATATTATTATTATTTAAACATTAAAAATTATAAAATTATAAAATAAAAATGTAATAATGTATTAAACTTGTAGGGTTTAATAAGGAAAAAAAGCAATTACATGTTATCACTGAGCCCTGGTGGCGAAGTGGTTAGAATGCAGCATTGCAGGCTAACTCTGCCAACAGCCTAGAGTTTGATCCTGATGGGCCTCAAGGTTGACTCTGCCTTCCATCCTTCCAAAGTCAGTAAAATGAGCAAATTGGGGGCAATATGATGAATTGTAAACCACTCAGAGAGTGCTGTGAAGCAGTATGGAGTCGTATATAAGTCTAAGTGCTATTGCTATTATTACCCAGTTAATGAATTTTATGCTTCTTTATAACACACAAATTGGGTTAAAATGTAGGGACAAAGATAAGGATAGAGACAAATGAAAAAGTTATTCTGGAGCTGCAAACAGTGGGATTATTTCATTATAGCTATCCAGAACAATTGTTTGTGTCTTCATGTATTATTATTATTATTATTATTATTATTATTATTATTATTATTATTATTATTATTATTCACTTCCAGTAAGAGTGGACTCAATTCATTTGTAGCTATGTAATGATTCTAGGCTGATTCCTCTTTTTACTCTTCCCCCTGGCTCTGCTAATCTTTTTCCTACAGTACTTTAATAAAATGGTTTAACTATTCCCTGTTTTCTATTCATTTCCTATTAAAGCTAACCATAATTAGCCATGGTTGCATTAATGTATGCCTTGCTCTTAGTTTTCATAGTTCCAACTCTGCTTTTCCCTTGGTTCACATTTTGATTTCAATTACTGTTGGAAGACAATATTCTACTTCTCTCTTGGTATGTTGCTGTTCATATTTAATGTGCAGTGAATATGAATGCAGATACATGGTTTAACATTTGCACAATAATGATTTTGTGAATATGAATGCAGACACATAGTAAAACATTTGCACAACAATGATTTTGTGGTGGAATATAATATTGAGTATTAATCACACTAGTCAGCCTTAGCAATGGGATAAGTTACTGTGTGGCAATGATGAGGATGAAGATCGTCATCCTAATTCTCAGTAACTCAGTGTAGGAGGATACTGAGTATGTAGTCCAATTCATCTGGTAGTGTCAAGTAACAAATTTAGTAGACTCTGATACATTTTGTATGGGACATGTCTATTTCCACACTAGCCTCAGACTAGGTTGCTTATAGATACAACTGGAAATAACTGTAATATTTACACTCAAGCAACTGTCTTTGAATCAGAGATCTTTTATGATATTAGAAATCTCAACTTAAACAGAAGCAGAATTTAGCTTGTTTTTTGGCCCAAGTCCACTGAACACTTCACTATAATCACACTGAAGCAAATATTACTTCAAATTTATTTATTTAGATGATTCCAAGCATATCTGTGAAATCTTGTCTCTGAATAATGTCACCCTCTGAAGACGTTTTTGGCACTAAGAAATATTTGAAATGCCACAGTCTGGCATTCTAAGTGAATAAGGCTGTTTAAAGAGGATTTTAAAAAAAAATAAACTATCAAGAACAAGAGAAGAATTTTAAACAATTTTTGTTCACATACTCTGACATTTCCCCAAAATAGTGATATTAGGTTCAGTCTATTCTAGCTATCATTTTAACCAATGAAAACAAACCAATGCCTCTTTCTGATTAAAAAAAACAACACATTGTCATAGGCTTATATTTAATCTCCTAATGCCACAAAACAGTGTAAGCTTACTTCTGTAATCCTATATTGAATCCACTCCACTGACTGCAAAATATTTTTAATTAATGTGATAAAGTTTCAATATCCCTAACTTTCTGGAAAACAAAACATTGAAAAACTTTGTTCTATTTCTCTTGTAGAAAAAGAAATCATTTGTCTGTGCAGAAAAGCCATTTATTGTAACAAACAATCTTGAGGAAGTCCTTAGGCAATAGCCTTATTTTTATAGTGCTAGAAATATGGATCTCTCATAAAAGGTTCTTAGAAAAATATGTATATTCTTTGAAATGAACTATTTTAGAGCTCCATATATCTATGAGCTCAAAGTTATCTATCATTTTAAATATATATATATATTCAACAATTTAGTTTGAGTTTATTTAATTCCTTTCACAGAAATTCCATTTATCACTCTATTTCAATTTCCCAGAAGACTCTAATTTTATAAGTCAAGTCTATTGTTTTTTCATAAATCCTTTAAAATATGCCTTTGTTATTATTTGGTGCATATATTTCAATATCATAATTTTTATTTCATTCCATTTAAATTTCAACTTTTATGTATCTGCCATAATTGCCATTCATTATTAATTTAGGTTGTAGCTGAGGCTGAAATATAAAATAGCTCTTATTTTTCTTGGCTGTCCCTGCTGATATAAATTCTTGTCCCAAATTTTTGTAAATCAAATATTATTTAAGGTTTCTCTCTTATTTGTCTTTGTTATAGGCAAATAACCTCTGGTTTTAATTTGTTTCAAATAATGAAACACCTTTTTTCTTTTTGAGGGACATCTACCCTACTTATATTCCACATTAGGCATTTAAAATCCACACTTACATTATTGGCACCTAACATCCTTTCCTCATCTTTTTGCTGTATTTCTTGCATGGTTCCTTTCTTTTGTTCTATCTGCATTTTTTTCAGCATCTCTTTAAACCTCTCATAAAAATCTACTGCCTTTGAACTGAATTAAATCAATAACTCTGTTGGTTGAAAGTTGAAATGATCCCTTCCAATTTATACCAACAGAATGGTTTCCTCTTTTGTTTAAGTTTATCTGTCAAAAATGCATATTCTTTTCTTTTGAGCAACTGCTGCAATCCCAGATCTTTCAGATGCAGTTTTTAGATGGAGTACTTCCTTGTATATAAGTTTAAGAAAGAAAACCCCTCAAAACATCATATATTAGAACCTCAATAAAGATTTAAGAGAGCATCAAGGTATATTGGCATATTTAAACATGAATCTTCAGCCAGATCCTAACATATATGTACATATTCATAAGAACATGCAGCAATCTGAAAATAAGGTAGAATATATATTTATGATCATACATAGTGAAAAGTAATTGATTCATCCATTCCTAGAGAACAAACAAGGGATAGAAATACTCATCACACACAAATATTGGCTATTGGTCACATTGAGCAATGGCTAAAGAATAGTTGAAATACTTTTCAGAAGATCTATCTATCTATCTATCTCTATCTATCTATCTATCTATCTATCTATCTATCTATCTATCTATCTATCTATCTATCTATCTATCTATCTATTCCTTCTCTTCATTAAACTAGACATACTCAATTCCAGCAACCATTCTTTATATGTTTTAGCCTCCAGTCCCCTAATCATCTTTGTTGTTCTTCTCTGTACTCTTTCTAGAATCTCAACATCTTTTTTACATCGTGATGACCTAAACCGGATGCAGTATTCCAAGTGTAGGGATTGTAAAGTGGTATTAACACTTCACTTGATCTTGATTCTATCCCTCTGTTAATACAGCCTAGCACTGTGTTGGCTTTTTTGGCAGCTGCAGCATACTGCTGAGTCATATTTAAGTGATTATCCACTAGGACGCCGAGATCCCTCTCACAGTTACTACTATTGAGCAAGGTACCGCCTATGCTATACCTGTGCATTTGGCTTTTCTTGCCTAAATGTAGATCCTTACTTTTTCACCATTGAATTTCATTTTGTTAGAGAGCACCCAATATTCAAGTCTGTAAAGATCTTCTGTATCTTAAGCCTATCTGCTGGAGTGTTGGCTATTCCTGCCAGCTTGGTGTCATCTGCAAATTTGATGAGTTCCTCATCTATTCCCTCATCCAAATCATTGATGAAGATATTGAAGAGCACTGGGCCCAGCCCTGGGGCACCCCACTACACATTTCCCTCCATGTAGATGCAGTTCAGTTGAGGACCACACGGTAAATACATCCAGTCAGCCAGCTATACATCCATCTTTTGGTGATGCTGTCTGACCCACATTTTTTCTATCTTACCAAGTAGTAGGTTGTGGTCTACTTTATCAAATGCCTTACTGAAGTCCAAGTAAATTATACCCACAGCATTCCTCTGGTCCACTGGTCATTATGAGGTGCTTGAATCTCAAACTTCCAACCTTCTGGTTGTGAAGCCAGCATCTTAACTGCTAGGCCACCATGTCCCCTATTACATATATACCATGTACTATTGAATTCAATCAGTTTCTGGTAACTGTGTGTACAATTGCTGTCCATCTGATTCCTTCTATTAAACTAATCCATTTTCTTCATCTTCTTTCTCTTTCCTCAATTTTGCTAAGCATAATTGTTTTGATTAGTTCATTATCCCATTGAATTACATGCCCCAAACATGTGAGTTTCTTATTGTTGATTAAAAAGCAGTCTGTCTTCATTTAGTCCAGAATTGATTGATTAGTGTTTTTTTCCCCTTCAGTCTATGGTATTGTTAGTAATAATCCCTAGAATCAGTTTGAAGACATCCATTGTCCTTCTGTCTCTTTCTCAATGTGAAGCTTTAAAAACGATAATCTGTCATAGGATTTGTATATATTAATACTGTCTTTCACCTGATAATGCAAAAATGGCTATTCTGACTAATTCGTTTAAACAGAACAGTATAATACAACTTCACCATATTTACTTATCACTCAGAAAGGGCATTAAGATTGAAATTTCCCTGCTGCATTCACAATAATGTGTTTTTGAAGCTATGTCATCTCACATGATTTCCATTTTAGGGAAACTTAATTAAATAGATTTGCCTTCAAGTTATATTTTTTTGTCCTCTATGTAATGAAAAATGGAGGAAGGGATGATATAACATTTGTGGTTAATGTTCTAATGCATTTCCTTTTGCCTATTCTCAGGATGTTACTATTTAGATAAAACCATCATTAGGACCTGATAGAATTCCTACTGCTTAAGAACTGATCTTTAGTACATCATTACATAGCAAAAGAAAAAGGACACTTTTCCCTTTGTGCTATATGAAGACTGAAATTGGTCAACTACAAAGTTGCTACATGACCTGAAAGTAATATATGTTGGTAAATGAATTCAGATTTGTTTTTGCTTGGAATATGCTTGCTTTAGAACAGCGGTTCTCAACCTGTGGGTCACGACCCCATTTGGGGTCGAACGACCATTTCACGGGGGTCGCCAAACAACGCAGTCCGCCATTTTTCCTCCCTTTTCCTTAGCTGTGCTACTCCCTCTTATTCTATTGGCTTTTGAAAGCCAATAGAATAGACTCTCTCGAATAGAGTCTAATTCTATTGGCTTTCAAAAGCCAACAGGAATTGTCCAGGGTATCTCTGCCCGGCTGAGCCCGCCAAAAGTCCCAGTCTGCAAATGGTGCTGCAAGTTGTCTGCAGTGAAGGCAAGCTGTCTGGAAGTTTCCGCCCCTCCCTGCTGAGCAACTACTAAAAATGTAAGTAAAAGAGGGCCAGGGGTGGGAGGTGGGAAGCCGGCGGGCGCAAGGAGGGGGTTGCTGGTGCGTGTGGGGCCCGGCGGATGCCTTACCTCCCTTGCCAGCTATGCTTCGGCCGGCGCAGGGGGCGGCACCACACATGCGCGGCACTCCCAGGCAGGGAAATAGTCCTCAACTTACGACCGGTTGGGAAGTCCTCCTTGCGCCCGCCGGCCTCCCACCTCCCACCCCTGGCGGGGCCAAGGTAAGGCTAGCGGGGCAGTAGCTGGCACAGGGAGGGTTGCTGGCACATGTGGGGCCTGGCGGGTGCCTTATCTCCCTTGGGCTGGGCCAGCTGGTGGCCCAGCCAGTGGTCGCCCTGCGCCGTCACTGCCCCTTGCCAGCTATGCCTCGGCCGGCACAGGGGGCGGCACCACGCATGCACAGCACTCCCGGGCAGGGAAATACAGGTAGTTCTCGACTTATGACCAGTTGGGGGTCACGGCATTAAAAAGGTTGAGAACCACTGCTTTAGAAGATTCATCATCCTGGCCAAATAAAATGTGTAACTGATGATATACTGTGCAAAATGGCTCAGAAAATCTACATTAAAATAGTCTTAATTATAATTTAATCTTCATACCTGTTCTAATCTTTGCACTGAATTATTGAAAAACATTGAGTAATATGCATAATATAATTAATTTAAGAAATACTCTTTTCTTAATTTCAAAATTGTCATATTTCAAAAATATTAGTGTTTTATTTTTGTGCACAAAATTCTTATCCAGTCATTATTTTCACTTTCTCAATCATTTAACAAGTAGCCTTTGCGAGTTTACTTTCTAGTTACAATAATTTCAGGAGACTTCCTATCAATTAACAATAACATCAATGAGTATTGGGTATTACTATAAAGGAGGACATGACTTGGAGTGCTCAGTCTAGGTGAGATATTTGTCCTTGTTAAAGTAAAGGTTTCTTTAAGAACAAAGTTTAAATTTTAGACAGTCATGTGGAAAAAAATTAAAACCTCTAGATACACTTGAATAATACATATACCATATGACACGTTTTTTGTTTGGAACTAAAATACTGGTAAATGTTTAATATGTATTTTTTAGAAAATAGCTGTAGAAAAAAAGATAACCAAGCAGCTGGATTAATCTGAAAAAAATTATTTGCATAATTCTCTCTTGGAGCTTGTTTTATTCAACCTTTTATTATCAATGACCTAGTTTATGGCTTTGACGGGCAGATCAGATTAGTGGATAGGTGACAGACAATAGGAAGTTCTGACCAATACCCAGGTTGACAGAATGAGATTGTAGTCTAATCTGTATAGGTTGAAAAACACACCTGAAATGCCGTGCATAATTGTGGAGACCACAATTACAGAAGGATTTTGACGTATTAGAAAAGATTCATTCAGGGGCAATTATAATGATACTGGGACACGAGGCAAACATCAACACTCTCATCACTTGGTCCTGGTTTATTTTCTAAAAGATTAGCATGCAGTGTATCATGGCTTCCAATATACTGTCGCCCGCTAACTGCTTCTTGTTTACACAAATAACAGCTTTTCAACTTCCTTGAGTCTTTGGGAACACTGCTTTCTTACTGCTTTAACTCCTTTCGCAACATCAGTCTTTTTTACTATTTCTTTATTCTTAATGATGGTGGAGAGTGTTGTTTTAGGCATACCAGAATTCCCTAGCAAGATCAGTAATGTGAATACCAGTCTCATATTTGTCTATTTCTTTCTTTCTTTCTTTCTTTCTTTCTTTCTTTCTTTCTTTCTTTCTTTCTTTCTTTCTTTCTTTCTTTCTTTCTTTCTTTCTCTTTCTTTCTTTCTTTCTTTCTTTGCTCAATGGTAGTACAAAGTAATTTTCTTTTCTGCTCAGTGCTATCACTGTGTCTTATTTTAGGACCATGATGAGAAAAAAAGCACAAAAATACAAAGAATAAGCATAGATAGCTAATAAGACTAAAAGGGAATGTGCACAGGGCAAGTGCTACTGTGTTGGTAACCTGTGACCCTTTGTTTTGGCTGGAAAAGATAGCAAGTCAACTGACACAAGCAATTCTAGTTTGCGTGTTGAATACCAAACAATGAGTATCAGGACAATATTTTCATATCAAAATACATTGAGTACCAAATTTCATGATTTTCAAAACAGTCGACTACTGAGATACCACTCTATTACCTTCCTGATGATTTGTTATTGGTTTTACTAAAGAGTTATGTTTGCTAGTGGTAGCCTGGATATGCTATACTGCTTATGTTTTATTTCTTTGAGAGAATTTGTAATTTCCTAAAGTGGAGATTCCAGAGAAATCTGGAGAAAATTTACTAAGGATCTGAAGAGAAGCAGCCATAACAAAACCTTTTCTATCCTTCACAATGGCTTCTCACAAACTTAAGAGATACAGAGAAAACCAAGTTCTATATGTTATAGGCTGAGATAGTGCCTGCCAGAGAGGCAGAATGCTGGCCAGTATAGTTAACCCCTTTTCTGTAAATAGAAAGTAGGCATGATATCTTAAGCCATTATTATAAAATGCATAAATAAAAAAGGAAGAGAACACACAAACTGCATAACATCCAACCAAGTCCACCTTGTCATACATTTTAAAACTTAAGCTGCAGCCAGCCAGCCAGAGAATGTAATATGCTTATCTAACTGTAAATAACTCTTGCCAAGAAAAGCTGCAAAAGCTAAAAGTAAGTGTCTTCATTAAAGGGTAAAAAAATGAAGAGCTGCTCTGCACTGTGTCTTGCATTAAATCCTATGAGCCCTAAGGAACCCTTATGGTTATCTCCATTTATAAACAGAGAGTTCATGTCCATCTGTTTGGAATGCAGTAACAGTAGATTATCTATAAAGAGACTAGATTAGATTAGATTATCTCTAATGATTTTTAGAACATTATATTCAATGACTCTACATTTAAAAGAATTATGTTATAATATGAAGAAAAAATTCTTTGTGCATTTTCTCTACATTTTGGCTTTATAGGTAGACACCTCTTTGTGCATAGATCCCCATCCTCTGGTCCTTGGACAGGCAACTGGACCATGCAAACAAGCAAAACCATGGCCCCTCCAGTCCTCAGAAAAACCTTTCTCTATGGAACTGGTCCCTGGTGCCCAAAAGATTGGGGGCTGCTGTCTTAGTGACAGTAATTGGGAATTCTACTAAGCAGTCCCAGAAGTCCCAGCTTCTGTTAGACGAATCCTGCATAATCGCTGCATCCTGCAATCTCCTGCCAACTTTCCCATTGATTTTGCTTGTCTGGCAATGAAGGTCACAAACTGCAATCAGACATAAGACATCAAATATCATAACTGAAAACTAGTTGCCAAGTGTCAAGATCACAATCACATGACCACAGGAATTCTGCAACTCTAAGAACCTGTTCCTTTTTGAGGAGGGTGGATGAAATATCTTTTATAAATCTGTGAGGTTCTATCCTTCAGGGAATGCAATCCCAGACTGAATGAATGTTTTGATGTGTGCTTGGAGCATTTTCACAATTCTGCTAATGGCTGTTTGGTGGAGATAGAAAACAGAGGAAAGTAAACTTATGCTTCACTTCTGAAACACTTGATCATATTAGGTTCATCCTTCAGAAAGGCATATTTCCATAGTTTGGCTGCCAAGTTACAATACACAGTCAATTCAGAACAAATTGTGCACACACAAAGCCTGATTTATACCTGAAAATCAAGACAATATAAAATCAATGAATAAAAAAGGAAATAAGCAATATTAATTTTTAAAAAGAAATTTTGAGACAGTTTATGAATATTTTTCCTTTTCCTTAAAATATAAGCTGTATTTAATTCTGACAAAAGAATGGAATAGCACATAATGGATCTACTCCTACCATTCTTTATTATTAATACATGCATCTATAGGTTTTCTTATTATTTAATCATTATCATTTTTTCCAAAGGAAAAAAAAAGTATTTCTGCTTTGCATTACAGCCCCTCATGTCCCCCCTGTTGTGGCTGCTGCCAGTTACTGAGGTCTGTGTACTGTGGACATAAGCTCTTCATTGAAGTCATGGTCAATTTATGTGACTATAATCTTTCTTCCATTCATTTTTTTCCATAATGTAAAAAAATGATTTTTTTAAAAAAATTTCAAGTTTCCCACAAGTATGTTGAAACCATACACTTATCAACAAACATAAAGGATATATTGACGATGTTATGTTTTCTAGAATAACAATAAGATTGTTTATAAAATCGGGTTTTATACAGTAACATGTGCACTACTATTAAAATATGCACAACTCTTTTAAAAATATATTGTTCAGATATATAAACTAATTAAAAGGCATTGACAGTAGTGGATCACTGTGTCCTACTTAATAAAACGTTTATTTGGGAACATAAACATAATTTATTTTCTAACTGTAATTGGTTCCTGAATGCAACTAAACTTTATGAGCATCTCTAATCAAATAACCCCAAACCCTTGAAAACAATTTGGAGCTAATAATATTATTCACTCTAACCAGTGAAAAGTTTTAATTAGTTATCCTATGACTATAAATCCTGTGGCTTATAAATGTAACTTTTTTATTTTAAACAAATTAAAACATATTATCTAAAAATGCCTGGTCTCCACCCAGAGTCCTTCTGTGAGGAGAATGGGTGGTTCAAAAATGTGATAGATAATAAATAAATAAATAAATAAATAAATAAATAAATAAATAAATAAATAAATAATTAAATAAATAAAGTTACACAATAGTCTGTGTCTGTAAGAATAAAAAAGAGAGAGAGAAGGACAGAAGGATGAATAAAGAACCATAGACCAATGCTTAAATTACCACACATTGTTCTTACTACTGTCTTGTCTTATAAGTGCCTTTTGTTTTAAAAAAATGTAATAATGTTTAGTACTTTAAATACTGAAAATATTTGGATACTTTCTATTGTAATCCTTATAGCATTCATGAAACGCAACTAAATAGTTTATTTCCTTATTGGAAATGATGAGGCTAAGACTAAGAAAATAAGTTCATGACAGAAAAAGAGATGTGACTCAGAGACTTCATGACTGTACTGAGTAGGAGACTTTTATGATCCCAATGTTTCGTGGTGACTTCATGAAAGTTTTTTTTTTAAATCAAGATGGTGCTCATTGTAGCAGAATTTAAACCTTAGCTCCTAACGATGTGTATGACATTGACATACATATAAAAGGGGCAAGGCTTTGATTGCACAGCCATGATTGCCCTTTTGACTTTTTTTAAGGCCATCTCCCCCTTGGATACCACTAATCTATCATGTTTGAAATCTCTTATCATTGATGATGGCTGGGATGATGTCAGATGCATTCCAAAACATCTCAAGATTACCTACCAGTGACTTGAAATCTTAATTACTGCATTACATTATCTTTTAAATCTTATTCATTCAATGTAGATCAAAGCTAAATTTGGAACATCATTTTTCGGCTGTAGCGAGGAGGACATTTGCCCAGGTTCACCTGGTGCACCAGTTGCGGCCCTATTTGGACCAGGAGTCTCTTCTCACAGTCACTCATGCCCTTATCACCTCGAGGCCCGACTACTGCAATGCTCTCTACATGGGGCTACCTTTGAAAAACGTTTGGAGACTTCAAGTAATGCAGAATGCAGCCGCACGAGCAGTGTTGGGCTTGCCCAGAAATGCCCACATTTCGACATCACTCCGCGAGCTGCATTGGCTACCAATTGGTCTCCGAACCCAATTCAAAGTGTTGGTTATGACCTATAAAGCCCTACATGGCATCGGACCAGGTTACTTACGGGACCGTCTGCTGCCCCATGAATCCCAGCGGCCGGTTAGGGCCCACAGAGTTGGCCTTCTCCAGGTCCCATCAGCCAGACAGTGTCGCCTGGCGGGGCCTAGGGGAAGAGCCTTCTCTGTTGCGGCCCCGGCCCTCTGGAACCAACTCCTCCTGGAAATCCGTATCGCCCCCACCCTCTCCGCCTTTCGTAAATTACTTAAAACACACCTCTGCTTTTGCTTGTTCTCCCTGCAGGCAGGTGCTGCTTTAGATGTCATCTGTCTCAGGGGTCCCCAATCCCTGGGCCATGGCCCACTACTGGGCCCTGTCCTGTTTGGAACCTGACTGCATGAGTTGCTGGTCAGTGAGTGTGCTCACAGCTTGACTTGTGTGAGTTGCAGACCCGTGCACATATGAGCAGCTTGACTTACACAAGCAGTGGACTGGTTCCCCTCTCCCCCCACCAGCAGCCAAGCCATAATGGTTGGGGGCCACTGATCTATCTGATCCCTGCCAGACAAGGATCAGATAGGACACCTGCAAGTATAGTGCCATAGGACTGAAGCAAATAATTGTCCTGTGGTTGAGTGATCTTTGAATCTTGCTTAAGCATTAGCAATGAAACAGCTCTTCCCTCTGACAGCTACTATTATCCAGCATCTACTATCTATAATGATTGCTCATATCAGATGAAATTGCTGAAGGAATACAAAGGAGAACAAGAAACATATCAGCCCATTTAAATCTCTCTGTCTTCCTGAGAGAAGAAATAGTACACTGAGAGAAGAAATAGTATGATAGACCTCTTAAGAACATAAGAACATAAGAAGAGCCATGCTGAATCAGGCCAAAGCCCATCGAGTCCAGCATTCTGTGTCACACAGTGGCCCACCAAATGTACATGGGGATCTTGAGCAGAAAGAGAAGGCAAAACCCTCCCTTTCCCTTGACCCCCAAACAAATGGTAGTCAAGGGAATCCTGCCTGCCTCAACCAACATAGAGGCGGCACATGGACATCTGTTTTAATAACCACCAATACACTTTGCATCCATGAATCTATCTAGCCCTGCCTTGAAGCTGTCAAGGCTGACAGCTGTCACGACCCCTTCAGGAAGTGAATTCCATAAATCAACGACCCTCTGGGTGAAGAAATATTTCCCTTTATTTGTCCTCACTTTCTTAGCGATAAGCTTTAGGGAGTGCCCCCGTGTCCTGGTATTGTGTGATAGAGAAAAGAATTTTTCTCTATCCACATTTTCTATCCCATGCATGATTTTATACACTTCGATCAAGTCACCCCTTAAACGCCGTCTTTCAAGGCTGAAGAGACCAAGGCATTGCAATCTGGTTTCATAAGGGAGGCGCTCCATTTCCTTGATCATTCTTGTTGCCCTTTTTTGCACCTTTTCCAGTTCCATTATATCCTTCTTGAGGTGCGGTGACCAGAACTGTACACAGTACTCCAAGTGTGGTCTCACCATCGATTTGTACAGAGGCAATACAACACTTGCTGACTTATTTAATTTGGGAGGGAATCTTTTCTTTTTCAAAGGACAAAATATGTTTACCGATTCCAAATAAGAACAATAAATGCTGCAAGCATTACCCTAAGTCCTAACTTCCTTCCTTGTAACTTAATAGTGTACGTAAAAGGTAATATAGCACTATAAGTGGCTGAGATTAATCAGATAAAGATAAAACTGGGCAAGAAGGTGCAGGAATAGTCATTGAGAAGGTTAAGTATGAGAAGAGATATAGCTAACATTGGAGATAATGCTCCAATTTTTCTATCGAAATAATTTTGTCAGTTTTTTTTAAACACTTAGAAGGGCAGTTCCATTTTAGAATCATTTGGTCATACTGTACGCTTTAATACATTAATGTAGAGAAGTTGTAAAGTATCCAGAATAATCCAAGGTTAAATATTTTTAATGCTCAGGTAATGGAAGAAATGCTGGATTGAACAACCTAAATTAGCCCTTCAGTACAATATTTTCTTATTGGTCACTAAAAAAAATTCCTAGTTTCTCATTACTACAATAGAAAAAGTGGTGAAGAAATAGTTTTTTGTAAATCACTAATTGCAAATTGCAAATTGCAAATTGCAGAGTAGAGCAGCAGTCGCTCCCAACCATGCACAATGATGGAGGATATTAGGAATTTATGTTGGGATAATGAAAATAATGCTGGTCCTAATGTCTATGGAGATTCTCAATCATCCAGATCATGGTTATCCCAAAGGTGCTTTTCAAAAAGCAATTGAACTTTCTTGGTTTTTTTCTTTGAAAACATTTCACTTATTCAAGATGTTCTTCTGTTCTGGCTCCATTTTTTCAGGAAAAAAAAATCAAGAAACTCCAGTTGCCTTTTGAGCAGCACTTTTGGGACATGTTGGTCCTAATGTTTGGGAAGCATTGCTCCAGATGGTAAATAACAATTTACTGGAGTGCAAGAGAAAGGCAAGAGAAAAGGATCTGTATAGTTTTGTATTTTTGTGATCTGTAAGGAAGTATAAACCAAGACTAGATGTAGAATGTCAACATTTACTATCAATCCAATTAATTTCACTTGAGTTGCTGCCATGCATTCTTTTTTATTATGATAATAAATATCTACTCATGCACATGCTTTTTATAGTTTTTGAAAAGAAGCTAGGCATTTCCAAGAATGTCATAAACTGTTTGTAAATGAAAACTCAATTTTTCAGTAACCTATTGGAGATTTTAAAATCCTTCCTACATTTTTATCAGTGGCAAGTTTTGTTACGCAATCTATATCCAGATGTTTTATTTGCTACTAGGGATATATATATACTTCCTTTTTCTATAACTTTTTTTTGATGACTGATTTGTTTTACTGAATTGTATAGTAACTTTTATATAGAACTAGAACATAAAGTTATTCCCTTTAGAGCTTGGAAGAAACCTGGCAGGAGAAGAAATACAGCAGTTGTACACAACAAGTAAGCAAACAAAAATTGTGTCCACAGCCCAAGCCATGAGTTGATTTATGCATTCCTGTCAGTGAAATGGCTTTGACAATCTGAAGTTTATAAATTGCAATTATAAAACTGAAAGTTCCTGGAATAGATTTGTTTCATTTTTTCCCCAGTTCTTGACAGTTTTGCTTGTTTCATAATGTTTTTTCCAACCACATTTGAAACTGTATTTTATATTAATTACTTAGCATACAATTGAGCGTCTTCCACTCCAAGAAACATGAGGGTTACTAAAATCATGAAACTATATGGAAAGAAGGAAATAGATAGAGGTAAATATATAGAATGATATCAAACATGTCAAAAAGCCTAACTGATGATTAATATTTTAGGCAATGCTGGTATATTTAATCTGCTTGCTTAAAATAAAATGACACCTTTTAGATCAGACATGTCAAACTCACGACGTCACATGACATCCATTTTCTCCATTGCCGGCAATGGGATGGGCACGGTTTCCTGGTGATGCATCTGGCCCGCGGGCCGGCAGTTTGACACCCCTGTTTTAGATGAACCATTTATCTATTAAATCATAAAGATAGATAAAAAAGCAAAGTACGTATATTTTCTAAAAGTACTTCTCATTCGTAATCACATAAATAATACACATACATAAAAAATTGAAGCCCTGGTAGCACAGTGGTTAGAATGCAGTATTGCAGGTTAACTGCCCACAGTCTGATCCCAATAGGCTCAAGTTTGACTCAGCCTTCCATTCTTCTGAGATCAGTAAAATGAGAATGCAGATTGCTGGGGGCAATATACTGATATTGCAAACTACTCAGAGAGTGCTGTAAAGTACTATGGAGTGGTATATAAGTCTAAGTGCATAATGCTAAGTGCTATTAATTCCATCCACAAGTCCTACCAACTAGGTATAACTTTTCAATAGTATGATTTTTTTAAAAAAAACTTTAATAATACATACAAGCATGTTGAATTTTCACGGAGTGGTATACAAGTCTAAATATTAGTGCTTTAGTTATAAAAATATACAACAAAAAGATAATAAAAGAGCACCTAAAATTTATGCCTTTTTATTGAAGTGTTCAATGGTCTTTTTTCTTTGTAAACTCAAAAATCTGCACAAGGGAATAGAAATAAGCTTCTAGAGGCATATATTTTTACAAAATGTGAAAGCAGTTTCTTTTAAATGCAATTTTAATTGCTGAAGAGTACTAGCTCATGTTTTAAAGTGTTTTGGTATCCTGACTGAATAGCCATCATGATATAATTAAGACTTTTGTCAGATAGTTAATTAGAAGAAATTTCTGTAAATTGTTGTCCTTCAAACCTATTAGACTTCAACTTCCGTAATTGGCCACTTACAATAGGAACATTGAAGATAAAATCAACATATGTATAGAACAGAAGGTGGAGAAAGATTGAGTTGCAACATTTTAATTAATGAAATAGTGGTTTCTGTGCCAATTAGTTTAGGTTCAGCTGTTCAAGAAAAAAATCCCACAATTCATAATATAAAAGCTAGAGAGAGAGGTTTGTTCAATTTCAGGAAGAACTTCCTATCTGTAAGACTCAACGTATAATATTTGAGAAGGTTTAATTAGTTTAAATCTGTGGAAGGTTCTAGGTTATCATCTTTTAAAATCATAGGAAAAGATAAAATAAACACTGAATATGAGAAATCAGTTTTCCTCTCAAAACTGTGATTATCTTGAAAGTTTATATATAGAAATACAATGGAAGGAAGGCACTTGGGTAGTCTTTGACATTACAAATGCCAAATATAACAAAAAAAATGTTCAGTGTGTAAGGAACAAGAAGAAAATTAAGGAACTGGTCAGTCCTTTAACAGGAAAAGATAGCAACAAGATGATAGGCAGCAGTGAAAAAGTAGAAGTATTTAATTCCTTCTTTGCATCTGTCTTGATACAAAAGGAATGGGACACAGAACAGGAATGCAAGTCAAGATAAACAAGGGTTTGGTAAGCAAATACCTATTGGTTTTGGATGGATTCAAATCTCCTGGATCAGATGGTTTACATCCCAGGGTACTGAAGAAGCTGGATGATGTGATCTCTAAACCACTAAGTGAAATCTTTCACAGCTCCTGAAGCACCGAGGAACTTCCGGAGGACTGGAAAAGAGCTGATGTACTTCTAATCTTTAGAAAGTGGAAAAAAATTAAGTTCCAGGAAAGTACAGACCAATCAACATGTCATCAATACCCAGAAACCTTATAATTTCATAACTTTTTTCATTCCCCACCATCCAGTCAGAGCTGAAGAAGCTTCTTGGATGAGAAACGAAACATCTTCAAAGAAAAACAAGAAAGTCCACTTGCCTCGTGAAAAAGCATATTTGGGATAACTATGACCTGAATGACTGAGAATCTCTATAGACAATACCTGGAAAAATCCTGGAAAGATAATCAAGCAGCAAATTTGTCACCACCTAGAAATGAACAAGGTGATTATCAGAAGCCAGCATGGGTTTGTTAAAAATAGGTCATGCCAAACATTGCCTTATTTGATAAAGTGACTAAATTAGTGGACCAAGCAAATGCTGTGTTATAAAATACTTAGTAAGGCATTTGATAAAATAGGCCACAACCTTCTTGGTAAGAAAGAACAATGTGGGATAGACAGTGATGGGATTCAAATACCTGAACAACCAGTTATTTGTGTGGACACCACTTCTGGAAGTCTGTTCTGGGCCTGGGCCTCCGAGGCCCAGAATGGACATCTGGAAGCAGCGTCCATGCACTTCCAGTGGCCTGTTCTGGGCTTGGGAGGCCTTCCTCTAGCCCCCAAGGCTCAGAACAGACTTCTAGAAGTGACATCCACACACTTCCGGTGGGCTGTTCTGGGACTGGGAAGCCTCCCCCAGGCCTCCGAGGCTCAGAACAGCCCATCGGAAGTGGAGCCCACACCCTTCTGGTGGGCTGTTCTGGGTTCAGGAGGCCTCCCCCAGGCCTCCAAGGCTCAGAACGGACTTTCAGAAGTGGTGTCCATGCATTCCTGGCGGTCTGTTCTGGGCCTTACGAAAAAGGGCTAGGGCTTCAGCTAGTTCGCCAAAGTCAACAAAAAAATAGCTACCTGTTCTACCAAACCAGTGCAAACTGGCTGAATCCCACCACTGTGGATAGACAGTACCATAGCACATGGATTTGCAGTTGACTGCCAACTACCACTTAGTGTGTAATTTTCAATGAATTTATATCTGCATGGAGGGAGGCATTCAATGAGGTACCTCAAGGTTCTGTCTTGGGCCCAGTATTTTTCAACATCTTCATAAATAACCTAGATGAAAGGATTGAGGGGGAGTTCATCAAATTTGAGAATGACATAAATCTGGGGAGGGGGGAAATTGCTAACCTTCCTATCTTGTGTCCCAGGAAAAATATTCTTGTAGCATTTTGCTTTGTCACCCAATAGAGCATACTGCATTAGCCTTTGATTGTACCATCAAATTTCAGTTTGCTACTATTTTGATGAATGAAATATATGATAAATGTATATTAGGATTAAGCATAGTTTAAAATATGAATAAGACTCCATTCCACACGGAATCCCAGCTTACTCAATGCATGAAACAACTTAGTTTACTTTGCATTTCAAATGTATCCATTACAGCCAATCTTTACTCAGTCTTCAGTAACTCCATATTCAGATAATGAATGACACTGAAAACTGGCCCACCACAAAGACAAGGTGAGAATTAAAACAATGTGATATGGATACAACATGCATTTAAGAATTCTTCTATTGTTGCTTGCAATTTTAGTCCTTTGCTTATTTTCATCTCAATCATTTGCCAGAAAGAAAAATCACTTTGCTGACCTATATTTTTCTATGGAGGTTTTTTTCTTTTAAGAAAATATCATAGGATTCTTTTTGCTTTCCCTTTGAATGTTAGCAAAGATTCTTAAAATATTTTTTCCAAATACAGTTCACTAATGCTCGTCTCATAATATCCTGGAATGATGCTAGGTGACAGATGCAAAACACGTTCCCTACAGTTGCTGCTGGGTAAGTAAAAGTCTTGTCATTATTATTTTCTGAAAAGTTGTGTGACTGGAGTCTGCTTCTGTTCTAATTTTTTACTTGTTGCAACTCATACTCCCTTTCTCTATCTCTTGAGGAACATGTTATTAGAAGAATGAAATCCAAATTAGAGGGTATCCCATGCTTCATATTCAAACATTGAAAAAAAACTTTCAAGATATTTGAGAGTTTAGGAAACTGATTTTGAAGGAAATCTGACAGTTGGTTATTGCTAATGGCTGTCTAGGATCCTCTTACATACTGTATGAATCCAGCCTGATGGTTTTTTTTTTTTAGCTGCAACTTGATGAGGGGTAACAGCTTGCAAACCAAGATAGATCTAAAGTTGCCAAGGTTGAGAACCCCTGATCTAGGCAAAGTTGGCTGTAGTAGATTTGTTGCTTTCTGGGCACGCTGCCTGAGGAATTCTGGGAGTTGAAGTCCACAAGTCATAAAAGGGCCAAGTTTGAAGACCCCTGTCATAAGACATAGCTCCCTCTGAAGATGGTTTTCCTGGAAATAGGAAAGAAAAAGAAAGGCACACAGATTATTTATCTCAGGAAGTAGAAAAAATATAGGAATAACAAAACTCATCTTTCACCAACACACTATACTACTAGAGACAGGAAGATTTACTTCACTAGTAGAGACAGAATTTACCTTGAAATGTCTGTCTGTCCCTTCTAAATCAAGCTGCTGTTGATTGCTTTATTGCTGCTGTTACCTGTGCCTAGAGGCAAGAGAGTAGAGAAGAAATGCTACTGAGAATAGAAACTGAAGACATGTGTTGCTTTGTTGGCAGAATAAAAAGAGGAAAAAAATTTCCAAGCAGTGTCTGTTGTATATGTGTTTGATCAAAATCCTGAGACATTTCACAAGCTCACAGCAGACATTCTAGGTTGCTTTCTTAGCTCCAAATTTGGGTTGATGGACCCAAATCTTTGCCAATAGCAAATGCAAAGATTGTGCATTCAGGCTCAATTTAATGGTTACTAAGGGTGAAGGAAGCCACATGGCTAAATTTCCTCCTGTTTTCGGATTACGCCTCAAAATAGTTTCACTTTAAAAGAAACTTCTTACAGTCAAAAGCATTTGTTCTCATTATGGGCTTTTTGATGTAAATTATGACAAAAGACTAGAAAATGATCTTTTTAAAAAATTGTTTCAAAGTGGTATAATAATTTATGTTGTTCAAAACTTAATAGTGACAAGGTACTCAAGAGTTGGAAAATAACGCACTAATTTCATTGGAAACCAGCAGATTTAATGTTTACTTTCCACAATTATGAAAGAATTGAAAAGATTTTTTTTGTTTTCTAAATGATTATTGTAATAATAAAAGAATGCAATATGGGGTGGGAGCCTTCCAGCTAATTGCATCCAAATAGCCCAAACATTGAGTGCTACCATTGATTTCAAAGCAATATTTATTTTTTAGTTGAGAGCAACAGTTTCTATTTGTGTATATTATAGACTGGGATGACTATGATTTAAGAGCTGAAAGATCTTGTTAATCCCATACAGGAGACAAACTGGTAGCAGTTATAGAATCCAGATAAATTCAGTTCAGCTTCAATGCAAGAAATGCAATGGAAGATTATACATTGTTGGTATTTGACTTCTATAGAGTGGCACACATATATCAAATTTATTTATCGATTCTGACTGGCCCAAGGTTGACTTAGCCTTCCATCCTTCCCAGGTCAGTAAAGTGAGGATCCAGATTGTGGGGGCAATATGCTGACTCTGTAAACCACCCAGAGAGTCCTGTAAAGCACTATAGAGTTGTATAGAAGTCTGAATGCATAATGCTAAGTGCTATTAATTCAGTCCACAAGTCCTACCCAACTAGGTATAACTTTTAAATAGTATGATTTTAAAAAAAACTTTAATAATACATACGAGCATGTTGAATTTTCACTAAATTCTTGAAAATCTTTGCAGTGGTCATGTGGAAAATAACTGGAAGTAACAAGGACATTTAAAAATAAAAATATATGTGCTTTTAGTATTATCATGTAATCATATTTTATATCTTATAATTATCATTTTATAATCAATTGCCTGAGTAGAGTATATGGGGAAAAATACAAGCCTCAGGTGGAGGGAGGAGGGAGAGAACAGGAGTTTCCATGGGGCCCAGTGTGAGTCACCATCTAGGAATTGTTTTTAAGTACCTTCTGGTGCCTGGTACCCCTGCTTGGTCTGACAGGTGTAGAAGATGGGAGACATCTCTCCTCCAGAATTGATAAGCATGTACATATATGGTCTGAGTAAACAGGATAGTAGGGGAAGGATCTTATTAGTATAATGTAAGCAAACAGGGGAGGAGATAATGTATTCTGTTTAGACGCTTCTAATATATTGTAACCTCCAAAGCCTAAGCCAATTGGGCTATGGGGGAGGGAATAGGGCGTCACAATAGGATATATAATAATATGTGATTTTGGAATTTGGGGTGTGGTTCAGTGCTTGGCTACATTGCATTGTTTGCCTTCCTGAATCCACCACGCTTTGCAAACTTTTTAGACTTTGTTGTGAAGTCTAATGAACTTCTTTTCTATTTGTAACTCAAGTAGAGTGGATTTCAATTTGTGACTATTTTTGTGTCTAACAGTCAGGACATATTATGTATAGATAGTTAATTTAGATTCCAAAAGGGAACTGTTTCTGAAAAGCAGAAGGCAGAAGGCAGAAGGGCAGTGGAGATTCCTGAGATGGCATATGTTCTGAAGAAGCAGCTTCTGGCAGTCCCAGCTTCTCTCCCCCATTTTCTTTTGGGGGCGGGGGGGCGCAGGAGAGGTTAGCAACATTTCTTATATCCTCAGTTCATCAGAAGTACCTTAGACCTGAAAATTGACATATCTAGAAACTATAAAGGAGATGATCTGCAATCAATTCTAGAAATGCTTGTTTTTAAGCCAAAAGCTGTGACATTCCTGTAGAATTTTATTGGAGTTAAATTCTACTCTTTCAGCAAGGAGAAACTTCACTATGATCAGATCACTTTCCTAAGAATTTTTCTGATAGAAACTCTACCCTATTCCACCCAATAAATAATTTACTGTAATGTATTGAGTTAAATTTATGAAGCAGGTGGCTGGAATCTGTGCAGGAATCTGTGCAGGTGGCCTGCTAGCCAGACTTGCTGTCTACAAGGCTGATTAGTATGCATTTGAGCGGGAGAATGCTGTACTCTCATTGGCTGACACTGACCAGAGCTGAATGTATAAATAGGGGCGGAACAATGCTTGTTAGTTTCTGTTTTGACTTCAATAAAAAAAGTACTTGTTTCTATTGCTGCCTCTTCAATGCTGAACCAAGCAAAAAGCAGAACATTTACCCTCTTAATTTTAGCATGTATTGATTTTGCCTGTTTATATGGATGTTCAAAATATATCCTATGGCTACTATCATTCCTCTCCTATGTGCCTAGAGTTCCGTATACACCAGTTTTTGCAAATCTTTCAAATCAGCATGTACAGAGCAAGAATAGCTGCTGTGATCCTGTTCCTATGGCAATGCTTGTCAGTGCAGAAGAAATGCCTGTCCTCTGAATATGAGTTTGTTTCTATCCCCTTTCCTTGCCTTTTGTGGCTATATAAGCATATGAATTAAATTGGGCATGTGAATTATAACTCTTGCTATTCCCAAATCTCTCTCCCAGGATTAGGGGGTTCTCTGAATTTTCTTTGGGAAACCTCAAATTTGGTTCATTTCTGTAGATGTCATGTGGTTTTTAAAATTAGTTTTGTCAGTGTCTTATATATGTATTTCATTGAATAAAATAACCCTGTTCTTTTTAGTTGAGTCCAAGGTTTTGTTTTGGGTTTTTTTTTCTTTATTTAAAAGATCAACTGAACATATAGTGTGGCATTTGTTTTCCCTAGAGATGTTTACAATTGTATACAAAAAAAAGTATGTCAAGCATGGTTATTTAGCTGACACAATTAACACACTTGCATTTGCTTGTGGAACTTTAATTGCTTGTAAGCTGTGAACTATAGTAACTTAAAACCTAAGGGAGAAGAAGAAATAGCATTTTAAAAATTAAGAGCTCTTTCTTGGGTTTTTTGCTCTACTTTCATTTTTTTACTTCGTCTTTCTCTTAGCAATTCCTTTTTTCCCCTATCACCTTTAGCTTCCTAATTCTCTGTCAATAATTTATGCAATAGCGTTTGTTCAGTTACCATTCTTTTTTCTTTCTATTCCTTGAAATTTCTGTGTCCCAAATATGCATGCATTCTAGCTGATAACTCCTTATGAAAAATATACTCCATACCTTTGCTTTCCATCAACTAGCTTAAAAGAAGACTCAGTAAATGTTACTTGTTCAATGTTCCATATGAGGTCATTAGATGTTCAGAATTAGATCCAGTGCACAATTTGGTGGTTCTCCTGGATTCTCAAACTCCCGCTCAAAGAACAGGTGGTATTCATGGCTAGGGGAGAACTTTGTGTTGTGAGCCAGTTCCACGCTTTCCTGGATCATGAGTCCGTACGCTGTGTCACTCAGGCCCTGTTTCAGCTATTGCAATGTATAAAGGGCTATCCTTGAATAGTATTCAAAAACTACAACTGACACAGAATGCAACCTTGTGAACAGTTCTTGGGGGCCCTATAGTGGCCCATGTTACTGTTATGTCTGGCCCCTCTCAGCTCATTAAAATCCACATAAATATGTCTTTAAGAGGTTTATTTAACACATTTCAAAAGGATTCACTTCAAAGCACGCTGCTGGCATTTTGCTGGCAGGAACGGCCAAGTCTCATTTATTTACATTTAGATTGAAACATGCTCTTCCCACACCTTCCAATTAACTCACTCTTTCTTTATCACATTGTCCAAGACCTCATTATTCTTCCGTAGATTTCCAAAACATCAGAAGACTGAGTTCAAACGCACTGCTCCAGATATCAGGCTACTCCTTGATTAACGTTGCTCGTGACAAAGGCGTAGTCTCTCTTTTCCCTTCTAATATAGTTTCCGATACGTCACTTCCCCCCATTACTTCCTTTTTCCACTTAACTGACACCTTCGCTTATCAAACCTTCGGAATCTCGGATCAAGCCATCTATCTTCTTGATCCAAATCTGACCCCTCACTTTGCGAATCTGACCCAGACTGCCTGTAAATCTCCTCCCTGTCTCTCTCAGCTGCCGGGAGGGGAAAATACCCAGAGGGGCCTGGCTGCTCTTCCTCGGCTGCCGGGAGGGGAAAACACCCAGAGGGGCCTGGCTGCTCATCCTCATCCTCTGACACTTCCCAAGCTGGTCTAGGGACACTCACAACAGTTACAGAATTGTTGCAAGAACTGTACTGGTTGCCAGTTTGCTTATGGCATCAATTCAAGGTGTTTGTTATAACCTTTAAACTTCTGGTGTCCAGATTATCTGCATTGGCGAAGGGAGTATATTGTGGATGTTATCAGTGAAGGAATTCTGATTGGCGAGGTTCACGAGAAGAGCCTTTTCAATTGTTAGAAGTAAGTCTTCATCCTGGTTCATCCAAGCCTGGAATAAATAAGCAACATGGCGACTGCTTTGGGAAGATGGTCACAGTTTATTGAAGAAGCAGAAAGATGGTTCTTGCAGGAAAGAGCAGAGGAGAGAAGGGCTGAGCAAGGGGGTTTTATACCCCTTCTAGTCTTTTGTTTGGAATAGTTTCCTGTTTCTGTGGCATGAACTTTGAGGCTATTTCTGAGTGTTTTTCTAGGCCTTGATATTTGTGGTTTAATCCTATTATCATATCCTGCTTCCCTGGTGATGGGGCTAATGACTCCTAGAGTTTGGGTGGGGTAGGCAGATTTTCTCTTTGTCTTCTTGAATTCTCTGGCTCCAACCTTCTGATGGTTTTACATCTGCATTTGTATAGGGCTGGCTCCTGTTTGGGGCAAAGAGATTTGAGGCCAGGATTGGTTTTCTGGTTAATCCTTTTGAGGAAAAATATATTTTTCTGCCCTTTTAATATTTCCTTCTCTGGGCTAACTTCCCTCACTGTCATGGCTCCTTACCACAGGAACATCATGACCCCCTGAGGTGAGACCTGCCCCCCACCCTTTGGCCTTCTGAAAGGGCCTGAAAACCTGACTCTGCCAATTGACCTGGGGTACCAATGACCTGGATTGTGTTATATAGTGCCTCTTGCTGCCTTCTTTACCTTCTTTGTTAATTTTTAAGTCAATTTTAAAGGTTAATATTTATTATTTAATGTTTTATCTGTTTTTTTTTATTTAATTGTAAGCTGCCTAGAGTCACTTCTAAAGGAGTTATGTGGCATATAAACAAATAAACAAACAAACAAATGAATGAGACAGAGCTGGAAAAGTTAAGATACATTCAGAGATGTATCTGCCTTAAAAATAAACAAAAAAAATCAAAGATCAGCACAGGAAATGTTTTATGACATTTTGTATTATATCATAGAATGTTTTGTGTATATACATACACACCTCTTATGTGTGATTTAATAAAGATAATATTATTAGAAAAAGAGATAGAGAGATTTGCTGTTGTAAGCCTGAAGTTAAAAGTATTGGGTTATTTAGACCCAAAGACATCTTGGCTCATGTTCAGACCCTATTAAAAGTGAGTTTGCATGAAAACAAAACATCCTTAATTGTATTTTTTACAATTTGAACTACTGTATATTGGCGTAAATTCAGTGTGAGTAAATCCAGCTATTGTTCCCTTATCCACCATAATATAATTTAGACAATTAGATGTTTATGACTTTATTAAGAGTCCTCAATCTAAATTTATTAATGAAGTTTTCAATCTATAAGTTTTCCCAGGTGACATTTCTCATATAAATTAATGTTAATCCTCTGAAACCCATGAGAGATATTGTTAGAGAATTTTAATTTCTCTGTTGGTGAAAAATAAATCAGAAGTTCTCACAGTTGACTGCATTTAGCTGATTCAAATAACCTTTTTATATTCATATCAAAATATTTACAATACCATACATTCTTCTTTACAGCAACATAGCTCAATGAATACGTCTTACAGAGAGATACAGAGACAAACCTGAGGCTGGAAATCCAGATCCTAACTCAATACCTTTTTGCACAGACTCAGTAGCACTTCCTTCACATTGGCTGACTGAGTTACCACATGACTCTTCCTGCTCATGAATATTCCAACAGATATTTCAGTACTGCAAATAAACACTGATTAGAGCCCATTAGATTATGCTGTAATGTGTCAAGGAGACAGAAATGGAATAAAGTGGAATTATCAAGCCATAATATTAAAAGGGATAAAAGACAAAAAATAGAAAAAGGGAAAGAAGCAAGAATGTGCATGAGACCCCATTAGGCAAAGGACAGATAGTTTTCTGTTCATTTTCATGCGCCAAAGAATAATATAGAATGATAAAACCATAATGTTTTTCAAAAGAAAGAAGAAAAGAAATTACTATCATTTTTGTCCAGAACATATTTCATAACATGTTGGCCTGAAAAGTACGATGTTGAGCATCTTTATGAGCTATTTAAACATTATTGTCTTAAAAGTATAACATTAACATTAATTAACCTACATTGTTAAAAACTTTTTTCTACTAATAGTAAATTCAATAAAGTTTTCTGATTTTAGGAGTAATATCAACACAGGCCTAATAGAATAAATTATTTGAATAAAATATAGAGCTAATTCTACTGTATATGGTATATTAAAATACTGAATGGACCAAAATTATTTATAGTATTCTTATAGCTTTTGACTACTAAGCTCTGTTTTGTTTTACTGTTTATCCTTTTTAAGATTTACAAAAAACTACCAAAAAACACACAAATTAAAATTGTTGCTGAGTATTTTTTTATTGAAGTCTTTTCTTAGCATTAACTCCAGATCAAAATATTTGGTTTTAGACTCAAATATGATTTGAGTCTAAAATATGATTAACAAATATTTTGCTTATATGCTATATGAAGTCACTGTGACTATCTGGAAATAAAATGAATGTACTGCAGGAAAGGTTGTAAGGCTCCGAAGGTACAATGGTTATGGAGAATTAGAGTATTCAGATATTGCTGTCTTTTCTCAGAGAAATGTCTGTTCATGTATCATAGAAAGAAAATATGCTGTATATGTAGATGATAATAATGATTGTAGCTTATTAGGTATTCTAATTATTGATTTATGCAAACATCTTCAGTGGTACATCTTAAAATAAAAAAAAATAGCAGCTCTACGGCTGTCTGATTCAGGCCTGTTCAGAGCTTTATTACCCACAAAGAAGAATGGAGTTTATTGTGGTTTTCCGGATGCTTCTTAAAGTCATTTATTTTTTGAAATGTTGAAATATATATATAAAAAATAAGGGTTACAAGAAAATATATGAGTTTCATACCTTGTTCTTCCCCACTTTTCCCAACTTGATTCCCTCAGATGTATTGGGTTACAACTCCCATCATGAGAAAACAATTTTGCATACTTGAGATATCTGCCACTGTTGTCCAACTATTAGAAAAGGGCCAGATTAAGAAACTCTGTGGTAGAATATAACTTAATTAGGTTTGCTTTGTTAATAAGAATAAATTAAGGTTTTATTTTATTACCTTAAGTTACACATATAATGCATAACTGAAAATACCAATCATACAAATTCTTAGATTAATCATTTTTCTTAATACATGATTTATAAATTTTAAAAAATTTCATACTTACTAACATGGATTAGTAATCACCACATCCTCTGGTCCCTTCAATATGTTATTTACCATTTCCACTCTCTTTTATTCTACATAGGGGGGCACGCGGTGGTGGGATTCAGCCGGTTCGCATCATTTCAGCAGAACCAGTAGCTAATTTTTTGTTGCCCAGGCCCAGAATGGACTTCCAGAAGCAGCATCTACACAGAGAACCGGTTATTCACATATTTGAATCCCACCACTGGGGACACATATCTAAAAAGAAGCTCTGAATACTTTCTACTCTTTGTTTTTATTTTCTCAGGATTTCTGAGGACTGTGCTAACAACAAAAGAATGCTATAAATAAAAATGATGATGGTTTATGTTATGCCAGCTTCCCTTTTAACTTGGTTCTTATTTTTTAAAAAAATAAAAAATATAGTCAGGGGCATAGCAGACCTCAAAAGTAACATCTATAGACACAGTGGTATGCCTGGACTTCATGCCCCCTAATTTGTCCTTAATATCATGAGGTAGAATGAGGAAATTTGCCTCTTGTCTCTCTTATTATGTAAAAAAAAGGTTAATTATCTTCCAAAAGTCTTATGAAGGTCCCTGGACTCTTAACACTAATCTCAAGTTCTTCAACCTAATTATTAAAAATATAGTTTAACCTGCTGATAAATCAATTGTTGCCTCATAAGACTTGATAGAGAATAAAATTCTGGTTATGTCAGACAACCCATCTGTCTAATAAAAGGAAACAGCAGTTCCTAGTACTGTGGTAAATAATTACTACCATTAGTATGGAAATCCTCAAGAGCAGCAAATAACAAACTGGTGAGGATTTCACAGTAATTGTTTTGTGACCTGCTGAAGTGACTTCCAAACCACCTGGGGCCATTGAGATCTGAAAATAGTGATAGAGTCTTATAACAAGACTTGACTCCAAGGAATGGTTCAGCCCAAAGTGATTCATATATGCAAAACAATTGTAGATGTATTAACTGCATTTGTTTTGCTTTTGACACAAGAGATCTATCAACTAATGTTCTAAAGTGCTACAGAATGAATACACAAATAAACATAGATATGAAATGTAACAGCATTTATATCAAAGAACAATCTATTAATATTGTAAAATTCAAAATTATCATTTAGGCATAGCTTAAGAGGAGAAACTCTATCCTAATTATTCAAGAACATTTTTTTACGAGAGATTCAGGAAAGTTTAGATACAGCCATAGTTTTACCTGGGAAATTTTTACTGGTGTTTTATTTATTTATAATTTATAAAGTAAATTACATAAAAGCAAATATACTGTAAAATTTTGGTGCATCTGGAAGTTTCAGAAAAGTTACAGCTTCTAATTTATTTCAATTGAGGCTTTTCACTTTACTATGTTGTTGGAATGGAGAGAGATGGTGTTGGCATAAAATAATGACAATTTTGCTTTGTTTTCATATTTTAAGTCATGCCTTTAATTTCTTTGGTTTTCTTAGTCCCATTTCTTGCTTTTTTTTGTATTCTATAAAGTTGCTTATTTGACAAAGTAATAGCATATTGGTATGTATATATCTAGCCACACTTGTGTTTGTTCTACATTCCATCATTTGCTGATTGATTCATGAGAATGTGACTGTGTCCTCTTAATTTATATAATATTGATTTTAGCTCTTATTGCAAAAGTGCTACCATATTTTAAAAGAAATCCATAATGCTGTATTTCTAGGTATAAGTAATGCACTCACTTATCTGCTTTGGGATGGAGAAGTAAATTTACCCTTGCCAGATGAAATGGGAAGTTATGCTGTACCAAGTTTTATTAAGTCTGATGTATTAACTTATGTGACGTAATAAATGTTTTTGTTAGCTAAAATTATTGAAAAATAAATCAATATCCTTAATCTTTTTATCAAATATTGAAATATGGAATATTTTTATTATGTCAACTTGAATCAAATGGCTTCAAACATCAGAATGCAAGTCCCATCAGTACAGTAGGAAATCTAGTTTAAAATACTTTTTTGTGGTCATTTCCAGTAAAGCCTCCTATCCCCAAATAACTATACTTCTAATTAGTAATAATTTTCTTGAGTAATTAATTCACTTACCTTTTCTTTCTTTATTTTTAATAAATTGCAAGGAAAGGATTTCTTTCATCCTTCTCCTCCTCCTCCTCCTCCTCCTCCTCCTCCTCCTCCTCCTGCTGGCAGGATGGAACAATAATTATTCTTAGTCAAATTCTTTTTGTTCATTGTTCATATCAATTTTGCAAATAAATGAATTTAGGAATGGAATGGTTAATTTTGAATCAATAAACTACACTTTGAATCATACTAATTCATTAAAACGTTTAGCTCTGTACATAAAAGTATAGGGATCTCATTGTAATGACTGTGTACAGTCTAATACAAACTGAGTTGTTCCAAGTTCAAGACTTTTCATTTTCATAATGAAGCTGGCATTTGTAGAATTATAGAAGATTATATATACAATTGACATAGAAATATAAATTAGCCTCAAGGATAGGATTTTATCTATTATCCAGCACTTTGCACCCTGTCACGTAGTCACTTAAAAGCTTCCTCCCTAATTGAAAGCAGGCACATCTGCTTTTTTGATGAAAATACATAAAGGGCAGCTATACTGGGCAATTGAGAAGGTTGATAGAGATTGTCAGAGAGTGTTTGTTTTGCATTTGGGCTGTGTAGATTGGACATGATATGTGAGTACAGTTGGAAGATGAATCTGTAGCCATCAAGAGCAAGTCATTCAGAAAAAAAGATCTGCAGAACAGACTGGCTGATGGAAAAGATTTCTGAATGGTAAGGCTAGACCAAAAGTCACAAGAGAGTATGATCAAGGTACTGGAATAACAAGACGGTCAGGAAAGAATTATTTTCCAGTCTTTCCCCCGTCCTCTGTAGGACAAAAGCAAACCCAAGAAGTGGAAGTACTGAAGTTATCTATCAGAATGAGCATATGAAAGATTTAATGAGGACATCAGTGTCAATCAGAGATGAATTGTGCAAGACACTTAAGAAGCTCTGTATAGAAATGCATACATGGTTGTATGTCTGACAAAAGTCACACCCAATTAAGCAAAATCTTTTTACTTGAAACACACTATAACAATATACATTATGTAATGTAGAATAAAAAACAATGCATGTATATGGTGGAGGGAGAATTTCTTCTCCCTTTTCCCTCTCGCTGTCAACCGATAAAGTACTGTTTTCCAACCAGATTCATGTGTTGCCATTCAACTCTGAAGATCCCAAGCCAGTAATGACAATGTGACCTGGGAATTATGAAAATTATAATCTAACATATTGAAGGGTTTCAGGTTGGAAAAGGCTGACACAGAATCCGTTCCTTCTCCATGTCTTCTGATCATTACCATCAAGACAAAGTAGTTTTGCATTGTACACTTTAGCAGCCATTGTTTTACCTTTCTGATATTAGCCCTGATTTTCCTTTCTCTTGCTTTTCTACTTAGCTGTTCAGAATGCACATAAACTAAGGTAGGATTTTCATTTGTATCTTCACTCAAGCATGAATTTTTTAAAAAAATCTTTGCCCTCTCAGAAGTGCTTTTTTATGCATCGTCTCCCATTTTTCTCATCTCTAGAGAGAAGTATACTATTAGTACTACATTATGTACATTATATTATTGCAAAACATTCTCACAATGCCATTTAAAGGCAGTTTAACTGACTGATTCCTCTGTTAAAATTAAATAGCTTAAAGAATGGCAGTCTTCATCAGAGTCAAGCAGGCCAAAATGTATGTGGCAATATATGATTTCTTCAGTAACTTGAAGGTTCAGGTATGCTTCCTTTTATGAGTATCATATTTATTTATTATTTATTTATTTGTTTCGATTTCTATGCCGCCCTATTCCGAAAACTCAGGGCGGCTATGTATAACATATGTATGTTATATTTAAACTCATATGTATAACACTGGCATTTAAATATATTACATTGTCTCATACTTGCCAGTTTTTTTAACCTTTGAAAAAGTAACATTTCTGCTCAATTGCTTCTGAAAAATATATTTTAAAAGATTTTCAGTTAAAATATTTAATTTAATTCTACAAAGATTGCTTGGAGATTCAACTGAATTGATCCAGAAAGCCAAACGTTAAGAAAAATTCTCTGCTTGAAGCAGGTGATATCAGCAATATACCTTTATAAGAAGAAAGTGGGGAAAAGTGTACAATTCAGTAAAATAAGATTGTTCTTATTCTCCACCTATCTAAGGCTTTCTGCACAGTTGTTCCAATATTCTAAGGACGGCCAGCAGTTGCAGGGGAAGTAGACTTTCAATCTTTTTATTATTTTTAATTGAAATGGTAGTGGTAATAATAAATGCTTTTTCCCTGATTATTTGTAGTGCATATACTTCATTGTATGCTATCAACTGATAGCGTACTGTAAAGCTGATTCAGGAAATTCTAAAACAGTAATCAAAAGAACATAAGCTCTACATTGTAGTAAAAGCAATAATATGATGTATTCCTCCCACTGATGAGACATGCTAGGTTGTTCATCTGATAATATGAAGAAATTAAAAAAGAAAATTAACTTTTTAAAAAATATTAGGCCATCCTAAAGGTGAGGCAATTCATGTTTTTTAGTTTATTCATTAAGCAAATCTGTTTACATCTTTCATTATACCAAGAAATTTCAACCATTTTTTTCCAGCACTGTCTTCTACATAATCATCTGAACATTTTTCATAGTTCCTCAAGCACAACACCCACCCTCTGATATTCAAAACACTTTCAGATAAATGCTGCTTTCCTTTGAAATGTTTTTTCCACATTTAGAACCCTTTAACTGTGCATGATTACTTTATTAATATTTTCTAATTTGTTCAAAAATGTGGGGAGGATTTGTCTTAAAAAATACAGTCTTTGGGGATTAAGCCAAATCTTTCAGTCTACTTTCCAGGATAAGTTTGATTGTTTTCTTCCTTTCTTACACTATGTAGCAGGGTAGAAGGTCAATATCAAATCAATTGAAATCTGAAAGGAGATGTTTCTCTTTATACAAGGGAGGGAGGGAAGGTACCATAATATGTTCATTAACCAATAAAATGTAAAGCTACAGACTTTCTTGAGTTAATCTCCTAGTCTTGCATGCAAATTCTATCCAGATCTTGACACTATAAAGTCACATCCACGAAGATGGGGAAGTTAAGGAAAATCAGGAGGGAAAGGGGGGGGCAGACCAATATTCCCAGGAATACGGAAGTGTTAGAAAAGGAGGAAGCAAAACTGTCACCAATTTCCAGTCAAACAAAGGGTTTTTTTGTCAAAAACTAAAATTTTCTAAAATTTCTAGAATGTTATATAATATCATTTCAGTTAATATTTACATAAATTATAAAGTGGCATAAATTATTATTATATAAACAATTAATAAATGATCAGGCTCTAGAAATTTTCATAAGTTTCAGGGTAGAAAAAAATGTGAATTCTGGGCATTTCATGCTAATAATTCCTCTGGTTTTGTGATCACACTAAAAGAAATGAAGTATTCTCTCATCTTACCTTTATTACTTCTGTAAACCTTTTTGCTTCTAATCTATTCACCCATTTTTCTTCTTTCCAAATGGACCTACAAAAATTGAATAGTTGTATAATGCTTATTAACCATAGTATTAGTGCTAGGAGAATGATATTTGAAGATACTCCATATCTTGTGGCCTCACAGAACCCTTAAATATTTCCATTATTTTAGCAGTTACTCATTCAACTTCCTTTGAAGTATTCCATATTATAAAGTGCTTCTAGTAAAGATGAATGCATTGTTGTTGAACAAGGTTGCCAAGAAACCTCAAAGAACTCTACTATGCTTTGGTGCTGTAACTCCAACTTCCTTTTGGGGTCATGTTATATAAGTCAACATGTTTCCTAACTGCACAAGAAAACAGGGAAAGTACAAATACACATTAATTTAAAAAAATATATTGTATTCATTTTTTAAAAGGTGCTTTGACATTAACGTTTTCATTCCTGTTGACCCCAGAACATTAAGTATAGACATGAACCAATCAGTGCCCCACCATCCGGAAACTACTTCTGATAGACAAAAAGATGCAGAAAGAAAACAATATATACTTTGCTGTTCTTCCCTGTGGCATTTCACACTGCACACTGCTGGCTCATATTTAAGTGGTTGTTTGCTAGGAGTCTTAGATCCCTCTCGCAGTTACTATTAAACCAGGTATTACCTTTTGTTTTTTCTTGCCTATGTATAACACATTACTTTTCTCACCATTGAATTTCATTTTCTTAGGTAGGGCCCAGAGTTTAAGTCTGCCAAGATCCTTCTGGTTCTTGAGCCTATATTCTGGGGTGTTGGATATTCCCACCACTTGATATTGCCTGCAAATTTGATGAGTTCCCCTTCTATCCCCTCATCTAAATGGTTTATGAAGATGTTGAAGAGCACTTTGGCCTAAGACAGAATCTTGGGGTACCCCACTGCATACTTTCTTCCATATAGATGTAGTTCCATTAAAGACTACACACTGAGTTTCTCATCCAGTTTCAAATCCAATTGGTAGTGATACTGTCTATCCCATGTTTTTCTAGGTTACCAAGAAGTAGGTTGTGGTCTACTTGGTCAAAAATCTTATCGAAGTCCAAGAATATTATCTCCATAATATTTTGCTGGTCCACTAATTTAGTCACTTTGTCAAAGAATGCAATAATATTTGTTTAGCATTATTTGTTTCTGACAAACCCATATTGACTTCTGGTTATAATTTTGCTTGTTTTTAGGTGTTCTCAGATCTGTTGCTTGATTATCTTTTCCAGGATCTTCCCAGATATTGATGCCAAGCTGATTGATATGCAGTTTCCTGAATCTCTTTGTCCCCCCCCTTTTTTTAAGATAGAAATCACATTAACTCTCTTTCAGTTCACATCAGCTTTTGGTATTTATCAAGACAGTCCAAAGATCATAGCACCCTGAGATACAAGTCTATACCCAATTTACAACGTACTGTATTAAGGCTCCTCCTCTTCTTTATCACTAATTCTGAATGAATGTGGCAAATCTAGACTGCTGATTCTCTGCACTCAATGTTCATTTTATAATGACTGGCAAGCACCTGTCATCTTCTACTGTCAATCATCCTTTCAGAAAGGTAGTCAGACCTTGACTTTTTATCCTCACACATTTTTACAATTATTATTTGATTGTCACTTATTTGATTGTCAGCTATCCATTTCTGCTAAGGAGTAAGGGCATTGCTCCAAAGGTAATTGTAAGAGAACCACTCAACCTGTCCAACAAAACAAGAATGCCCTAAAAGTTCACACAAAACAGTACATTCTGAAGGAATGATCATTCTGAATGATGTGAAGGGTACTGAGCACAGGTACAAAAATACAACTTGACCCAGCAAATAGCGAGATGAAAATAAAGTCACTCTGGAGTAAAATCATGTCAAGATCATTTACAGTGCCTCTGAGGTAGCTTTTCCTGAAGAAATCATCAGATGTATGAGTTATAGCCTACAAATGGCCTAATTTACTTACTGCTCTATAAAAATAAATACAGTATACTGTAGTTAGCAATGGAAAACTAAATATTTTTCTCCTTTTTATTAAACCTAAATTTCTATTTGATAAGAAAACCAACCAATTGCACAGTATGTGGTTGGTTGATCTGTATTATTTTAAATTGTAGCACCTTTATCAAAGGGTTTGGTGCTTGAGTCAGTTTGTATTGACCTGTCACAGGATAGCAGAATTGGTTCTGTATAAGTTCCTCATAAATCCATTCTGCACTGGGCTGAATTTGGAATGGTTTTTTGCCATCAGTTTTTCAAGCCATTATTAATCTCTTGCCAAATACTATTATGAGAAAAACTGAATGTGGAACTGAATGGCAGTATATAGTGCACTCGCTTAGCTGGTAGAAAGTTAGCACATGCTATCTAAAAGCATTGCTCCCTAGACACATACTGTAAACTTTAGTGAATAAAGTTCACTATATAAACCTCAAAAAATAACATAAGCTTTTTTGGTCTGTTTTTTCCCTCTAACTAAATTGAGTGCATTTGTGATCTGGATATAGGGAGATACAGGCAGTTCGCTGGATATGAAACTAAATTGGGAAATTACCCACAGCTCTTGCCTCCAGTATCATGCTGTCAGAAACTAAGTTACCAGAATCTGTTATATAAGAGGAGTCAAAATTAGAGCTGAGTGAAAATTGTCTTCCAGCATTCTCACAAAAACAATAGAAAAATTGATTTAAAGATTTTTTTTTTCATTTTTTTTCAACAGAGAAGGGGGGGTTCATTTCTCCAATAAAAAGGCCCAATGATAGACCTTTTTTTTTTCCAAAATATTTAAACATGAAAGACCAACAAGGGTGTAGGCCTTTGCAAACAAGATCCAAAGAGATAAACAAATAACCAGTGTCAAAATTCAGGGAGAAGAATAAAAATATGAAATGCTACTCAGATAATAAAAGTATTAACAAATAATGCAACCACAAAGTTCCATAGAGCAGTTCATGCAAATGTTTAAAGACATTGACTTTCTTTCTGGATATAAAATTAATGAAAATAAAACTAAGATAATGATATAGCATGTAATACCTGATTAAGAATACTTTGTCAGAAAACAGACTACTTATAAGACACCCCAAAAATTAAAGGAAATATCTAGTACTCTACTTGACAGGATGCACTACAACTATATTTCAAAATAGTTACAATAAATTAAAGAAATGGAGAAAATACCTTCAAAGGTGGAACAGTTTAAAGTTTTCCTGATTAGGATTTACTGCAATAACAAAAGTGAATATGCTATTCAAGATGAATTTTCTATTCTAATTTCAATTTCAGATACATGCCTGCAGAAGTGGCAAAAAAAGAAATGACAGATTTATATGGAATACTCTTTTATCAAGAGCAAGATTCAAAGTTTTACAAATTCAAAATAAATAGATGGATTAGCATTCTTCAATCTGAGACCGTATTATGGAGTAAATTGCCTATTGTGAATAACCAAATGGATAGATTCTCCAAATAATAAAATATCAGTAATAGAAGAACTTGCCTAAATGATTTTTACTTCAAGAATAGATTCAAAGTAAGGATGTTGATGACTTCTTCACATGAATTCCTGTTTCAGGTGCTTCCATCATATTTTCTTCTGCTTTAACTTTTCTTTGGTTGTAAGATTTGTGTGTTTTGGGTCATTGTCATGCTGTAAGATCACTTTCTCTTGTATTTCAATTCACAGATACTTTGACATTTTCCTGTGGAATTTGCTGACCTAGCGGCTGTGTGCCAGAAATTTGCTGACATATTCAGCCCTAATTTAGGTCAATACAAGGGAGCACCAATCTCCCTTAGTCTCGATCCAACAATGACTCCTATCAGGATCCAGCCTCACAGAGTGCCTTTCACACTAAAGCCTAAAATAGATGCAGAGCTAGACAAGTTAGTACAGCAGGGAGTGCTTCAACCTGTAGATAGCAGCATGTGGGAAACCCCCATAGTAACCCCAGTGAAGCCCAATGGGTACATTCATATTTGTGCTGATTACAAATGCACAATTAACAAAGCCTTGCAGCAACATGCTTGCCCTGTTCCAGTAGTAAGCCACATCTTGGCATCACTGCAGGGAGGTTGTGTATTTGCTAAACTGGACCTCACATAGGCATATCAGCAACTGCCTGTGGATGATGCCACAGCAGAGGCTCAGACAATAGTCACACATAGAGGGGCATTCAGAGTTCATTGCCTGCAGTTTGGGGTTAGTGTTGCCCCAGTGTTGTTCCAGAGTGTAATGGAACGTACACTTAAGAATATTCCAGGTGTGTGCCCTTACTTTGATGACGTTCTAATTGCTGGAGAATCTGCAGTGATCTTAGCAGAACGTCTCAGAACAGTTCTTCAATGGTTCCGCGAAGCGGGGTTGAAGTTAAAAAGAGACAAATGCCAAATTAGTGTGAACTCTACTTAGTTCCTGGGATTCGGGATAGATGCTGCTGGAATCCACCCTTCTGACTCTAAGCTTAAAGCTATACAACAGGCTCCCAGACCTAAGTCAAAAGGAGAGCTGCAGGCATTTTTAGGGCTTCTTAATTTTTACCATTCATTCCTGCCACCCAAGGCAGCACTGGCAGAGCTGCTTCATTGGCTTCTGGATAAAAGGACACTGTGGGAGTGGACAAACACCCATGCTCACTTCAATGAGAAATTGCCTGTCAGTTTAGCATGTGATGCTTCACCGTATGGCATAAGAGCAGTCTTAAGCCATCTAATGGCAGATGGGCGCCAAGCACCCATCGTTTACTATTCCATAACATTATCCCCTGCAGAAAGGAATTACACGCAGATAGACAAGGAGGCTTTAGCCATTGTAGCTGGAATTTAAAAATTCCATGACTTCCTATATGGGCGCTCCTTCACCATTTTCACGGATCATAAGCCTCTCTTAGGTCTCTTCACCAGACAAGCAGACCCCACAGATCCTTTTTCCTAGGATGCTGCGATGGTCAATATTCATGGCTACTTATTCTTACAGGCTAGTCCATAAGCCAGGCAAGGAAATGGGCCATGCTGATGCACTCAGCCAACTGCCTTTACCTCACACAGAACCCAACCCAGTGCCTGCAGCTCGCAGGATCTCCCTGAGACTCCCCTTCATGCAGGAGATGTGGCTGCTGAAACTGCCACTGACAGAACACTCAGTCGTGTTCTGAACTGGGAGTTAAGGGGGTGGCCTGATAGCAGACCAAGTCCAGAATTTTATAGCGTCACTAGCAGAAAAGATGAACTGTCAGCTCATAAAAGCTGCATGCTATGGGGAAGCAGGGTGATAGTCAAACCCACATTAAGAGCCAGAGTTTTAGAATCTCTCCATGAGGGTCATCCAGGCATAGTTAGGATGAAGGCACTTGCTAGGAGTTACTTGTGGTGGCCTGGCCTGGATAAGGATATAGATGCTCAAGTAAGCAGCTGCCAGATCTGTCAGGAGACCCGACCTGAAATGCCTCAAGCACCAATGCACCACTGGGAGACCACACAAACTCCTTGGTCTCGGGTGCACATAGACTTTGCAGAACCCTTCCAAGGACAGGTATTCCTCATTGTTGTGGACAGCTACTCTAAATGGCTAGAGGTAGCACCTGTCCCATGACTACTGCCAGGACCATCCAGGAACTGTGCAGAATCTTTGCCACGCACGGCCTGCCAGATGTGATTGTGTCTGATCATGGGGCACAATTCATGGCAGCTGAGTTCCAATCCTTTCTGAGGACCAACATGATTTGACATGCTACCTCAGCCCCCTTTCATCCTGCTTCAAATGGTCAAGTAGAAGAATGGTCAGAATGACCAAAGAAGCACTGAAGAAATTAACGATAGGTGACTGGCATCATCGCTTAACGGATTTTCTACTCTGCCAACATATTACTCCTTGCACCACTATGGGCCGCTGTCCAGTGGAACTGAGATGGGGACGTCAGCTGACCATCAAGCTGGACCATCACCCTGACAGGGCTGCTGCAGATGCATCGCAACTCAAGCCTCCAAGAAGTTTGTAGCTTAGTGAGAACATATGGACAAGAAACTATGGGCTGGGGGCACCTTGGGTGGCTGCTGTGGTTTCAAAGGTGTCAAGGCCACTTTCTTGTGAAGTGGCCCTAGACAATGGTCATGTGGTTCGACGCCACATAGACCAATTGTGGCTGTGGCAGTCTAGCCAGAGTCTGGCCGCTGACCGAGAGATTAGTGGGTTGTCTGGTGACTGGGCCATGCCTGAGCCACCCAAAACTTATGAGACTGTGCCTGCAGAACTGGGGTTGCCAACAAACCCTGTCCTGAGTCCATCAGGCAGCATCTCGAACAAAGACAGTGGCCGTGGTCTACCCGGCCATGATGGACATAACAGCACCAGTTTACCCAGCCAAAACAAATAATGAGGTACCGGTCTACCCAAACGATTGGTCCTAGGGACCCTGGTCTATCTGGCCCAACAAGGAGGCATGTAGATCGGGGACCTCCAACAACAGTGTGGTGCTCTGAACGGACACAAAACCCGCCTGAGTGATTATGTTCATAAGTTGCAATGTGTTGACTTATCCAGAGGGAAAGGGTATAATGTATTGGGTTAATTCATTAATAGTTGTTATGATCAGTTGTTGTGAACATTTGAAAAGAGTCTACAACTGTCTTGGAGCAGACAGCTAGTCTGCAATTTAAGCAGGCGGCATGGTATAAATAGATGTCAAGTGGTTCTCAGAGCCACTTCTATGTTTCAAGCAATAAAAGAGCTGTTATCTTACATCGGTCTCATTAATGCTTCAACAAACTCAATACCCAACAGTAACATTATTCATTCAAGTCAAAAAGTTCTATTTTTGTCTATCTGTCCACATAGCATTTTTCCAATAGCCTTCAGCTTATCCATGTGGCCTTTTGCAAAGTGTAGATGAGCAGCAATGTTCTTGTTTGAGAGTAGTGACTTTCTCCCTGCAACCCTGCCATGCACAATGACAGTATTATTCGGTGTTATCCTAATGATGGTCTAATGAACCCTGACATTTACCAATGCAAAAGAGGCCTTGAGTTCCTGTGACTTTACCCTGGGGTTCTTCGAAACCTCCTGGTGTATTATACAACTTTCTCTTGCTATATTATTGATTGGTTGATTACTCCTAAGAAAAGTAACAATGGTGTGGAATTACTTCCATAATCTGCCTGGTTGAGTTCACACTCTTTGGAAATAGTTTTGTAACCATTTCCACTCTGGTGAGTATCAAAATTAATTTTTGTAGATCTTCAGAAATCTCCTTTGTTCAATCCATGATTTCTAAATACTAGTGTTATGAAGAACAGGCTTGGATAGTGAATACTCAGAATTAACAAAGGCAGGACATCTGATACCCAATTGATTAAAACACCTAACTTTAATTTCCCAGTCAAATAAACTGAAAATCTTAGAGATTTACATATTTTTGTCACACATACTATATATTTGGATCATTTGCCTCAATTAATGAACAAAATAATGATTTTTGACTCAATTGTTTAGTTGAGATCTCTTTCTCTATTTTTAGAATTTTGAATTTGGAGAACAGATCATCTTTTAGCTCATATTTATACATAAATATTAAAACTTCAAAAGGATTACAAACTTTAAAGCACTGTATAATAAAAAAAATACATATGCTTACATAACAAATACAAATTCAGAAAACAGATTAAAAGCACAACAGGAGCTACTCAGTGAAGAAAGGAATATGTCATGGTTAATGCATCTGCAAATAAGCAGAAAAATAAAAAAGTGATCTCAAAAAACAAGAAGGGACATTGAAAAACATGACAAAATTTGAAATGTTTATGCAGTATCAAGATCTTCTATTAGGAATAGTTGTATATTGTAATTGAAATGTCAAATGGAGAAGGGACACATTAAAAACTGCATGATTAAATAGATATAAAGTTTGAGATAAGTAATCACAGTGGATTAATGAGAAGAGTTATGTGGAAAAAATAAAAGGAAACATGCTACTACGAAGTTTTTTTATTTTTTATTTTGTATGCACTTAAAAAAATTGTTTTATTCCATCTTATTCTTCTTTTTGCTTTCATGTGCATTCTATTATTTTATCAAACATCAGCCTTCCCCAAAAAGAAGAGATGATTTAAAGTAAAGACAGGACATTCAGACATTTCCTTGGTTGCCTCACAATTAGATAAATATACGAACACTTCTCTAACCATTAGAATTCTTTTTTTTTAAAAAAAGAAACTCTTTTCTTTCAATATTTTTTAAAATAATTCTTTTTCAACAACATGTGGGAACTGTCTTATCTTTTTAGGTACTGAGGCATCTACTGTAGAGAAGGTCCTGAACCTCTTCCATTACTTGGAATAGAATTTTAACTCTGGTCTTGGATTTTAAAATTTGGTGTTTTTTTTTAATTCATCTTTGCAATCCTTTTTTTTTTCTTGTGTCTTAATAGAATATGCTGTAATCCAGGGGTAGTCAACCTTGGCTCTTTTATGACTCGTGGACTTCAACTCCCAGAATTCCTGAGCTAGCATGGCTGGCTCAGGAATTCTGGGAGTTGAAGTCCACGAGTCATAAAAGAGCCAAGGTTGACTACCCCTGCTGTAATCTCTGCAAGTCATTGTGATATACGATTGACAAGCAAGGTCTAGAAGAATCTGGGAAACAGACATTTCTATTTTAATGATTTATACTATCTTATAATATCACCCAGCCATTGGTCAAAGACATAATGTCCACCTTTATTAGAAATGTATTGTTACAGTGGTTGTTAGAGGATTCAATAAGTCATTGATGTGTAAATGGTCCATATGTGAGAAAGCATGAATGCATTTTATTAGTCTGCTAGATCTAATTAGCCTGCCAGATCTTATTAGCCTGCCCAAATACAAAAGCAAAAACAATAAAAATTTACTCTGATGTCTTAAAATTTAGCTACTAAAACTGTAGAACCATTACCAGATTAATTATTTATAACTTTTTCAAGCCTCACCTAGTCATCACTGTGATTCCATAAAATCTTGTGGCACAACATATTAAAAGGTCCAAACAGAATTTTTTTGAAAATGCCAATAAACCTGGGAGATGGCTGGCATATAGATTAAAAAAAGAAAGAGAAAAAAGATTAATAAGTAAGCTACGGGATACGGATGGTGACCTACAATGTCACAATGATTTAATGAAAAAAATTACGAAGGAGTATTATGAGACACTTTATAAGGCGGAGACGGTTTATGTAATTCAGGCTTATTTAAAAGAAGCAAATCTTCCAAAGGTTCCTGAGAATATGCGTCAGAGGTTAAACGAGAATGTTTCAGTGATGGAGATTACAGAAGCGATAAAAAACAAAAGAAAGATAAAACACCTCTGATGGTCTTCCTGCTGAATTCTATGTAGCGTTACAAGATACTATAACTCCAACTTTGAAAGACTTATGTAATGAAGTTTTTACACAGACAAAAATACTGGATTCAGGGACTAAAGCTAATATTACTTTGATCCCTAAAGAAGATACTGATCATACACTAATTAAAAATTACAGACCAATATCGCTACTAAATGTGGATTACAAAATCTTTGCTGCAATAAGGGCAGAAAGAATGAAAAACTTTTTGAATGAATTTATACACCCAGACCAAAATGGTTTCCTACCAAAAAGACAGATAAAGAACAACTTGAGGATTATCTTAAACGTCTTGGAGTACTATGAAATCCATCCAGGGAACCAGATGGCACTTATATTCCTTGATGCACAAAAAGCCTTTGATAACTTAAATTGGCAATTTATGTTTCAACAACTTCAAAAAATGGACTTTGGTGAAAATTTGAATAAAGCAATTCAAGCAATTTATAAGAAACAAACAGCAAGAATACTTTTAAATGGAGATTACACAGATGGATTTGAGATTAAAAAAGGCACTAAAAAAGGCCCACTGTCTCCTCTGTTGTTTATTCTTACATTAGAGGTTCTGGCAAGAAATATCAGACAAGATACAGAAATTAATGGTCTGGAGATTAAAGAACAGAAATATAAACTCAAGGTCTTTACGATTATCTTGGTCTTTATTCTAGAGGAGCCATTGCAAACAGCTGATAAACTTTTGCAGAAAATTGAGAAATTTGGAGAAGTGGCTGGTCTGAAAATAAACAGGGAAAAGACTAAAGTAATAAAAAATTTAACAGACAAACAGAAAATTCAACTCGCTAAAATGACAAATCTTCAAATAGTTAAAAAAGTCAAATATTTGGGTATTTATTTAACAGCGAAATATACTACTCTAAAAGAAGATAATTATGAGAGATTAATGAAACAAATAAAAATAGATTTGGAAAGATGGGAAAATCTTCAATTATCACTTCTAGGAAGAATAGCGATGGTTAAGATGAATATTTTACCAAAGCTAATTTTCCTATTTCAAACAGTGCCTATTAAACTTACTAAGAATTTTTTTGATGATTTAAATGCAATGATTTTAAGATTTATGTAGCAAAAAAAGAAAGCGAGAATCAAATGTAAATTGTTACAAGAATCTAAGGATAGAGGGGGCTTTGGACTTCCAGTTTGGAGACTTTACTATTAAGCGGTTATTTTGCTTTGGCTTAAAGAATGGATTGTATTGAGAAATAAAAGATTGCTTTACTTAGAGGGATACGACCTTCAATTAGGTTGGCATGCTTTTATATGGTACAAGAAATCTAAAGCACATAAGTACTTTCAAAATCATGCGATAAGAAACATACTACTTTCAGAATGGGAGAAAATTAAACATAAAATATATATGAAAATATCTGAGTGGCTTTCAACAATGGAAGCATTTGCTTATCCAAATCTGATTAATTATGACAAATTGGTTAGTTTTAAAGACATTTTAGACAAAGAGGGAAAACTTAAGGACAGGCAAACTTTACAACTACAAGGTATTGACTTGACATGGTGGTCCTATTTGCAAATTCAAACAAGATATGAAAAAGATATAAAATTGACAGGGTTTTACAAAGAATAGACCCCATTAGATAAAATTTTGTTAAAAACAGATGAGAATTTGATTAGAAAACTCTATAAATTTCTTTTAAACTGGAGGATGGAAGAAGAACAAGTGAAAGAAACAATGATAGTATGGGCAAAGAACTTTGGACATTCTATAGATTTGGAAGACTGGCAAAAACTTTGGGATAGAAATATTAAGCTTACAAAAGGGGTAGCATATAAAGAAAACTTATATAAGATGTTTTATAGATGGCATATGACACCAGTTCATTTAGCGAAAATGTTTTAAAATGTTTCGGATATCTGCTGGAAATGTAAACAACAGCCAGGCACTTATTACCATGCTTGGTGGATATGCCCTATCATTAAGAAATATTGATCTAAGATCCATAGATGGTTGGAAAAGATGATAAAACTACAGATAGAATTTAAACCGGAATTGTTTTTGTTAGGAATATTAAGACCTGATTATGGTAAAGAGAATGACTAACTTGATATTGCATGTTTTAACTGCTGCAAGAATAGTATTTGCCCAATTTTGGCAAAATGAGAATTTACCATCTGACCAGATTATAATTACTAAAATATTAGAGTGTGCAGAAATGGATAGACTAACATTAGAAATGAAAGAAAAAGATGATTCAATTTATTTTAAAACTTGGGAAAATTTTTATCAATGGTTAGAGTCACGTTAGAACTTGAAGGATTCAATATTTTCGAATAGATGACTGATTTTTAATCGAGTTCTAACTAACATTTTGATGATATGATTATTTTTCCTGATTTACTGATTTTCATTTGTTACTTTTGATTGTTAGGATTTTTTGAGATTTTATTAGTAGTGTTTACTTAACAGATCAACGTATTTGTTTACTAATTGTTTTTAATATGTTATAGTCTAGGCTTTGGTGAATATGATATTTACTCATTATTATGATCCGGACGGTAGCTTGTTTGTTGAAATATGTGATTGTACCTATCATTATTTTACCCTAATTCCTTATTTCCTTCCCCTTTCCCTTTCCTTCCACCCCTCCCTTTACCATACCTGTATTGTTCCTATTTTTCCTCATCTCTATAAATAAAATTTAGTTTAAAAAAAAAGAATATCGAAGAGAACCCATAAGAGCCCAGTTTATGATCTATCGCCTGCTTCCAGGGGGAAGGAAAGTTGTCAGTCAGCACTAACGGGGACAGTCCCTCTGGAAAGAAATGCATTTTAAGCCAGTGAATGATCATCATCTTCCAGGCTCTTACCTGGATTTGAGGCATGCCTGTCTCAATTCTTAATTGGGCATTTGGAGTTCCTTTGGGTGCAGCTAAGATAGCTCGCAGGAATTTGGATTGTATGGATTCCAGCAAGTTTTTCTTTGCAAGGATTCCTGTTTGTGCCCCATATAGAATTTGTGCCAATGTTTTGGCCTCAAAAAGTTTTAAGGCAGCAGGTACTAATTGACTTCTGCCTGTGTAAAAGTAAAGTTTGACTGCATTTAGGGACCTATTGGCTGCTTGCAATGTATGATCCAGGTGTGCCTTCCATGTCCCTTGCGAGTGGAAAACCACCCCAAGGTATCTAAATATTCTAACCTATTCCAAACTATGTCCTTCTATTCTCCAGGAGTATTGGCTGGGTCTTTTAGCAAAAACTAAAATTTTTGATTTATCAAAGTTAAGGGCCAATTTGTTCTGTCTGCAGTAGTCAAGTGTTGCCCTAATTGATCTCGTCAGTCCTACAGGAGTTTGCGAAATAATGACCGCATCGTCGGCATACAGAAGAATCGGGATTTTGCGATGTGCTAGGTTGGGCGGATGCAGATCAGGGTTCTGTAAGAGATCGATCAGGGGGTTGATATAGAAGTTAAAAAGGGAGGGAGACAGGATGCAACCCTGCCGTATCCCTTTTTGTACCCTTACAAAGCCGGTTAAAGTCCCTTGGGGATTACACCTCACTTTCAAGGTGGAATTGACATACAATTTTTGTATGAGGAAAAGGAGGAGTTTATCGATAGTAGTGCCTTCTAATTTCTCCCATAGGGTGTTCCTAGATATTGAGTCGAAGGCCTGTTTAAAATCGAGGAAGGCCACAAACAGAGAGGATTTTTTTTATATATGTGTATTTTTGTACTAGATGGTGAAATATCAAAATATAATCCACTGTTGATCTTCCTTCTCTAAAACTGGCTTGTTCATCTTTAATTATCCCCCTCGAAATTAGCCAATCCTGAAGTTTATAGTTTAGATGTTTGGCATATATTTTACTAATAACACTCAGAAGACTAATGGGTCATTTCTACTACCTTTTTTATAGATTGATATGATAATTGCTAATCCCCAATCTCTTGGCATATGGCCCATTCTATCTATAAATGTAAACAGAGATGCTAAAAGTGGAGCCCACCAGCTGGAATTATTTTTTATTATTTCTGGCAGGACATTGTCAGCACCAGGTGCCTTATTAGCCTTGAGGGCTCCAATCAATCGGGATATCTCGCCTGGTGTAACGGGGTCAATAAGGGGTTTGGTCCAAATTAATTTGGCTCTCATTAGTTACATAGTCAGGGTCTGCATATAGCTCTCTAAAATATTCTTCCCAGGCATGAATCGGTACCTGATTAGTTGGAGGTAGGGGGGATTTCCCCAATCCTCTGGTAATGTGCCAAAAAAGGGATGTATTTTTTGTCCTGATTGATTGATGCAATTAGTCTTTGCCAAGATTCCTTCAGAGCCGCCCTTTTCTTTTCTTTTAGAAGAGTCTTATATTGTGCCTTCAACTGCTTGAAGCAGTGAGTGTGATCCTCAGAAAGGGCATTTTTACTTTTTCTGTATTCCTTGTTATACATTTTTGTAGTTGCACGCAATCCCTGTCAAACCATCTTTTATTCTTTAAAACCAGCTTTTTGGGGTGAGCTAGTATTCTGTTAATGAGAACCGATTTCAAATTTAAAATTAAAGTTTCAAACCCCTCTAAGTATGATCCTTCAAACTAATTCCTTAGTAGAGATGTATGTAATTCTACGGTTTCTGGGGCTAACATCCATTCAGTAACTTCCTTTGCATTTTTCTCTGTCCATTTAATTTTTATCTGGGTATTTTGGTTCTCTAACCTGGGTAAATAGGTTGAGCCAGCCATTAGCAGTTTCTGGTGTAATGTAAAAGTAAGGATTAGTGGATCATGATCGCTTTCCAGTCGCAAGTCTACCTCCATCTTCTGCAGGAACTTCAGGAGGTCGTATGATATTATCCAATAATCAACTGTGGATGTTCTTCCTGCTCCCTGATACGTATAATCTGCTGGGTAGTCATCCCATGTGGAGCCATTAAGGATACAAAGGTCCAAGCGTACAGTCATCTGTTTTACACACAGACCTGCCCAATTTGCCTTGGTGTCTTTAAATTGTCTGGCAAGCAGGAGTTCTCCTGGTATATTCTCATCATAATGGATCTTAAATTGATTAAATAATGCTTGATTGTTTGGGCCCATCCTAGCATTTAAGTCCCCCCCAATAATTATTGTTGCTGTGGGATATTTGTCTAAGCAGCCCAGGATAAAATCTTCTATACCTTCCCAGATCTTATTGATCAGATTATTCTTGTTGATTGGGGGAATATATATATATTAAAAAGCAAGATCTCCACCTGTTTAAATAACAGTAGGTAGTCACAACCAATGGCTGAAGAGGTGGCAACGGTACATATTTAAAATACAAAGATGTATTCACTAATGTCACAATGCCCCCTTTAGCTCTCCCACCCACCTTACTTGGAAATGCTGGGATACAGTTACCCCAGTAACCATCTAACTGTATCTCTGTAGGGGCCCAGGTTTCCTATAAAAAGAGAATGTCAAATTGTGATATATAGTCCAAAAAACCCACTATATTCCAGGTTATAATGGAGAGGGGATCATCTTTTGCAGCTCGTCAGGAGATTTGATTTATACAAAGGGAAGTTGTAGAGTTGTTGCAATGGCTTGAGGTGTCATCCTGCATGAAATTGTCCTTCTCTAGATGGAGGGGAGCACTGTCAAAATTCTGTGTAGACTCCTGGGAAATTTGTTTGAGGTATGAAGATTTAGCACCGGCTAAATGATTAATGAGCATGATTTTTCTAAGGTTGAAGATAGTTCTCTGATATAATAGGCTATTGTGAGATCACCCACGGATTATTTCAAAACAAATAACAACTATTGCCCATCAGCACGAAACACAGTACCCAGGAGACAAGCTAGATAGAAAAGAAAGTATTGCAGCCAATCAAAGCTGGGAGGCTACTAGAACATGACAAAGCTCTAAAGGATTTAAGATAGATCAAGTCAAAGAGCAGCTTTGAATCAAAGCTGAGGAATCTGGACACAGGACAAATTTGCTGAGAATAGGCAAAGAATGATATAATCTGTTCCTCACTTAGGATGTAGTGAGTGGTCAGTACTGGTATGGATCTGTCTTCTATCCGAAAGGAGATTAGGTTGACTTGAAATTAACTGAGATTGATATTTTAATTCTTGTGCATGGTATAAAGTCAGACTATCCATACTGCTAAGTCATCTCAAAAAAATTCATTTTGCAATCCATGATGCTTCTGAAAATAATCCTTTTTCCTAACTACTGTTTTTATTGTATCTGGATTTGATCTAGCTTGCTACTCTATTTGTATACTGTTACCTCTACTTTTCTTATCATTTCAGTTTGTATGCACTTTCACTCCAATATCTTTTAATCAGATTTGTATTTCATACTTCCTAATAGGAATCCTCCTGAATCCTTAATACCTTGGACACTGAGATACGTTAGAAAATCTCCCATGTAGTCTGCCATAAAGCAGACCTACTGCTTTAACCATAAGGAAAATCACCTGCACATTTTTGTCAGTGCTTAGAGCCACTATTTGCAATGGAAATGACTCCCAAGTGAACTGAAATGACAACCTAAACAGTAGTCTCTGTGGCAATAGCAGACATAGTTAAACCCACTTAAATCAATCAGCTTAGGGCAATCTTTGTCTGGGATCATTCATACTGCTTTGGAACCATAACCAGCAAATGTTCTGGTGCTGAGCACTACTTTTCATCAAAAAGGACAAAAGAACATGGGGGGGGGGAGAAATTCCCTTCTTCCTGTCTCTCCCTTGTTCTCGTCTCACTCCCACATATTTATTGAATAAGGGGTTGTTTTGTCCTCACAGAGCCTGCCCAAGAGATTCATACAGCCTTAACATCCTCCTCCTCCTCCTCCTGAATCACACTTTCCTTTCTTCTACACATCAGTTCAACATTCTTTTCCTTTGCTTTTTATTTTTACTTTATGTAGCACCATGTTCTGCTGTACTAGGAAAATGGTAGATAAAGCACTCCTACTCTCTTAGCTTGCTTTTAAAAAAAAATTGAAAAGAAAATTCTAACACAAAGATGTTAAAAAAAATTATAAGAGGTTTCTAAAAAAGTATTTCCCAATTTCCCATTTTTCAGTCTCCCTGTTGAAACAGACTCAGCCATAGTTTCAATTGGGAAACTGTAGGCATCCTAGACTAAATTCAATCCAAAAATTCAGGGAACTGCTGAAAGTTTGACATTCAGACCAATCACCTATTAATAGACCCATAGTAATAAACCATATTTACACAGCATTCAAATGAAACAATAAAAGAACAAAGAAAATAAAAAGACTAGAACACATCCTTTCTAACATCATTACTCAAACAAGCAGGGATTCACACCAGGCAAACAATCAAATGAAAAGCAATGCCCTAATCAAGGAATTACCGATGTGAAAGCCACAGTCCCATCAAAACTGGAAGAGCAAACTACTGTATATAAAACATAGAGAAAATTTCACAGTTACTCACACTGATGATGTTACTTAATTGGGTAATAAAACATCTGCAAGAAAAAAATCAAACTCAGAAAGCATCAATGACTCCACAACTCAACTCTGAACTACATGTATTTTTCGTATTAGAAACATAAGATGAGCCAATGTGTCCTATTGTCTCAATGTTGTGGTTAATATTAAAGTGTAATAGTCAGAGCATAGTCAATATCTGCCCCACTGAAATTCTGTTTTGATGCTAAACAGAAGAAGTAACTACTTGATATCTAGAAGAAGGAAAACCTCAAGAAAATCTGTTCTGGATAAATCATAAATGTACTTGTATAGACATATTTGAAATGGAATTCAAAAAGAACAATAGAAAGTTGGTGGATCCCTCCGCACAAACATATATTAATTCATATGAGAGGTTTTGCTTAAAACATGGGGCAAGAGAGATGGTTTCCATTCTTCCTCCACACTGACCTATGATCAGCATTTGCACTAAAGTTCATGCTATGTACATTGCAAAACTATTAATCAGTAAATATGAAATTCACTTCATTTATAATGAGGATCTTTAAGTGTTTCCAAACTAGATCCTTGTTGTGAAGACACTCTCTAACAAACTTCAGATAATGCTGCCTTTCACTTATAACTCTGATACATTTAACTCTGAAATGTTATTACACACCTTTATATATATATAAGAATCCTTTCTCACTCACATGGGCGGTACATGTCTTTCTGACTCTCGTGTCTTCTGTCCTCTCTATGTATTTCTTTTTCAAGTTACAAAAAAACTTTATGCATATAAAAAATTGTTCTCCAGCATTTAACCACCATACCACAAGATCGCAATATCTAACTTATACCGTATTAATCTCATGACCACAATGAATTTAAAACACATTCCTTTACTCTGAAACATTATTTCTTTCTTCATCCTAAACAATATTTTGAGACAATCTGAACTCAAATTATATTAACAACCTTCAGCATGTTTCTCCCAATTTCCTTTGCATAACCCAGGACTAAAAAAAAAAGTGGACATAATCCTCTTTTCCCTTTCCTGGGTAGAATAGTGAAGATCCTGTTTTAACTAGTTTGCTGGTGGAATGGTTCTTATATTTATATACATGTTAAAAATAATTCAATTCTAATTGCCAAGAACTCTGATAGCTTTATATTCTAATGTGTGGCAAGAAGAATGATGAAATTTGTTTTCCCTTTCTTCTTTTCTTGGATCATCAATAGACAAAAGTGATGGGAAACCCAATCATAGAATAGGAAATAGGAAAGACAAAGAAAGATGGATGCCACTAGTCAAGGCCCATGGTAAGCATGGTGCAGACACACCACCAAGTCCTCACTATGGCTAAAGCCAAAAAGTATTGCCACAAAGGCAGTTTTTCAAGGCAGCTTAATTTCTAGTTTATACATGTGATTCAAACAGCATAAGGCAGCAGTATGTAAATGTAGAACAACCTAGAATATCTGTAGAAGAGATATTAGAAGAGCCTGCAAGTTTTAGAAACTCACAGGATGGCTCTGTGATATTCAGAAATTAGACAAGCCACTCCAATTTCTCTAGCAATTGAGAAGGAGAAAGAATGAAATGAGACAAATAAGAGCAAGATCCTGAAAATCTGAGTATAAGGTAAAGGGAAAATAATGCTGCAAGTGATGACACACTTCCTTTAGTATGTATCTCCTGAACAAATATTGAAGAAAATGTAGCTTTCCTATTCACAACTTATACTTTTAACATGGAAGAAATATTAACAAACAAAATAAAGAAGAAATAATCATTAAAACACAAGAAAACAGGTACCAACCATACAAACTAGCCTCATTTTGCAAATATTGCAGCTTTCATATTACTTTACTTTTACAGTGCATAATAAAATTGATGGAAGCCCTTTAAAATTTAAAGGGACAGGCAAGGAAGCACAAATTGCTCAGAGAAGTCCATGTAAGATTTATGAAGAAAACAATGAGGGATGAGACATTAAGAAGAGTTAGAGATGATCCATTACAATATAAAGATAAAAAAATAGTAGTGTTGAAACAGATTCCCAAGAGAATAAGGGATACTCGAAGACAATATCATTTCTTGACTACAAAGCTGATTGCAAAAGGAGTAAATTTTAGATGGCTGATGCTAGAAGGGATTTTAATCAATTGGAATAACACAAGATATCGTTTGGACTCAGTGTGGAAGGCAGAGGATTTTGATGAAAGATATGGAGCATTTCTGGGAGAAAGAACACAATATCAACAAGAGGATGGAAAAAGACAGAAACAGAACAAACAATAGAGGAAACAATTACACAGGTTGAAGAGGAAAAAGAGAAGATGAATCAAGAAGATGGGGAATAGTAAGAGAGCAGAGGTTTATGAGATCAACAAGACCTAAATATAAGTAAACCAAAATGGAGAAGGAAAATAGAATTTTTTCAGTGAATATAAATGGATTGAATTCCCTATCAAAAAGGAAAAGAATTTTTAAACAACTACAGAAATTAAATATTGATATAATTTGTTTGCATGAGACACACATAAAAAAACAATATCATAAACTTTTGGAAAATCCAAAACTTGGTAATTCAGACGTCTTCCAATATTGCCCCACCAATCTATTGAAGAATGGACGTTAAAAGTCATAAATATGGCAGAAATGGCTAAGATTTCCGCATATTTGAAGAACCACTCAAATGAAAAATTTATGATGGATTGGAAAAAATGGATAGACTATATACAAAGGAAATATCAATTGATGAAATTACATTTGGTATATAGTTAAATAGTTATATTATAGGTAGTTTAGTGGGGTTTCTTGCATTCCTACCCTGTATTCACTCTGGGAAGTCGGGGGGGAGGTGGGAGGGTGTATATAATTTGTATACTATGTTTTCTCAACTGTAATCGGGGTTGATGTAAGAATATGTAACTATAGGTATTAAGGGGTTGCTCGGGTGGCCTCTGGGCACCACATCGGACAGAAAGAGGAAGGAGGAGTGAAGGTAGAGGTAAGTAGGAAGTTGGTAAGAGGGGGAAGAGTGGGAATAGAGGTGGGTGGAGTATAGAGAAAGGAGAGAGGAAAGTAGGTAGATAGATGGTAAGAGGAGGGGGGAAGGTTAGGTTTAGGGGGATGTGGTGGGGGGGTACCGAGCAGTTATATGGATTGTTTGGTAAATGTGCTATATGATTGTTCTCAGTTGAGTTATTACTTCTTTTTTCTTTGTAAAACTATAAAAACCAATAAAATTTTATTAAAAAAAAAGAAAATCCAAAACTTGGAAAACTTTATTATACATCAGCTCAACAAAAAAAGAGTAATTATATATGTCAAAGAGACAATAGATTCCAAAATGATTTATGCAGATGAAGAAGGAAGAATATTAATGGTAGAAATATTTTAAAATCAAAAACAGATAATTTTGATAGCAATATATGCACTAAATAATAAACAAAAAGAATTCTATCAAAACCTTCACAGAAAAATAGTAGAAATGGAATACCAAAATATATGTTTAATTGGGGATTTCAACGCAATAGTAGATGGGACATTAGACTATAAAAGCAGTAAATCAGGAAAACAAGGAAGAAAATTACCTAAGACTTTTTTCTTTTTTTCTTTTTTCTTTTAAATTTTATTAAGTACAAAAAGAAAAAAGAAATTAAAAAACATTGAACGTAGTGTATCATCCTTGACATATATCTTTGTCTAATCATTCCATACTGTACATATAAGAATAAATATTATATATTTATATGCAGCTATACATTTCTGATAATCTTCCTCTATTTATATCGCTTCTATCGACTTCCTTCTTCTTTCCTTCCATTTGTAAAATTTATTCCAAATTAGGTAATATTCTGTTTCTTCCTGGTTTTTTAATTCTTTAGTCATCTTATCTAATTCTGCACAATACAAAATTTTTCTTATTAGCGCATCTCCGCTAGGCACTTCAATTATTTTCCAATTTGGGGCAAACAAAATTCTTGCCACCGTTATCACATGTATAATTAAGTATATATCATCTTTGTTTATATTTTTTTCTAATATTCCTATTAGTAGCATCTCTGGTTTATATTGGGTTTTTTGACCCAACCTAAGACTTTTTTCAATATGATAGAGGAAATTGGTACACAAGATATCTGGAGAGAAACGAATCCAGGAAAACCAAAATACACATTTTATTCTAATAGGCATAAATCTTGGTCTAAAACTGATATGATTTGGATGATGCCTGAATTAAGGGTTAATATGCAGGAAATTGAAATAGAATTAGGTACTTGGGCAGATAATAACTCCTTAAAAATAGTGTGGAAAGGAATGCAGAAAAAGTTAAGATGGACTTTGAATCAATCTATATTAAAAGAGAAAGAATTTATAGACTTAGCAACAAAAGAAATGGATTTTTTCTTCAAAGAAAATAAAAAAGAAGATACAACATTACAAAATGTATGGGATACAGCCAAAGCATGTTTTCAAGGCATAGCGATAACATATATGGTGAAAAAAAATAAAGAAAAGAGACAACAATGTCAGTTGTTAAGAGGAGAATTAAAAAAATTAGAACATGAATTACAAATAAACCCACAAAAGAAAATATTGAAAAGACAAATGGAAATAATAAAACATAAATTAAATTTAATAGGATCAGAAAAATTGGCACAACAAATTAAAAGGGCAAAGCAAAACTTCTTTGAAAATGCAAACAAACCAGGAGGATGGTTAGCTTATAAACTTAAAAAACAGAAAGAGAAAAAATTGATAAACAATTTAGTAGATGAAAAAGGTTGTTTACAATTTAAAAATGAAGCAATAAAAAAGATAATTAAAGAATACTATGAGAAACTGTACAACAAGGAAGAAACTCCATGGGAAAAAATGACTCAATATATGGAAGAAAATAATTTACCAAAAATTCCAGAAAACTTTAAGACAATGCTAAATGAAAAAATAACAATGATGGAATTGACAGAGGCAATAAAAAGACAAAAAAATGAAAAAACACCAGGACCAGATGGACTCCCGGCAGAATTTTATAAATGTTTACAAGATATATTAAGTTCACCATTGAAAAATGTATGTAATGAACTTTTATCAGAGGCAAAATTCCCAAATACATGGACAGAAGCTAATGTTACTTTGATACCAAAAGAGGATTCAGATTTGACTCAGATCAAAAACTATAGACCGATATCACTATTGAATGTGGACTATAAAATCTTCACTTCAATAATAGCTGAAAGGCTGAAAAGATTTTTGACTGAATTTATACACCCAAATCAAAATAGATTTTTGCCAAAGAGACAAATAAAAAATAATTTGAGGGTAATACTAGATATATTGGAATATTATGAACTTCATCCAGGGAAACAACTGGCACTAGTATTTCTAGATGCCCAAAAGGCATTCAATAGACAGACAGACAGCCTCATTTATCCTCACGCGTATGTACATTGTGATTATTGTATCCAAACTCTCTGCCTGACTACCAGTAGAGGTGAGGTGAGGCAGGAGGCAGGGCTGGTGCCATGCTGAAGCCCCTGCATGCTTGGCCCCTGCTTAGAGTTTCCATAGATAAGGGTGAATGGTATTCAAGTGAGGTTTGCGGGGACCAAGCTCTCTCGCTCTCTTTAAAATAATTCCTGAAGTTATTCGCAGCCATCATGCAAACCCAAGCATGGGCAGTACCAGTAGCAGCTGCGCCTTCTCCCTTCCAAAACATGCTGGGACATGATCTGAATAACACTTGCTTGATCTGCTATTCAAACGCTTCCCAGCTCTTTCCTAAAATATGCTTACAGCAGTTGTTGGACATGGAGTGGACACCCCCCATGTTTTTCACCACCTTCTGCAATGCAAGGGATGATGAGTGATTCCCACTTTTTGCTTTCCATGCCCTCGCCATTCACTTGCAGCAACTGGACCATTGCACGCAGCACCGGCAGCAGGCGGAGGCAGAGGTACGGGTCTGCCCCCTCCATGTCCAGCAGCCACTGGAAGCACATTTCCGGAAGGGAGAAGATGCAGCTGCTATTGACCATGCTTGGGTTTGCATGGTGGCGAGAAACTGCAGAATTTATTTTAATAAGAGAAGGAGAGAGAGAGTGAGCACTTGGCTCCAGCAAACCTCCCTTGGGATTGCAATAGGAGGCACCAGCAGCAGGCAGAGGCAAGGGGCTGCCCACTCTGTATCCAGCAGCTGCTGCAAGCACATTTCAGGCAGCCATGAACTCATCTAGCTCTCGGTCTCTCCCAAATCAGTGACAGTGAAGAACCTTCAGCCAGAGCAACCTAGTGCAATTTAATGGTTTTAATTTGCTAATAGAAAAGCTGATTACTAATACTACAGTACTTCTCCTTCTTCTCTTCTTTTTCGGCCTTGCTTTTTTTTCTTTCTCCTTTTCCTTGTCATCTTTCCTCTCCTTAGTCTCCTCCTTCTCTTGCCCCTCCTTCTTCTCAGTATCTCTATTGGCAATCTTGTTGTTGATGAAGTTGTGCAGCACTACCACTGAACAGATCAGGAGAGGCAGGGGCGGGGGTGGCACTATGCCATGGTCTGTGCTGGCCATGCCCATCCCCTTCCCCCCAGGACTGATGCTCTTAACTAGGGCTTATTTTTGGGACAGGTCCTATTTTGGGGGATACACGGTATTATGGCTGTCTTTGAAAAAGACAGAAAAGAAAATAGATGGAAACTGACAAAATATAGTTATACTCATAACAAGTGCCTCAAAAAGATCACAAAATCTAAAATCTGGACTGAGGTCAAATCCACTAGAAATTTAAATATCTGAAGTGTAACCTCAGTTTTTTTTAACAAACAAAATAATAACAATTAAATGAAGCAGTCTTCGTTACATAAATACATGTTTCTAATAGCTGTGACTAAGTAGAAGCTTCAATCTCTTTCCCTCCCTCTTTCTTCCTCAAAATCTATTTGTAGACAGTGCAAATAAAAAGCCTGTAACAGTTGCTAAATTTACTTGGGAAAAGGCTAGGTTTGTTTTTTACATGGAGAAAAAGGCTAACTTTGGCTGTTATACAGACTGATAACTATCCACACTTACAAAAAGCTTCCAACAAATGAAGAGTAATTTTATTAGAAGCAGGGAATTATTTAGTCTGCCCATCTCTGTATGGAATATTTTGAAATGTAATTTCAGAAAAGAGTGTTCCACAACTCACCCTCTCCTCCACATGTGATTCTCCCTTTCCAAACACTGCTCAACAATGTATGCACAGAGGTATATTTCAGCTTATGGGGAAGAGTAGAAGAAGAAGAGTTACTTGCTGTCCCTTTGAATATCTATGTGCAATATCTTACCTTGAAATAGAATAGTGTTTCTCAACCCTGACAGCTTGAAGAGGTGCAGACTTCAACTCCCAGAAGCTGAAGCTGCCAAGGTTGAGAAACACTGAAATAGAAGGTGAACCCATCATAGGAGAAAGCATAGTTATCAGTTGTCAGTTACAAGAGTCAGTCTTGCCTTCTTTAAATCATTGAAGCTATATGTAATCTCCCTTTGGCAATATTAATCCATTGATGTCTATCCTGGGACCTTTCACCAGATTTTTGTGAAAAATCAAAAACCCAATAAAAATATGAAGAAGCAAGTACTGTCAGATTTCTTTTAGTATACAACCCATAGATTTCATAATTACATTGCAGATTAGTTCAGTGCTGACTAGAAAGGATAGAAGAACAATTTGCACAGATGAGATTGTTCTAGTCTTTGCGCACAAACCAGATTATTCTAACATTTGAAATATATGGATGAGACAAGCAGCAAACACATTGAGCAAAATCAATGGCTGTAATACATCACAGGAACCAAATGAATGACATGTGGAGATTCAATATATCCAGTATGACAGTTCCCTTTGTATGGTGGAAATTAGTAACAGAAAAGCACCCACATTAATAGTGGGGTTCAGATATCAACCACAATGATACTCATCAATAAACTTCACATATATTCCATTGAATCATCCATTTTTAAAATATACAAAATGGGATTTTAATGAGTAATAAACAGGGCATTAGGAAGTAAAGATATTTATTATTTTGTTTTGGATTGCCTGAAACATTTATAAGAAAGGAATGTCCTCCATTGTATAAAGTAAATAAAGTAAAAGAGAAAGTGGAATAAAGTAAATAAGGAAGTGACAAGGAAGTTATGCATGCAAGCCTGTCAGGTTGGATGTTTTGCAGGACAAAAGGAACACATTAGCAAACTGATAAAGATTAAACTGTAAACAGAAAACAAAATACTTTCAATAGCTTCATTTGCACAAACACAGGTGTCTGCATGCACACACATATAAATACAAACATATGAAAGTACTGTTATGTGGATATTATTATGGAAAAATATGACTGGTGTTTTGCATGTGCTGCTGTGATTGTATAGTTAAATGATTAACTAAAGAAAATATAACTTGTCTGCCTCCTTTGTCTGCTCTGTTTTAATAAGGATGGGCCACCTGTTGCCCACGGTCTGTGCAGTCTCTGAAGCTATGGTGCTGAAGCCAAAATGCCAGATTCTTACTGTGTAGCCTTTGCCTTAAAAGCCCAAAAGAAAACCCTTTGAAATTTCCACAGTTTAAATAAGGGTAAATTTTAAAAAAAGGAGACTGCATCTCAAAGGATCCCTTTGTTAAAGTACTGAAATTTGCAGATGATACAACAGTGATTGGACTCATTTGAGACAATGATGAATCTGCATAGATGGGAAATTAAACAACTAGCCTAGTGGTGCAGCCTGAACAATCTTGAACTGAACACACTCAAAACTGTGGAAATTATAGTAGATTTTAGGAGAAGCCCTTCTATTCTACCACTTCTTACAATACTAGACAACATAGTGTCAACAGTAGATACCTTTAAGTTTCTAGGTTCTATAATATCTCAAGAACTTAAAAGGGACACCTAACATCAAAAATGTCATCACAAAAGCACAACAATGAATGTTCTTCCTGTGCCAACTGAGAAAGCTCAGATTGCCCAAGGAGCTGCTAATAAAGATCTACAAAAGAATGACTGAGTTTGTCATTTGCACCTCTATAACTGCCTGGTTTGGCACTGGAACGAAACAAGACAGACACAGACTTCAACAGTTAGAACTGCAGTGAAAAATAACTGCAACCAACCCGCCTTCCACTGAGGACCTGTAAATTGCAGGAGCCAGAAAGAGAGCTGTGAAAGTATCTACAGAACCCTCACATTCTGAACACAAACTGTTTCAACTTCTTCCCTAAAGATGACGCTATGAGGCATTGCAAGCCAAAACATCTAGACACAAGAACAGTTTTTCTCCCTATGCCATCACTCTGCTAAACAACTAATTCCCACTGTCAAACTACCTAGTAGGGCTGTATTACTATTATTCCTCTCATCTTTTCTATTACCTATTACCTTATTTTCCTATGACTATAACTTTGTGGCTTGTGTCTTATGATTTATATTGTTTTGGTTTAGTATCCTAATATGATTTATGTTGATTGCTTATTTAGTATCTTATGATTATCACTGACTATTGTGTCTTATGATTTGGATGATTATATTTATGATTATGATCATGATTTATCACTTGTTGCTTGTATGTACACTGAGACCTTATGCACCGGAGACAAATTCCTTGTGTCCAATCACACTTGGCCAATAAAGAATTCTATTTTATCCCTAAAATTTTGGCGGTGTCTCACTTTATCAGACAATGTCTTGGAGAAAATGTGTGAAATATTTTAATACTTTCCAAGTAATCTATACATTATTTTCATAGAAGTTATATTCTTCAAAACGTTGGCTTTGCAATGTACCTTAACAAATTATAATAAAGATTTGATTACAGGTGAGATGTGAGATTGCATTAAATCGGTGAGACTAAATGGTTAGTTATAGTTAGTTATGCATCTCTATTATCGTCTATCTGGCATGGTTCTTTTTAAGAAATCTTGAAAGAGAAGGGAAGAAATTGCCTTTTCCTGTAATAAAAAATGCCCTGTGGAACAATGAATTACTTAGGAGTCTATCAAATTTAATCAAGCAATGGTTTAAATAACCAGCAGGTGGCAGTGCCAGTGCCTATTTTAGCTTTCCTATTAAACAATAAAAGCAGCACAAGTGCTGGCTGGCTGCATTGCTGTGCCAGAGTCATCTCAGCTGCTTTTGCTGTTACACTTCAGTTCACTTCAGATGCTGTTTACAGAGGTGCCCCTCCTTGCAGCCTGGACTGTCATACACTTTTCTTTAGGGAATTCCAAGCCTGGTGCTGACTGGAGATGCCACTGTGAGGATCATTTCATTGGTCTGGGATGAGTCGACAGAGCCTGGAGGTGAGACGTGCATGCTGCTCAGTGGGACACTGTTGAGCCCTTAATTGCATGATTTTGCTTTCCACTTACCCAAACAATACCTATCTTCCTGTAATGCTGTAGCAGAGGGAAGTTCCAAAATGTCTGTTAAGGAATTCATCATTGAAGCTTCTATCAGTAATCAGAGAAATAGCCAGGCTACTGAGGTATTGGATGACCAGTTGCAATACAGCATTACAATTTTCTATTTTCAGTTGTGGTGCAGAATTGAGAACTGCTTTAAGTGATGCTCTCCTTGTGTTGTGGAATGATGACATAATAAGGGAATACCAGCCAAAACTCTTTCCTATTAAATTATTAAGTGGCATGGAAGTCTTGCCTTATCTCTCTCCCCCCCCCCCCCGGTGGGAATACCAAACTGAATCAGGAATAGAGGCTCTATAAGGACTGTGGGAGTATACCTGGACTCTATGGAAAGCAGGTGGGATGGTGTTGACCATGAATGACCACTACCTTTTAATCCTTCATTCTTCACATGTGGTTTTTAGTTTCCCCAGTTTTGAATTTGGCTTATTTTGTAGCTCAGCACTAAAGGATGGAGCCAAGGAGATTTACTGCCAAGCAAGTGTCTGTTTTGACCTGCAGTGTCAAGAGGGTCTCTCTGCCTTACTTTGAGAAATAGTGATGAGTTTTGCTATGTGGTAGTCCAGGCTTCAGCAGTTGTTTTTCTATCAATGTTCCTGTCAGCAAAGCCCACTGGCATTCATTAATTCCAGTTATGTCAAGCTTTAAGCAAGGGTCTGTGCAGCTTTCTTCCAAAAGAGCTACCACTTCTGTTTTTTATCACCTGAACTCCTACTGATCCCTTCCCTCTGCTTTTTCTCTCACTCGTTCACTCATATGACATTGGAGACAGAAGGGTGGCAGTTTATTTGTCAGGTTGAGCTGGAATTTACCATATTAGGTTGTGTGGGTTATGACAAAAAAAATAAAAACTTATTCCATCGTAGCTATTTCTCTCAGTTCTCAGTGTTTTGTAACCTTTTGTAATCTGTACTTCGTACTCACTTTGATTAGGAATTTCAGTATCTCTCTTGTGCATAGTATTTTGTTGTGCAAGGCAAGAAATGGGATAAGAAGCACTCTTTTTATATGATCTCTGCCTGGCTTCTGCCTTTCATTCTATTTTCTTTGTTTGGGTTTTATTAATAAGGTGATCATACCACATTAAAAGGGAAGTTATTTGTACAAAAGATCGTCTTAACTACTTGCAATGTGTTTACAGGTGTTTCAAAAATGTAGTTTTGTTTTTAAAAAGGTTATCAACCTTTATATATCAAACTTGCTTTTTAGTGTATTTTTTGTTATCCTATAATGCTGCAATCCAATAATTTAAAAGGAGTTTAGGATTATTTTTTTTACCTGAAGTTTCATGTAATTTTTAGAAAACTGTTGAATTTCTCCTAAGAGTTAGATTAAATAGTTTTGAATAGGTTGAGGCTGAATAATATTTTACATTCAGGATACATAATATTTTACTTCAAAGTATCATGGCAAAATCTTTTCACAGATTGTTCTGAAATAATGTGAAAATTATTGATTACAAATGCAAAATATAACATTGGGTATGCATATCTGGGTATGTATGCGTGCATTTATCTATCTGTCTATTTGGTAGTGATGGTAGTAAAATTAGGTAGTTAGATAGACCCAGTTCAAATATCTTTAGCCATAGAAGCTTACTGGGTAATTTTGAGGCAATCATCCTTATAGCCCAATGAATAAAAACCATGAGGGTAGAGATAAGAACAAGTTTATTTATGCAAAATAGGCACCTGGTGTTCCTCAAAGCATGTGCAACCCCCCCCCATCAAATCCCAACAGTTTTTATAGCTAAAATCTCAAGCAAGCATCCTGTGGTTTTAAGAGCTTATCAAAACAAGCAGATGTCTTCCTAACAAGTATTTCTTATCAGTAAAACAAACATTTATCAGATCTGATCTCTCTCTCTCTCTCTCTCTCTCTCTCTCTCTCTCTCTCTCTCTCTCTCTCTCTCTCTCTCTCTCTCTCTCTCTCTCTCTCTCTCTCTCTCTCTCTCTCTCATAGGCAGCGGAAAAACAAACTTAAATCAAAGCAAATTTAAATCAAAACAACCTTAAATCTATCAGGTCTGTAATTTTTCAGCCTTGCTTATTATGATCTCCTATACCAGCTTTAGCACTCCCAGCCAGTCAAAGCAGGGTTACTGATGCCAGAGTAACATTGTACCTTTATGACTTTTTTTTATCACTTTAGCTGGGCAAATGGTTTGCAGAGTAACTTCTTGTGTTTGATACTGTGCAAGTATTTCTAAAACAGTACAGAGGACCACCCAAATATTAAAATGTACAAAATGGCTAAAAATATTGGCTCTGGCTCAATATTGTCTCAGTTTGGTCTATTACACAGGGTTGCTATTGAAGGAATAATATTAAGGAAAGTGTGGAATATAAATATTAAGAATGTAATTCTGTGTAACTGATTTTGAATTTTCAGAATTCATATGTGAATATCAATAGGAGTGCCAGTTGGGTCTAGTGGTTAAAGCTAGAAACCAGAAAATTGTGACTTCTAGTCTTGCTTTAGGCATGAAAAGCCAGCTCTGTAATGTTGGGTCAGTTACTCTTACTCAGCACAGGACATCAGCGTCAGGCAACAAACCAATCAATCAGTTCCTCTTGCAACAAACAGATCATCACTTGGTTGATCCCCCCCAAAAGGCAGAATAGGAAGAAAAAAAATATGAACGCCAGTACTCATCAACCTGAAGATATCTACTATTTTTCTCTGGATCAATATATAATTAAGACATGTCCTTTAGAATAATTAATTTTCAAAGTTTCAATCAGATATAAAAAAGAGGTCCATGGAAAGGAAAGATCAAAAGAGGATGTGGACCCAACTTTATATTTAGCCTTGTTCACATCTAGTATAATTGCTGGTCTGGTAGGAAAAGAAGCTGGATAATTGGGGTGTAAGCTGAAGTAAGGACAAACTGCTCTTATCCATATCCCTCTTTTGATATTAAATCAGGAAAAAAAATCTTGCTTTGAATGCTTTGAAAGGAAATGTTTTGAAAGAAAGAGCAATATAAAAATGGAATAAATAATAAAGGCAATAGAAAAATGAAATTTAAAAACTGTATGTCCACATCTTCTTTCAATGTTAGTAGCAGGATTTTATATCACTGTTAGCTTGTATGCTGAAAATGGCTTCTTAATAAGTCAGACAGTATTTTATATATGTTAATTATTTTTAGATAATTTTGTTAGACTATAATTTGAAGCTTTCTGTTTTCATCATATTTGTTTATCTATATTTATTGGTAGAGAAGAAGAGAGGCTGTAAAAAAAATAAGGCTGCCAATCACATTTATGTAAAAGCTTCTCTGGAATCTGTGATGATGCTTGTACCATCATACATCCAGTCATGATTGTATCAATAACAAGACATAAAAACTGTGTGATATACCAGAGAGCAATCCTATATCATCTCAGGTCTTACATGTGTATTGGATTACAAATCCCAGAGCACTCAGCCAACACAAGTATAAAAGGCACACTAGCTGTTTTCCCAAACTAATATTTTCATATTCATGTAAGGAATAGCATTAACATCTTTTTGAGCCATTAATGGAAGATCAACAATCCAGTATGCATCCAGTGAAAACCACATTGAATATATTTATTTGTTTATTTATCACATTTATTATTTTTATAAAGAACTCAAAGCAGCAAACAGACCTAATATTCCTTCTCCCTCATATTTTTCCCATAAAAGTAACTGTGATATGAGTTGGGTTGAGAGTGCCTGGCCCAAGTCACCCAGCCAGCTTTCACATCTAAAGTGGGACTAGAACTCACAGTCTCTCAGTTTCTAGCCTGGTGCCTTAACCACTAGAGCAAATTGGCTATACATACAGAACCACAGAGATAATAGTAAATTAATAGATTTTATAATAATAGCTTTGACAAAAATGGCCTGTAAGATACTATAATACAGTGGTAAGGATTGTACAATCATCTGAATGAAAGAGATTAAGGAATCATAGTTTTGTTTATAATTCAGCATAATCATTTTGACTGAAAAAGAGAACTATTACACTTTGTCTAATCTAAAGTTATGCAAGATACTTCTATATCTTATTTCTGAAAGCCTTCACGCAGGGTATACAATTACATACATTAAATATTGTTTGTATGTGTTGTTCTTGTTTTTGACTGACTTTTTAATTTTGTTCCTTTTTTGTGCTCAAAAGGAAATAGAAAAAATAAATACCTCTTCTGTCTACTTTTTAAATGGCCCCAGACACTCACTCATATCTCTTTGAAGTTTAAAAGAGGCTTTTGGGGAATGTGACTATCAGTGCATATTTTGCCATGTAATCTGTTTCAGTTCAAGCTCATGCCTAATAGGATAACCCTCTTGAATAGCTCCTTGAGATCTAGAAATAGTGATTAAATTTGTAGGAACCCCAAATGATAGTTACATGGCTAAGTCTCTCTATACAGTAGACTAAAAATGTGAAGCAAAATGTATTTCATTTTGCTCATTAGAAATAAATCCCAATCTGAGCTAGCTCTGTTACATAACAGAGAATTGTTCTGCTTTAGGTGGCATTGTAACCATGGATTAATGAAGTGAGAACTCACCTTTGGATAGTGCACAAAGACTTTTCAAAGAGTTGGCCTTGGCTTATTTTGCCATTTCTCTTTAACTTAGGGAAAGGAAATGGAGCCTTTAGAGCTGATCCCCATCCAAGATATGATTCATTACTGAAATGATCAGCTAGACTGATTCAAGATAATACAATAAATCAATTAAGATATATTCCAAAATGTCCTTTAAGCATCCAAGATATGATTCATTACTGAAATGATCAGCTAGACTGATTCAAGATAATACAATAAATCAATTAAGATATATTCCAAAATGTCCTTTAAGCATTGAGCAAAAATAATGGGAGAGAGAAACCCCCACAAATATCCTGGCCCAATGCCCTGTAGTCTTTGTAGATGATAACCACTGCTTTTAGTTGCACCCAGAAGTATACTAGGAACTAGTGCAGATCATGGAGCAGTGGTGTTATATGAGTTTAATATGAAATGCCAAAACTGCTCAGACCACTGCATTCTGGACCTGTTGCATCTTCCAAATTGTGCACAAGATGAACCTGTACAAAGGCCTCCCAAACACAGCTGCCACCTACTCTTCAAGCAGGACCCATACACTTAAGAGGGTCTACAAATTAGGCTCCAACTCTAACTGGGAAAGTATATTCTAGGCAAAGTTGAAAATGGGAACTCTCTAGAGCTAAAGAGAGTTACAATTCAAGTCACTCACTCTCCCACAAATATCCTGGCCAAGAAAAAAAGAGAGTAAACCACTATAACGCGATATCTCCCACTCCAAATCCCCTAAGCTGAACTAGAATAGTACTGTGATTGATGCTGTCAAAAGGATCAAGTTGGGCCATTAGGAGCCCACCAGAGGTCATCAACAAGTGCAGTCAGTGCCACTTCAGTAAAATAAGTAGGTCTGAATCCTGACTGAAAAGAGATACAAATAACCAACATTTTTCAGCCCCTTTGGAGATGTAAGCCAATTTTCTTTCCAACTATCTTCACTAAAGGGAAATTTAGAGACTAAATGAAAATTAACCTGTTCTCAAACTTATAGCCATTTCAGCATCCCCACAGTCACTTGATTGTAATTTAGGTGCTTTGCATTCATTTATGATTTGTGATAGTTGTGGAGCCATGTGATCATAATTTGTGATCTTCACAGTCAGCTTCCAGCAAAGTCAAGGGGGAAGCCAGCAGTAAGTCATAAGATAAGGTGATTTGTCATCATGCTTATGAAGCATGGGTGTTTTGCTTAACAACAAAAGAGAAATCGATGATGTAAGTTAGGTGTGGTCAGGCGTTGTTTCACTTAATGACCAAATTGCTTAGCAACAGAGTTGCTGGGCCCAATTGTGGTAAAGTTTTCCCTTGTCCAGTCCAGTTCAACTCTAAGGGACAGTGCTCATCTCTGTTGCTTAGCCGAGGGAGCCAGTGTTGTCCAAAGACATTTCCATGGTCAAGTGGCTAGCATGATAATACACTGAGGCAAGTGGAATGCTGTTACCTTCCCCCTGAAGTGGTACCTATTTATCTACTTGCATATGTATGCTTTTGAACTGTTAGGTTAAGTAATAACTATCTGTAAAGTTCAGTAAGAAATGTACAATAATGAATTTTAAGTATATTAAAATGTATTACAGCAATAAACCAATGTCTGTGGGCAGTGGATAAGTATCATCAAGAGATGTCATATGCAAGGAGAGTGAAATTTATCTTGAGCACTTATGGAGGGAGCTGAGTTCCACAGGATAGGTGTCCCGAAGAAAAGACTGTTTTTTTTATACATCAACAGAGGGAAGCTTAAGTGGTGTCTTCAGCAGTAGAATTCTGTGGGGAAAGCATGGGAATTGTGTTCAGTTCTCACATGCCAAGAATTTTTTAGGTCTAAGTATATGGGATTTCATTTAATGGACAGGTTTGCCTCAGAATCAAAGATAGCGATATAAAAAATCTGTAATTTAGTAATCAAAGTGTTCCCCTCCCCCAAAGTGAAAGTTTTTGGGCTTGTAAAGCTTTTTTTTATGGGAAAGAAACTGCCCCTGAGCTTTGCAGCTTAGATTCAGTTTGAAAGTACAGTTGCCTATTTTGTGGACCAGACATTAATAGGAGTAGATATCAGCAATCGCTATGGGACAAAAGAGATGGTGAAATAGAAAGAGAGTTATCCCAATGACTTTAAGTGTGTTCTAAAATGGAAGTCTATCCACTCTTCTGGGCAATGGCAGTCATCATGCATTTATTTCTCAACCATGTACCCCCAAGGTTTCATTAGTCAAACTCAGAAATTGCAACTAGGTTGCATGCAAAAGAGACATTTAAAGGAAGGAAAACTAAATGTTTAATCTAAGAAACATTGCTTTGTAACTGGGAAAATAATTTCTGTAAATTTATGTACCACTAAGATGTATACTGTGTAGACATGTATTAACACAGCTCACACTTAAGGGCAAGTGACAGAAAATAAATTCTTGCTTTAATAGAAACAAAATGATCAAGGAGGATTTTAAAATAATATTAGAATGGAAGATGTATTTATGAAATGAAGCAAGGAAAAATGTAAAGTACCTCTTGGCTCAAAAATTAATTAATGTTTGTTTCTTTTTCTTGAAACAGAGCTATTGCTCATTATGTTTTGACAAAGAATGAAGAGATAGTAGAAGCAAGCTTTGTCTTCAATATCTCTACCACGTCAATCCTTGATTGTCACTGTTTGATTAAGTTTTTTGAGTAATGGATACTTCTTCTACTCAAGCACTAATGAATAGATTTTTATTTCTCTACAACTGAGCACACTGAGGACAGACAATGATCAGAAAAGTGAAAACTGGAGATAACGCTTATGTGCCTATTCACATCCTGTACAAATGGGGAAAACACCAGTATAGGGCTACTGCTAAAATATCAGTTCAGCATTGTGTAGCTATAGTTCAGTCAAATCAAGCATGTGATTTCATAGTGTTAAACAACACTAATTATTTATTAGCTAACACTTAGGGAAACCTTTCTCTAGTCTGGCACCTTTAGTCATGGTAGCTATGAATCCTATTCCAATACACTTTATCTGGAAATGGAAGGCAGGCAAAGACTAGTTTAGGGAGAGCTGCTATAGGCTGACAGACCCTGCTGATATTGTTCAAAAGTTCAGTGTTCAAAAATGTATGCTATTTACCAAAATTCTACAGGTTTATTTTTCCTAACTTGGTCACATGCTGATGAGCATACGGAGTATTAGAAGAATAATTGTGAACTTAGAAACACTGTATTTACTAGTGTAGAAAGAAAGAAAGAAAGAAGCCTACAGAAAGAAAGAAGCCTACTTTAAAGATACTACTTTATGTATCGGTAAACATTTTGATCAGCATACATTCTTTTTCATAAAAACCATCACTAGTGGTTAAGGCCCCAGGTTAGAAATCAGAAGATGCTGAGTTCCAGGCCTACCTTAGTCATGGAAGCTGGCTGGCTAATTTTAGGCCAGTCACACTCTCTCTTTGCCCAATTCACCTCAAAGGATTTGAGAATGCTGCTAATCACTGTATATTCAGATATCCATATAATGGTCTGTGCCAGATGCCTCCTTTTCTGGAGGTTTTTTTCTCCCATTTTTCTTTTAGCAATTTCTCTGAGAAAGGTGGCTGTCTGGAAACAATCTAGCTCTTTGTTATCACAACCAAGGACAAAGAATGATCAGAGATGAGTTAGAGGTAAGGTAACAAGTCACTTCATCTTCAGTTGCCTTTACAGTTGTCCTAATGGATAACGATGGCCCTTTCACTATGGCACCTATAATATCTGTTTTTCAAAACCCAAAAAGCTAAATGTACTACTAATTGAAGCATTTGTGTAGATCTTTGAATATTTGAAGGGTTTTATCTAATGTTGACTGAAGTCTTTTTATAAATGCTTGCCTCATCAGTTTTTGATGCTATGTAAGGCATAACAAATATTGTTTGGTTGGTTGTCAGGATGGATGGAAGCATTTATGGAATTTCTGCCCCAGAGACCAAAATGATTTGTATGAACCTCTACCATGATTCTGGAGAGTGGTTAATATGCTACTTTTCTTCATGAGCAAAATGTCCTAGGCCATCCTTGTTAGCACAAATGCATGATTTCTGTCCATTTTTACAATACTGTTTTGTTATTTACAATAGTTTATTTTAAGGTGCACATAAAAAACAAAACAGAGATTAAATGGATATATATATCATAATGTTTATTCATCATTATTATAGCATTGAATTATACTGAGGATTACTTTCTAAACAGAAGGATAAAACACTTCATCATTTATCCTTTAACATTTGGTGTTTGCCCTTTAATCTATAAAATGCTTTTCTGGGGGGGGGAATTAACTGCCCATACAAAATTTAAAATATAAAAACTAAAAATACAGCAGTTAACAACAACAAAAAAGGAAAAATTCCAAGATATGTTTTTTTCAAAATCCTGTATTTGAATAGAGATCAACTAATATTTTTAAAAACCTGTCAAACTAACATTATTGTGTAGATCGATCTCTTCTCCCACTCTTGAAAAAGCATTTCATAAAACTGGCACTAGTTAAGATTGTTACTGAATTACAATTGCTGAGCTCACTGTTACTAAAATGTTCTTTCGGTCCCCGAATACTATCTTTTGATAGCATGCTTCTTTTTCACAGTTTGTCTTTTTTTCCTTTCATATTAATAGAAAACCATATTTTCTCTTCCCTTCACCCTTACTGGAAAGCAAAGATAATTTGCAAGGAATGTATTTACTTCCTTATAACTATTTGCAGTTACTGTTTTAATCAGCACTGATTACTGAAACTGCTGTAGGTCAGCCCACAGAACATTCATGAATTTCTCAACTAACTGTACAAAAAAACAGAATATTGTTGGTCAGATTTCTGTAGAGAAGACACTCTCATAGCTGTGTAGGTAGATATGATTTGTTTCCTTTAATCCACTGTTTCTCACATTGATAGCTTGAAGGTGGGTGGACTTCAACTCCTAGGTTACCCCAACCAGCTTTGCTGTAGAATCCTGGGAATTGAAGTTCACCCATCTTCAAGCTGAGAAACATTGCTCTTTTTTTAAAAAAAAATGTTTTATCGATTTTTAACATAATCATCTTAATATTTGGTAAACAGTGTGTTGTCTGGGTTAATATTTACAAAATAATCAATAACAATTAATTTCTATAATTCTATAATCCATATAATAGCTTTGCTTGATTTTCTCTTCTTCCAATAATATTTTCTTTTGCCAACCTTAAATTAATACATTTTTTTATTATTTGAATAAATGACAATTAAATATAGATATTTTTCTCATGTTTCTGCAAATAATAACCACATCAATATAAAACTTCTTTTCTAATTGATTATCTTGATTGCCTCATCATAGAACCTGTTTACAACATTCTTATTTAAATTTGTTTTCCCCACAATATTCAAAGCATTCTTACTGGTTAAGATTTTCTCAAAATTAGTTACACTTAAATATTGGTGGTGAGCTCCCCTTCGATGGAGGTCTTCAAGCAGAGACTGGACGGCCATCTGTCTGGGATGGTTTTGGGAATCCTGCCTCGAGCAGGGGGTTGGACTCGATGATCCGGGAGGTCCCCTCCAACTCTACGATTCTATGATTCTATGATTTAAGTCTTTTTTTTTTCATGCAAGCCATCCCAACACTTTTACATTTCTCGTATCTTAAAAAAGAAAAAAAACATAAGATAAATATAAACCATCTGAACATTTTTATATTTCTCATGTCAAAAAACAAAACACAAAAGAAAAAAGAAAAAAATACTGTATTACTTGAAGGGTTCATCCCTCTTAAACTAATCTTCATTTATATTCAAAATCTTTCTATTTCTTTAACCATATTCAAACATCTAAATTCTCACTTTAACCTTTTTTTCCCCAAACATTTTTCCTAATCATTATGCTTTGTGAATCAAAGAATCTTGTAAATGTTGTTGCAGGTACAAAAGGCAAAACAGGTAAGATGTTTTTATAGAAAGGTTTCACCCCTTTGTATTCATTGAGAATCTTTTCCTTTTTTTCTTTCTTGATTTTATTTATCATTTTTTGTCTCTTAAGTTCTTGTAGTTCTTCTGGCAAAATCCATTTTGTCAAATCTTTTTTCTTGTCGAACTTATTTTGTGATCTTAGAGTATAGGTTGTCTTTTCCATGTCCGGTATTTCCTGTGAGTTTTTTTCTGGGTTAAGTCATACTTTTTTATTGTTAAGTTCCATCTTAAAATCTCTGTCCTCTGTCTCATATTCAGTTATCTGTTTTTTTCTGCTTACTCTCTATTTTTATTTTCTGAGAATTTTTGTGTTGTAAAATTAAATTGGAGATGTGCTCATTTATATTTTCAAAGTTATTTTTAATTTCCTCATGGTTGTTTGGATTTGTTGCAACATAGCATAGATCTCCTTCTGGAAGGTATTTGTTTTTTCCTGATATATTCTGTCTGCAGATCTCTGGTTTTCCATGATAGCAAAAGATCAGGGTTTTCCTTTCTCTGCAGATAGCTTTAGAGTCACAGTTGAATTGGTATTTGTAATCCGGAAAGGTCATTTTTTTCCCCTAATGTTTATAATTCTCACTTTATAAATAGCCCCAAATGTTCTCTCTTTTTTGTCACAGCTGTTCTCTGTTATTAAAACATTGAAGGTCACAGAAACAAGTTATCTTTTCCTGGGCTTTACCAGCTCTAACATTGCTCTAACCTACCATCACCAATTTGAAGATTTAATAAATTTAATATGAATATGAAAAGTTTTTATAAACCAATTTTATCATGATAATAATAGAATAGAACTGGAAGGGACCTTGGAGGTCTTCTAGTCCAGCACCTGCTCAAGCAGGAGAACCTACACATTTCAGACAAGTGACTGTCTAGTCTCTTCTTAAAAACCTCCAGTGATGGAGCACCCATGATTTCTGAAGACAAGCTGTTCACTAGTTAATTGTCCTCACTGTTAGGAAGCTTCTCCTTAATACCAGGTTGCTTCTCTCTTTGGTCAGTTTGTTGTACTGTCCTCTGGTGCTCTGGAGAAGTTTGACCCCCCTCTTCTTTGTGGCAGCCCCTCAAACACTAAAATACTGCTATCATGTCGCCCATTTCTTCTTTTCTTTAGATTAGCCAAACCCAAGTCCTACAGACATTCTTCATATGTTTTAGTCCCCAGGTCTTTGATCATCCTATGTGAACAACTGGTTCTCTGTGAGAATGCCGCTTCCGGAAGTCCATTCTGGGCCTGGGCAACAAAAAAAAATAGCTACCAACTGAATCCCACCACTGATATAAGTGTTGCTTGAGCAGGATCTGCAAGATTGTTTGGGACACTATACATCCTCTTCACGGCCTGTTTTCCTTGTTACTTTCTGGGAGGAGGCTTCATGGTATCCAAAGTAGAACATCCAGATTCAGTCACAGTTTTGTTCCATACAGTATTAACCTTGTGAACTTTTAAGCATCCTCCTTCCATTATATATTCAAGATGGACAATGATTAATATTTATATGTTACTTATATGTAAGAGTGTAGGTCTATACATATGTTGTATATAGTATGTTTAAATGTGTGTTATGTATGTGTACACTTTGAGAGCAAGCAACTAAATTTCATTTTAATGTATAATGTTGTGCCCAAATTAAAAAGTGACAATAAAGTGTTATCTATCTATCTATCTATCTATCTATCTATCTATCTATCTATCTATCTATCTAGTTACAGAAGTGGCCTGAAATATGATCTCTTTTAGTCTTTAAATGGAAAGTTCCTTATTTTGAAGCAAATATAATATGATTAACCATGACCAGCAATCCAATGATTATAAATAGTATGACAGCATCATCACCTGCCTATAGCATTGTATGAAATATCAGTACTTGTCTAAATAATCAGTTATTACTTAGAGAAGTAGCACACCCACCACAAAAATAGTTTTACATTTAGGCAGGAAAAATAAAAGGTTAGGCGAGACCTGGCTCAAAAATAGTAACTGTGAGAGGGATCTTGAAGTCCTAGTGGACAATCACTTGACTATGAGCCAGTAGTGTGCATAGCAACCAAAAAAGCTAATGCAGTCCTGGATTGTATAAACAGAGCCATAGAATCAAGATCACATGAAGTATTAGTACTGCTTTATAAAACCCTAGTAAGCCCACACCTGGAATACTGCAAACAATTTTGGTCACCTGGGGACTAAAACATATGAAGAATGTCTGTAGGACTTGGGTTTGGCTAATCTAAAGAAAAGAAGAAATGGGCGACATGATAGCAGTATTTTAGTGTTTGAGGGGCTGCCACAAAGAAGAGGGGGGTCAAACTTCTCCAGAGCACCAGAGGACAGTACAACAAACAATGATTGGAAACTGACCATCTTGATTATAGAAGTATCTTTCATCTGTTGTTGTTTATGTTTGTCCTTTTCTTCTGTTCTCAAATTTGGCATACAAATGTTAAACAGAAAGCAATATTGTTTTTAAATAAATGTACACAGGATTGTTCAGTAAATTTCACAGTAAGACCAGATAGTGTTGGATACTAAATATGTTATGCATAATACATTTATGCTATTGATAAAAAATAAATGTAAAACATATTTAATTTTTGCTTCAAATTGATGCTGTTGCCACTTCCCCTTCTCTTGTAAATAAACATCTGACTATTGTACGTGACTAATAATAATTTTAATATGGTTAATGTTAAGTACTTCGTTCTTATGCAAATGATGAAGACACATGGCGATGTTAACAGCTTTTTATTCTTCTCACTCTCTCTCTCTAACAGCAACGAATGAACAGGCAAACAACAGGTTTCTTTTTTTAAGAGACCAGAGACCCGGACAACGGCAAACAAAATATCTGAGTGCTTCTTGCCTTGCACATGCGCACAAGGCTGGCGCCACTCAGTCTGGTCCTGGGCAGCCAACGCTTTGCGCATGTGCACAAGCCTGGCGCTGCTCTGTCTGGTCCCGGGCAGCTTTTGGAATGCCCGGGACCAATGCAACATCCCAAGCCTGCTTTTGCAGGCTCAGGACACAACACCCCTCCCCCTAGATGGAACATACCTTGCACACACACATGTGCGCCATGCACTGGAAGGAGTGTCATACAGTTCCAATAATCAAATGCAATGAGTGTGGAATAATCGAGTCTGCCCTCAGACAAACCCCCTTCAATTTCAGTAATACAATGAATGTTCCCAAAATAAAAAAATACCACAATATTCTATCACAAGTACCCCCTTTATTCAGGGATCTCGTGAAAAGAGCCCTAGTGACTTGACAGCAAGTTCACAAATTCCCTAAGATGTTTGGGTGGGCACTTGGCCCGCTGCGACCTTCTAAGGCCAGAAGAGATTGCCGGGCACACCTGCTCGCCTACCAGGCGAGGCAGGCCAGGGCGTTTCTGCCTTAAATCCCCAGGTGACCCTGGTGAGGGTGCCTGGCCTACCTGCTCACCTACCAGGCTAGGCAGGCCATGACTTTGCTGGCCCAAATACCCAGTTGGCCCACCCATCTGCTGGCTGGCTGGACCATCTAAGTCCAAGCCAGCATACCTTGGAGGGGTGGAAGTCCCCAGGTCCACAATGGATCCTTCTTGGGAACACTGTCCCTTGAACCCAAGGCCAGCAGATGGAGAGTGCTGGGTAGCAGAAGTACCCCAGTACTCCGTGGCCCCCAAGCAAATGCCCAAGGTGCCAGAGTCAGGAGTCACCTCCATGGCAACCCCCTTTGCTGGTGACCTTCTTTTGGGAGCAATTGTGGAATTGGACAAGCGCCCCTGTTGGAATTCTTTTTCTCTTGCTGCTTGTGATTTGTTTGGATACCCCTGGTCAGTCTCCCTGTCTGGAGCACTATCTGACATATATGAATACTGTGGATACCCCCGGTGTGACTCCCTGTCTGCAGTAATTATGGATGTGTGGGATGACCCCCTATCCATTGAATTCCTGTTAGGAGCACTTGTGGAACCTTGGGATGAATCCCAAATAGCCTCAGTAGCAGCTAGTGGTGGCTTGTTAGACCTGGAAAACTGTGACCCAGAATGCATGTTATGGTCCTCCTCCCCCCCCCAGAGCAGAGCCAGGAGCGGAAGGGTGAGAGTCCAATCTCCAATGCAGTTGGTCTATGTGTCTGCGCAGAACGCGGCCATCTTCCAAGACAACTTCGTATGACAATGGCCCAGAGACCTGGCAGACCACAGCTGTGACCCAGAGATGACCAGGCCCATAGTTTCTTGCCCAAACCAGATCGCCCACCTGGAGTCTCCTAGGTGCCCGCAGTTGTGACACCTGTGAAGCCACCCAGTCCGGGTGCAGCCTGTCCAGTTTAGTGATGAGGCGGTGACCCCAGCGGAGTTCAGCAGGGCTCTTCCCTGTGGCTGTGCATGGTGTGGTGCAGTGTGCAAGAAGGAAATCTGCTAACCTGTGATGCCAGTTACCATAAGTCAGGCAACCCTTGAAAGTGGAAAACTCATGCTTCTTGTGCCCAAAGCTTTGGAACTCCGTATCTGGACACTTGTCAGGCGATCCTGACAACACCCATGTCAGCACGCGTATAAGCATGTGATCAGTGGTAGTTTCTGCAGCCACATCCCTAGCATTGAGGAGAGACTCAGGCAATTCCTGAATGGACAGAATATTAATGGCTGGAGCAGGATCTGGCTCTACTTGGTTCAGGGGTAATCTGCTCAGGCCGTCTGCATGGCCCATTTCTTTCCTAAGTTTGTGAACTAATGTATAGTCATATGCTGACAGGAAAATGGACCATCTCAGCATATGAGGAGAAATGATATGTGGGGTCTGTTTCTTAGTGGTAAACAAACCCAGCAGAGGCTTATGGTCAGTATAGACCGTGAAATAGTGGCCATATAAGAAATCATGAAATGTCTTAATGCCAGCCACTATGGCCAAAGCTTCCCTGTTAATTTGAGCATAATTCTGCTCTGCAGAAGACAGATTCCTTGAATAATAGGCCACAGGGACCTGTGTCCCATCAGCCTTCAGATGGCTAAGTACAGCTCCCACTCCATAAGGAGATGCATCGCATGTGATGCAAACAGGCAGTTGCTCATTGAAATGTGCTAAAACAGCATTAGAAGTGAGCAAGGCCTTAACCTCATTGAAACTCTTGTCATGGACTTTAGTCCACTGCCAAGGAGCCTGCTTGTCTAAGAGCCTATGTAATGGCTCTGCCACTGCAGCTTTATGTGGGAGGAATGCATGGTAAAAAATTTAATAGCCCCAAGAAGGCTTGCAGCTTACTCTTAGACTTAGGGTTTGGGGCCTGCTGGATAGCTTGCAATTTAGTTTCAGCAGGGTGAATGCCTTGAGCATCTATCCTGAATCCTAAGAAGTCAGAAGAAGTGACTCCTATCTTACATTTATCTTTCTTTAGTTTAAGGTCTGCTTTTCAAAAACGAAGCAAGACAGCCCTTAATCTCTCTGCTAAATTTTGAGATGACTCCCCAGCAATGAGGACATCATCAGAGTAGGGACACACCCCAGGAATATCTCAAAGTGTGCTCTCCATGACACTTTGGAATATGCCAGGGGCTACATTTACCCCAAATTGCAGTCTCTTGACCTTAAATGCCCCTCTGTGAGTTACAATAGTCTGGGCCTCTGCAGCTGCCTCATCAACAGGTAGCTTGATAGGCTTGTGCCAGGTCAAGCTTTGCAAAAATACACCCCCCTTGAGGAAGGCCAGAATGTGACATACCACAGACACTGGATAAGCGTGCTGTTGCAGCACCTTATTCAGTGTGCACTTGTAGTCTGCACATATACGTATGTCCCCATTAGTCTTTAGAGGCGTTACTATGGGGGTTTCCCATGGACTTGAATCCACAGGCTCTAGAATGCCCTGCTGGAGCAATTTGTCCAGCTCAGCATCAATCTTACCTTTGAGGGCAAAAGGTACCCTCCTAGGTTTAACCCTGATGGGCGTGATGGTTGGGTCTAACCGTAGCAAAATGGGAGGCCCATTGTAGGATCCTAGCTCTGAACTAAACACATCTGCAAACTCCTTGCAGACTTTTGCAAGGCTCAATGTTTGCAAATGGTGCAGCCCAGTTACCTGGATTCCCAGAGCCTCGAACCAATCGAGTCCAATAAGACTCGTACGTTCACCCCCAACAACCACCATGTCTAGGGGACCCTCAAAATCTTTATGCTGTACTCTAAGGGTGGCCTCCCCCTTAACACACACCATAGAATTCTGAAAATCTGTAAGTATTAGATTGGATGGCCTGAGTTTAACTCGAAGGCTACTGCTGCTGCATATCCTTTTGAATGTATTAATAGAAATAATGGAGAGAACGGACCCAGTGTCCAACTCCATTGATAAGGGAACCGCTTGCAACCTTACATTAATGGAAAGTTTCTTCTTAAGGGGCTTATGTGTCCCTGTTATCAAAATACTCCTGCGCGATGCGCAGAAACCCACCCTATGTTGGCTGGGGACCCTGGTACCTTTCAGATGCAGTTCTTCACGAGGTTGGACCTTCTGGTGACCCAAACAGACGGATGTGATGTGGCCTTGCCTGCCACATGCTCTGCAGATGGCGGAATGGAACCTGCAGTCAGCTCACTTGTGGCGACCTCCTCACCCGAAGCATTGAAGAGATGCTGGGGCCTTGTCCAGACATTCCTTCTGCCTCCTTTCAGCTGGCTGGTGAAGCCTATCCACCTCTTCTTCAGGATCCGCTTCCGATCCTTCTCGAGCGTCCTCTTGATGGACGGTAGCTGTCTCTGGAGAGCTTCTGGTGAGCCGTAAGGTCTTCACAGCCCCGCCTGCTGCTTTCTCAACTGTCACCTCTTGTAGCGCATCTTGGAAAGAGACTTCTTCCTTAGCAAAAATCTTCTGCTGCAAGTGTCTGTTCCTTAACCCACAAACGAAGTGATCTCGCAGCCTCTCTTCCAGATCCTTGAACTCACAAGGAGTTCTCCTTAAGGCCGCAATAAAATCCGTAGCAGATTCACCCTGCCTCTGGTCCCTCTGTTCAAACATGTGCCTCCAAGCAACAGACAACTTTGGCTGGAAGTGTTCCTTCAACAGCTTCTTCAAGTCAGTATATGTCACTGACTCCAGAGGTGCAGGGGCTACCAGGTTCTCTGCAATTTCACAAGCTTCCTGTCCACAAACACACAACAGAGTTGCAGCCTTCAAGCCATCTTCTCTAATTTGATTTACTCTGAAATAATTCTCCACACTTGCTACGTAAGAATTCCATCTCTCTGGGCGTGAGACATAAAAATCAGACAAACGCCCAATCTTCTCCATCCTTTAGTTACAAATTTCACCACTCGCTCCTCTGCAAACTGCTATAGGGGAAAGGGTCCTTTAGCCAAACTCACCCTCCAGTGACGCTGTACTGGCAGGCTGGGATGCTGATTCAGACGCCGTTTTCCCCTCTTCAGGACTTCTTGGGTACGTCCTTAAAACTTTCTCTTTAGTTTGCAAAGGATCCTATCCCACCTTCGTTGCCAGTGTTAAGTACTTCGTTCTTATGCAAATGATGAAGACACATGGCGATGTTAACAGCTCTTTATTCTTCTCATTCTCTCTCTCTCTAACAGCAACGAACGAACAGGCAAACAACAGGCTTCTTTTTTTTAAGAGACCAGAGACCCGGACAACGGCAAACAAAGTATCTGAGCGCTTCTTGCCTTGCACATGTGCACAAGGCTGGCGCCGCTCAGTCTGGTCCCGGGCAGCCAACGCTTTGCGCATGCGCACAAGCCTGGCGCCACTCTGTCTGGTCCCGGGCAGCTTTTGGAATGCCCGGGACCAATGCAACGTATCGAGCCTGCTATTGCAGGCTCAGGACACAACAGTTAACAATAAAGGTTCGAATGCAGTCAAAGAACATAGATGCTCATGAATGTTTTCCAGTAGATGAATATGAGTACCAATCTACCTGAATTTTTCAAATAACAAGGAAGCCATGTTTATGACTGTTTTGATGCTTACCTATAAAAATGAGTTAATAGCAATACGCGAAATAAGCTTGTTTGTTTGTTTTGTAACTAATCCTCTAAATATCTTTTTAGGCTGAGTCTTGTACCTATTGATGATCCTGATACTTTTGCAGCAGTTTCCCCTCCCCTCTAATGTATGTGTTGCTTTTTACCATCAAATGTTATGTTTCTGAGTCATTTTAATTGATTCTGTATTTTCATTACATACTTCATTAGTTACATTAGTTCATGACCTTTTTCAGTTGGGGTAGGATTCATATAATATCTTATTAAACAATAAGACTTTTTTTCTATTGAAAAAGTTGTGTGGACAATATTTAAAGTTAATGTGCACAAAAATCACTCAATATATTAATGACAATTAATTACAAACTGAATTAGTATTGTTACCAACATTCAAGCAGGGTGATATTAAAGGTTGTATATTACTGAAAGAATCATCTTCCTATAAAAATACTGTACATTGTTCATTATTCATCATACAAATGTACATATTAAAATGCCAATAAAAATAATAATAAAATGAGGCAATATATTTGTCCCTTTCTGTGAAGAAGAACATCTGGTTTCTACTTTGTCTTTGTATCCAAGTAATTTGACTGGCATAACTGACAAACAACTTGCTCTCTAAGGCTGGTGACAGAAAGACCAGTGAGCTCTAAAGACTTTCTCTTTATATATTGTTTGCTGGTTACTTAGTTTCCAAGCAGCAGAGATTAGAGCTTTTTTTGGAGTTGATGATGGAAGGTATAATTCTTGCTCAAACATTCTGATAAACCAACAGTTCTCTATTAGACTTAAATTTTAAAATCATACAGTAGCTAGTCAAAGTCTGCATTGAGAGTATGATGGTTTAAATATTTGTCACAGAAGGTACTTGTAATGAATTTGATTAATATAAAACATTTTCAGTACCAAATGATATCAATAGAATGGGGTGCTAGGAATATATACTTCTTTGCTTTACAAATGAGCTTAATTTTGTTCAGTCATTCAGTTGCTTCCAAGTCTTTGGGTTGTAAAAATTTAATTTTGCCAAGATAAAAAATAGTCTGTTATTCAGTTCTTGTAATCTTCTGTATGTATTATCGTATATAGTATTTAGATACCTTGGCTTCCCTTTTTCATTACTTTAATTTTTTTCCTCAAATATCAGGGTTTTCTTATGTTTATTATGATTGGTCATACAATGAACCAGATGCTTAGACTTGATTTGGCATTTTTATCTACTTATGTTTTTCCCAAGGATCTGGAATAGGTAGATGTTATTGTTTGACAGTGTTAAAGGTATCATCACAGAATGTAAGCTGTTTATTTTCTTAAAACATTTATGTAGTCACACCTCTTTCAACCAATTATGGGCAACTCCCAAGCAAAGATTAAAAGACATACAAAATCATATTAAAGCTATAAATCTCAACTGATTAAAACATAAACAACAAAAACCTGGTGCCAAGTCAACCTTACATGTGCAAATATCTAATCTTCTCCTAATGCCTGGGGAAAAGCCAAGTCTTCAAAGCCTTATGGAAGGCTAAAAAAAATGGAGGCCTGCCAAATGCCAGGATCCAGAGTGCTCCATAGGGCAGAGGTGGCCACAGAGAAGGAATGCTTCTAGCTCCCATCAGATGGCAATATTTGTGGGAAGGGACTAGGAGTGTACGTACTCTATTTGGCCTGATAGGATGGGTAAATGTCCTTAGAGAAAGGCACTCCTGCAGATAGCCTGCCCTGCACCTTATAGGGCTTTAAAGATGATGACCAGTGCTTTGAATTGTATCTGGAAGGAAACTGGAAGCCACTGCAGCTTGTGCAACTGAGGTACTAAATGGGTAAACCTAGGAGGTGTTCCAAAGAAAGTTCCTTCCCTCATTCTTAAGATCTGATTTTATTCTTCCAGCAATTTGTAAATACATCACTACGATATATTCCAGCCTGTACTTTATAATTCTTGCTGTTTCTTTAATCTATTCATTGAGTCTGAATGAACCATATCTACCTATGTGGTTATATTTTTCTTACTGTAATTGTCTCCAACATGGAAGGCATTTGAAGGACAGTCTGACAGTGAAATTGTTGGGCCACTGTTGTCTTAATAAATTTCTAATCCTGAAAATGTTGGGAGTTTCTAATATTGCTAACCTGCCCTACATAATATTGGAATCTGAGAATGAAAATGTGCATTTTTCAGCTCAGCTGAAATGCAAAATATTCTGTAAAATATAGGATCATGTATTTGGAATCCAAGGTTACCATGCTATCTCTGGAAACTGAAGCTCCTCTTAAGCATGTAGAATTAAGTTATATTGTAACCAGATCTATGAATAATTAATTATATTTATTTTTAAAGGTGTGCTTTATATCTTTATAGTTTTGGCAACAGAAAAATATATATTTGGGAGATAAAAAATAAGAAGAATGAAATCATCTGTCAAAAAAATTGCACAATAAGAACATTTTTTGTTTGTTTCTTTGTTTGAGGCAGGTGTATTTAAATTTCCATTTTCATTTAAACTTCTTTTTCTGAATTATACAGAAAAAAACATTGTGGAATGTAAAAAATAAAACTAGGAAACTGGACAAAGCATAAATCCATGTTTAAATGTCAGGAAAACATTAAGTGTAATAACTTAATTCTATAGGTCTTGCTCTGAATTTATAGCTTCATCCAACTTTAGTTTAGCCCTTTACATTCAATTGGCACAAGAGAAGATTTTCACTTAAAATCAATCACTTTTTCAAAGTCTTCTGATTTGAAGAAATTGAGTGCAGATCAAGGCAAACTATATAAAATGGAAACAGAACATTACTGTTTTTGCATGCAACTCCACTTGTTTCAATTTTTTCAAGCAGTAACATCCAGAACAGCTAATTAGTTGTGCCTGGATTGACTTTAAAAACTGTAATCTCAGTTCCTTTATTTTTTCTTATTTTTCTTCCACTGTTGTTACATACAGTGTTTGTAATATTTATATAGATGTTTTGAATATTCAAAACACTTGACATGCATTCATGAAAACACCTTTACAATTATTTTGTAAAGTTATTCAGTATTCAAGCTAACAATTCAGAAAAAACAATCCTAATGGAATTTCTCAATTTAATTACAATTTCTGTTTCCAAAACTGTGAAATCATATGACATTTCAGCAAGTCAGATAACTGGATATTATCTCCAAAAACTGAAAGTTTTGTTTCTTTTGTTTTTTTAGAGTGGAGATTAGGTAATAGCAAGGATGTCCCAGGCTAGAGCTGATCACAAACAGCTTGCTGAATTTTCCTCCAAATCTTTAGGAACAGAAGTTGGGTGAACAATTTTACTTGAGTTTCTTCAAGAGAATCAGACATTCCCCCATTGTGCCAGTAGCATTGTTTGGGGGAAAAAATCAGAGTAAGTAAGTCTGTCGTGATGTCTCTCCTCAGAATTTAATTGAGAAGTCAAAGAGTTTTCAAACCCTTCAAGAAATAATAATATGAAACCCAAGGCATTTAATCTTTCAAGGCTCCCTTACAATAAAAAAAAACATACCAAATTCCAACCAATTTATCTTCTGCATAATTCTCTTTTCCTTCAAAAGAATGTCTACAACAAATTGTTTTAAAACAAGTTGAGTGCAAAGTGGTATAAAAATACAGTGTAATCTTTTCCTTAGATGAACAAGATAAAGTGGAAAGTAAATTCCCTTTCAAGTTCAGGGCAATTAATGCACTTTTTGTTCAATCAATTCTATACTCAGCATACAGCATGAGTGGTTTAACACTTTTAACAAAATAAACTGCAGACAGAAGTAAGTGGCTCATGCACATCCACTGGTCTCTTTTTTTCCAAATATTTGCCCATCTCACATTGAGCCCATTTTAAATTAGGCTACAGTAAAAGAAATTTTCCTTCATGAATTCAGAGTAAACATTGCTTATTTCAGAGCCACTATTTGCTGCTACATTCTACTTTTTTTCCAAAAAGTTCTTTTTCCTTTCCACCTCACAACTGAGCCTTTTGCTTCTCCCAAAAGTTAAGACCTGCTCTATTTCCTCTGTACATTTCTAACTTCAAAAATGAATTGCTTAGTTCTGCCTAGGGGGGGGGGAAGTGCAAAAGAAATGGTAGCAAATATTCCCAGCAGGAGCGTGAAATGGCTCCTACAGTCTACTGCTCTAAAAAATGGAATCTAATTCTGATTTGTTAATTCGCTTTGATAACAACAAACAAAGTACTTCAAGTTATGTGAAAAATAAACTTTTCAATCATTTCTTTAAAAAGAACAGTCGAATGGATCTTAATTTAGAAGCTATACAAATTTTTATCGATTGAATGTATAAAATAGCCCCCAGGATTCTAAAATGTAGGGCCATAATGTTTCTTCCAACAAACATTTTTCTAGGATTTTTTGGACATATTGCTAAAATAAGAGTGTTTCATATAAACATTAAGGCAGATCTCTGAAATCTCATAGTTTATCCTAGTTAGATGAGGATGATGTTAATGTTTTTAAATATGAAAGTACTAATATATTGATTTTTTTTTCCTCTACCCCCTGTAATTATCTCACATTTGGTCGGGGCTAAAATAGTATGACTTTATTTGAAACTGTTTGCTTGCTAAAACCCAGGAAAGCTTTCACACTAATCAATTACTAAAGTTTTAATATCCTGCTGTTTTAGCATGTGTATGTTACACTTTAATCTTTGCTATTTTAATAAATCAAGTGGAGACAGTAAAAATGCCCTTGTTCAGGTAGACTGGAATGATTTTCAAAAGATTTATTCTGAATATGCTATCAAGTTCTTTAGAAGAGTGTACCGATTCTTTCCTCTTTTGGCCTCGTTTTAAGATTGGAAAGGATCATTAATGCATAAAAATATCCTTTCATATTGAAACAGCCATTATATTCAACTACTGCCAAAAGAGAGGGGAAATGAATAAACCTTCAAAGCCAATAGATTTTGATAGCTATTAGCCTATTTCAAATGTATATTATTGGATCAGATATTCCATTTATGTTGACTAGGGATGGACCATTTTGGTAGCAACACAATATGGGTGCTAAAACAACATGTGTAGAATAATAAAGCAGAATCTGTCCTCTGGCATGCATAGTTGACCCCATCTAACTGTCCATTTTGGCTGTTGTGAGGAATACAGTAGATAGAGAAGTAATTACATATATGTGTGGAATTGTTGTCTTTCAGTGTGAGAGAGAACTGCCAGAAGCCTTTGATGGAGAATATGGTGCACCCAAGACCATCTCTGGAATATAGGGTAGTATCCAACCCTCCCCTCCAGGAGAAGTTGTCGAGACAGCAGCGGCAGGTATAAACTATTGCACCCTTTTAGGCATAGTTTATCTGGACACATTTTAATTAAAGTCCAGCAATAAAAAGCTATTAAATCTGGTCAAAGATCAGAGTTTTCAAAATGGATACAAGGCTTAGAATTACAAAAGGCTAGGCTATTATAGAAGTCAATACAGTATTTGACTTCTTTCAAACAGGCTATACATACAGGAAGCTCCTGCTTTCACTCAAATGCATATAATGCCAATCAAAACTAATTGCCAACATTGGGCTACTAGATAATAATAACTGATTTTTCAATAGATCTTTACTCCCAAAGAGGCTACTGTTCTGATCATGTATAAAAGGTTTGGAATTCCTATCCATTTCGGCCTAGAGATCATGTTGTTTTATTGAATTCAGAACCCAGGTTTGGAGCATCACAGGCAGTGGAAACTAGAACCCCTTTTTGTTGTCAGCCCTTTCCCTGTCTCTGAAAATGTATATACTTTACCACATTCCACTATAGTGGTCCTTATCCTCATTTGCCAGGGATTGCAGCTTCTTTCTGGGGCAGCAAAGATGTTCTTCAAAAAACATTGAAGTAAAAGGGTAAGCATCACTATGGTGAGGAAAATGGTAATGTTTACCGTAGGATTTTTGACCTCATGGAAAATCTTCCAAAGTGGTGGTATTCTTGGATAAGTGTCTACCACAATTTTTTGTAAATAAAAGTATCCAAGTAATTTCACTGAGATTACTGACAAATCTTGTTCTCTAAAGCTGGTGATAGAAAAAGAGCATTCTTAAATATAGTTATATGGGCTCTTTATATGTTGTTTGCTGGTTACTGAGTTTCTAAGCAGCAGAGATTACAAATTCATGGAGTTGATTACAGAAGTTATAATTCTTGCTCATGCATCCAGCAATGACCTATTTGACTTAGATGTTAAAAACAAGACTGATTTATATTAATTATACCCATTAGACTTTCTCTGAATTCCCAATGATCCAAAAAAGCTTGGAAATCTCTGTTATTGTCAATGCATCTCATTAACATTCAGCATCAAGTAAAACCATTTTTAATATGTATGACAACATTCTTTATGACATATATTACTTAAACTATTTTATGTAATACACAGTACTTCTATTTAAAAAAATACAAAACTGTGGCTTCTGACTGTAGTGCTTTTCTCTCTGGCAAGCAAAGTTGAAATGGCTATCAAGGGACAGAAAAGTCAGTCATTGCTCCTTCTCTGTGTGAATCAGAATGTTTGCATAGAAGACTTGCACTGTTAACATTAGTTTTCTGATGGATCATCTTGTTTTGACTTCAGTCTGCCTAAGAGGAAAGCTGTCCTGAAATGCTCTAATGTGAGGCCATTAGATAACCTGCAAGCAGGCCATTTCTAAGCAAGGTCCAAGAGTTTTAACATCCCAAGTTGATCAGTCATGCTACAGAATATTTAGTTGGGATCCTGAAGAAATGTTTCCACTTGCTATAACTTATTGTAGCTTTGAATTTTTTTCTTTTAAAAAAGCCTAATTGCATTTTGCACTAGTAATAAAGACAAGTCTTTTTTCATCCAGCAGCATGTAATTCTGTCTATTTTCCTTCTCAAGTTTATCTATTTGTGATCCTTTTGTTTTTGTGACTGGCAGCCTGGGCAAGAGAGAAAAACAAAGAAATTGTCAGTCAGTCTATCAAACAAGTACCAAAACATGTGCAGTTCTTCAGAGTAAAGAGCAAAGCTAGCATCAGCAGCTTTATAACACTGTGATTCTACTGGCTCCAAGCCACATGCTGCAATATCAGCCTGTATAAAAATGATAACTCATTTGTTTTTAGCTTAATGCAGGAGTGCAGAATTTAAAGAGTCCAAGAGCCACATGCAGCCTGGAATCCTTTGTCTGTGGTCTTTCAGAATTCCCTAATATCATATTGGAATTTTCATGTGCTGGTAAACTACAAAGACGAAATAAAAGAAAACAAATACATCGAGTCTTAGCTTAAATTTACATACCATAAGAGTAAGAGTGATCTCACCCCAAACTAGAAAATAAGGAATTGCACTCTCCACACCTCAAACAAGTTCATCAATGTGTTGCTTCATTCATTAAGCTTTAGTCATAAGAAAGCACAATAGTAGTTTTTAAAATGTCCCAACTGCTAAAAATGTGTTTCCCCTGGCTTAGCATGATATGCGTCCTTGGCCATTATGTCACTATAGACCAGTGTTTCTCAACCTTGACAATTTTAAGGCATGTGGACTTCAACTCCCAGAATTCCACAGCCAGCAATGCTGGCTGTGAAATTCTGGGAGATGAAGTCCACATGCCTTAAAATTGTCAAGGTTGAGAAACACTGCTATAGACAATAATAATTTTAAAAAACCTGAATAAAATATGCAAAGTTATAAAAAAAATAGTAAAATTTGACTGGAAACCTTCAATATTTCCACTAAGTATTGTTCCAGAACATATAAACAATGTAATAAACTACATCTTAATGACCACCAGAATAAATTTGGCATAACATTAGAAAAGAAACATTTTGCCAACAATATCAGACTTGGAAAGTAAACCTGAAGAATATCCAGGAACGGCAAAATTAACACTGCATATTTACACCAGAAGGATATCTAAAGCTAAGCCAGAATTGTGTGTGTGTGTGTGTGTGTGTGTGTGTGCATGCGCGCGTGCGCGCATCTGTGTGTTTATAAAATCTAACCTTATATATCTCACATTCCAGAGTAAAACAAACATAGATTCTTTAAGTATAGTTTATAAGGAAAAAATAGATGAAAGGACTTAAAAAGAAATCAGAAACTATTCCTAGTGCTTATAAACATATTTAGAATTTAGAGTAGAATGGAGCTGGAAGGGACCTTGGAGAGCTTCTAGTCCAGCCCCTGCTCAAGCAGGAGAACCTATACCATTTCAGACAGGTGATTGTCTAGTCTCTTCTTTAAAATTTCCAGTAATGGAGCGCCCACAATTTCTCTGGATAAGCTGTTCGATGGTTGATTGTCCTCACTGTCAGGAAGTATCTCCTTAATTCCAGGTTGCTTCTCTCCTTGACCATTGTTTCCAACCATTGTTTCTCGTCCTTCCCTCTGGTGTTCTGGTGAAGAACCTGACCCTTTCTGCCTTGTGGCAGCTCCTCAGATACTGGAACACTGCTATCATGTCTCCCCTATTTCTTTTCTTTAGACTAGCCAGACCTAAGTCCCACAGCCATTCTTCATATGTTTTAGTCTCCAGGCCTTTGATCATCTTAGTTGCTCTTCTCTGATTTTTTTCCAAACTCTCAATGTCTTTTTTGTGATATGGTGACCAAAATTGGCTGCAGTATTCCAGATGCAATCTTACTAGGGCTTTGTAAAGCGGTACTAGCACTTCATGTGATCTTGATTCTATGCCTCTTACTTTTTTGGTTGCTGCTGCACACTGCTGGCTCATAGCCAAGTGATCGTCCATTAGGACTCCAAGGTCCCTCTCACAGTTCCTGTTTTTAAGCCAGGTCTCACCCAATCTGTATTTGTGCCTTTGGTTTTTACTGCCTAAATGTAGGACTTTGCTTTTCTCCACATTGAAACTCACTTTGTTGGATAGGGCCATTTTTCAAGTTTGTCAAGATCTTTTTGGGTTCTGAGTTTGTCTTCTGGGGTGTTGGCTACTCCTGACAGTTTGGTATCATTTGTAAATTTGATAAGTTCCCCTTCAATTCCCTCGTCTAAGTCATTTATGAAGATATTGAAGAGTACTAGGCCTAAGACGGAACCTTGTGGTACCCCACTGCTTACTTCTCTCTGTGTGGATATAGTGCCATTGAGGACTACTTGTTGAGTACGGTTTGTCAGCTAGCTATAATTATTACTTGGAGCACAATAGGAGGCAACAAAAGTTTCATAAAAATGCTTTATTTTTATTTTTCTCCTTGTGTATAATACAATATATATTTATTTCATTTCCTTTTCTTTTATGTTGTTGTTGTTAGTTGCGAAGTCATGTCCGACCCATCGTGACCCCATGGACAATGTTTCTCCAGGCATTCCTGTCTTCTACCATCTTCTGGAGTCCATTTAAGCTCACGCCTACTGCTTCAGTGACTCCACCAGCCACCTCATTCTCTGTCGTCCTTTCTTCTATTGCCCTCAATCTTTCCCAGCATTAGGCTCTTCTCCAGTGAGTTCTTCCTTCTCATTAGGTGGCCAAAGTACTTGAGTTTCATCTTCAGGATCTGTCCTTCTAAAGAGCAGTCAGGGTTGATCTCCTCTAGGACTGACAGGTTTGATCGCCTTGCAATCCAGGGGACTCGCATGAGTCTTCTCCAGCACCATAGTTCAAAGGCCTCAATTCTTTTGCGCTCAGCTTTCTTATGGTCCAACTTTCACAGCCATACATTGCACCTGGGAAAACCATGGCAACTATACATACTTTTATATTATTTATATTTTCTGAATAATAAAAAATTGAACAACATTTCAAAAATCAAAAGCAAAAGAGTGCTACATTTTAGCCTACTGTGTTCAGTCCCATAAATTGGTCCTCAGAGTTTCAATAGCCCTGGGTTTTGTGTCCTCCTATTGAATGCCTCTATTAAGGCTCCTTTGTCCGTGATCTATAGGGCTGATTGACATGCACCACCTTTGTCCGTGAATGGTAGGGCTGATTGACATGCACCACCAAGACCTGCTTGGGTATGGATGATGAGTTCTCCTCTCAACTGTATGCCCATCTGGGATTTGGGGGTGGTATCACCTGAGACTTTGGAGTAGAGTTGAGAGTATAGCCATTGCCATCTGGATACTCTAATGGCTTGCAGGCTCTGTTCCGCAAATAACTGACTCAGATACTCATTTTATGAAACTGGGCTGTAAGGATCAGATTGTATCATTGTTTGTATCCCAATTTCCCTGCTACACCATAGCAATTCTGCCTGAGCTGCTTGACTTTATGGTTGGGCTGGGAGTAGATTTGGAAGTGGTTTAGGAGTTATGGCCACGATGATAACCATGGGCACGATCTGAATTATTGGTGAGCCAACATACAAGGAGATGGTTGGTCTACATACTAGATCTAGGTTTTGTTTCAGGATATGTGATTTGGAGTTGAAGGCTGTTGTCATCAGTCCCCAGTCATAAAAATATCACTCCCTTTTAAACTAAGAGTTTTCCATGGCTACCCATCATTGCAGGGCAAAGGAACTATTCAATTAGTCCTCTCCAAGTGTTTGATGCATCTTGTGAAGTTCCATAGAGAACTCGAGGTAGTTCCTGAGGTTCTGGTGCATGGTTTGATTGAGGCCTTATTTGTTGCTTAAAATGAGCAAATCATATCAGTTTTGGATTGTATTGTCCAATATGAACTCATTATGTTCATGGATCCCAGAGGACCCTTTGGTTTTTTTAGAAGAACATCAGAAGATGAAGTGGCCTAAGAGACTCCATAGCATCATTGAAAGAAGACAAGAATGAGCCTGAAAGAACACATGTAATAAAAAATTACTCTGTGACAATAAGAGTAGAGAAATATACTTATTTCTCCATCATTATTGTGTCTGGACAGCTTCCAGTGACTATGTTTTTGGTAACCTGGTCCCTTCTGGGTAAGGAGGAATCAGGAGAATTCATTTAAAGTCATTGTGAGGATTTTGCTGAATAGATAAAAATCACTCAGTTTCATTTAGAGTTGGCCTGTGGCTATGCTAGACTGCTGGAAATCACTGGGGCTTGAATTCTACAGTTCTTAAGATTGAATTTTATCCTGTGACTCCTGAGGTTGTGGGCAGCACCACAGGATTCTTAATTCTGAACCTGGGTGTTAGATTCATAGCCTTCTTTGTTAGTCAAGCCTCCTGGCAAGTAACATGTAGTTAAACAATTTTCTGTATGAGGGTACAGTGCTACCTGCCTTTAAGGAGGCTTCTGCCATCCTCAAGAGGTCCCCTTGCTAGACAATTCCCATGCAGTCAACAACCTTCCCTTCTTGGTGTATATAGGTGGTCTTTTGCAGACAGTAGCTTACCTCTCCAAAGAGGTCTGGCATCTCTACCTATACCAATTAAGTTTCAGGGTAATGTGGTGATTCTCCAGGCAATGTTTGGGGGGATGGTGATTCATGATTTTTAATAATAATAATAGTAATAGTAATAGTAATAGTAATAGTAATAGTAATAGTAATAGTAATAGTAATAGTAATAGTAATAGTAATAGTAATAGTAATAGTAATAGTAATAATAATAATAATAATAATAATAATAATAATAATAATAATAATAATAATAATAATAATAATAATAATACAAAGTCAAAATTGAGAAGACTGCAACAGACACTTTGACGCATATGCAAAGAAGCTGAAGAAATAGTGGACCACTTGGTAAGCTGCTGCAAGAAAATCGCACAGACTGACTACAAGCAACGGCATGACAAAGTAGTAACAATGGTGCATTGGAAGATCTGCAAGAAATATCATTTGCCTGCAAGCAAGGATTGGTGGAACCATAAAATAGAGAAAGTCATAGAAAATGAAAAAATTAAATTGCTCTGGGACTTTAGAATTCAAACAGACAATCACCTGCAACATAACACTTAACAATTATCGATAAGAAATTCAAAAAAAAGTCTGGATAGTAGACGTGGCAGTGCCTGGAGACAGCAGAATAAAGAAAGAACTGGAGAAGATAACAAAATACAAAGACCTACAAATAAAAATAGAACAAGTGTGGCAAAGGCAAGCAAGGGTAGTACCAATAATAATAGGTGCCTTGGGTGCAATCCCAAAACAACTGGAGCACCACTTGGACACCACTGGCATTGACAAATTCACCATCAGTCAATTGCAAAAGAGGGCCTTACTAGGAACTGCTTCCATTCTGAAATGATATCTGTTATACCATCAATTCAAACATCTACATCTACCTATCCAGGTCCTTGGTAAGCACTTGATAGGTAGACAAAAATGCCAACTCCAGTCTGAACATCTGGCTGACTGTGTGATGATGATGATGATGATGATGATGATGATGGTAGTGGTGGTGGTAGTAGTAGTAGTAGTAGTAGTAGTAGTAGTAGTAGTAGTAGTAGTAATAATAATAATAATAATAATAATAATAATAATAATAATAATAATAATAATAATAGAGTTGGAAGGGACCTTTGAGGTCTTCTAGTCCAGATCCCTGCTCAGGCAGGAAACCCTATATTATTTCAGACAAATGGCAAATGGCTGTCCAGTCTCTTCTTAAAAACTTCCAGTGTTGGAGCATTCACAATTTCTGGAGGCAGGTTGTTCCACTGATTAATTGTTGTAACTGTCAGGAAATTTCTCCTTAGTTCTAGGTTGCTTCTCTCTTTGGTTAGTTTCCATCCATTGCTTCTTGTCATACCTTCAGGAGCTTTGGAGAATAGCTTGACTCCCTCTTCTTTGTGGCAACCCCTGAGATATTGGAACACTGCTATCATGTCACCCCTCGTCCTTCTCTTCATTAAATTAGACATACCCAATTCCAGCAATTGTTCTTTATATGTTTTAGCCTCCATTCCCCTAATCATCTTTGTTGCTCTTCTCTGTACTTTTTCTACAGTTTCAACATTTTTTTTTACATCGTGGTGACCAAAACTGGACGCAGTATTCCAAGTGTGGCCGTACCAAGGCACTGTAAAGTGGTATCAACACTTCACGTGATCTTGATTCTATCCCTCTATTAATGTAGCCTAGCAGCTTTTTTGGCAACTGCAGCACACTGTTGGCTCATATTTAAGTGATTGTCCACTAGGACTTTAAAAACCTCTTTGAAAGATACTGCAGGGCTTGACTCTTTCCCCACTTTTTTAAACATTTACTATATATAAAACCTCTGGGAAAGATTGACATGGGTTTAAGTATCACCAATATGCTTAATGCTGGATGAGGTAACACTCCTCCTCCTGTGTTGTTGGGCAATCTGGGAGTCCTTTTGGGCTTGTAGTTCCTGCTCAAGGCAGTTGTGGCCTTTGCACAATTACATTTTGTGCTCTGTTTGCACCCACTTCTAAATCAGAGGACCTTCTTACAATCACTCACATGGTAGTCATTTCCTTCTTGGAGAATTGTAATGCACTCTATATCATGTTGCCTTTGAAGAATATTTAGAAGGTTTAGCTGATCCAGAATGCAAAAACACATTTAATATTGTGTGCTTAGTATAACCTTGTAATACAACCATTACATTAGTCACATCGGTTCCAGTAGGCTTCTGGGTAAAATTCAAGATGCTGATTTAGTATCTGACCATTTAGTGGTTTCCTTGCTATATAGCCAAAATAATTGTGAGTATGAAAGGTTGGTATAAAAGCTACAAATGAAAAGTTTTGGCAGAATAGGAAATTTAAGAGGAAGAAATTGCACTGATTTGGACATTTACTTTGAATTATGAAAGGATATTCTGTATCATCTGTAATGAAAAGCAAATAAGAATGCTTAAACCAGGCGTGCCTTCTTTCAATCAATTCATTCTTTTCTTTTACATTCAATTTTATGGAACATTTCTTGTGGGTAATAAAAATTTAAAAAAACAAAATATTTGATGACTTTTCCCAGATGAAATATTTCCACTTACTTTAAGCATAAAAGCCCACTTTATGCCATAGCTTCCTGCATGGAATTCAACATTATAGAATGGGAAACAGCAGCCCCTCATCATTCCAAGCCATGCAGGAGATATTACTGAAGACCTGGTCTCCACGGATACAGCATGACTGTCTGCAGTGTTCAAAATCATGCAAGTAAAGTTCTAGCTCATGTGGAATTGCAAACAAAGACCCTGGCTGTAGACAGTCACATTGTGCCCATGCAGAATGTCTCACTAGTGACATATGCCTTGGAAAGGGGAGAGGGAAGAAGCAGCTCACTGTTTCTCCTAGACTGAATTCCATAAGGAGTGGGTTCTCAGAATACTAACGTGGCCATGGGAGATGTGTCTGTGTACTGAAGATATTGTGATACCTTTCTTGCATTGTTAGCAGTCCCATATTCCAGGTAACTGTCTCTCATGAAGCTTTTTCCAGTTGGGAAGTGTTGAAAGCTGGGAAAACTGCAGAGCGGTAAAGAAATGTATAATCTAAAAAGAAGAAACAGACCTCTCCGTTATGTTACAACGAGAAAGAAAGCATTAAAACGTCACACACTACATACAAAAATCTATAGTGCTTCACAGGCAATGAAGGACCCAAAGGTGCTGTTGAAAACACATTATTTCATTAAATAGAATAAAATAGAGACACTTCCTATGACTTCTACTGCAAAAGGGGTTGGAAAGAATTCTAGGACCCATGTTATACCAAGCTTGTTAGTGAGGCGTCATAGTAGTTCTGATGGACTTGATCTTAAGTGAAGTTTAGACAAGTTACTGAGAACCATTGTCGGTCTTATCGGTGAGCAAATTGATCAGTACATTCTTGTCTCAATTGATAACGCAGCAATTATCTAATATGTCACATAATCCAAAACCAATATCTCCTCCTCAGCTTGAGAGCTGAATTTGGTTCCAAAATTCAAATATGTTCTGTTTAGACATTGCATTCTAGTGATACTTGTCAGTTCTTTGCATAAAAGAAATACAAATGTATTACTGCAATCATAAAAGTAGTTAGTCTATAAGTACTGATATACTGTAATTTTCCAGTTCCAAAATTATTGAAGTTTAATGCTTTCAAGACCTATAGGGGCAATATTCATTAATTTTTATACTCAGTTCTTTAACTCATTCTTACTTTCTCTCACATACATATGTGAATAGTATTATTGCCTTTTATTTGAGATAGCACATTTTTAATTATTTTATTCTCCCATTTCACCCTCTCCATGAATTTCTGTGAAAATACTTGCCATTTTGGTTGATGATTACAACTAGCAAGTTTAAATATGAGATCAGCAATCAAAGGTTTAACCAGACTTCCAGTATGTTAAAAAGAACTCTTTACAGGACTTTTTAAAAAGAATTTTGCTTTTCTTTTAAACCTTTTAGTGCTGCTCTTAATCATACTAGGTGTAGGTGTTTGCCTTAACAGCTCCAAAAAAAAATTTCAGCAATTGAAGAAAAGTTCTATAGAAGGAATTGTAAAATAAGTAAAATAGGGAATAATAAAAATGCCTTGATAATAAGATAACAAGCCTCAATTATAACAACCATGTGGAAAACAATTGCCAACATTTTCATATGCCCTGTTTCATATCATGGTAGAAATTGGACTCTGTTTTTTTTAATTAATGTTGTTGAATTAAATTTTGCAAGGTAATTTGGAAGATATCCTGATTTTGACCCTTATTTACATGACAAACCTACACTTTTGGATAATTGTAGTTAAAAATAATAGGTACATTTTCTTTTTATTTAAATCATGAGCAATTAGCGATGAGTAGTATTGCTGTAGATCAGGCATATCAAACTTGTGACGTCACATAATGTCTCGCAACGTATTGCAACTTTTTCCCCATTGCCAGCAATGGGGTGAGTGCAGTTTTAGTATGATGCATCTGGCCCGGGGGCCGGCAGTTTGACATGCCTGCTGTAGATCATCTATTGCCAGTCAAGTAGCTTATTGCCACCTGACTCAGTGTTAGGTTAATTGTTAGAAGAATCTAGATGGTCTAAAACTGCAAATTGACAGTATATTTAATTCAAACATCTCTTAATTGCAGAATTCAGATTAGAGGCATCTGAAACTGTTATTGGATTATAATATGTTTTATGTCGTTTTACGTCTACAGTAAATATTTGTGTACAATTAAAGAATATCACTAAAATGGATATTGTTTACAAAAACTTTGGCTTTTAAAAATAAAATGTACAAATCTCCAATCACTAAGAATTTTAAAGAATATTATTATCTACGGTCTTAATCTGAGAGCCAGTTTAATTTGGTGTTTAAAGCATCAGACTAGAAAGTGGGAAACCATGAGTTCAAGTGCCATTTTAGCCATGAAAGCTGGCTGGGTGACTTTTGCATCAGTCACTCACTCAGCCTACAGGGTTGCTGATGAGAGAGCAAGGGTGTATTGGATATGTTTGCCAGTTTGAGTTATTGTAAAAATAATAAAGACAGGTTACAAATTAAATAAATAATCTGGAATTACTTCAACACTAGGTTCTGTTTTACATTTATTGGTCACTTCAGATAGGTTTTTTTTAAAAGTTAGCTATTCAGTTTGTTACATTGAAAATGTACAATTATGGAATATTTGCTCATGTGATATAAAGTTGAACTATTATTGTCCTATTTTAATTTAATGAACTATCTCATTAGGTTCAGATTTCAAAACTTAACTGGATCGTTTCTTCTATGCAACATGTTTTTATTCTTTTTTTTTTTGCATTGCCTATTTGTATGTTACTTCTCTTCCACTGTTTTCTTATTTGTATATTAAAAGAAGAATAGTTTTTTTTAAAAAAATATCTCATTTGTAAAACATTTGAATATGTTTTGTGTCTTCCTTTAAGCTCATTTGCCTTTATTAGAAATCTCCAATGATTACTCTCAAGTAAATATATCTAGCTGTATTTTTTTCTATGATTTTAGTGCTCTTAAAATTATCTTTAAGTTTCCTTTTCTTATTACTCATTGACATTATTGTTTGAGATATATCCTTTCCTTTCTTGTTTAGAGGTGAAAGTCAGTATTCAGTCATTGTACTGTGTTCATTGCCCAGGCCTTCATCCCTTATGATAGATTGTTATGAAAACCAATTGCATATTTTTCCTTTTTAAATTATGATATATAATTTTCTATTTCAGTTTTTCACAATATTATTTATCTTTTTCAACAGCATATATGGTTTTCTTTTCCATAATTTAAGCATTTCATTGGTCTTATATTCTGACTGTATCACCTTCAGGTTAAATCTTGCTTGTTAATTTGGTCAGGGCTTCAACAGTATCACTGAAAGTTAACTTAAAAATTTCTCCATTCAGAAAAGCAATCAGATCTATCAAGTGCTTGGGTTAAATCATTTTGACTGACCTTCCATCTCCACAGACTATCATAGCTACTACCACTCTAAAACTGAACCTGACATGATCTGGCTGTAATACACTGGAGTTTCCACTCTCATCCAGTGCTTTCATAAGAGGACAAACCCAGGGCAGTGCTCCCTGTAACTCATCTACAATCTTTGTGCAGAATGTCTCCATTGAGCAGATATTCAGCAGCCACCAAACAGAATTAACAGGTCATTTCTTACCAAGACAATTTCTTTCCCAATGGTTACTAGGAGATTTAGACAATATTCCCTTGAGAACTGTTTTCACTACCAGGTGCTCTACAAATAATTTTTCTATCAACATTTTCATCCAGTATACAAGAATAAAATCATCAGTACTAGCTGGGTGTCATGGGATGTAGCCCCAGTGCATCTAGATGGCACTATCTTGGGAAGCGGCTACATAGAATCTTCCAAAGGATGTACTAAGTGGTTAATTTTTAAAGCTTTCCTTGGCATGCAGACATTTTCTGGCTATTAAGATGCAGAGGAGTGGGAGGACAGGAGCTTGGAGGACAAGTTGTCCTATATATCTCAACAGCAAACTACAACCATGAAGATTCTTTCTTGCATCATCGTACATTATGCTGATCATTGTGCAGTTGCTTAGAAACGCTGAACTTGTTCTAAAAGAAAGAAAAAAGAGAATATCTTACTACTGATTAAAAGCTCCTTAGTTGAAAAGACTCCTTTTATAGGCGATAAATTCATATGAGGTGGGAAACTTCCATTCTCCTTGACCATTTTCAAGTAGTACACATCTTTATTTCATTTTCTAAAAATTACATACATTTCATTTCACCACTACTGAAACAATGGATACAATTCAATGAATTCTGTTCAAAATCACTGTAGAGCAATCACCATCCATGGTACTGTACTACATAAATGGATTTAAGGCTAAGTAAGTACATTCTCTTTATTTAGGTGTCATCATATGCCTTGATTAATTTTAAAGGTGTTACTCTTACTGAAAACATCTATGATTTCTTTCATGGAGCATCATGCTATCTGACATGAAGAAGGCTAAACATCTCACAACATTTTAATTCTGGCTCAGATTTTAGCAGATAAAAATAAAATACTTAAAGTTATGTTGTTTCAAAATAAGTTATAGGGCTCCGAATAGAATGGAATGGAATGGAATGGAAGGGATTTTGGAGGTCTTCTAGTCCAGCCCCCTGCTTAATCAGGAGAACCTATACCATATCAAACAAGTGACTGTCTAGCCTCTTTTTAAAAATCTCCAGTGATGGAGTGCCCACATTTGGAGAATGTATAAATGAGTTGACTTTCCATTATCATCAATCATGTCCAAAACCATTTCTAATAGATTACCATAAAGATCATTAAGTTTTTTTGGAATAGGAATGTGCATGAAATAGAAAATATTTTGTTATGAGCCTAGAACAAAATTGCACTTCTGGAAAATGCCTTCAGAATTTTAATGGAAGAAAAAACAAAGTCTTTTAAATATTAGGACTATCAGAATCAATGGAAGTTGAGAACAAATGTGAGAACAAACCTGTTCCTTGTTTTTCACCCCAGATCCACAAAATATACAGGATGATGGGCCTTTATAGAAAAAAAACACTTAAATTGATTATTTTAAATATATGTTAAAAGTACTCTTATTAGGAACTGTGTGGAAGTAAGATGTTTCCTGTGTTGCTACTCCTAGGTGAATACTAATAGAGAAGAATGAAAAAAGTATAGTTATAAGAGTCCAGTTCATATCTTTACACAGCAAAAAGGTTTTCTTTTACACTTGAAGTGCAAAAACGACAGAATAATTGTAGTGGATAAGCCAAACAGACAACAGCTGAAATGTGCACCAAAATATACTATCAACATTAAAGGCACATATATTCCTAATCATACCACAGCAGAGTCTGTATTTTTAAATGTTGTCCACAAAAAGGTAAAAGACAATGCAGAGCATACTCAGCACTCAAATTTTAACAAACCAGCCAAACAAAGCATACTTTTTCAATTTTAACGCACTGAAAGCTAAAAATTCAAAAAGAGATAACTTTCAAGTAGAAACTAAACCACCATAAAAAGATTTGAGGGGGGAAAATATAGCTTACCATGCCAATGCTTATAATTTCAGATTCTAGAAGAGCAAATAACCTTTGTCTGAATTAAATTTAATTCTATCTGTAGTTCTCTGTTCACTTTATTAACATATGGACATGATTTTGAATGTAATCATATCCCATTCAATTTATGTCATCTGCAAGTTTGATAAGCATCTTTTCAATTTCTTCATCTAAGCCATTAATAAAACTATTTAATAGTACAGAACCTCAGACTGATCGTTGTGGCATCCATTCTGTACTCAACACATTCTTTGAGTATGATTTGCAGGTCAATATTTATCCACTTAATTGTCATTTCATCCAACCCACCTTCAACTAGCTTGTCAGTCACAGTATCATATGGATAAATCATCAAATATTTTCCTGAAATAAGCTAAAATAGGATCTTCAGAATTCCCACAGCCTATTAAGATACTATTTATCTGAAAATGAGAAAATTAGACTGGCAAGATTTATTATTTACTAATTTGAATTTATATTCAGTAATCTTTGTTTTTATGATGCTTACAAATCAATCTCTTTGTAGTCTTCCCAGGTATCAATGTCTAACTCATTCATTCAGTAGTTTTCTAGAACTCCTAGAAAACTTCTAGAACTGTTTTTTCTGAGCTGAGGAATATTTGAATAAATCTTACTCAAAGACCAAGCGTAGCCCTCAATTCAAAAAAAGTTGGTCATGCATACCCTAAAAACAGCCTTCTTCCAAACATTTGCACCTCATAGTTTAAAAATCAGGTATCACATATCCTTAATGTTTCACGATTGATACTGGGTTATATATCTTTATAGTTACACATTATTTCATATTACAATGACTTTCTTCTGTGCACTTATTACATCATGGATTGCTTGATTGTTTACCTATCCTGTGTATTTCTGTATGTCAGTATATTCTTTTTATATTGTTCTATATTTGGGATGTCTGTCTGCGTGGGGGGATGGGGGGTGTTGATATAGTTTTAATTGCAACCTATCATTATGTATTTGAGATGTTGGCTATATAAATTAAAATAATACATAAATTTGACTAAATGACAGAAACTTGTACAAAATTTTCTAGTAAAATCCTAAATACTGTCAAGTAAAACACAGACAGTATTTATTCATGTAAAATATTTAATATGTTGCCTACCATGCCATTTAAAGCAATATACAACATAAAATACCAGCAACATATATTAAAAGATAACATAAAATAAAAAGATTATTTGCTTTAATTATATTTTTGGTTGAGAATATATCTGAAATTGTTCATTTTAGGATTTTTATATACTTACTAGAAGGATGTTTGAACCAATTTTATTTTTTCTTTGTGCTTTGCAGATATTCAGACTTTTTTTTAAAGAAATTTTATTGGTTTTTTAATTTTTACATCAGAGTGCTTAAGAAACAATGTGGTGATGGGTGTATCAATTATCCAAAAGCAAAATCATACATATATAAAGTTCATTAAAAGTTCCCTCTCTATTTCCCTCATATAATATTACATATTCAAATTAATACATTTCTAGATAGAGTTCAATCAATCAAATCAGTCATCAATCACATTTCAGTTATAAAAATCCAAGTCCTGTTTTTAAGCTTTACTAATTTACAGTTACCATATTCCAATTAGCCTTAAATAAACATTATTAACACTTCAGGTATTCCTCATTTTCCTTTTCCCTAACATAATAATTCTATCTAAAATAAATATATTGTCCCAACAATTACATTCTTATATTTTCCACATATAATCTATTTCTTAATCTAATAAATCATTTATTAATACCATTTCTTCTCTTATCACAGATCCCTCTTTTTCTCCTTCTATTACAAAATAATTGTCTTACTTCAAATAAAAATATCAGTCCAAAGGATACATTTCTATCTATTTTAAATGTATATTCTGTCAATCAATCTATATCTATAGAAAGTCTTTTTAACCCATTAGATAAAATTTACCTCTCCAAATAGTTATCATATCTAATACAAAATATTATTACAAAAAATATCCTTTTACAGAATTCATGTACTCTGTTAGTTATTAAATCAGTCAAAATCTCTAAAGCCTTTTTAACCCATTTGATGAAATTTTGAAACGCATTTTTAAATCTAACTCTAGCTTTCTTTCTGTGCCAAACCAGTTTCCATAATAAAGCTTCTGCGTCATCAGACCTCAATATTTGAATAGAAGTAGTTCTTGACATTTCAGACTGGTCAAAGTTCTCTTCACTTTCTTCAAGTGTCATCTGAATGGTGTATTCAGTTTTATTCCATGTTATAATTACTAATTGATTGTCCACATTATCACAATTTTCAGTGACTTGTGTCCGGATGTGAGTCTCTGTTGTTTTTAACAATTCAGGTAACTCAGATAAAGTTATTCTTTGATCATCAAAATTCTCCATGGATTGTATATGGGGTTGTGTAAAATTGATTTGCTCAATAGTTTCCATGATTTCTTCCATTGTAAGTTCATATTTGTGTTGTAGGTGTAATTCCTCCATCTCTTTAGGTTGTATATGTTGTTGAGTGAAGGCCTCTTTGGGGTTACTCTGTTCCTCCTCTATTGTTCTTTGGCATATAGTTTAATCCATTAAAATTTGAAAATTTTATCTTTAATAAAATTCATCTTTAATTTTTCTCCAAGATTTCATATACGCCGTAGCTTCTAAGATTTTTTCCAGTATAAGTTCATAATCAAGCTGTGGGCAGGATTCCTCCATTTCAGTGGTGAAATAGTCTTTTAATCTTTTGGTGGAGGCTGTATTTAGTAAGAGTCAACAAATATCCACCTCCAAAATTTCTAATAGGCAAATTCATCACCCAGCTGTTCCAAGTTCTTTATCTTTTCCCTTTTGTTATCATTTGAAGGTCAAATCTGTTTTCAAATAGCAAAAGGAAATACAATTGAAGTGACAATTTTCGCCACAAGATGTCCTCAATGGACTGTAAAATCTTTTTTCCAAGTTAATAAAATTTTGTCTCATTAGAAAAATAGAAAAAGAAAAACAGATATCTCCAACATAATAAGTAGAGTATAATAATGTTCTATAATACCTAGGACCCTTAGGTATCCAAAAAATTAAATAGTCAGTAAAAAATAACTATTTTATTTCTTTTGTCAAAGTTCTTTTTCCCAAGTACACAAATGTCACTCTCTTAAAACAGGGAAGTAGTTCAAAAGCTTTTTACATGAAAGTAATTAGGACGAAGAGAGGGAAGAAAGGGTCTCACCTGGATTCACCATGGTGGTTCTTTATGCTTAGCTGTTTTCTGACTTTTGGCTGGTGTGGCTGGTGCGGCCATTTTACTGGCCGATCTTCTCCATCTGCCCTACGGAGCTAGCTTGGACTGCAGAAGGAGCTGCTGCCCTTCTGCTGTTGGATGAGAGCCTTTTCGACAGTGGTCGCCCCTCCAGGGCGACTTTTCAACCCGATAGGGGTCTACCGGCGGAGGGAAAGCAGCCGGTGAAGAGACGAGTCTCTCTATATGACTGAGTGCACCGCGATCCAGAACTGGAAGTCACAGATATTCAGACTTTATTACTTTGGTATGCATGATGCTTCTAAGAATAATTAAGATATAAAAGTCAATTTCATTTATTTTATAGAAACACTCTTCTCATTTTGATGTGTGTGTTTTCTGCGAGTGGTATCTTGCACTGCAGATACAGTACCTAATTCATGATGAGCCAATATTCTGAGAAGAAAATCATCTAGAGATTTATTGCCTGTGGAATTATTCTTTCTGATCCTAAAAAAAATCATAGGCAAATATTTGTTTGATATCTGTGGAGATTCTCAGTCATCCAGGTCTTGAAGGTGACTTTTTTTCAAAAGGCAAATAGACTGTTTTTTCCTTGAGAAAGAAGCACAAAATGTTTCACTTCTCGTCCAAGAAGTTCCATCAGTTGTGATGGCAGGGGGAATGGAAGGATAGATATGGACAATTGAGACTGAATGGTGTGGAATAGAAAAATAGGTTCTGACCAGGTGGTGAAGGAGGAGGGGAAAATAGAAGGATTGTATTTCTTTGCAGTCATCTGGTCATTAGCACTCCTCCTGAGAGCTTTTGAAGCCCCTTGAGGGTTTATCTTTGCCCTCAGGTCACCTGAATTGGATTGTAATTGGTTGTGGAATTTTCTTGGAATTGTTGCAAGGGCTGCCTTGTAGACTGGAGATAGTGGTGTCTTACCGGTTCCCCTCTATTGAGAGATGGCTGCTCAGTGTTAATATAAATGGCCTCTTTTACCCTTCTTTCAAACCAATGATCCTCTCTATCCAAAATGTGGATTTTGCTGACTTCAAAAGAATGGCCTTTGTTTTTCAAATGCAGAGAGACTGCTGAATCTTGTCCTGATGGGTATGATCTCCTATGTTGTGCCATGCGCTTGTGAAGTGGTTGTTTTGTTTCACCAATGTACAGATCTGTACATGAAGTTCCTTTCTATCAATTGTTACTGTGGTAATATTTCATATATGCTTAATTTTGTACTAGCAAATGATAACTCTCCAGAACTGCTCCCCCCCAAAAAAGATTCCCTGGGTATCTACATTAGGAGTTCATAATTAACTTGCATTCCATCAAATTTTTGTTTTAGCCTAAAGTAAGAACATTCTTTCATTGAGTATATAGTCTGCAAATACATTCATTGCTCAGTAGGTTACAAGCAGTTCTGACAGGAATTTTCTAATTTAGCCAAAACACACATGTTTCCTAAAGTTCACTACATTGTGATGTAGCAATCTCTTTCTTAGAGTTTTCTTGTAAATAGTTTATTTCTCTCCAATGCCTGATTACATTTTGCAACTTGAAGTAATACTGAGCTTTAGGCCAGCACATATTTTTCTAACTTACTTCTCAATTATATAAAATTAAGATATATTTTCACTCAGTTACTTTTCTTCAGCTAGGAGCAGCTCTGCAGAGCTATGACTCCTGCCTTTGACCGCATTTCTGAATCAAACTCAAGTGAAATTCATTTTTTCAGTGTTATAATCTATGTTATGTCTCCTTCCGTAAAAACTAGTAAGTATTCACCTTTAGAACTAGTAACTGTGCAGTATTTTTAATGAAACAACTTGTGTCATTAAGCGCAAAACACGTGTCAGTAACATGAAACAAGCTTTTAAAACCAATTTAAATTATAAGGCTTAAGATGTTAAATCTATCAAGGGATTAAGCAGAGTTAATGCATTTCTTTCTATATATTGCTGTTAGAGCATTTCCATAATCAGTACTATATTGGTAACAGGTCCAAGCTTCCACTGAATTGTTCATATTCAAGATTTGAGCTGCTTAATTTCTCGCTTAGCAGTGGTACATATGAAGCATTATACCAGGGGTCTTCAGACTTGGCCCTTTTATGACTTGTGGACTTCAACTTCCAGAATTCCTCAGCCAATGCGTCTGGCTGAGGAATTCTGGGAGTTGAAGTCCACAAGTCATAAAAGGGCCAAGTTTGAAGCCCCCTGCATTATACTAATAGTAGTTGAAAAAACTGTCCCATTGCAGTCAATGATTCTTAATCTTTTATATCTTTATATCAAAATCCGTCCATCAAATAATCAATACAGTACCATGATAAAACAAAGTGTCCTTTTATTGATATTTATTTAATAAAACATTCCTTTATTATTAGTTATAGTAAAGTTTCAGGACAAAGTTTTACAGACTGCTATAAACTTCTACATATCATCTAGACTGTTTTTATGCCCCACTGAAACCTTGGTTAAATAAATCTTTTATTTAAAAAAAATAAAAGAAGAAGAATATTGTGATATGTTTTAGCTTGGGCAAGGATTTCCAGATATACATGACTGAGTGCAATGTGACCCCTAACTCAATTTTTGCTTATAGCCTACTTTTAAGTTTAAGGTAGAGAAAACTTAGAACTATATATTTCAAGCTATCCAGATGGAACTCTCTCAAATTCCTTAATCATATGAATCATCTATAAGATCTCTATTTTCTCATAAGAGAAAGTGTTAAGTGTAAATATAAATGCATACAAATATGCATATATTATATAAAAAGATAGAGCTTTTCCACTCATTAACTGTGAAGACTAATATACTGCCTAAGAAGCTTGTGGTAACATGCAACTAACATGTATTAATAGCTTTACTCTCCATTAATTACCTTCCTTCAAAATCATTACCTTCCTTCAAAATCATTCTTATTTGTAGCCATCAGTAAATTGGATAACAAAACTTACACAACTCATTCTGATTATGGGTCTTTCCCAATTTATGCTTAATGTCTGCACAAACTTGCCTTGGTGTGTCTTTATAGTATGATCACAATTCTACTGACATTAAAATAGTCTTTTTTTGCTCTTATTGCAATACAATCCAAAGACAACCTCAAGTTGCATTAAATTGTTTACTTTGGAGGCAAATCAAGTAACACAGATCAGAGGCATTTTAAAAAAAATAGGAATTGAGAACTGATGCTAGCATCATTTTCCACTAAAAGATTGGGAGAAAAAAACATCACAGCAGAGAGGAAAATTTCTAGAATCATAGATTTAAAGACACACATAGGCTGTCATATCCAACCACCTGCTTAGTATGGTATTCTAAATTAGAGTCATCTAGAAACATAGCTGTTTGCTCTCTGTTTGATTTCAGCCAGTGAAGGGAAGCCACCACTTCACAGTAATTGTTTCCACTGTTGAATTGCTCTTACTATTAGAAAATTTTTAAAAAGAGTCTATCAGCCACCAAATCTCCAATAACTGCTTATGGTCAGAGCTAACTGCTCCTGAAGATAGTATCTCCCTCTCTTTACTAAAGGGCAACACTTGAATTTAGAGTCACAGGACAAATAGATTTCACCAAGAAAAAGCTCTGCCCTTTCCACCAAGAATGAGAAAGTACTGAGAATCCCAACCCAAATCTTTCAAGAAGGTCAATTCATGGAGCAAAAAGGCCCTTGCTGCTATCCTTTTAATAGACTATTTCTTATTCAAAGATAAAGAGTACTTTGGCCTAATTAAGATGACTAAGGCTAAATGGAAAAGTATCCTGTTGCCTCCATAATTTCTAAAGGGGAAAAAAAGGAGTAGAGAGAAGAAAAATCAAAAGTTATTTACTGAAGCTTAAAAAATATCTGTCGCACCAGACTTTTTCTGTACTAACTAAAATCCCAGTCATACTTGCCAGCCATTTCTCAGAAAACTTAAGAATGGCATCAAGAATAACCTGGTCCATCCATATTCATTTTCAAAATCCAGATGAAAGATCTGTGAGAAGATGCAGGGAACCTAACAGGAGTTACCAGCAAGAAGCCGTATTCTTCAACCAGTGAAACCAAAAGATTCTGCAGCATTTTTAGAGAAGCTACCATTTTCTTTGGATTGTAAAGTTAAGCTTGGTGTGATGTGATGTTCTTCTTAGAATAGATGGGACCTGGAGCCAGAAGTTTTCAAAAGATCTTTCAGTCCAAGATTATTGATTGTATTGTCAAATGGTTTTTATCATGAAGAAGGTCCGCCTAGTCTTCTAATTGTTATAACATTGGCTCAGTATGTATTACTTCTCCCTTAAGGCATAAGATTGCATCTGCTGTTTAATATTCAGAATGTTACTATATTATTTCTGAATCTATCTGCAGTTTCTTTGATTTTATTTATAATCTTGAAACTGGGGAGAGGCTTGCTTTTTAGTGTGGCTTGTTTTCTACTGAAAGAGACTAAGTTGTAAAAAAAAGTTGTAAAGCTTACTTTTTAGGATTTATTTTTAAATGCAAGTGCAAGGCATTTATTTGGGAGAAAGAAATCATGCAGACAAGAAATCATAAAGCTGATTGAATATATTCAGTAGAAACTAATCAGTAGTAAACTTTGGTTCAGGTTCTAAGAACATCCCCTGTTAAAAAAATGTGAGGTTTCCAAGAAGCCAGTTCTTAGTCTAGAATTTATGTTCTGTAATGGGGCCTGAACTTCTTGAAACTATCTGGCTGAACATTGATGGACATCTAATGGTGGGATGGACCTTCTTATAATCTTGTGTGTCTATGCAAGAAGTTCCTTATGAACATTATATATTGTAGAAGCATCAGTATATTCTCAAAACCCCAGAAATACATTCCTATTTTAGACAGGTTTTAAGAACACATCCATGTGTCATCCATAGTACATATGCCTAAAAATGTCATAGAGGTCAGGTTTCCATATATAAGCAAACACTAGAGGCACCTTGCAAAATTAATCAAGTTTTACACCCTCATTATATGCAGTTGTACCATGGGCAAGAACAGCATCAGAAGTAGGCTGGAGATATGGAATCTGCAGTAAAGTAAGAAGTCATTGTTCATAAAATCAAGCAATGTTTCCCTATTTTATTCTTGACCTATAGTTTTCTTGACTAATATTGTAGTAGCTTTTCCATTGTCACATTCAAACTTTCTACCATTTCTGCTAACTACTGAATTTTGCTTGAATAGCTTTCATGGCAACATGGGGATGTTCCCATGGCTCTAACAGTATTACATTATCCCAAAATATGAGCCTATGGTACACATTATTATTACATTAAAAATTAAATATCACACTAGAAAGGATCTAACTTTCAAGTAGTCTAAGTTGTAATGGGTGTTGTAATTTGTCATCAGATTTTATAACTGCATTTATGAGAACCATCTGTAGTTACATAATCCTGTTGAGATCCAGCAGAGTTTACAAACAAGAAAATCATTAATATTTAAAATTTGATTCTCTTAAAGATATGAAAACTGTGCAGTTTTCCAAGTTCTTTTTGTATTGATATATCTATACAAGACTGATTCGCTTTATAAGATTGTGGAAAATCAATATAACAGCTGAGAATAAACCTGAAATTACACAAAATATAATTGTTGAATCCTGATCTAATAATACTTAAATTATTTCAGATTAATGGAATTTAAGTGAACCATGACTAATCACCCATTGATTAAGTCTGGATCCAATTCAACTCTTTAAAAAAATAATAACTATCTCTAAAAGAATGCATATTTATTCAAACTGGAAGTACAATAATTTTGTACTTAATAATTAATTGACTTAATAACATTTTTGAAACTCAAAATCCCCAAAGAATTTACCATTTACCATTAAAATAATCTTTTATCCTGGGTTCAGAAGAAATTAAATGCCCCATGTAATTTCAGTGGAGAAATACGTCTTGGTTTTATAATTTACTGACAGTCTCTGACAATAGCCTCTGAGAGCTAAAATGAGCTTGATGTCATTAAAACAAATAATGAACTTCTCTCATTATCCACTCATGTACAATCTTGTAAATACCAATAAGCCCTAATATATTACATTTACTATGGAACTATTTCTTAATTCATAATAATAACAATTTCAGTAATAATCATAATCATAATCATGCCTTGGAGGTCATCTAGTCCAACCCCCTGCTCAGGCAGGAAACCCTATACCATTTCAGACAAATCTCTTCTTTAAAACTTCCATTGTTGGAGCATTCACAGCTTCTGGAGGCAGGTTGTTCTATTGATTAGTTGTTCTAACTGTCAGGAAATTTCTCCTTAGTTCTAGGTTGCTTCTCTCTTTGGTTAGTTTCCATCCATTGCTTCTTGTCCTGCCTTCAGGTGCTTTGGAGAATAGCTTGATTCCCTGTTCTATGTGGCAGCCCCTGAGGTATTGGAATACTGCTATCATATCACCCCTCATCCTTCTCTTCATTAAACTAGACATACCCAATTCCAGCAACCGTTCCTTATATGTTTTAGCCTCCAGTCCCTTAATCATCTTTGTTGCTCTTCTTTGTACTCTTTCTGTAGTCTCAACATCTTTTTTAAATCGTGGTGACCAAAACTGGATGCAGTATTCCAAGTGTGGCCCTACCAAGGCATTGTAAAGTGGTATTAATACTTCATGTGATCTTGATTCTATCCCTCTGTTAATGCAGCCTAGCACTGTGTTGGCTTTTTTGGCAGCTGCAGCACACTGCTGGCTCATATTTAAGTGATTGTCCACTAAGATTCTAAGATCCCTCTCACAGGGGATCTCACTATTGAGCAAAGTACCATCTATACTATACCTGTGCATTTGGTTTTTCTTGCCTAAATGTAGAACCTTACTTTTTTCACCATTGAATTTCATTTTGTTAGAGAGCGCCCAGTGTTCAATTCTGTCAAGATCCTTCTGTATCTTAAGCCTATCTTCTGGAATGTTGGCTTTTGGTCATTGATGAAGATGTTGAAGAGCACTGGGCCCAGAACAGAGCCCTGGTGCACTCCACTACTCACTTCCCTCCATGTAGATACAGTTCCATTGAGGACTACACACTGAGTACGGCCGGTCAGCCAGCTACGAATCCATTTGGTGGTAATGCTGTCTAACCCTACTATTTTATCAAGTAGTAGGTTGTGGTCTACTTTATCAACCACCTTACTGAAGTCCAAGTAAATTATATCCACAGCATTGCTCTGATCCACTAATTTTGTCACCTGGTCAAAGAATGCAATAAGATTTGTCTGGCATGATCTGTTTTTGACAAACCCATGTTTGGCTTTTAGTAATGACTTTATTTGCCTCTAGGTGTTCGCTGATTCGTTGCTTGATTATCTTTTTCAAGATCTTCCCAAACAATGCCTTTCTTGAAGCTTCTGCATATAATTCTATTGCCATCCAAACATTTAATGCACTGTAACAGTCCTTATTCTTTTATGTGTTTGAATGAAATCAGTTTGTAGACCTACCCCAGACATACTGTTTCTGACATCCTATGGTTAGAAAATCAAAAAACAACTGCAGGTTTTTTTCTGTTGTAGCGTTACCCCCTCAGGGGCTGCCAAAGCCCAGACCCTCCCCAGCCCTCCCCTCTTTCTGTTGTGCTCAGCAGCTGCGCCCTCAAGGCTCTGGTAGGAGGTCCCTTTTCAGCAGGAGATTACGTGAAGTGGCAAGTTCTTGTCGTCGTCAAAGGGGTTCACAAAAATAGAACAACCAATCTCCCCAACCACAGTAGTCAGGATGTAACAGCATCTATCAAGCCCCTGGTGATCATAACAATAATAGTCAATGGCTTTCAGTAGCCGCTAGGAAGATGGGGGGAGGAAAAACTCCTCCAGCTTCAGACAGCAGCAGGAAACACAGACAGAGTCAAAGTTCTGCAGCAATGGCTCACAAAGGCAGCTCCCTGCAGTGCCTGCAACTTGCATAGATGCTGACAATCAAAGTTCAAGTGGCCGCAGATCTCCAAGGCAATAGCGACAAGCCTCTCCCTCTCTTCTGTCGACGTTCGTGGTCCCAGGTTTCTTTATACCAAATTCCCCCCTTTTTCCCTTTCTAACTAAAACTTGGATTTAAAACCCCAGCAAACTTTCCCTCTGCTCACTCTCACTCTTCCCTCCATTCAGGATATCCCCTTGCAAAAAGAAAGCAATAAAACTCTGCTCTCTCACTCTCTCCTTCCCTCTGTCCCGGAGGAAAAGAATCACGTAAAACCCCAAACTCCTCTTTGGCTTCACTTCATCTCTCCCCCACAACCACACCTGCCACCTTTCTCCTTTGCCTTTTCTTTCCTTCTGCCCGATCCACGCCCGCCGTGCCCCAAACCGTCAGCAGCTGTCCAAGCTTCCCTTTCTCTGGCCAGGCTCCTGCAAAGCCTTTCAGCCAGTCCCGCTACATGGGTTTTAAATATATCTTTTTCTATCTTAATACCAAGCATTATAATCAATTTAAATTACTTTTCTAAACACTAGCAATAGTTAATTAAATCCAGAATTTATTTTATCAGAGCTTTACCAAGATTATAAACTATTATTGTATTAATCACAAAAAACACCTTATTTCTCATGAATCTCCAGAATGAGGTTTAAATAGGGGAAATATATCCTATCATTTTTAACATTCCAGGTTCAAAATTACAGGAAATGGTGCATCCAGTTTTTGGCAATAATATCAAGGAGGGCTCAGAGAAGCCTTAAAAAGAAAAAGGAAAGGTAATTTAAGTTAAGAATACATGTGGTTCTAGAATTGGAATTTGCACTCATCTGTATTATTAAAGGGATTCTCAAAACGTAGTCACCTTGTTTGATATCAGAAGAACAGCCTAATTCAAGTCCAAGTTAGAGAAAGAACCATGTTTATGTTAAGAAGACATTAGACAACCCTTTGTCTGAATTTCCTGTTGAGCAAGGGGTTGGACTAGAGGTCCTCAAAAGTCCCTTCCAACCTTGTTATTCTATTATTCATTCAAAGATGGAGCAAAAGTTTTCAAATTGTCCATCAAGTACCACGTCAGATGACCTACCAAACATTTGATCATAAGCTTTTTTCACATGCAATTTATATTTATTGCAAGTACATCTTAATATTCATCTGGATTACAAATTGCAAACTTTTGCAAATTTGTATCTTCCTTTGGAAGGGGTTGTGAGACGCTCATCAAATGTGAATCTTGATAAGGAAACTGTTAGGTGGTTTTCCCTATGATTTCTTCACAAAATTTAAACAAGTACCCCTACTTTAAATATATGTGTCGTTAGAGAACTGTTAATGAAACAGACAATTGAACTTTCCTTCTGTATGTTTTCTCATGCGTACCCTTTTTTGAGAGGAAGGTTAGCCTCTTAATCGATATACATAAGCAGCACTATAATAACTGCTTTAAAAGGTAGACATTTTTATTTAAAATTAGTGTTTATTATTCTAGACTGGCAGATTTGAGAAATGTGGAGTCCTTTGGGCTCTTGAAGCTTGGTTGGTTGCTTACAGACATTTCACTACTCAACTAGGTAATATAATCAGTGAAAGTGAGTGTGAGGGTTGCTCCCTGTTTATATACAGTAGTTTTGGTGGGAGTATGCATTTTTTTCTCTCTTGGTAATTCCTTGGTTAGGATATTTTCTGCCTGATTGTTTGCCTGATGTTAATCCTTGCTTATTTGAGTGTTGGCTGCTGGAAATGAAGTCTTTTCATTTCTTCCATAGCTTTTTATGTCACTTTTGAATTTGTATTCAACTGAATAATGATGTTGGAGATTGGGTTGTTACTTTGGTAATGAAGCACCTAGTTAGTGTAGATTGTTTTTTCAAAAGACTACAAATGCATTGCAGCAACCCAAAACACCAAACAAAGAAAACAGACTGCCTGTACAACATCTTTCAACATAATATATACTTACATAACATCATCAAAAAATTCCTGACCACTCAACCCATTATAGCATGACCAATATAAATTATGAAAAGAATTATACTATGATACCTCAAAAGCATCTCAGAAACAACAGACTATTAGAACCATTTAGCGCTAACATGGCATACAAGCCAACTAAAGCATTCTAAAAGTAAACCAAAAATCCAGTAGTCCAAAGGGGAAAAAATAAGCGTTATTTACAATATACAGTTTAAGGACAGTAACAGCCACTGTATAGGACAAAGAGGCAGAAGACTAGTAAAGTGAATCCATAAACACAACTACCAGACAAAACTGATGATGAAAACTCTTAATCTCATAACTGACAGATTCAACTATAGTTTCTACTGGGAGATGGTGAGCATCCTAGATCAGGCTAAATCCAAACACACTAGAGAATTTCTGAAAGCTTGGCATTCAGATGTATCAGCCATTAATAGACATATAGAAATAAACAATATTTACACACCATTCAGAAGAGACAATAAAAAAGCTGAATACTTTGAGAAACACAGTGGACTGAAGATGGCTCTGTAAAAAGCAGTTTTGCTTGCAGTCATGAATAGGAAGTCAACGAGAGGATTCTTTGACCATCTGGATAAAGAGAGGGTGAGAGATCACCCAAACTGTTTTTCTTACAGTTATTCATTTTGAGGAGACCACCAGACAGCAGTCTCTGGAAGAGGGGAGAATCAGGAGATAAAGGAATTTGTTCCAGCCATTTAAAGGGCACTAAGTTTATGCTTCTCTTGCTAATCATTTTTGAAAATTGCTTATTAACTGTTTCAAAGTACTCCACCACAGTAACAAGATTGCAAACACCAGATGAGTGCCTTAAATCTGTAATACTGTATAACAAAATTATTTATTCATTCATTAATTTATTTATACAATTTATTGGCTGCCCATCTTTACCACAGGGTAACTCTGTGAAGATCTATCATTATAATCTTTATGAATCTAAAATAAACAGCAAAAAACAAGACAAGATTTTGGCTATAGAAAAGTTTTAAATGGAGCAAGGGCTCAAAAATGTTGGAATATTGGATTTGAATATTAAGAATTTGAAATTAATCTTAGGAATAAATGCGTTCTTTTCTGGCATTTCACTTGGAGACATAACAAGGCAAGTAGCTACTAATGGCCTTCAAGGATATCTTTGAGGAACTGCACTGAGAACTGTAATGGAACTTTGAATCAATTTGTCAGCTCTGTTGTGTCTTCTTGAGAACAATCTGTTCCCAGAAGATGTTACTAAAAAAGATATGCAACAAAATCTACCCAAGAAAAATATGACCAAGACTTTGAAAAAGAATTTGTCTGAATGAATATAGGCAACCTTAAGAAGAACAGAAGAAATTGGATGAGGATTTAAAGGAACAGTTGTAATAAATAAATAAGCAAACAAACAAATAAACAAACAAATTGCTGGCCTTACAAAAGAGATTGTTTAAAATATGAAAAATATTTATTACAAGGATCAACTATTAACCTTTATTGTCTTTTTGCAGAAAATAGAAAAAATGAAATGGTGATTTGGTGTTGGTTGAAAAAAATGAGTGAATATGGAATAGAAGAGAATGTAATCAATCTTCTTATATGTAAGAATGTAATCTTAAAGAGGGAGGGGGAATAATATGTTTGTAGCTGCTGCAAATATTGGAAATTGCTTCTTTTTTTTTTTTTTTAGTTGAGCCAGCCAAGATTGAACTACTGGCTGTGGGAAGAGTACTTCATTCTAACCACTGAGTGGTCAGCCTGCAATACTGCATTCTAACCACTCAGTGGTTAGAATGAAGTACTATATATATATATTCCTAGCTTGCACTATCTTGCAAACAATTTCTAACTTAATCATACTAAATTATTTACAGCATATTAGGAAAAATTGTAACTAAAAATTGTAACTAAATTAATAGGTGCACAAGAGTAAATCAGATTAAGTAGACATTTAAATCAGATGTTTTTTTTATAATGGTCTTATCTGTTTATGAGAATGTAAATCTGTAATATATTCACTCAGAAGGCTAATTGTAGTGCTCAGCCTAAACAAGGTATGTGATCTTTATGTCATTTAAAGTTTGTACATGAAGGCTGCATTCTGCACTCAGGAAAAAGGAAGATCAAACTGACTTTTGTTGAGCAGTAGGCATCTACATGATGTTGAACTTGTTTTAAATGAATGTGGCAGTTCTTACATTTCATTATCCATGAGTATTCCATTCTGAATCTTTGAATTATTTTTAGGATCTATCAATGTGACTCATAGCACCACCACTTTTGCATCTTCAAATAGACTCTTGACCAGCTGGTTTGTCTCCTTTTAAAGTTCAGTGGCTTCCAAATGTTTCATTATCATCTTTAAATTATGAATATAAAAGGATGCTATTTTGCAAAAATTATGTAATAGCAAGACTGGATTGATTCTTTGGGAGGTTTGTGTATCTCTGTGCCTGTGTGTGTTTATGTTTTTGTGAACCCTTAATTCCTCTGACCTCTATAAGGTATTATACTAAATAAATATGAATATGATCATGCTGTGGTATGAAAGGGGCTTGCTGTGTTACATTAGTTTACCAAGCCTGCTTTCCTTGAGAGTAGGTTTAAGAAGGCTGACACTTCCCACTGTGGAAATTGATTGAGCCTTGATTATGATGTTATTTTTATTCATGGTATTTAATATAATTTCAGATAAAGCAGAGCTTTTCTTTAAATTATCCACATTAAATAAATACTGTGAGAAATTTAGGGCAAAAAGCCATAAAAGAAATTTCAAGTGCAACAATTATGCTTTTTCTCACAAACTATCCATAGCAGTACCAGCTGGGTATGAGAAAGAATAGGATACTAAATGTTATACTGTATTGCAACCAACTTATAAGATTCTCATTATCCTTTGAATTTCTGAAAAATATTGCTATAGCAATACTAGTTTCTAATCCAAATTATTTTTCCACTGTTAGATCACTAATCCTAAAACATAGGTTGGATAAAGGCAACTGGCAAAACAAGGATCACATACACTATGCAATACCCGAGAGAAGGCGGTCTGCAAAATGCCAAAATAAATTATTTTATTAATCTTTGTTGTTGCCCAAATCTCATGGGATCATGAAGAAGACATGGCCAAAAATCTTTCAGGATATATATAGTCAGATCTATAGAAACATTAGACTCATTATCTGACTGCTAATAAGAAAGCTTTAAAGGAATTTATGAAAAGGGCTGTTTTTGTTGGAAAAGAACTCGTTACAATAAGATTAATGCTGTACCAACTCCAGTGAAGTAACAATGTATTTTGCTTGGATATCTATGACTGCATTGTCATCCTGTAGCAGTTGCATTCATCCAAGAAATAGAAAGTTGGAATAGCAAGATATGATTCCAGCAGAGCATCAGACTGCATAGTGATTTTGTTCACTAAAGAAACTGAAGGGGAGATGGGAGGATTAAAATGGATAATAGCATTCTGGCATTCTGGAACAGAAAGTGGGATTAGAAAAAAAGAAGGTAGGTAAGAGCTTTGTTAATAATGAATATGGGAAAAATATTTTATATTGTAGAAAAAATAGTTGAAATGCTTATAGTGCTTTTGTTGATGGCAATCATTATTAACAAAACTTGATTTAAGCAAATAAAGAAACTACTGTATTAAACCATCAGATTAGCAGGGGGGAAATCTGGGAAAAGACTAGTTTCCCAAAATTTCAGCTTTCTATGTACATATAATATCTTTTTCCAATATTACCTTTTTACTCAATGGATCCTGAAGAACAATGAAGACAAAGCCTTAGTTCTAATGATGTTACACATGTTGAGTTGGCTGATCTTAAAAACAGCTAAACAGGATTAACTTAGTAAATACGTTTATGGAAATAACCAGGAAAAGCCAGGATTGTAAGATGGACTATGAAATAAAAAAGCAAGGAAAATCAGAAGGCAAAGCAAATAATTTATATATTATATTGTTGCTAAGAAAATTTTAAGGATACATCCAAATAGTCACTAGGGCAAATCCAAACTTTCTGTCTAACCACTAGTCTGCCCACCCTCCACCATTTTTTGAGCACAGGAATGATTAACCTCATTCTCCACCCATTCTCACCTCTTCACAAATGCACCCTCTCCCCCATCCTATTCTGCTTCAAAACTGCTCTTATTCCATCATTAGCTGTTTTTTACCCTTCCAAGAAGATGATCTGCAATGCTTCTTTCTGCTCTTGATAGTCAGCTTTGACTGGCTTCAACATCTGGCATGTCTGCTCCCTCTAACAGCTGATCACTGGAGGGCTGTTATATTCTCTGTTATATATGGAATACTACACTATGCTTAGAAAGGGGGGACTAACAGAGTTTCTCTCTTAAAATCCCCTGTTGGACTCCATTACTGAACTCTTGTTAGCTAGTCTGATTCATTTGTTTAGTTCACATTTTCCCAGGTAACACCCTCTGCATATTCAGCAAGAAGCACTCGTATAGGTCCTAAAATAGCTAGTCACAGTCACAAAAGTGTGTCAGGACACACTCTGTGCAATTAGCAAATATTCAGAATGACCTTTTAACTTAGTTTAAAACCTAGCTGAGCACAGATCCTTTAAAACAAGGAGTTCTTCTAGTTATTCTGCTCCCTTTCCTTTTCCCTCCTATTAAATTTCATTGCTATTCTTCTGTTCACTCTCTCTCCTTCATTTCAATGACATGTGGACCCAGATTGTTGGGGGCAATATGCTTATATTGTAAACTGCCCAGAAATTGCTGTAAAACACCGGGGCAATATGTAAATCTAAGTACTATTGTTATTACTATTGATTTGACATTTGCAAAATTATCGATGCTTCAAACAATGTCTAAATAATATATGGCCAACATAAGCTATATTATTCATTGATTATACCTATTCTTCTCAGTAACATGCAGCAAGTAAAATATTGGGGGTTTGGTTCTGAGTAGCAGTATAATGTGGTTATGCATCTGTGCTTCTGATGCCTACTCATATTTTTGTGTGTATTTCAGCACATTATGTGATTAAGACTTCTGAGTATGTCTATGTAAACTGCATATCTTTAATGTATGTAAGTAGAATATTATTATCTAGTACTAAGTACAAAAACTTGCTGACAGTGTGAGTGGTACCTGCAAACTGTTAAATTGGTATTTAAATTGTTCTATAGAATTGGAATCTAAGCAACATGCATATTTGATTTTGTGCATCAAAGAAATTCTCAGTTCTGTTTCTCAAATCAGATCTCCTCTTCTCAACATGACATTTGAATAATCTTTCTGAACCCCAGGAGAATTTCAGAAATAGTGTGAGTTGTGATATGTTGGTTGGCTCTTAAAAGAATTTTTCTTTTAAAAATATGATAATTTCTTTACATCACGGCTTTAGATTTCAAAAGCTAAAGTACTGAGTATATAATTAACTAGTTTCCTAAAACTGCAGCTTTCTTTTAATGAAAGAAGACCAGCCTGCCACAATAGCAGCATTCAACGTTCAATGCCATGCTGATTTTGTACTTGGAAAATATGAAAAGATATGGCAAAATATCTATATCGCAAAGAAAAGTGGATAGCATTTAATTCAGCGAAGAAAGTCCTGAGCTCTCTATGAACCAAATGAGGCTGAAACTAAATATGGACTATAGCACTTTGATGATCAAAACCAGGTAGTCCCACTTATTTTCCAGTCATTAGCTGAAATTGAGTCAGTTTGTTTATTCTTCCAAAATAGTTGATTTTTGGTTGCATCTAAAATTATTTTCTAAATTCCATCTAAGGACAGTTTATACCTACCAGCATAGGACTATGATTAGGAAGCTTTTAGAATAAACTAATCTATATATTTCGTGTTAAGAAGCAATTTAGAATAAATGTTATTTCAATTTCACTTTTGAATGTTTGTCAGAAGAATCAATTCGATACACTGTTGACGGAAACAATTTCCATCAAAAAGGGAAGAATCAACTAGAACAAAATTATCCTGGAAACAATATCTAAAAAAAATTAATGACTGTCAATATGTTTTTTTAAAAAAAAAATCAGGAAAACTAGATCATGGTAATAATTGGCTATCTCAAACACCTGGCACAACTAATAAAACTTCTAAATAAGAGTTTTAAAACATTCAGATTGCATTAATAATGTAATAATTTAATGAAAGTGGGATTAAAATAATAATACAATATAATTCATTAACCCAAGAGGCCTTTTGATATAACAAAATCATTTAAAATAGTTTCAATTTCTACTCATGCTTCAAAAACTAAGGAAATGGCACTTTAAGGCAGCCTACCTAAATTTCGTTCCATGTCAGCCATGAAAATATTCGTTCTAAAATGCTATCAGAGTTTTTCATATCCGGATCCATATGCCTTGTTCCATCAGGTTAGTTTGCATATGTTTAAAGACGAAATTTAATCTGATGCCTTTGATGAAATTGCAGTGGTATGATTAGACAAGGACATTAAAACAGTATAATGAGTAAATGCATAGGAAAATCATCAGAGCTATACTGTAACTTCATCAAATAGAAATCAGAATTCCAGGCTGATCTAAGAAATTTGGAGGCTAAATCCAACACCAGGTTTGGAATCCATCATCCCTCTGTACATGCAGATATTAATGAATACTGCAAATGCATTCTTGCAGAATGAAATGATAAAACTATGTATAGGTAGTCCTCTACTTATGACCACAACTGAGCCCAAAATTTATGTTACTAAGTGAAACATTTCTTAATTTGAGTTTTGCCCCATTTTATGACTTTTCTTGCCCCTGTTGTTAAGTGAATCATTGCAATTGTTAAGTTAGTAACATGGTTGTTAAGTGAATCTGGTTTCCCCATTGACTTTGCTTGTCAGACAGTCACAAAAGCAGATCATATGACCCCAGGAGACTGCTACCCTCATAAATGTGAACCCATTGTTAAGCGTCTGAATTTTGATCACGTGACCACAGGGATGCTGCAGTAGTTGTAAGTGTGAAAAATGGTCATAAGTCACTGTTTTCAGTGCCATTGTAACTTTGAACGGTCACTAAATGAACTGTTGTAAGTCCAGGACTACCTGTATTCAAAATAGAATTTTCAGAAGCTAATTTAAAAATAAAGATGTACCTAGAAGACATTTATTCAAAACAAAATATAAGTACTTGTTACTTTATTTTTTAAAAGAAGTTATTGTTAAGAAAACAACACACTTATCTCTGCAGTGAAAAAGAGAATTGCTTTTTAATGCTGTTTTACTTGCTTTCTATCCTTTACATTTCTACATAATTGCTATAGCAGTTGTCTCCATTTCAGCTACACAAAGAAAACAGAACAAAAAAATTATCACCATATGAATCTTTTTACTTACAGAAGTAATACTTTAGCATTCATTTGTTTATTTCTGATCTTTTCTTCCTTTCATTTAGCTAGACACCTATTTACAAGTAGAGCACAGTTGCTAAGCTTATTTTGGGGAGAGGCTTTGTTAAGAGCCTTTTGAAGTTCAAGTAAGCAAATATATAACTGAATCATCTCTACCTACATACCTGTTCGTGCTGTCAGATAAGAGCCACTCTCCCTATCTCTGAGACCACCTTCAAGAATAGCAGGCAGTAAGTGACACAGGAGGATAGGAGAGTTAGACCTGTTTTTGTTGAGCTCACCAACAGCTGAGCCCTTTCAACCCTAACCATGGCAGAATCAAGATGGCAGTTTTCCCAGTTTCTTCCTTGTGGACAATCAAGAACAAACTAGTACTTTAATGGTTGTTGCAAGAAGGGAAACCACATTTGCCAAATCCATACTCTACCCTCACTAAAGGCCTGGGTACTTATGGAGCAGTGACTAACAAACATGTGGTCTCCATTGCACATGAGAAGAGTGATTATTCTGATGGTGGCAGAAAAAGGGGAGAATGAAAGGAGAGTAGAATGCCTCCAAAAGGAAGCTTCTCAATCATACTGCTTAACTGGGAGAAACAAAACCATAAAGAAATAAAAGCAAACAACTGTTTTCAGATTCCATAAAGGCTTTTAATTTTTCCCCCATTTCAGCTTGTTAAAAAAAGAGAGAGGGGGGGAGCAAAGTGAGATCTAGTTTCAGTGCATAAGCATTCATAGCATTCTTTTGTCTTTAAATTTTAATGAATATATATCCTTACCATCATCTACCTTGGAATACAGGATATATTTAACTGCAGTACAACATGGTTTTATTATCAAAAAGCCAACAACTCTGATAAAGGTTTATGAAATGTTCAATTTGTTCAACTGCCTTACATTTGCAAAGTGCCTCTCAAGGTGTCAACTTAAAAAAAGATGCAATTTGTATAGCTCATTCTTTCCTGAGTGCTATGATACCAAAGTCATTATTATCATAAATAGGTTTGTCAGCAGGATTTGATTTCCAACCAGCTCCTACAGAACTGAGACTTTGACCATAACCAGCAGATCAGGATTCCAGCTGTTGCAAAGGAAAACAAGGCCTATTATACAGCACTTGCTGTGATATCAACATTCTAAATACACTAGCTAGTAATTCCAGAAATATTGAGAAATGTTAGCGTAAAGTTTTAATAAGATTCTATGTACCTATCTGTGCATGTTCTCAAAATTCTATTTTTTTTCAAACTTCAATTTTCTCAAACTTCAATGATCAAGAGAAGTAAACAACTGGGACCATTTCCTCATAATATTGCAAGTATATAATTAGATATTTTAAACTGAACAGTAAATAGCTTTTGTTTCACTTTTCCTTCATCCTTCAGTGAGCAGACTGCCTCCCTTTTGAGGCAGTGTAAACAAACTACAGGTTCACCTCCCTATACTGAACTGTGCATTCAATGTCTAGGTTAACTATATTGTATTTTCCTAGATTAGGTCATCACAACTTCAAATTCATGTTTCATTTCTTACAGAGGCAAATTACAGGGTTAGAAGTTGCTTCAGAGTAGTAGTATGCCAAGGGCTGCAAACAACAACAAAAAGTAATGGCTAAAGCTATTAGAGCAGAGGTTCCCAACCTTTGGACACCAGGGACCGGTTACGTGGAGAAAGGTTTTTCCGCAGACTGGAGGGGGCATGCTTTTGTGTACTGCCTGCATCCCGCAGATGGGGCTTTGCTTGTTTGAACGGTCCAGTTGCTCACATGCTGTGGCCCGGTACTGGTCCACGGACCGGGGCTTGGGGACCCCTGTGTTAGAGAACCTAATTTTTTTTCTGGCTCTAAAGCTATAAATATATAATGAGTGTATAATATAAATGTAATAATAAAAAATATAATAAAAATGAAGTTCAGATGAACCCACATTTAATTTCATTTATATTTAGTTAAAATTTAAATATAGTTGATATTATTAATTGCACAACGTGCAGTCACATAAAGTGTTCAGGGGTTAAATGTAACCCTAGAACGTAAGGTTTTACACCATTGCTCTGAGAGCTCCCCACATCCCAGGCCTGATCCCATTTAGATGTGTAGGTGGTATACTCAGAATTATTTCCAATGTGAAACACATGAAGGCTATTGTTGTGTCCTGAGCCTGCTGAAGTATTCAGCAGGCTCAGAAATGTTGCAAACGGTCCCGGGCAAACCAAAAGCTGCCCGGGAGCAGACTAGCTGGCACCAGCCTTGAGTGCATGCACAAGGTGCGAAATAGCCAGATTCCTATTGGTTGTTGTTGTCCGGGTTCAGGACGCTATAAAAGGCCTGTGTGCCTTTTGCTTTTTTGCTGGTTGTAAGGAGAAGATCAATAAAGAAGCTTGTTGTTCACAATGTGCCTTTGTGTGATGCCTGAATTCCCAGTACATAAAAGCTACCAGACTGAAAAGGCTGGTATACCAATACATACTACAATATAGACTTTGGATATTTAGGATAAAAAAATATTAGGTAAATAAATTTGGTCTATATACCGGATACATGTATTAAATTCTATTGCATACAATGAGACATTAGTGATTTAGCAGATATAGAGTGGGATTACCCTTTTCTTTGTATGAGAATGGTTGTCATGTGAATTAAAAAAATAAAAAATTAAAAGTTACCAAATCCACCAAAATACTGCTGCATTTCACACTCCTTTGTTAATGATGTTATACTAAAGCACTTGTGTTAAGAAAGCAAAGCAAGTCTTTGTTTGGCCATGTGGCAAAATCCAGGAAGCAGTGGCCATTTTCCAAATAGCTGGAAAGTGGCTTGCTTTGCTTCTCCAACCTGAGTTCTGTACCTGCAGAGCTCTAAAAAGGGTAAGTGTGTGATGGGTGATGCAAAGTGAGGAAGAAGGTGTGGGGCCCCATGTGTGGGAAGCAAGCCCAAGGCCTGTGGAAGCCACCAGGAGTGCCTCCTTGAGGGTGCCTTAGTTGGTGGGGAATACTTTGGGAGGCACTCCATGCTCTGCTTTATGAACCACACATTCATTTAACAGCTTTATGAGGAAAAGCAGGTATGGATTTGAGGCAATCAAGTGGGTGTTTCACTTAATGGCTGTTGCAACATCTGACCATAATGGATATATTCCATTATGGTTGTGAGTCGAGGAATACTTGTACTATAAACATAAGTTTAAATTTAAGTGTACTAGATAAATCTATCTACTCATTGTTGGTGTGTTATTTCACAGTCTTAAGTCTCCATTCTTGTCTTTGAAAAGATTGGATCAGACAGCCTTTCCAATAGAGGAAGCTGACAAACAGAAGTGATGCTCTGATTGTCCCTTAGAAGAATGACCACCACAAACCAAATCAGTTTACTTATTCCAAAAGCACAAGAAAAGTTATGTTAAAATGAGGTCTAAACATATATGTTTGTGTAGCAAGTATCTTAACCTGGTATTTTACTTAGATTTCTTAAAACTGCAACTCCAAGTACTCTTTACCAATACTGCCCTGCTGACTGAAAATTCTGAGAATTGCAGTTCTAATACTCTTCAAAGTACCAGGTCAGGAAATCCTTCTATATAGGGTTCACTTCTTGTATACATACATTGCAAACCTGCTATGAGGCAGCAAAAGAAATTCAGTGTTTATATATTCAAACACTTACATATATCATTGAAGCTAATAAAGTGCCTGATGCTATTTTGACCTCACCTGAGGATAAAGCATATAATGATGCTAGATGAAATTGGGAAGTTAATTATATAAACCAAGTGTATTTGTCCTGCTTAAACTACATGAAGAAGGTTATGCTAATTTTGTTTGAAACTACTGCTTTCTGTTAAAAGTATGCAGAATCAAAAATAATTTTGATAAATGAATAATTTATACTGATACATTTCCCCTGTCCCCATTCACATGACAGTAAATGTTAGTGAAACATATATTGATGAATCTACAGTATGTTCATTTGTGTCAAATGGTAATTACAAATTCAAGAAGTGAATCTATGCTATATGTAGGAAATACCGAATTGATCCATAATGTAAAAACTGGCAGGTTATTCTTCTGACCTTGGCATAAATTCATGCAGTATGGGGAAATTACTCTTTATTAATTATTTAGAATTTTAAATCTGCAATTCTATACACACTTTCATAGAAACAAGTCTCACTGAAATTAATGGGCTTTACTTTTTATTTGCAGTATCCACTCTGAATTTCCACAATTCTTTTCAGTGTTCATACTCAACACATGTTTATCAAAAAGGTCTTAATTTAATAATTCAGAACAGATAAATACAGTGATTTCTATGTCAATGCCCATTAAATTCACAAATTTGGTGCACTTGGGGTTTTGTAAGAAAGCACAATGTCATAGGCCAATAGCTATTCTTGCTTTAACAAGTTCTGTAGCATGCTAACTGGAACAGAAAAGATTGAAAAATAATGGTAAAAGCCTAGTTCTACAAAGCATGTAAATTGGACCCAGTCTCTGAAGATGTTATGCTTTAGGTTGACTTCACTTAAATGGAAATGCTGGTTATTCTTACTTCCAACAACTGGTACAAAAATAGCTTCCCCAAATTCTCAAATAAATACTCTCCTAGGTGAAGAAATGAATGCATTTTCTTCTTGGCTGATCAATGAACGTAGTAAGCCCTACAATTGGAATCTCATTCTTAAAATTAGCTTAAAGTAAAATTAACTTAAGACAATCAACGAATTACAACAAACACTAGGCTCTTATCTTAATAACAATATAAAACCATTTGCTACCATTTCAGTTATCTTTGAGTTCACATCTGCAAAAGAAAAAAAAATGTTCCTGAGAAAGTCAGAAGTACTGTATCTGTAATTTGCTTCCTTACAGCACAGTATAGATATAGAATATAAAAAGACATCAAAATTTCCACTAGAGAACACACAGTTTTAAGCTATATCAAAATAGCCATCACAAAATATTGATATATACCCCAATGTGGAGAAGAAAATCCAATAGTGGATTTGCCCTTATGCAAACTTTCAGTGAACACACCAGCTGGGTGGTTATTTATTTATTTATTTATTTATTTATTTATTTATTTATTTATTTATTTATTTATTTATTTATTTATTTATTTTCCGAGTCCAGATCATCTTACATTAAAAAGAGAAAACAGGATATTTTGAATTAGCATAGTATTCTAAATAAAGAAAACTTTCAATAGCTATATGAGAGATATAAAAATTAAAACACAGAAGGAAATTAAGACACTTATGTGATGTTACATAGCATCTGAGGCCCAGAAAATAGAAGTCTGAATATTTTTTCATTGGCCAGGAATAAATTGTCCATTGTACATGATCCATCAAGTTTGTGGCATATCAATAAATGTTCAGGACTCTGCAGTTCCCCATATTTGCAATTTCCATCTCCTGTAATATAGCCATATATCTTCAAGTTCTTCTTACATCTAGCACACTCCTATTCTCAATCTGTTCAAAGTTCCATATGGAAAATGGTACCCAGGCATAGGTTCTTCCATAAAGTTGGTCCAATTTTCACTATAGTTTGAGTTACAACATAGTTCTATTCAGCAGGTTTCCAGATTAGATAGAATTGGTTCTGTCATCTGCAAAAAACTGGTTCTTTCATCTATCATTCTCAGTCATGGGGGGAGGGGCTCATGTCCATACATAAGATGCCAGGGATCTATTTGCTTAATTTAATTTAATTTAATTTAATTTAATTTAATTTAATTTAATTTAATTTAATTTAATTTAATTTAATTTAATTTAATTTAATTTAATTTAATTTAATTTAATTTAATTTAATTTAATTTAATTTAATTTAATTTAATTTAATTTAATTTAATTTAATTTAATTTAATTTACACCAGCTGATAAATAAAATGGAGATTATCTGCCAATTTGCAAGCAAAGCAAATTCATTCCAGCAGCATAGAGAAGAAGAAAACCTAGCCCCAAGGAGATTTAGACCACGTTTATTATATGGATCAATTTAAATCTTACTTACCATTTAACAATCTTAAACATACAGTAGTTTGTATATTTTAATTCGTGTTCATATCTTTTAAAAACCAAATGATAGAATTTTTTTAATGAAAAAAATTTTCATCTAATTTAAGAGAGCAATATCATGGATTTCTGAGAAAGTGTGAGACAAATCTATTTTGTTTAGGAGGGAAAATATTATTCTCACCTATAGAGAGTAAGGATGATGACCTTGATGGAGGCTGAAACATTGTTTAAGGCCTGGGAAACATGATAACATTTGGAAGCAACTCAGGCAGATGCCTCTCTGTTTCACAAGGATAAGAAGGGGGGAAGTATAGCACAATCATATTACAAGAATATACTTCCCCACTTTACAGCCAATCTTGATAACGGTACTTTTAACCTTCCTATGGAGTCAATTTCATGGTCTGATTTAATCTAATGGGGTTGACAGCACCTTAGTAAAGATGACTTGGAATAGTGGGAAGAAAATAATGCTATTTCATCCCAATTGGAAAGAAATTAAGGCAATTTTTAATAAAAATATTAATTCTTTAGAAAGGTAGAGGACACAGCCTTTTTTGGATTCAGATCTATACTTTAAAAGTATGGAATTTTGGGAGGCCAAAGCAAAAATTGAAATGTATTTTCAATTTAAACTAATTAAACAAATTTAAAAGATTACCTCTTGTGAATGCAATATTTTTTTCCTTAGGGCAGCAGTTTTTGGAGATATTCTAATAGCTGCACTCAAATATTTAAAAGGGGTCAATGCAGAGTACAATAAATATAAAGACAGAGTGAAAGAATATATTAAGCCAGACAAAATAAATTTCAGGAGGAAATAGCTTAGTAATTTTCAAACACTTAAGAGACTAGGGCTAGGGAACGTATAGCTGTTATATGTAATGGAGTAGGACATAACTATGATGAAATAAAGGAAGTTAGATTTAAGATCCAGTCTGGGTTGGGACCCGAGGTTTATTCTTCCAAGCTTTTGGACTCGTGCTGCAGTCTATCCTCAGGGTACTTCTTCCTACTCGAATATGTGGTTTGGGCTATTCTGTGAGTTGTATTTATGTGGTACCTTCTTAGTGGTTGCTTGGTGTGTTGATGGATGGTGATTGGCTGTTGTTTCCTTTTGCTGCCAAGCCCTCAGCTCCTAAGTACCTGATAAGCTGGTGGTAAATCAGCAACCTGCTAATTGACAAGGGGCCCATTTCCTGTGCTTCAATTATTTCCCTGGCTTTCTTTATATCTGCACAGCCAACAATCTTAGCAGCTAGGAAATTGAATGTATGTCCTTGTTCATTGCAATGTGAGGCTACCAATGAGTTTGGGTCTCCTCGTCTGACTGCTCACTTGTGTTCCTGCAATCTGGTGGTTAGCTTCCTCTCTGCTTGTCTTACATAGTCACAGGGGCAATCCATGCAGGGGATGGATGGATATCCTGGGATACATATATTTGCCTTCATTCAAGTTAGATTTAAGTACACTTGGAATGCATCCAGCTTCGGTTGCCACAATGTAAAAAAGATGTTGAGACTCTCGAAAGAGTACAGAGAAGAGCAACAAAGATGATTAGGGGACGGAGGCTAAAACATATAAAGAACAGTTGGAATTGGGTATGTCTAGTTTAATGAAGAGAAGGAAGAGGGGTGACATGATAGCAGTATTCCAGTATCTCAGGGGTTGCCACAAAGAAGAGGCAGTCAACCTATTCTCCAAAGCACCTGAAGGCAGGACAAGAAGCAATGGATGGAAACTAATCAAGAAGAGAAGCTACCTAGAACTAAGAAGAAATTTTCTGCCAGAACAATTAATCAGTGGAATGATTTCCTCCAGAAATTGCAAATGCTCTAACAATGGAAGTTTTTAAGAAGAGATTGAACAACTATTTGCCTGAAATGGTATAGGGTTTCCTGCCTGAGCAGGGGATTGAACTAGAAGACATCCAAGGTCCCTTCCAACTGTTATTCTATTCTATTCTAAAACTTTCCAAGTGTACGGCAAGCCACCATTTCTATTTATTTATTTAAACATTTTAGAAGTTTAACTCCTAGAAGGGTTTTGTTTTGGGGTGTTTGTTTTTTTTTGTAAACTTTGATGATTTAAGGAGCTGAACAACATTAGTGGCTTTTAAATTGATTTCTGGAAAACAGGATTCCTTTAAATTTTCCAAGGGTGTTTTTAGTGAGAAACTCTAATCAGTGACTAGTTGTCTAACATGTAATTTAGTCATCACTGATGACCTTCAATCAGTTCCATAGCTGTCAAATTCTGAGACTTTCTATATTACAAACAGAGGAACAGAAAAAATTATGTAGGCATGCGCAGTATTAGCAGAATATTTAAAGAAGTAAACTGAATACAGTAACTTAAGTACTTTGCAAACTATATTATTATTAAAAGTAATGCAAAGCTAAATAATTTTAAAACCAGGTAAAAGAAAACATGATAGAACAGATGATACAAGCATTAAAGCATTATAATATATATAAAAATAATATACAGTACATAACTTCCTAGTAGTATAGTGTGAATGAAACCAAAATGTAAAATATTCCATTAGAATATTCCAAAACTTGAAATGTCTTGAATATGTTCTGTATGTGCCCACCATACATCATTCTGAGTATTTTCCCATCCAAAACAATACAAACTTGAAACAAGGTTCTTGCTCTCTTGTTTCTCATGCTAGAATGATAAAAAATAATTCCTGCTACCTAATGCCCTACTGTTAGCTGCCACTGAAATCCAGATAAATTAACCAAAGGAATGGTTTCTTTTCTTTAAAAAAAAGTTTTAAAACTCATAACAATAATGGAATCAATGTTTTCTGCATACTATTTCTGCAGCCTATTGTACAGCAACACAGATTCATTTCTGCATAACTTTTGAATAGGATAATTAGAGCAAAATTACAGTTCTGTGACCATTGGCTTAAGCGTCCCTTTTCTTGATAGACAAAAACATTGTAGACTGATAGTGTTTTCTATATTATTGGTTAACTAGAATAAACTTAAAAATAACCAAATCACACTTTAGAAAACCACAAGCCAATGATGGCAATATTTCACTTGAAGTATTAAAGTAGCAAAGCTTAAAGCAAGCCCATTTTGTCTAATAGTTTGTTAAAACCTGAACAGAACAAAATTCTCAGATCACATATACTTTGTTTCAGCATACCTAATAGTCATTTGTTGGGGAAATGAAGAGCTCCTACTTATATGGCCCACCAAGTGTATTTTTTAATTAAGGGATAATAATGTTTAATTGGCATCTTCTTGATATCATCTGCTACTAATCCATGAAAAATGTTTATGTGCCACAAAATCCTCTCCAATTTGCTAGTATTCTAAAGCAGGGGTCTCCAACCGCCAGTCCAGGGACCGGCACCGATCTGCAGCATGCCAGCAAGCAGGCAACACAAACAAGCAAAGTTCCTTCCTCGGGATGCAGGCAGTATTCAAAACCACACCCCCTCTGGTCCACAGAAAAACCTTTCTCCATGGCACTAGTACCTGGTGCCCAAAAGATTGGGGACCTCTGTTCTAAAGAATGCCAAACATATTCCTTAGTTAATTAAATGTTTGAAAGGATTACTTGAAAATGAAATGTCTGAAAACAATTATAGCAGTCAGCTGATTGGATTTATTTTGACTCATGATTCTGTTATTCCACAAATAAAAGATGCAGAATAAATCCCTTGCCATGAAGGAAAATAGCTCCAGAAATTTTCCAGAAGTCTCAATTCAGGAAATAGACAATCCTTTGACAGATATACTATGATAACAGGTTCAAATATTATTATACATGTGTTGTTTAAATGGAAGGAGTGAAACAGAGGAACCATAACTAGCAAATGAATGTTAGGGAATTTTCTTTCTGTATATAAGCTCATAAATCCAAAATTTGTTGATTGCAACAAATACAAGCCTAATATGTAAATTAATTGACTGAGAAATCTAGAGCTTTGTCTTCATTTTGTTTTCAGAAATGCATAACGGAATTAAGTAATTTGATAAGTACCAATGGATTGGCCCATTTCTACTGCTTAGGCTTCAGCTTGAAAATTGAATGTCTCCTGCATAAGACTTGTAGCTTCCTCTGTGGAGTTTTATTAGTTGAAGAGATAATCTTCAAGATGGTTGCTGAACTGAATGTTTCAGAAAAGGCCCTTTGCAACATTTTGTACTCCTTGTAATGCATATTGCTCTGCATGCATAAATTGGTTTTTTGAAAATACAAGAATCACTCAAAGTTTATAGAAAGCATAAATAATAGATGTGAGAAATTTATTTTATTGAGAAAGCCAGTGCACTTTTACTAAGCAAAAATGAAATATATGGGCTCCAAACTAGCCCATATATTCTTTAAACTAAAGATCTTAAATAAACTTAATTTGCATGAGATTTTATCTAAAAACAAAGATCAGGGCTAGCATGAATGGTCTTCCCTTTTCTGAAATGTTGATTTTAGAATTCAGGAACAAAGTATAGAAATGTGGAGGAAAAAACAGAGCCAACTACTTGATTAAATAAAAGTACCGTTTATTTAAGAATAAATTTAAATGTACTCACTTTTTTACTCACTATTCATATAAATAAATAAATGGGAAGTTATACGTGATTCGGGGAAACTCAAACATTTGAAACATGCTATTTCTTCCAATAATTATATTTATTTTTGGTTGAATTTTGGAAAACTATATAGGGCACAAACAATATTCTAGTGCTTGGACATTTTTTGTGACAATTGGCCAACAGTATTTATTCTAACGTATGCTTTAGCAATCTATAAACACGGAACCAGTTATTTTCTCCATCACTTTGAAAATGAAGAGTCAGAATTCATCCCTGTTAGCTCTTTTTTGGGAAATTTGCTTTCCAAAGCTTCTAACTAACATTCTGCATTTTAAGCTAGTATCAGTTTTCATATGCATGTGACAGATAGTTATAACAGTGCAACCAGCGGTTTCTGTTGGTAAAAGTTAATATTCACTTGATTGCATGACTGCAGGGTTTGAACCCAACTTGAGTTAAGTACAGTCTCTTAAACCTGTTGCTTTTATTATCCTCCTTCATTAGCTAGGAGAGTATTGTCCCTTTGTCTGGTTAAAACTAGTCTTCATTGGATCTATTTGTGGTGTGTTTAAATGTGCAAAACCAAGTATTTATGGAATCAGTACACATATAGTACCTGCTTTCCAACATTAAAGCAGACGTAAGGAAATAGGTTCTTCACAGCGAACAGAATCACACTAGAATGGAATATCACATGGTGTCAGCATGCATTGCAGTTTGCATTGAATCAGAATTTTTTCCTTAATATCCGTGCTTACAAGCTCTTTAGTTAGTTCTTTTTTAAATAATTTTTTCTATTTTTTCCTAAAACATTCAGCAATCTATCACAAGAATGTAAACCTTAAGTCTGCTACAGCTCCACAGTATGTTAGTCATTAGTATTCATTAGGTTAGTCATAGGCTAGTCACAAAACTATTCAACACTAAACAGTGAAGATCAACGTGAGCAATAATTAGCAATGCAGCATGAACCAGACAGCAACGTGAGGATCAGATTTGACTCTTTTCACCCAACATCTGGTTTTACATTATTTATCTATATTTTCAATGTGGAGCAATGAGAATCAACAACAGTAATTAAGCAAGAGTATAAGTATATGGACAAGTGCACAGTTGTTTTCTGTTGTTTCAGAAAAAAAGAGGAAAAGTAGGAGAAGAGCAAGCAACCCAGTGGTCAAGACATGAAAGAGTATGGAGAATAATACCTACTGACATAGACTGAAGAATGCAGAGAGTATATTTAAGGGTGCTCAAGGAAATCCATAGCAGTAGCAGTGGCAGCATCAGCCAGAAGGAAAGCAAAAGAGATCCAGAAGAATACAATAGTGGTATTTTCTATAGATTAGCCAGAGGAATAGTTATCGTGGGTAACTACTACTACATTATCCTCTTATGGTCTGAGGCAGCTCACAGTTTATGGGCTAATGGGCATTGGATACAACATATCCAAAGATACATGAAATATATAAAATCTTTATGTTAGCCCTTAATTTCTTAATCTGAATATGTTTGTATAGAAACATCTAGTGATCACACTCAACTTACAACATCAGTTTCACTACAGTCATTTAGTGAATCAGCTGTGGTTATTAAGCATGATGTCATGTGACCACAACTTGAGACTTACTTCTGGCTTGTCAGAAGCTAGCAGTGAAGGTCAGAGGTGATCACATGACTGAAGGGCTCTGCTAAATGCATGTGGTGGTCAAGAACCTGAATCATAATCGCATGATTGCAGGGATAATGCAATTGATGTAAGTTTGAGGACTGGTCATAAACCTACTTTTTCAGCACTGTCATAAGTTCAAACAGTCACCAAACAGGGTAGTTGTTAAATAAGGATCACCCTGTATTGTTGTTGTTGTTGTTGTTGTTGTTGTTGTTGTTGTTGCATATAATATTTAGTTTATTCCAAAAAAGTTAAAATATAAAATGCCAAATATTTAAAAGAAAAAAAGGACAAAAGAATAAAAAACACAAAAAATAAAATTAAAAAGAGTCTTACAAAAAAAGGAAAAACGATTAACATATGCACATAATAGCCTCTCTAGTTGATTGCTGATTAATATAATACAAACAGTGTTAAATTTCCCACCCTTGCAAAACAGGCTAAAAGAATTTTAAACTACTAAACTATTAAATCTGTTTACAAATTTTAGCCTGTTATCTATATACTGTATTAATAATAAAATTTGTTGTTGTTGTTAATTGCAAAGTTGTGTCCGACCCATCACGACCCCACGGACAACGTTCCTCCAGGTCTTCCTGTCCTCTACCATCTTCTGGAGTCCATTTAAGTTCACGCCTACTGCTTCAGTGACTCCATCCAGCCACCTCATTCTCTGTCGTCCCCTTCTTCTATTGCCCTCAATTAATAACAAAATAGTTAACAGGAAAAAATAATAATAAACATTATGTAAAAGTATAAAAGTAATATGAATGATTAATAATAATAAAAGACAAGACTGAAATTCCAAAACCTTTTGTTAACAAATTGTTATTGTAATCAATTCGTAGAAAATTTACCATGGCTTCAATCCCAAGTCATCCCAAATAGTAACTCTAATTTGTCCCAGATCAAATATCCACGTTTGTTTCTTAATACCATATTTTATCAATTGCTGATTGGTTGAACACAATAAGTCCAGTCTCCAAAGACAATCTATCTTCCCCCCCCCCAAAAAAAAACCCCAGATGAAATTTGTTGTGTCCTGGGCCTGCTGAAGCAATTCAGTAGGCCCAGAAATGTTGCAAACGGTCCCGGGCAACCGAAACGCTGCCCGGGACCAGACTGGCTGGTGCCAGACTTGTGCACATGCGTAAGGCGTGAAAAAAGGTTCTTTCCTATTGGTTGGTTTGGGAGACTATAAAAGGCATGCGTGCCTGCGTGGTGTTGACTTGAGTTGAGGAACGAATAAAGAAGTACTTGATTACAACATGTCTCTTGCTTCAATGCCGCAAACCCCAATACATAAAAGTGGTGATGAGGGTAGGATCACTGCAAGGAAGAAGAAAGTAAGCCTCATCTGAAGAGCCTGAAGCCTGGGAAGTCGACGTCCAGCTCTGCACTCACCTGCCAGTACAGCATCACTGGAGGTGAGCTTAGCAAACGGGCCCTTTCCCCAACGAAAGCTTGCAGCGAGGCATTCAGAAGCAGAAGGTGTCGAAGATAAGACGCTTGTCAGAATTCGACGTTTCTCACCCAGAGCGCTGGAACTCATACGTGGTCCGGGTGGAAAATTACCTAAGGGTTAACCAGGTTCAGGAAGATGGCCTGAAAGCAGCTACCCTGCTGTGCGTCTGCAGTCAGGACACCTTTGATGTGGCCGAAAACCTGGTAGCCCCTGCACCGCTGGAGTCTGTCACCTACACAGACTTAAAAAACATGCTGAAGGATCACTTCCATCCCAAACTGTCTGTAATTGCATGGAGGCATGCTTTTGAGCAGAGGGACCAGAAGCCGGGTGAGTCTGCTGCAGAATTCATCGCTGCCTTGAGACAAGCTGCCAGGCCTTTTGGATTCAAGGACCTGGAAGAACGCTTACGAGACCGCTTTGTCTGCTAAAGCTGAAGTCATTTTCCAAGATGTCTTGCGCGAAGTTGCAGCTGAAGAAGCAGCAGACAGCGCTGTGAAGGCCTTGCGGCTTGCCAGAAATGCTCCAGCCATCGCGACCATCCATCAAGAGGTCGCTCAAGAAGTTCCAGACCTGGATCCTGAAGAGGAGGTGGACAGACTTCACCAGCCTGTGGTAAGAAGACCGTGAGAGAAACCAGACAAGGCCACAGCAGCCCTTCAATGTCTCAGTTGCGGAGGACACCACAAGTGCACGGACTGCCAGTTTTGCTCCGCCATTTGCCGGACATGTGGTAAGCAAGGCCATGTTTCCACCGTTTGTTTGGGTCACCAGCAGGTGCAACCTCAGGAAGAATTCCTTCAGAAAGGTACCAGGGTCCCCAGCCAACACAGGGTGGGTTTCTGCGTGTCATGTAGAAGTATTTTGCGAACAGGGGCACCCAAGCCCCTTAAAAAGAAACTTCGCATTGATGTGAGGTTACAAGGGGTTCCCTTATCTATGGAGCTGGACACCGGGTCTGCTCTATCGATCATTTCACACAATACCTTAAAAAGGATTTGCAGCAGCAGTGGCCTTCGAGTAAAACTCAGGCCATCAAACTTAATTCCTACTGATTTTCAAAATTCAAGGGTTAATGTACTTGGAGAAGCCATGTTCAAAGTGTAGCGTAAGGCTTTCCAAGACTTGTTAGATGTGGTGGTTGTTGGAGGTGATCATACGAGTCTAATTGGACTCGATTGGTTCGAGGCCCTGGGAATCCAGGTAACTGGCCTACACAGCCTGCAAACTACAGGAATTGCAGAAATCTGCAAAGAGTTTGTGGATGTGTTTAGTTCAGAGCTTGGTTCATACAAGGGGCCTCCCATTGCCCTGCGGTTAGACCCAAGCATCACACCAGTTAGGATTAAGCCTAGGAGGGTGCCCTTCGCCCTCAAAGGCAAGATTGATGCTGAGCTGGACAAGCTGCTCCAGCAGGGCATCTTGGAACCTGTGGACTCCAGTCCATGGGAAACCCCCATTGTAACGCCTTTAAAGGCTAATGGGGAAGTCTGTATTTGCGCGGACTATAAATGTACTTTAAATACAGCTTTGCAACAGCATGCATATCCTGTACCGGTAGTGAGTCATATTTTGGCATCCCTCAAAGGGGGAAAGCTGTTTGCAAAGCTTGATTTAGCACAGGCCTATCAACAGCTACCTGTTGACGAGGCAACTGCTGAGGCCCAAACAATAGTGATCCATAGGGGCACTTTTAAGGTAAAAAGGTTACAATTTGGGGTGAATGTTGCTCCTGGCATATTTCAGAGCATCATGGAGCGCACACTCAGGGGTATTCCAGGGGTGTGCCCCTACTTCGATGACATCCTCATCGCAGGGGAGTCATCGCAGAATTTGGCTGAGAGGTTACGGGCTGTGTTGCTGAGGTTCCACCAAACAGGCCTCAAACTGAAAAAAGACAAATGCCAAATTCGAGTCACTTCCACAGAATTTTTAGGCTTTAAAATAGATGCTTAAGGCATCCACCCTGCAGAATCCAAACTGAAGGCCATTCAGGAGACCCCAAGTCCCAAGTCTAAAAGTGAGCTTCAGGCTTTCTTGGGACTTCTTAACGTCTATCATGCTTTTCTTCCCCATAAGGCTGCAGTGGCTGAGCTGTTACACTGGCTCTTAGATAAGCAAGCTCCATGGCAGTGGATTAAGGTCCATGACAGGAGTTTTAATGAGGTCAAGTCCTTGCTCTCATCAAATGCTGTCTTAGCACATTTTAATGAGCAACTGCCTGTGTGCATCGCTTGTGATGCATCCCCTTAGGGGGTGGGTGCAGTATTCAGTCACCTGAAGGCTGATGGAACACAAGTCCCTGTGGCTTAGTATTCAAGGACTCTGTCATCTGCAGAGCGGAATTACGCTCAGATTGACAGAGAAGCCTTGGCCATAGTGGCTTGCATAAAGAAATTCCATGAGTTCTTATATGGCCGCCAATTAATGGTCTATACAGACCACAAGCCTTTGCTGGGGTTGTTTACAATGACCAAACAAACCCCACACATCATATCTCCATGTATGCTGAGGTGGTCCATTTTCTTGTCAGCATATGACTACACGCTCATTCATAAACCTGGGAAAGAAAGGGGCCATGCAGATGGCCTCAGTAGGCTACCTCTCACACAAATAGAGGCAGATCCTACACCTGCTGTTAATATTCTCTCTATTCAGGAACTGCCTTAATCTCCCCTCAATGCTAGGGATGTGGCTGCAAAAACAGCCATTGATCACACGCTTACACGCGTGCTGACATGGGTGTTGTCAGAATGGCCTGACACGTGTCCAGAAGCTTCATTTCAAAGTTTCTGGCAAAGGAAGCACGAACTGTCTACATTTAAGGGGTGCCTGTTATGGGGGGAGTAGAGTAGTTATCCCAGCCTCACTGAGGTCTAGAGTCTTGTTCTTTCTGCATGAGGGACATCCAGGCATTGTGTACATGAAAGCGCTTGCACGCAGCCATCTTTGGTGGCCTGGGCTTGATAAAGCTACCGAGGCCCAGGTGCATGGGTGCCAGGTGTGCCAACAGTTACAGCCTGAAATGCCTCAGGCCCCTGTACACAGGTGGGAGGAGACACTAACCCCTTGGTCAAGGGTACATTTAGATTATGCTGGGCCCTTTCAGGGGCAATTCTTCCTTATCCTGGTGGATAGCCGTTACAAGTGGCTAGAGGTTGTACCTGTCTCCTCCACTACTACTGCTAGGACCATCCAGGTGTTGAGAGGAATCTTCGCTACCCATGGACTTCCTGATGTCCTCGTCTCTGACAATGGGCCCCAATTTACTTCTCTTGAGTTCCAGGCTTTCGTACAGGCCAATTTGATCCGGCATGCAACATCAGCTCCTTTCCACCCTTCCACCAACGGGCAAGCTGAACGGATGGTATGCACCACCAAGGATGCACTTAAAAGAATCACACGCAGTAGCCGGCATCACAAGTTAGCAGATTTTCTTCTTGCACACCGTACCACAACATGCACTGCCACTGGAAAGAGCCCAGCTGAACTCCGCTGGGGTCAACGTCTCATCACAAAGTCGAACAGACTGCACCCAGACTGGGTGGCTTCACAGGTGTCACAGCCGTGGGCACCTAGGAGAGTTCAGGTGGGCAATCCGGTCTGGGCAAGGAACTATGGTCCTGGACATCTCTGGGTCAGTGCTGTTGTATTCAAAGTCTCAAGGCCACTCTCATACAAAGTGGCCTTGGGCGATGGACGCGTTCTTTGGCACCATATTGATCAACTGCGCTTGCGGTTGTCCACCAACATTTCCACTACTGGCTCTGCTCTCGGTGGGGAGGAGGGCCATCAATTGCATTCTGGGCCTCAGTCTTCTGTCTCCAGCAAGTTCTCACATGCTAATGCACAGGGTACAGTGATGGAATGGGGGCATTCTCAGGATTGAGCTATTGCTCCGAACAGGGAGCCTCTAGATCGGGGGTCATCCCAGGCTTCCACACATGCTCCAAACAGGAATTCTCCTGAGAGGGGGTTTGCCATAGAGGCGGCTCCTGACTCTGGCACCTTGGCCACATACACGGGGGAACTGGGGCACTGCTGCAATGCAGGCGACTTCCGATGCTGGTCACGGGCTCGAGGGACAATCTTCCCAAGAGGAGTCCATTGTGGACTTAGAGAATTCCCCTCCACCATTGGGCTTGGGGATTTCCACCCCTCCGAGGAAACCTGGCTGGGATTCAGAGGATCCAGCCAGTCAGCTGCAGAGTGGGTCACCTGGAAGTCTAAGGCATCAAAGTCCTGGTCTATCGCGCCTACCAGACAGGCAGGTAGGCCAGGCACCATTAAATAGAAGTCCTGGTCTGCCTAGACTGGCAGGTGAGATTATTATTATTATTTAATTATTTATTTATTTAATTTCTATGCCGCCCTATTCCGGAGAACTCAGGGCGGCATGATAGAAATTACAATAAAATACATAAATATAAAAACCCTTAAGTTAAAAAAAAAACCAATCATTCCAAAACATACACACAAACATACACTGGCTAGGGGCAAGGTGTTAGCTGTCAGGCCAGGCACCCTCCCTGACTCTGCAACAGTCACAAAGGGCCAAAGGGCCACCTAAATACCTTAAAGGTTACGTAAGGTGACTGTCAATCCAAAGGCCACCTTACTAGTCAAAGAATTATGTTCCACAAAATGGTTGTTGTCATTATTTTGTTAAAAGTTTATTTGTTATTATTATGATTTACCGTAGTATAAAATGCTCTGCCAATGTACAGTAAAAGAAAATTGTGTTTAACACTTATCCTGTATTGGGCTATTGTGCCTTCTATGGCATGTTTTATCCAGGGGGGAGGGGTGTTGTGTCCTGGGCCTGCTAAAGCAATTCAGCAGGCCCAGAAATGTTGCAAACGGTCCCGGGAAACCGAAAAGCTGCCCGGGACCAGACTGGCTGGCACCGGACTTGTGCGCATGTGCAAGGTGCAAAAAAAAAAGGTTCTTTCCTATTGGTTGGTTTGGGAGACTATAAAAGGCGTGCGTGCCTATGTGGTGCTGAGTTGAGTTGAGGATCGAATAAAGAAGTACTTGATTACAACATGTTCTTGCTTCAATGCCGCGAACCCCAATACATAAAAAAATGTTTTCAAATTTAATATAATAAGTCCATTTCCCACTCTCCTTCAAGCCTCTTCAAAATATCCATTTACCATGTATCTACCCAGAGAGTTCTCTGCTATTTTTTTTTAAAAAACAGGGTTAGGCTTCAGGAAGGTGTATAAAGTCAACTCTGTTTTTCTAAGTCTATGTTTCTCTGAATCTTTCCCACAGTCTATGTTGTTTCTGAATCCATATTTACTGCTTTAAAAACAAGTTTATTTTGTGGGTTTAAAATATTTAGACTCAGAATGATTTTCACGATCTTCATCAAACTTTTAGAAAAAAATTCAGCTAAAGATTGCATGATGCTAGCTAGACAGTTTCTTTTTTCCCCTGCCAGCCTCCTTCTCCTCTCTGTAATCCGATATATTGCTACTCAATGAAGTAGATAAGTGAAGCAGAGAATATACAGAAAGAACAGAGAAGATATTTTCTGACTATTTTGACCCAAAGATCTTTTGCAGATTAATAAAATACAGATTCCTGAATGAATAGTCAGTGATATATAATTCAAATGTAAACACTTTCACCATTCAGAGGCACATGCTATTTTTCCATACAGAAGGGGAGGAGTTGATGAGACCAGCCAAATAAATCAAAGAGAAAAAGCTGAAAGAACAGCTAAAATCCAGCAGGGGGTTGAAATAAATCAGCATTCAGCCAAACAATTAACATTTAAAGATAAAGAGCAAAAGCAAATGTTCAAAAACTGCAGTTAAAAGTCCCATCATGCTTATGAAAATGTTCTGCCAATAGGAAGAGATGTAAAAAGACCATTTGCTTTCTGGCTGTTCCCACAAGGACATACAGTCTTCAAGATTCCCCCTCCTGGGTGTGTCCACATTCATCCAAAAATTGTCTTGGGTTATTCCTAAGTGCCTCCATTCAAATCCAGGGGGCAAAACTGCCAAAGAACTAGCTCTGGCAGAAAACCCAGCAGATTGCAAATAAGAGAAGAAAGCCTTCAATCTCCTTTCTTCTTCATCTCCTTCCTTTCCCCTTCAATCTTCCTTCTTTCCTTCCATCTCCATCCCTTCCACTTCAATCTCTTTCTCCTTCCTTCCTTCCTTCCTTTCCCCTTCAATCTCCTTTCTTCTCCATCTCCTTCCTTTCCCCTTCAATCTTCCTTCCTTCCCCTTTCCTCCCTCCCAACATTTTTGAGCAAAGAAGAGTAAGCTTCTCCAGTGAGCATTGCTATATTGTTTTTGTAATTCATCACTATGCTATCATTATGTTCAATTCGTAACAATGAAAATACACCCTGCATATCAGATATTTACATTGCGATTCCAAACAGTAGCAAAATTACAGTTATGAAGTAGCAACTAAAATAATTTTATGGTTGGGGGTCACCACAACATGAGGAACTGTATTAAGGGGTCGCGGCATTAGAAAGGTCGAGAACCACTGATCTAAATGAATGAATGCATTTTCAAATAAGCATTATTTCAAAATGTAAATCTACGTTGACAATAAGGGTCAAAATTGTAATTCTATCCAAACAGTCCTAAGCCCTTGACATGACAACAAAGGAGTCGTGTAATAAGTTTCTAATTATGTATACATGTATTTTTGAAGTTGGTTGCTTGAAGCTGAATCTTGAGGAAACTATGCTGAAAAATGTACATCTGTATTTATTTTGAGGGTTCATTTACACAGTCTTCTCAAATTTTAGTCTTCTAATCTTGCCTCCTACACCACTAGTACTAGCAAACATCTTCCTTTGATATGAAAAAACCTTTTAAATAAAGTTAAAACAATGAAGCATACATGCCTTCAAGGATAGAGATTTAGGTTACAATCCTATAGACATGATTTTTGAGCAAGCCAAATTAGCCATTTTAAAGTGAGCCAAACCAACCATTCAGTATTTATTCAGTATTTATTCTAAATGAGTATAGTCACTCTTGTTCTTAAAGGTTTCCATTTTCAGCCAAGTTGCAATATACTGTAAGTGCAGGATTGTTACTTGTATGAGGAGAAAAGAGGCAATGTGGTTTCAGTCTATATTAACTTTTTTCTTCTAGAATAGACTGTCAAGACAGCATGGAATAGTGATCAGCTGTAAGATTGTGGTTAGAGAGAAAAATATTCAAGTTGTCATACAATCATAAAAGCTGGGAGCCAGTGGGCTAGTAACAGGATTATCACAAGGCTCAAAGGAGATGGGCAGGGAAGATCCACTTTGAATTTCTTAAAGGAAAGGCAGAATATAATTGCAGCAAATATACAGCATGACTAATCTTTTTTAGATATATTTATTTTTCTTTTTTTCCAATTGTATTTTGCAATTGAAAAGCAACATTTAGTCTCTCAACTCTTAAGAGAAAATTAATCAAGTTTATGTTTTCACCTTTTATGCTGAAATCCTAGTTTTTTTTTAATTGCAGTCATGTATGTGTTCACACACATACACATTTAAAGAAGCACAGATATTTTCCATACTTGATTGCTAATTTCTTACCTTGAATGAGCTTACAAATAAAAGTTGCTTTAGTACAATCATGAATGATTCAGAAAGTTTTCTAGAATTATGAATAGGAATGGCAATATGCATATGAAATTATTCTCCATTTTTAAACAAAATGGCTAGCAGTTTAAATATCTACTAAATTTACATTTTTAATCTCTGGGCACAGTATAAAATTGAATTAGCTTTACACAATCAGATTACCTTCCATCAGAAGCTAGTCCTTCCTTATTAATTCTGAATAATCAGCTTAAATTTTAAAGCCAACCACCATTGTGTACGTCTTGTTTTAAATGTCATAAGGATGTCAACAGTTATTGTGCAAGAAAAAGAAGCTCAGTTAATTATTTTTACATCAAGAATGGGAAATAGGCAGCAAAATTCTGTCAGCTCAAATACCTTATTTAATAATCAAAATGTCTCAGTCTGGGAGCTAGCTTATACAGGCATGAGATTTTATCATGAAAAAATTCAGGCTCTGATTCTACATTAAATGTTTATTCCGCTTCCCTTTATGGTTAAGCAAAGTTTGTGTGGAATATTACTTAATAAATGAAATTAACAACTTCTGGGAAACAATATTGGAACAAGTCATGTCCTTCATGTTCTGCTTATGGATTCCAATATACAAGAGATTGGCCACCCTGGGAAAGGGATGCTGGATTTGATGAGCTCTTGGCCTGATGAAATATAGTTTTATTTATACTTTTGTTGCATAATTGATAACGTTTTCTGATGTTATAAGGTAGGAAAAGAGAGATTGCTCTTTGACTTCAGTGTGCAAGCACCATTACTTAATCTCATTCCTTTAGATGTATTGGAGATGCCACTTCTAGAATTTGCAGAATGGTCAAGTTGGCTAGAGAAATTTAGGAAATAAAGCTCCAACACATCTAGAAATTGCCAAATTACAGATTGGAATGCTGTAGCTTAATAATATGGGCACTAATGTTAAATTCTGCTTACTGAAGAGCCTATGACTGAATTTATGGAAGAATCTCATTTGAATATCCTCACCCTGTTCAAACTTGATGAAAAGGATCTGACAGAAAGCATCTTTGGTCTACTCCAAAGACCAACAGTAACCAATACCATATTTTATTATATTTCAGTCTGTTTTAGGGATGTATGTGTATGATCTATATGTATCATAAAGTGAATACACTAGCACTGAGTATATACAGATAGTCAACTTACAACCATTCATTTAGTAACTGTTCAAAGTTGTAACAGCATTGAAAAAAAGTGTCTTATGACAGGTTTTCATAAAATTGTTGCAGCATTCCCATGATTATACAATCAAAATTTGGACATTTGGTAACTGGCATGTATTTATGACATTGGTTGCAGTACCAATAAAGGAGATTATTTGCAGCTCAGGGTTGAAATGAGGGGTCCTTGGTGCTCTCTGAGCTTGCTTGCTTTCTTGCAGACATTTCATTAACCTAACTAGGTAACAGCATCAGCACTAGTAAGGAGTGGAGTTTGCTGTCAGTTCATATTCTGGTGGCTTGTCCTGTCAGTGTTGATGGGAGTGGTCTTAGAAATTCTTTGTTTAGGCTGCTTATTGTTGGTTCTTTGGCAGTTTCTTGATAGGGATATTGTTTACTTGATTGTTGGTCTGATGTTATTCTTGGAGTTAAATCTATGCTGATCTGGGTGCTGATTGCTGATGAAGAGGTGCTTGGGTCCATACTGTTCCTTTTTATAATTTCTGTATGAATATGCTGAGGTATAAGAACATATTCCCTTTTTTAATACTGGGATAGCATATGGTTAAAAAAAATCGAACCACACTGCTTTGAATTGTTCAGAATTGGCCATGGTGGATTTCTGCCAGTTTGAAAGAGGGATTGTATGATAAGTGTAATATAAATATAATGTTCTTAATTCCTATATTGATTGGAAAAATCTTTGGACGCTTCTATTTATTTTTTCTTGATCTTCAAAAGATCTTTTTGTAAGGCTTTAGATTCTGGTAAAGTATGTGTCTCAGTTTCATAATTCATTCCTTATATTCAAAGCCAGAAATGTCATTATCAGTTTTCTATAGACTTACAGGACATAATGATATATGATTATATCATACAATATATCTGTCCACCAGATTATTCCTTTATGTTGTAAATTGGAGGAAGAATTATCTGGCTTTTCATTTCTATTCTGCGTCTGTTATATACATAAAAGGGTTAAACTTGAAACCATCAAAGACCACTCCCCACAGGACTCTCCCTGCAAATTACACACAGGGCTCCAGTAGTCTGGAAATTTTATGTCTTTTGATATACATAATGAAAATTCATGCCTTTCATGTCACTCTTTATCTTTGTTCTGGCCTTGCTTTTTATCCCATTATTGCTAGTTAACTATTTGATGTTAGCTGATGTTAGTAAATAAGCATCAAGCTCTGGAAAGAGTCCAGAGAAGACCAAGAAAGATGATTAGGGGGCTGGAAACTAAAACATATAAAGAACGACTGCAGGAATTAGGTATGTAAAGTCTAATAAACAGAAGGATTAGTGGTTATATGATAGTAGTGTTCCAATATTTGAGGGGCTGCCACAAAGAAGAGGAGGTCCATTTATTTTCTAAAGCACCAGGATGCAAGACAAGAAGCAATGGATGGAAACTAACTAAGGAGAGAAGCAACCTAGAACTAAGGAGACATTTCCTGACAGTAAGAACAATCTACCAGTGGAATGGCTTGCCTTCAAAATTATAGATGCTCCATTACTGGAGACTTTTAAGAAGAGACTGGACAGCCATTTGTTTATAATGATATATGGTCTCCTGATAGAGCAAGGGGTTGGACTAGAAGATCTCCAAGGTCCCTTCCAACTCTGCTATTCTAAACTATACTTTTGTTAGGTAAATTGAATGGCGTGTATTTTTGCTGTATCTGGTTAAAAAGGATTGTTGCTAAATGTGTAAACTAATATAGAAATAATTTTCAAACGCTGGCATACTTGGCTCCTTCTTACTCATGGTAAGTTCCCTGAAAAGCAATGTGTCTGAATATCATTTACATTATTCTGCAATCAAAGCATGATCACATCTGAATGTGTCTTTTTATACTAATCTAATATAACCTCTACAGGACAGAGTGCATTTTTACACACAACTATATAAAATGCATTACATAATTATAGAGAAAAGAGGGAAAATATATAAATAATATAGTATATCAAATAGACACAGACACTGTGTCATTTTTATTTAACAAATGGAAAGTACAAAGTACTTAAATTTAGGTTGAAAAGAAGTTAACACATGCTGACATCACTTTTAACATAAATAATGAAATGTATGGTCTTGCTGAGTAATGAAAGTTTATATACTTACTGATCAGCAATTAGAGGTTTGTTTATATTGATAGAATTAGTTTAAAATGGCCTCAGGAAGCAAGCAAAGCAAATCTTATTTAAACAATAACCAAGTGAAATATATCTGATCATTCTAAAAATAGCAACCTATGACAATTTATAGAAGCAATTGCCATGAAATGGTATTTTTACTTCTGTAAATTGTTTTCAAATGTTGCTACTGTATTACATCAGTGCTTCAGACTGCAATAAAAATGAATATGATTGACTTGCCTTGTTAATTTTTGGCACTGCTTCAGAACTGTGACTATCAACAAAAAGTCTTAAGTATTTTTCTTGGTACAAAATATCTTCAGGCAAACACCTGCATGCTATCATTTGCTTTTGATTCAGTGAAATGCTTCCAAGTGCAGCTTTATTTCATTAAAAATATCTTGGAAGAAAACAATAGGGAAAAATTCATTCATTGCTGCTAAAATGCATTCCAAAATGGAAAGAAAATGTAAGGATTTGTCAAGCCTGTATTTTTGTGTCCATTTTCTCCTATTTGAACATCTTAAACTGCCCTATTTTAAAACTTGAGATTTCTTCTACTACATTTGTCAAATGTGAAAGAGCAAGGTGAAGCGATCTTAAGTACATATTTCCTCATATACACACAACCCTTGGTGCCAATTATCTTCTTTCTTACCTTTTGCCTTTTTCTAAGCATATCAGGCACCTGAAACAGCTACTATGTAAGCTACCGTACCACTCCCTCTAGAACAGCCCTAACATGCAATTAGTAACCAAGAAAAGAGAACCTCCAGATCATTAATGGACCATGCCCAGAATGTATATGTAAATCTACATTTCAAATTTCTGAAGAGGTTGGGGCTGAAGCATGCCAACTGTTAACATTTACACATTTTGTACATCTGCATGGGGCTAAAAATAACACCAATGGCATAAAAACAATATCATATATTAAAACATTTATATAAACTATGATGACTAGGAATCTTTGTTCCAATACAACCAACCACCAGGCTGGGATAGGTGGTGCTATTTCAAGAATTCCATTAAAAAATGATAAACATTGTTATAGACTTTTTGTATGAAACAGAAAAAAAGCACTCATGGTTTATTGTTTTGATGATTATAAAAAACTGGATAACAGAAAAAGTGGACCTTTTTGTAATCTCAGAGCAAGAGTTAATATTGTAATTTAATTTACATTTACTGCAGAAGAAATTGGAAACTTCTATTTCTTTTCCTTCCTTCCTTCCTTCCTTCCTTCCTTCCTTCCTTCCTTCCTTCCTTCCTTCCTTCCTTTATTCTCTATTAGTGTTTATTTTTATATTCTTTATAAAATATTTAATAAAATGTATATATAAAAATGATATTGCAAAAGTATAAGAAAGTTCAGAACCCTCTAATCCACTACATTAACATGTTTTCTTCTTCTTTTTATTACAGAATGGCAAATAAAAATCATTCTCCATTCTTTCCTAAAAGAACCATACTGGAAATTATTCACCTCAAAGCAGAACTTTGGATTAAAATTGGGACCATGTTCAGGGTTCACATTGATGGATGGAGCTTCAAGAAAAGGTCTAATAAGAACTCTTGTTTGATCAGTGGTCTATCATCTTTGTCTTTCTGTTCTATCATACAAATTTTCATCATACTCCTTGCCCATCCAAGAGTCAGCAGAAAATCATGTTGCCCTAAAGCTAGCTGTTACAAGTTTTAACATGTACAATGAAAAAAATAACAGTTTACAATTTACAGTTCCCTTAACTGAAATTCTAATCTTGCATATGAAAAACTTTCCTCCAATTATCATACACAATGCTGCTCTTATTCCACACACTGTATTTTTTCTTTTGATTCTACCATCAATTGACTGAACTTTTTAATCTTTGAAAATATCAGTTGATTGTGTGTTAAACTTAATAATCACCAAGATACTGAAAAAAGTTAGATTTTTAAAAAATCTATTGGTTGCCATCTAATGAACCTCTGGATTTGTGCATTAAATATCTGGTCAGAAGATATGTGCTGCTTAAGAGCTGGAGTTTCAGAAAGAGGTTTAACTGTGAGGATTTGGTATGGGAATAAGAAACTATCCTAAGAATGTAACAGTAGGAGTCAAGTCTTCCCTGATTGCAGCAGCCACAAGCAATTCTGTGCAGACAGAAGAGAGAACCACAAGAGCTAAGTTCAATTATGCTTTCAATTGCATATGCTAAGAAACCAAAAGTGTACCAATTTAGCTCTCTCGGGAATTGTAAGTTCAGCAATAATACTGAAAACATATACATTTCCTAAAAGAGTAATTCACTGGACTTCTACCCATAAGGTACAATACGTCTTTGAATAAGGAGGGGTTTTTTCCCCAAGATTGGATTTACATTGTTTGTTGAGTGTGTAGTGGCCTTCTTTTGTAATATAATAGGTAATTTTGGCTAGGCATACATAACATTTTCCCTTCTGTAAACCACCCAGAGTAATTTGGGGGAAGAGTAAGCTTTTAAGTAAAACAGAGCAAAATAGAATAGAGTTGGTGTGACATATGAATTGAAGTGGCCCATTATGGACAGTTATTAATGCTTCCTATTCCATTCTCACTGTTCCCAGCCAAAAAGTCACTGTGTGTTCCCTCCTTAGAGATTTCCTGCTGTTAAAAAAAAGAAAAAGATCAAATAAGAAATTAAAGGAGGACCACCTGCTCAAAATAGTGTTGCCTGTATTTCTATAAAATGCTGAAAGGGAATTGCACAATAAAAAGCATTTTATTTAAAACATTTGTATAACTACCAGTCTTAACTTCAGAGTCTAGGCAGCTTACATCTTGAAGTATCATCCATGGAAGCACTTTCTGAATAGATGCAGATATTAGCAGAAGATCTCAAGTTGTTGCTTCTGGTGTCGCCTCTAGAGTTTACACCCTTCCCATTATACACCCAAATCTTTTGAATATGAATGAAGATAGAACAAATCAGAAGCAAACACTTCAAATTGCTTTTTACTTAGACATACTACATTCGATATATCCAGCTTGTTAAAAAGCATAGAGTGTTCTTTGTAAGGAGCCAGATCAAAAAGTGATTATTCTTCTGAACATTAACACAAAATTTCTGGTCATTTTTTAAAGGTTAGGCATTCACCAGAACTATTAAACTGAAATGCAATGTATAGTATACCCATAATATTGATAAAGCCAAGTACCATTGTAATTCTGAGAGGTTTTCTAGGCTTGTCAGGATCAGATAGATTTGTAGCTGGCTGACCGACTGTACTCAGCATGTGGTCCTCAATGGAACTGCATCTACATGGAGGTAAGCGTGTAGTGGGGTGCCCCAGGGCTCGGTTCTGGGCCCAGTGCTCTTCAAAATCTTCATCAATGATTTGGATGAGGGGATAGATGGGGAACTCACCAAATTTGTGGATGACACCAAGCTGGCAGGAATAGCCAACACTCCAGAAGACAGGCTTAAGATACAGGAGGACTTGGACAGACTTGAATACTGGGTGCTATCTAACAAAATGAAATTCAATGGTGAAAAAATTTAGGCAAGAAAAAACAAATGTACAGGGATAGTATAGTGGGTACCTTGCTCAATAGCAGTAACTGTTAGAGGGATCTCAGAGTCCTAGTGGACAATCACTTAAATATGAGTCAGCAGTGTGCTACAGCTGCCAAAAAAGCCAACTCAGTGCTGGGCTGCATTAACAGAGGGATAGAATCAAGATCACGTGAAGTATTAAACAAATGCCTTGTTAAAGCCACACTTGGAATACTGCATCCAGTTTTGGTCACCACGATGTAAAAAAGATACTAAGACTCTAGAAAGAGTACAGAGAAGAGCAACAAAGATGATTAGGGGACTGGAGGCTAAAACATATGAGGAACGGTTGCTGGAATTGGGTATGTCTAGTTTAACGAAGAGAAGGACGAGGGGAGACATGATAGCAGTGTTCCAATATCTCAGGGGCTGCCACAAAGAAGAGGGAGTCAAGCTATTCTCCAAAGCTCCTGAGGACAGGACAAGAAGCAATGTATGGAAACTAATCAAGGAAAGAAGCAACCTAGAACTAAGGACAAACTTCCTGACAGTTAGAACAATTAACCAATGGAACAACCTGCCTCCAGAAGTGGTGAATGCTCCAACACTGGAAGTTTTTAAGAAGAGACTGGACAGCCATCTGTCTGAAGTGGTGTAGGGTTTCTTGCCTGAGCAGGGGGTTGGACTCGATGATCTCCAAGGTCCCTTCCAAATTATTATTATTATTATTATTATTATTATTATTATTATTATTATTATTATTATTAACTTTGGGGTAAGGATATTTATCTCACCATGTATCTTTATTCTTCACAGTTTATGTTTGGTTGATAAATGCATGCAGCTTTAAAAATAGTTTTGAAACAACCAGAAGGTGATCCTTGGCACACCTCAACGAAGATGGAAGAAGAGGGTTTGGGAATAAATATTCCAGTAAACTGCAGGTTGGTTGCATGATCTAGTTAGTTTCTTTATGCTTATCTACAAATAAGGTTTTCTTTGGGGTCTGTACAAACAGTAGAAAAAAGCTGCATTTACAAGCTCATGCAGGTTAGGCAATAGTAAAGTTTACATGATTGCACTTTTGAGCAACAGAAGGAAAATGGTTGAAAAATTTAGGAAGACAATTTCATTCATGACTATGTTCCAGCAGGGTCACATTCATGGCTGAATGCATTTCTCAATAAACAGCCTAAACAAATGCTGAAGTCCCTGTTCTGATCAGAAAGCCTTGACCTTTTCAGGAAGAAAATGTATGTATGTTTTTCATGTATGTATGTAGCATTATATGAATGCATCTGTAAAAGATTAATATCACCAATAAAATAAATATGAGACACTGAAGTCTTCAAGTATAATAGGGTCAAGGCAAAATCCTATAGGCAGCTATTTGTTAAGGATTTTAGTCACCCTCAGGCACTTGTTCCTTTTGGGGAAAAATTCTCCTGGTCTTTTATTTCATACAAGAAAATATAATATAATAATGGATTTTCAATATGAGCAGATCTATTACTCTTCCTAAATATTTAGATGAGAATACAATGCTATTCTTTTTATTTAATCTGAAACTACTATGAGGACACAAGGGAAGGTAATACATGAATTGTTAATTATGGAAGTTTTCTTCATTCTACGTTTAATCAAAAGTACCTTACTTTCTATCATTCAGCAGCTGTTTTTGGGAGGCCATGGGTCAACTCTGCCATTTCTGTACCAGAACAATATGGAAGCTAGAATTTTTCATCCTTGATTAGTAATTATACCACGTTCTCCTCTAACTGCCTTTATTGGTGATGAGTTAAAGCTAGATAGAGGGGGAAAAACAACAATTTCTAACTATAGCTAGTCCACTAACCTCCACATGGAGCCTTTTTGGGAGGGAGAAAAAATCCCTCTGCTAGTGTCCTTTATCTCCACTATTGTGTTATCTATCAAATTACGTTTTTAGAAACTCATATTTTTTCCAGTTCCTATCTCCATAGTATAAATTGTCAAAAGATAACTTTCAAATGATTTGTGTTTAGGAAAAGCAAGTTTCAGAAGATGCGTAATATATGTATCACTCAGCTATGTGATTTTAGATTACATTTACCAATATTCCTCACACATACATGTCCACCACAAAATACTGTGCCTTTGAATAGCTTTAAAGGGAAATAATATTATGTAAAGGAGAAATGGTGTAGAAGGAGTGATAGCTAAACAGAACTTCTAGATTCAAGAGTTGCTACTAAAACAGTTGGAGAAGTACCAATACAAATGAAAATAATAACCTTCTGCTTGCCATTCCTACCGGTAGTAACTTGAATAAATAGGCATAGTACACAAAAATTCTGGAAGCAATATAGAGGCATCATCATTGCTTTTATGAATCTATTTAATCCTACTTTAAAACTGCCCAGGTTGCTGGCTACTGTTACCTCTTCTAGATACTTATTTAATAAAATCAGTGTATTTCTAAAACTGCAGTATTGTGAATTGGCATAAATCACAGTAACCCTCTCTGTTTGCAAATAGCAGTTCTGGTAGCAACTCAGAATCCATCTGTCTTCCTCCCACCCCCACAACTTCCAAAATCTTTGAGAAATCTGCAAGCTTTCTTCAAATTACTTCCACCCCCTCTGAACCTTTTACTGTCATATACATTCTTAAGAGGATTCTTCAGCTCAGCTGTCACTAGTTAACAGAGAGTCAGTCAGACAGCTGCATCTCTAAATTTGTCAGTAATTCCTTGCTTTAAAAAAATCAATAATTTCAACTAAAGCATTCTGAAATACTGAAACAAATGATGCAATGGAGCCTACTCATAAAACTAGAAAGAGACAATTTCTACTGATTTCTCAGCCATGGGTATATTGTGTCAAATGTCTCTAAGAGACAACTACTCCTATATGATACAGACATATAGTTTTGTACTCAAAATCACCTGCTTGTCGACAGTCCTACATTTTTCCATTCTTCTCAGCACTCAGTGGCTTTGATTAAGGCTAACAGACCTTTTTTCCAGCCGCTAAACCAAAGATGAAGAAAGAAGTACCATTTGAAAACATAAATGAGAGGCTCATTATATAATTAGAAATTGCATTAAAACAGAGTGGTTGAGAAACCACATTGAAAAGCAAAGAGTATAAGAGGAGGAAAATTAACTATGATATTAAAATTGTGATACAATGTAATATGTCTGTTATTTATCATGAATAACCCTGGCAGATTTCCTGAAGAGTATTTGGATCATTATGGTGCACATGAATAACATGTCCCTGTCATTTCACTCCATGTGAAAATAATCTCTACTCCATAATACCGGTAAGGTTGTTATGTGTACTGGGAGAGAAAGCTTGTACTACTAGCGATAACATCAAGGATCTGTTTTTAGACTTCCTAACAAATATCTGTCCTGTGCCTTCCTATTCCTGAAGAGTTTGTAGGAAATATTATTGGATCCTGGAAGGTGGGGTGATGAAAAAGATAAAGAAAAAGAGAAGTTTTTTTTAACAGTGGTATTGTCAACCATCCCACTCAGTCATCTAGCAAAGAAAGACTTCTGGTCATTTGTTTTTTGCCAAGAGTATACTTTACTGAAGTTTAAGTGATTACAGAAGCAGCGTAAGCTGAATCTGAGGTTTTCCTGCACAAACAATACAAAATAAATTTTCCTCTCCCCCCCCCACTCCCACCATCCCCCCATTATCTGTAACTGTCCAATTAGGTGCTTGTATGTTGTTTAGGAAACAGACTTTCAGTTTCAGCTCTGCATATTGATGGTTGATCTTGGCTGGCTGAAGCTTCTCACAATGCAGCCAGCTCAGCTGGGCTTTCATCCACCCCCCTTCCTCCTCCTTACATTCCAATTTTCCCTCCTCCCCCCTTGATAATGTCAGGCTGTCAGCTCATGAAGCTTGGATAGGAGAGATGTAGCCATGGCAGGTATTAAACAAAAAAGATGAATAAATATCAAAGGCAAAAACTTGGAATTTAATGCATGTTCTTTCTAATTTATCTCTATTCTTCTAGGGAATAAATAAAGTTTACAATACCACTATTCCCTCTAGACCAGTGGTTCTCAACCTTTTTCAGGTTGAGACCCCACTTGCCCCGCCCATGCGCAGTGCGACCCCGGCGCACGCGTGTGCGCGTGCGCCGGGCCGATCCGCGCATGCGCGGCGCATGCATGGCAGGAAAAAAACAAAATGGCGGACCGCGACAGGCCGATCCACGCATGCGCGGCAGGCACGCGCGATGGCCCGGACTGTGCATGCGTGGCGCATGACAAAAAAAACAAACAAACAAAATGGCGGACCGCGGTGTCCGGCGACCCCCACGAAACGGTCGTTCGACCCCAAATGGGGTCACGACCCATAGGTTGAGAACCGCTGTGATAGTGTGATAGGTATAGCATGTGTGTAGATATACTAGTCTTAGGTATAAATTCAACTTCAATTTCATGAAAAACATATTTGATTCCTTTTTTTCTATAAAAATCCTCAAATATTCTCTACTCAAAGTTTTGACAGAAAAAATTGGGAAGAAAGTCTTTTTAAAAAACCTCTTATGTATTGTATAACTCTGGGAAATATATAGAATGGGGAGTTTTAATTGTTGTTTTTTCTTTCTAAACTATTTCCCTGCAGGTATCTTCATTAGGCAAAGACAATCTTCAAGGAAATAATGGATTTCCTAAACTTTACTGAACAAAATTATACTCTGGAACAAAATGATACAGAATCATTTAAAAAAGGAACTTCCAAGATTCTAGTTTCTATTACCCTTTCTGTTCTAGCAGTGATGACAACAGTTATCAACTCTCTAGTGATGACTGCAATAATTGTGACACGGAAACTCCACCACCCTGCAAACTACTTAATATGCTCTTTGGCAGTCACTGATTTCCTTGTGGCCATCCTCGTCATGCCCTTCAGCATTGTCTACATTGTCAAAGAAACCTGGATCATGGGTCAGGTGATGTGTGATATTTGGCTTAGTGTCGACATCACCTGCTGTACCTGTTCCATCCTTCACCTTTCGGCCATTGCTTTAGATCGCTACAGAGCAATCACTGATGCTGTGGAATATGCCAGGAAGCGAACGCCTAAACATGCTGGTTTTATGATTGCTATTGTCTGGATTATTTCCATCTTCATTTCAATGCCACCATTGTTTTGGAGACATCAAGCAACCAGCAAAGATGATGAGTGCATCATTAAGCATGACCACATTGCTTTCACTATATATTCTACATTTGGAGCATTTTATATCCCACTGACATTAATTCTGATTCTTTACTACAAAATATACAAAGCAGCCAAGACTTTTCATAGAAGGAGTATGAGTCGGGTTCTTAAAGAGGAAGCAAATGGGCAAGACCTCTTGGAAGCAAATGAGAAAAGCTGCCGGCTATCTTCAACTACATCACGTACAAAAGATAAAAGGTCTAACCCTTTGGGAGATTTGGACAGAAATCAGTTTTCACTGAGAAGCCCTGATTCGGAATCTAAGAACGAAAAAGGGTGGAAAAGGCAACGCATTTCTACTACAAGAGAGCGGAAAGCAGCGACTACCCTTGGTTTGATTTTGGGTGCTTTTGTGATTTGCTGGCTGCCTTTCTTTGTAAAAGAGGTAGTCGTTAATACCTGTGAAAGATGTCAAATTTCAGAAGAAATGTCTAATTTTCTGACATGGTTGGGATATATCAATTCTCTTGTTAACCCACTGATTTACACAATATTTAATGAAGATTTTAAGAAAGCATTTCAGAAACTTATTCAGTGTAGGAGCTCTCTCTGAAAAAAAAAGAGCGATTTAGTCATTGGTTGATTTAAGTCTGATTTTTTGGGGGGAAGAGAAAAGAATAGATCTACCCTTGATGGAACACTGCCTATTGCACTTGAGAAATTTATCAAATCAAAGGGTAAAATGAAGTTCAAAAAGTTTTATCAGAGTTGTATATTACATGTGCATTCATAGTCCTGATTTTATGCCATAATTTAGCACTACAACAGTATTTGAAACAAATATATAATGTACAACAACTTAGCCTCAAGTCTTTCCAGAAAGCTTCCCAGAAATTTAAATCAAGCTGGATTGATTAAGTTGTGGTGCCAGAAATTGGATGAGAATCTACACATATATGACAAATTCAGTTCAACAATTATTTGTGTAGTAGCTCTAATTGTTTACATATTTAACTTATTACAATGTGCACTCTGTTTAAGAAAGGAGCCAATTATTAAGTATTGTATCATCAATATATCATAATGAATGTTCTTTATGTGTTAAAGTGTATATTGGAAAGAAAAGAAACTATAAAAGTTTATACAAATGAGCAAAAGTGGTTATAATTATTAGGCACACAGAGAACTGTATGAATATTTGTGAGAATAGGTCATTCAACTCTTCAGTGAGTACAAGAGCACACAACTGGAAATGCAAGGGGCACATAAGGGGACATGGTAATCAGTTCTCTAGGATCTTAAAATCAAGAAGATACAGCAAGAATGATTGCTGTAATATTTAAAACTCCTATAGGATAATTTTATTTTCTTTTATTTTTTAAAGCTGGAACAACTTAAATTATAACATATGTAATAAATATGGGAAATAATAGTAGAGTTATTTTTAAAAAGTAAGAGTTTGACAATAGCACTTCCTTGTGTGGTGGCATGGGATAGACAAAAGGTCACTCTCCTTAAGGAAGTATATTCTTTAAATATATTCCTCAGCCTAGTCTAGCTCAGAGGGAGATTATGGAACACAACTTGTTCACATTAAAATTTCACTGTCTTTCCAAAAGCCATGGCCCATAGCCCTTTTATCACAAGACTTCAGTCAGTAATATCACCAGGGACAAGTCATGCAAAGCTTATCTGCTTTACCAAGGGCATTTTTCATCTCATCACAAATGGTGCAATGTTGTTTCCTGGGGCTTTGGTAGGCTTTCAGCTCTTATTAAAGTATATATATATCAGTATTGTCTATTCCTATTACCAGATTTTCTTTAAGTTGGGCATATGACATGGTACCAAATGAAGTGTGTGTGTGTGTGTGTGTGTGTGTGAGTATATGCCAAAGCAAGAAAAATAACAAAAGCAATAAATATATATTTTTGAATGTTGGGAATATTGTTTTAGCTAAGACAGTCATGTTACTTTAGCTTTGTTTTTAATTTATGTATTGAAAATATTAGAACTGTTCACAGTCTTTCTGGAGTTAGGTGGCCTTAATAAATAAATCAATAAAGTCAGAACTGCAGAATTATGAGGGAAAATTAAACAGGTTACAATGAAATGATGGCCTAGTTAAAAAAAATCAAAACATTGACAAAATAATAATAGTTCATCAAATAAAATACATTAAGAATGTTAAATCAATAATTATATGGTAATTGAAAAGTTGAAGCTGTTTTTTCAAAATATCAGACAGTTTTGAGGAAGATATCTGCCTAAATACTTTAGCTGAAATCTTATTGCAGCATTCTAGGAATTTCATTTAGCTTTGTCTAAAACACATATTTAAAAGACTACAAGAACATTTATGAGGTAGTCATCTGATCTGGCTCATGAGGCACATTCAACTTTATAGAACAGTGGTGGCGAACCTATGGCATGGATGCCAGAGGCGACACTCAGAGCCTTCTCTGTGGGCATACGTGCCGTTGCCCCAGCCTCATTTTCCCCCATGACCCCCTCCTCTCTAGCAGCCCCCCTGAAGGAGAGTTGCCCCTGAATGTGGCCCATGCGGAGCAGTGCAGCCAAGGACATGGCAGCCAGGCAACGTAGACAAGACTCTGCCCTCACACCCCATTGTGCACAGTTGATGCTGCAGGGTACGGGCAGAGGTCATGACTGCCATAGTGCTGCTGGGCTGCCTGGGCAATCTGCAGCAGGCCCTGGAGGTGATGAGTGGCCCTGCAGGCAGATGGGGTGGGGGATGGGGGGCGAGGATGGGGGGGTGGAGCGGGGCAGGGCCAGTTTTTGGGCACTCAGTCTCTGAAAGGTTCGCCATCACTGTTATAGAATCTGTTTAAGCACACTGAAAGGAAGCCTATGAAAATTACCCTAGTGAGTAAGCAAGTAAGTATTCCTTTCCCTAGTAAAAAGCACATGAACTAGTGATCATGATTCCCTGTCCCATAGTAACTTTCTTCTCAAGGTGAATTGTTTATTTGCTTTATATATATTATTGTTGTCACTGATTTGCTATTAATAGAATCTGAAATTTTGGTTCAGTCACTCAGCATTATTGCTCTCACCTTCCTTTAAAGACTAAAATGGGATGAGTGTTAAAAAGCAACAATTATCTCAGATGCATCCAGGAAAAAAGGAATATTTGGAAGAAAAGACAACATTTGGAACTGAATTACTCATCGCTTCCCTAATCAACAAACCAGCAAAGTCAGCCCATTTTTGGTTTTCCAAATAGTTAGATGCAGAAAAATGGCAACTGCAGGTAATTCTTGACTTGACTTAGTGCCCATTTAAAAAGTGTTAGGAAATTGTTACTGTATTGAGAAAAACGGTATTAGAATGTCCCACTGTAGCATCTGTTTGTGGCAAACATTTAACAAGAGTCTTTTGCAAATTGCAAAGCAATTCTATTGTCCTATTTTAAGGATGTTTGCATATTACTTCTAGCAACTTTATTATCCTTAATTTCTATTTTTATAAATAAACTTGATGAGGCTGCATTTTTGAGAACTGTTGTGTTTAGAAAGTCTATCTAGTTTATCTTAAACATTGTTAAACTGTGCTTCTTTCCTAAACTTAATGCATATTCAGCTAGAACTAAATACTCCGGACCAGTTTGATCTTTATCTTTCCCCTTCTTTACTTGCTTCTATATACAGCTGTATTTGCTATAGCCCTTTGATGCTTCATGCCTGAACTAAAACCACCAAACTCACTGCAATTTGGTTTTCAGTTTTCTTTCCTTTCAGAGTTTACAATTTAGGAATATGACATATCCTTAGCTATGAATCTGTAAAAATGCATTCTGTTATTTTAATGTCATATCTAATATCACCTGATATTTAAAACTGCTGAAGAAGTGCCCCCTAAATATATGTCTGACTGTCTGTCTATAGGTAGCTAGCTATCTATATAGCTACATAGCTAGCCAGCCACCCAGTCGCCCAGCCATCATCTTTTCCCTAAATGTCCCCATTGGAATTTGGAGTAATAATTATAGTTTGAGACAGTATCATTGAATTTTCCAAAAAGAAAAAAAATCTTTTGAATTTCACACAGACTAAGTTTTAGCACACATAACTAGATAGAGACAGGAGAGACAGTAACATAACTAAAATTAAGAGCAACTGTTATGATCATCTATTTACCTATTCATTTTGTTGCAAAATATAGTTATAAACTACAGTGTTTCCTCAGTACTCATCATTAATGAGTTCCAAACAAATTTTTCCCATAAGGAATAATGTTGTGAATCACAAGGCAGCTGACATCAACAGGTTCTAGCTTGTGGACTGAGTACCAAACAAATGATGAATACTGTGACAAAATGTGCATGTCAAAATGTGTTGAGTACCAGATTTGATGAGTTTCAAAGCAGCTGAGTATCAAGGTACCACTGTACTTTCAAAACATTTTAACTGAAGACACTGCAAATTCATTAACATTCATAAATGTGTTAAATGTGTAGTTGACTCAAAACATTTTGCTAGAAGTTAGTAACTCTTTTTCCAGTACCATAGCTATAATGTTTAAATCAGTTAAGAGAGAAGGGAAGTTGGGTGGAACTTCATTTTCCTACTTCAAATACTGCCATAAATTTGCTTTTTCAAGGGAGAATAGTACACCAAAGAACTGTAGAATTAGATGTAAATAGAAGTATTTCTTATATTGCATCATTACCCTTAAATTAAATTTGTCTAAAGTACGAGTTTTTCAAATCCTAATCACTGAGCCAATAATTGATTAATTTGACCCATTTTCATAATAGTTATGAAATACAAAAAAAGCAATACACTGTAATCATTTTAAAAACCCAAGCAAGCAGAACAAAAATAAAGGAAAAAAGACATTACTGCTGAGAATGAAGTGACTGAAATTAATGCCAATATGCAGTGGCTCAGGTTCATAAAAATGGATACATTTGTAGATAATAATTAAAAATGAAAGATGAGGTTCTATAATGCAATGAGTCCTATTCCAATGTATTGAAAAGTTTGGTATGTAACTTTTTTATTTAATACAATTCATATTCTAAAACTTCTTTTGCAGTTATCTTATTTCTCATGAGATCTTATTTTTCTAGGAACTTTCTGTGGCATAAATGTCAACATGACCATCTGCACAGAAAATAAGGAAGGAGTGTGAGCTTTGACTCTAGTGATAAATACAACCTTCCTAATCTGATAAGCAGACTTCAACTACCAGTAAATTTGAAGGGCCATGGAAATACTTAGGCTTATGCTAGTCATTACATTTAAAAAGGAAAACAGAGAGATCCTCTGAGGATTCAAACATATGATATGTCCTTCATTTCTCTGTTGAATTTATATGGCTGCTAAGAGATATTAGATATTAATATCTAATATTAATTAGATATTAATTAATTTAGAAATTCAAAGATAGGAAAATGCCCATAATAGGGCTGAAATAAATATAATTTCCCATCCAAAGAGGGGAATTCCCAATTTGAACTGAATTAATATAACAGGAAAATCCTGTTATAGTTTTCAGTGGTATTTGATTACCATTATGTTTGATCAACACAGGAACTTTTCTAAAAACACTCCTATTGGAGAAGAAAAATATCAAATTATTCCCAGTGTCAATGATCATAAAAATGAATTTGAACTAAGCTAAAAATTGGAGACAATTTTATTATTTAGAAAAAAAATGCTACACAATACCAGATAAGGTGTTGCAATCACTTTGTATTATTTTCAAGGCTTTATGGGAAATCTATGTTTTCCATCTTTAAGTTTCCTGCATCTGCTTTTCAAACAAATATTGCATACCAAATTAATGAGGAAAAGATAAGCTAGCTGCAATGAACAGCGCTGGGTGTTATTTGTCTAGAGAAATCTTGTACAAAACACTGAAATGAATTTTCCATCACAATTGAAGTTTTTCTTAGCTTAAACATATATTTATTTCTTTGCAAGGAAACAAAGACTTTTATTCTAATTTATTACTGAATTAAGTTTTATAATATTCAAACTTTGAGCAATGCAAATAACAATATCAATTTCAGTTTTTTTCTGAGTCTATAAGAAGTAGATAAAATCAGTGTCCCTTCTATTTTAAATTTATTCTTTTATAAGTCATTATAAATCATTCACGATCCAGTGTTCAGTAGTGGTCCTTTTTTAACCTTTAGCTCTGAAAAATTACCATATTTAAATTCAATAAAGGCCTTGTCTCCTATTAATGTTAGTATGAAAAAGCTTCAAAGAGCCCACTGAAAAACTATATTAATATTTTAGTGAAAGAAACACATTTAAAAGATCTAATTATCTACATTTCTGCTGCTTTTTCTTACCTGTCATCCTTAGACACTGAATCCACTTATTTCTTGGCAAAACAAATTCAATGCACAAGTGTAACATTTGGGAATTATTGTTGCTGCCTATCCTTCTGTAGGATGCCTTTGTGACATCATTCCCTTACCAACAGTGTGTGGGACAGTTTGCCTTATAGTTAAAAAAAAATGGGGGGAGGGGATATTGTTTAGTGCCATCTCTTAGCCTTTGGCATTTTAAGGCATGTTACTAGGGAAAACATAATCCCTTTTGGAAATTAGACCAAAATCCTAAAATGCCATTTTTTAAAGTCACTATATAAAAATAGGTAAATATAACATGAAAACCCTACTTTATAACATAAGTAGTTGCATGAAAAATAATAAATGATGGATAAGATTTTAATACAGTGCTGTCAGGTGTGAAAGCCAGAATCACATGTTAAGTTCCAGTTGAACTGATTTCTTGCTCAGCACAGGAATCTAGTCAACTAACAGCACTATTTTGGTGCTAGATAAAGGTTAACAGAATTCAAGAAAGGTTGGATTTAGTCCACTTCTGGAAACTTAGGGACTCTAGGCTAATTCCTCTTTTGACTCCACCCCCAAACTATTCCACTCGTTCTCCTACAGTGCTGCTAAAATCACAAGGAATCCTTCTTAGGAATCTCCCATTTAAAAGAAAATATAGTAAAAGTTAATAAGATTCTGAGCACAACATATAATGCATGGATTAACTAATATTATAAAAATAAGTGATCCCAATTTAATTTGAAAATACAAGGTCTGCTCTGTATAGAAACAATATATAAATACCAGCCACTATTTCCTATTACATATATTGTTTTCCTTTTTATCTATAAGTTTTTGAAGTTTTCAAGGAGTTGGGTGGCCTAGAAATTGGATAAATAAATATCAGAGACAAAATAAACTAAATCTTTCACATAGAGAGACCAAAATTAATTAAAACGTAGTGCAGGTGTTATCTAATTTTTCTCTATATTTTAGAGAACAAACAAGATTTAGAACATCACTATTCCTCTGCAACAATTCTCACTGGACTCTGATTCCAATCTGTTAATGCTAGAATTCTTTTTGCCACTCATTCCAGCTTATTCTCTCCTTTCCCCATGTACCTATATGAACTTTTCCATAGTCAAAAGTAGAAAAGGAAGCCTGGGAAGAACCTGATTTTGAACCTGATCCATATCATGCAACTGTCCTCCTTGAAGAAGTATATTTAAAGTCTGAAATGACTGAATGTATATTGTTTTCAGGTATGGAGGAAATAAGCTGCCTGTTCATTAAACCTATTAAATTCAATAGAAGTTACCCCGAGTAGCACGTGTAAGGCTACTATGAAAAAGTCTTAAAAGTTACTGTTGAATTATTCTATCATTTTGGCAAACTTGATCTACTAAATCTGTATTGAATAGGGACTCCATAGCACAATTATGCCATTTATAAACAAACGAATTGCCAATAGTTTATTTTTGTCAATAGGCTCAGGATAATATTTAATGAAGATAAGATTATATTAGCAACTATAAGAGATATTAAATGGATGCAGCAATTACTTTCTTACACTGATGAGTATCTAGCTTTGAAGTGCATAAACTTTATTTATTCATTCATTCATTTTTATATGCCATCCATCTCACTATCGAGTAATTCTGTCTTGAAGTTATTCTAATTATCCCTTCCTGGATCTTGGGTAAGTATTATTTTATTTTCTCATTTGAATATAAGAATTATGTTTACAAGCTGCTATGATTATTTGCAGTGAATTTTGCCTCTGATTTTACCCTTTAAACTAAATTATCACAAATGATCTTTGTCCCAGCACATGTAAAGGACACAAATAAGCTGTTTACCTCTTTTTTTTAAAAAAAATGGATGAAATAAACAATACCATTGTTTCTATTACAAAAATGGTTCATGTTCACCAAGCAGTTATCAGTGACTAGAACAGGGGTTCTCAACCTTGGCAACTTTAAGACTTGTGGATTTCAATTCCCAGAATTCCTCAGCCAGCTTTGCTGGCTGAGGAATTCTGGGAGTTGAAGTCCACAAGTCTTAAAGTTGCCAAGGTTGAGAACCTCTGGACTAGAAAGACAGATACAGAATGTCAGGGCTCTGCTAGGAATGGAAAACAGAACCATGGAGATAGCCTTGAACGGAACATAGAAATAATATTAGGAACAATCTCTATCTGGCTCTTTCCTGATTAAAAAGGAAAGGGAAGGTGAAACATAAGCACACTTGCAAGATCCTGTTGTTTTAGTCAACTTAATAAAGTGTAAATAAATCTTCCTATGGATTTGCTTTCCTGATCTCTTTGACCTAATAGGGCTGATAGGTCATTACTATAGTGTTGTGCTGTTAAAGAGGTTTCTGGTTAATAGCAAAGTCTCAAAAAATAGTTCAAATGTCATCTGAGACATAATAAAAACAACCAAAATATTTCGATTGATGCATTGCTGGTTTTCCAGGCAAAATGGTTCAAGGAAAACAAGCAAACAAAAAACCCCTTCAGGAAATAATATCACATTTTAAGTTCTGTTTAGTATTTTTCAAGGACCAGGAATTGTTTCAGGAAAATATGAACACAATTTCGTAGTTTCATTTTATTTACATTTTAATTTCATTACAAAATGTATATCACACCTTTCTTACTATATAAACTTTCAAGGACGTTTATAATAATAAAACAAAATATAAATTTATAGTAACACTCATAAAATTGATACAATTAAAATCAAGTTTGTACTTTACAAGTGTGGCAAAATGATGTATTTTGTCTCCTTGGGAAAGTTGGGGCCTAGCCAACCTTGGAAATTCATTCCATAGTTGGGAACCCCATACAAGAAAGTCCTCTCACACAGACATCTTAGCTGAGTTTCCCAGAGGCAGACATCTTCAAAAGGGCCTTTCCTGCTATGACATAAGATTCTCTGTCTGCCACTTGTGAATGTCTTTCGCCAGAAGAATTTGTTCTATGGCATGTAGAAAGCTACTGTACCATTCTGGAATGGGGAAATGAAGCTGAGAAGTATTAAACAGGAACAGATAGGAATTAGTAAGGTGACCAACTGTCCTCCTTTAGGGAGGACAGTCCTCCTTTTGTAAGTTCTGTCCTCCCTTGAAAAGTGTCCTCCTACATGTCCTCCTTTTCGATATTTGAAGACTAATCTGCAGGGCTTTTTTTCCTCATAGGACGCTCAGAACAGTGTTCCAGCACCTTTTTAATGTTTTTTTTTTCAACTTTTGCATGAGCTGTGCTACTCCCCCTATTGGCTTTTGAAAGCCAATGGGAATTGCTGCTGAGCACACCAAAATACCCGGCCGGCAAACTTTGCACATGCAAGTTGTCTGCAGTGAAGGCGAATTGTCAGGAACTTTGTACCCCTCCCTGCTACCCAACTACACCATCTCCTAGTTAGTCCCGAAGATACCTGGAGGAGACTAACTTCCATTTAGAGATGGAAAAATAAAAAAAGAGGAAATGCCATTTCAACGATAAATTGAATAAAGAATTTCCATTCATCATATCAAAGAAGGATAACATGGTTTTCTGCAATATTTGCAGCGGAGAATTTTGTATTGCAGTTGGGGGCAGAGCAGCTATTATGAAACACTTGACCAGCAAGAAACATAAGCAATCATCAGATGCATCTGCTTCCAGTTGTAAAGTAACAAGTTTTTTTAAAACTTCAAAGTATTCTTAAGATGAAAAACAGTTAGTTGCAATGGAGGGAACGTTTGCATTCCTTAACATACCATAATTCACAATCAAAGTTTTCATAGTATGGATTGTACAAGTAAATTATTGAAAAAGTTTCACGATGCTAAATTTTCATGCACCAGGACAAAATGTGAGGCTACTATTAAATCAGTATTTAAAAATTACTGTGACAAAATACTTACAGAAGACTTGGAAACTGCAGCATTTGTAATGGTTTTATCTGATGCACCCAATCATAATTAAACTAAATTGTATCCAATACTAGTAAGATATTTTAATGCACTCAAGTAAAAATTTTAAATTTAGAATCCATTGAGGGCGAAACTGCTGAAATTTTGTCAAACCATTTATACAGAGTAATAAATGAAAACAATTTGAAATCCAAAGTTGTTGCACTAACAACTTATAATACAAGCACAAATTTTGGTGAGCGAAGACACAAAGGGGTGAATAATGTGTATGTAAAATTACAAGATTTACTCCAAAAGAAAATACTAGGAATAGGTTGTAATGCACATATTTTGTCAAATGCAATCAACATGGCATCATATGCCATGCCAATTGATGTAGAAGTAATAATAACTACAATTTATTTGTATTTTAGTCATTTTACTGTTCGTGTGGCTACTTTAAAACACTTTTGTGAAGAAGCGAATGTTCAATACAAAAAACTTTTAGGATATTCAAAAGTTAGATGGCTTGCTCTAACACCTGCTATAGAGCATGTTCTACAATTATTTGAGCTCTCCATTCATATTTTTTAAGTTTAGACAAATGTCCTAAAATCCTGGAATCATTTTTCAATAATGAAATATCTGAGATATTAATGTATTTTGTACATAATCAAGCATCTATTTTTCACAAAATGCTTCAAAAGATTGAAGGTGAACACATTTCAGCTACAAAAGTTAGTCTTATTTTGAATGACTTTATCCTTCAATATAAAACTCGATTTGAAGAAAAATTTCTTCCTTTAGTTATAAAAAGAAAATTGTCGGACTTAGAGGAATCAAATCTGGGCATAATGGAAAAGTTTATCAAAGAAGTGCAGAATTTTTACCAAACATGTTTTCAATATATCAAAGAATGGTCTGAAACAAACATCACAGGAAATAAGTTTTCAATGGTGTTTTTTGACTTCATCACAAGTATATTGGACAGATATTGAATCTTGTGCTGAGTTTTTAATCTAAAGAAATGCCAGACAAATAGACGACAATTGTCTCTTTGAAGAAATTAGAAGACTGAATGTATTTTTAAATTCTGAAAAATTAATACAATGGAAAAATAAACACTTTGAAATTGATAAAAGATGGGTGGAAATATTCAGCCATTTAAAAAATGAACATATTCCATGTGAAAATTTATTTATTCTTGTTCAATTTACATTGTGCTGTCCTGGAACTAATGCAGCAGTTGAAAGGGTTTTTTCAATTGCTAATGATTTTTGGAAAAGTGAGAAATCGAGATTGAATGTTGATACTCTAGCTGCAGCACTTGCCGTAAAATTCAATATGAAGGATATTTCTTGTTCAGATATTTCCAATATATTGTTAGAAGATGATACATTGACAAAAAATATTCATTCAATGGAAAAGTACTCATTTAAATAATAATAGGCATGTAAGCATAATTACAATATAAAATGTTATTGTTACAAATGTTTTTTATCATGCATTTATCATATTATAGTGTATTCTGTATTATTGTTGCAATGAATAAAATGTTTCTTTTATTTACGATATTTTTTTCTTCAATTTATTTGTGTCCTCCTTTTCATTGTAAAAAAGTTGATCACCTTAGAATTAGTCACTGGGTTGACAACAGACTGCTATCCATGATAGCAGCAAAATGATTTACTGGCAGCGGTCAGGGAGGGGGAGGAATAAGTGATCCCAAAGAGACTGAAGATGAAGTAGTAAGGCAAGGAAAAAAAGATTGCTATTGAAGATGTCGTCAGCAAATGCAGTAGACTGAAAGTTTCATACATTTCAGGCAAAACTGACTCAGAAGAGAAGACTGGAGAAGATGACGAGAAGCCATGGTGATGTGATGGTTAGAATACAGTACTGCAGGGTGATTCAGTTCGCCACCAGGAGTTCAATCCTGACCAGCTCAAGATTGACTCAGCCTTCCATCCTTCTGAAGTCAGTAAAATGAGGACTCAGATCGTTGGGGGCAATATGCTGACTCTCTAAACAACTCAAAGAGAGCTGTAAAGCACTATGAAGCAATATATAAGTCTAAGTGCTATTGCTATGAGACAGCCATGTCTTTCCCAAATCTGGTATTATGCAAAGTCAAGGATGGTGATACCTGCTGGAATAAGAAAAAGCATAATTTGTAAAGAAGCTGCATAAATACTACAAGGGCTGGGATAAAAAAGAAGGCTGGTAAAAGTGCTTTTACATTCACCGCCCAAAATTACCATAGAAGATATTTGCAAAATGATGGAGGCTAAGACAGAGAAATGGCACCATGAGCAGGTGAGAATGTGGTTTTATTGAGAGCCACCAACTCAGACCCAGTGTAAGTTCTCACCTCAGCTGTTCCCTCAAGAGAGTCAAACTCTTGAAACAGGCATTATTTCAAAAGGATCTTTTATTGAGCAAAAGTGATTGCAGAGAAAGCAGGCAGGATCTAAAGTTCCTGTGCAAAAACGTTAGGCTAAACTCCACTGTTCAAACCCCTCCCAACTGCCCAGTCCATGGAGAACCAATCTGAAGGTGCAAAGGTGTTGTGAGAACTCGAAGCCGAGAAGGTAATAACAAGTTGTTCTCAGGCACCACAATCTTGGTGCAGGTGGAGTTCTCCAGAGATGAGGCAAACCAGATGGCCCCAGGGCTCATCCCTCCTCCCCAATTCCCAGGAAGATACATCAAAGCAAAAGAGAAACAAAACAAAATGGATACATGATAGAAAAGCCACAAGGCCCCCCTTCCCTCCAGAATGACAGTGTCCCGATAGGGATCTATGGGGACCTGACATACAGAGACTTTAATGAAAACCGGAATGAAATTGTGTAAGGTGTAAAACAATAAAAGAGTCAAGAAAGTATTAATAATAGGTAATCATGGTGGGGTGAAAAGAGGGAAGGCTAAAGTGAACAAGAGAATGTTATTGATAAGTATAGAGAGTTCTAAGGTTAGAATGAAATTTCATGGTTCAAGGTTAAAATCACTAATAATATTGAGGAGAAGAAAATAAAATGAGTACTTACAATATTTCTGTTGAAATGTAAAATATCTATTAGTGAGGATAACCTTACACATTAGAAAGCATTATTTAATTATTTATAGTAGTTTTCCACATATGAATACTTTCCAGATAGATAGACCAATTTTGAAAAAACTTGGCAATGGTTGAGGTCTTTCTGAATGTTGAAGTTCACATATCTAAAAAAAAAAGTGTCCAAGCTGGATAAAGTGGAATTATAGTATAATGTGGTAATTAAGAGAATAAACTAAGAATATGTTGAACTACAACTATTATCCCAACCAACATGACCAATGGTCATGTTGTTTATAATATGTATTACTATCAAGTGGTTTTGCAGATTGCTGAAGGCTGTTGTAAACTCTATTGAGGTAATCTAAATTAAGAACTTTAAACATTCAACACTAATTCAAGCAATTGTTGAAAGACTGCTAAGGAAACTCTTCTGCACTGGTGAAAAAACGAAAGACCATGAGGATATTACAAAAAATATACAGAATAAACCTTGCTCTAATGAAATATTTGCATATGGATTCACTCCTTACACCAGCAGTCCCCAATCTTTGTGGTTTGGGGGGGAGAGGGGAACCGGGCCACATGATTGGCAGGCTGGCATGCATGTGCATGCACGCTGGCCCACCACTCCTGAAAGTTGGGCTGCTCTGCAGGCGCATGTGCACCAGCCCACAGCCCAATTGCAAATAGGCCATGGCCATGGGAACTCCTGCTTTAGACAAACAACAACAGCTTACTCCTACTAGGCATAAATTAATTTAACAGTTTATTTAGGTTTCCTGCTACATATTTTACATGTGCTTAATCCCTGCTGATTCCTATGTCCCTGCTTGATTGTTTTCTCATTCTGGCTTTGCAGGTTGTGCCTCATTCTTATTTCTGAACTGACTCCTCAGTCTCAGGTCTCAAATCAGCTTTGTTTTTATGTTCTGATTTTAGATGTATTGGACTTTGGACTTTGATTTGCCAGTAGCAAGATACTTTGTACGAATAATTTTCTTTGCCTCTCTCACCACTGCTCATTTGCTTATCAGCTTTTTCTGCATCTGAAGTAATACTTTTTCCAAGGAGAAAATCATGACTTACTCAATCGGAGAAATCAAAAGTGTCTGTAAACAGAGTTGGATAAGGATTCAATGATTCTGATGTATAATGAAAAAAGCTTTTGAATACAACAGAGGAATTACGTTTTTGTAGCCAGAAAATTCCATCCCAAAGCTAATGTTCACAACTGTTTTGCAAGCAATCAGACAAATGCTCCAAAAGACACTGCAAATTGAGAAGTGGAAATCTAGCAAGGGCCGGGGTATCTTTATTGTTATACATGAGTTGGAGCTAAAGGGATTTCTTTTGCTTCTGAAGTTTAGGAGAAAAGAAGGGCAGAAAGGAAAGCAAAGTACAAACAATGAAAAATAATAAGATTCATAGTAAATGGTATGGAATATGAAATTTATATATATATGCAATCATCTGGGCAGAGAGCTTTATCTTGGTTTTTGTGAACGCAGGACTTTCCAGATGTATCGTGTTTTAGCTTTGAGACTTGATTTCTGGGATAACCCTGGGCAGTAGTCAACCACATGCTAACTAGTGATTTTGAACACTGCAGCCTCAACATATCTAAATCTGTGGAGGAGTAAAGTTGAGGTTGTTGTCTGCTCTTTTCAAAAGTACCTGCAATCATGTAGTTTCATGGTTTCCATCAGACAAGTTTCATCTTCACACTCCTACCCCATTTCCTCAGGCAGTCATCCATTCCCTCAGAACTGTACTGAAGGCATCCAAGCCAGTGTTCCAGCCAATTAAGCCACACCAGGTATTTTCGTGAGCAAGTTAATGTCCAGAAGCAGCCATAAGTGCTAAGACAGAGTGGGAAAGGGGTTTGTGTACCAGGAAAGGTGATAGCAAGCTGCATACAGATAAGGAAGTAGAGGCCAGGTCTGGATGCTGGTAGCTATTACAAGTAGGCAAGAGGACTTTCAATGAATTGCCAGGACCAGAAACTACTACAGTGAATAGCATGTCCTGGTGGGAGTCATAAGAACATAAGAACATAAGAACATAAGAAGAGCCATGCTGAATCAGGCCAAAGCCCATCGAGTCCAGCATTCTGTGTCACACAGTGGCCCACCAAATGTACATGGGGATCTTGAGCAGAAAGAGAAGGCAAAACCCTCCCTTTCCCTTGACCCCCAAACAAATGGTACTCAAGGGAATCCTGCCTGCCTCAACCAACATAGAGGCGGCACATGGACATCTGTTTTAATAACCACCAATACACTTTGCATCCATGAATCTATCTAGCCCTGCCTTGAAGCTGTCAAGGCTGACAGCTGTCACGACCCCTTCAGGAAGTGAATTCCATAAATCAACGACCCTCTGGGTGAAGAAATATTTCCCTTTATTTGTCCTCACTTTCTTAGCTATAAGCTTTAGGGAGTGCCCCCTTGTCCTGGTATTGTGTGATAGAGAAAAGAATTTTTCTCTATCCACATTTTCTATCCCATGCATGATTTTATACACTTCGATCAAGTCACCCCTTAAACGCCGTCCTTCAAGGCTGAAGAGACCAAGGCGTTGCAATCTGGTTTCATAAGGGAGGCGCTCCATTTCCTTGATCATTCTTGTTGCCCTTTTTTGCACCTTTTCCAGTTCCATTATATCCTTCTTGAGGTGCGGTGACCAGAACTGTACACAGTACTCCAAGTGTGGTCTCACCATCGATTTGTACAGAGGCAATACAACACTTGCTGACTTATTTTCGATTCCCTTCCTAATCATGCCAAGCATGGAATTTGCTTTTTTTACTGCTGCTGCGCATTGGGTTGACATCTTCATCGAGCTGTCCACCAAAACCCCAAGATCCCTTTCTTGGGTTGTCTCAGAAAGTTTGGTCCCCATCAGTTGGTAAGTATAATTGGGGTTCTTTGCCCCGATGTGCATAACTTTGCACTTGTTTAGGTTAAAATGCATTTGCCACTTTGTTGCCCACTCACACAATTTCGAGAGATCCTTCTGGAGCTCCCGACAATCAGTTTCACTTTTCACAACCCGGAACAATTTAGTGTCATCAGCAAACTTGGCTACCTCACTATTAACTTCTACATCCAGATCATTGATGAATAAATTAAAAAGTAAAGGCCCCAAAACTGAACCTTGGGGTACACCACTTCTCACTTCTTTCCATCTGGAGAATTGTCCATTTATTGCCACCCTTTGCTTCCTACAATTTAGCCAGTTACCAATCCAGGACAAGACCTGTCCTCTAATTCCGTGGCTGGAGAGCTTTTTTAGGAGCCTTTGGTGAGGGACTTTGTCAAAAGCCTTTTGAAAGTCAAGATATACAATATCAACTGGGGCCCCTTTATCTATGTATTTATTTACACCCTCAAAGAATTCTAACAAGTTAGTAAGACATGATTTGCCTTTGCAGAAACCATGTTGATTTTCTTTCAGCAATGCCTATTTTTCTATGTGCCCTGTAATTTTATCTTTAATAATGGTTTCCATCAGTTTGCCTGGAACTGAGGTTAGACTGACTGGTCTATAGTTTCCTGGATCACCTCTGGATCCTTTCTTGAAGATCGGGGTTATATTTGCTTCCCTCCAATCCTCCGGTACAGTGCCTGCCTGGAGCTTGGAAATTTGCCTGGAGCTAAGCAGCAACTTAAAAAGGAGCAATATAAACACCTTCTACATGACAAGATCCCCCTCTGGACGATCCCCGGACACACAATAGGGGATGTAAACATATCCCAAGGGCAAGAAGTGGTGCCCTACAGTAAACTTGTACTGGAAGAAGGAAATGGGTTCTCCTTGAAACCCCAAACAACGCTAGCAGATGAAGGAATAGGAGGTACCTGGCTATCATATCTACAACTGCAATCACGGTGGCACAAGGACAAGAAGAAGGGTTTATCCCAGACTGACGAGAATCTAATTAAACAGATTAGAGAGCAGGGGATCATGCACATCAAACGAGTGTACAGCATTCTGATAGATATGGACTCTGAAACCGTGCTAGTCAAGAACTGTATGGTGAAGTGGGAACAAGACTTTGGGCACCCTATCACCATGGACACGTGGGAGAAAATCTGGGTGAGAAATGTAGAATTTACGAAATCGCAACACTTAAGGGAAAACTTCTACAAGATGTTCTATAGATGGCACCTAGACCCGAAAAAAATATCACTCATCTATCCAGACTCCCAGCCCAAATGCTGGAGGTGTGGTGACGGGGAGGCTACCTACTTTCATGTATGGTGGACATGCAGAAAAATCAAAGCCTTCTGGAGGAAGATATGGTGGACACTCCAAACCATTTTCAAAAAGCGTATTGAATTTCTACCTCAGGTTTTTTTGTTAGGGATCACGAAGGATTGCACTACCTCAGAGACGAACTTATTTCTGAACTTGATCACAGCAGCAAGATTGTTGGTGGGACAATACTGGAAGAATCCAGAAATACCGCCTATGGAAGAATGGACTTTGAAAGTAACAAATTTGGCGGAAATGGCGAAAATATCAGCATACTTGAAGGATCGCTCCAATGAACAATATTTGACAGACTGGAAACAGTGGATAGACTATATACAAGAGAAACACCAATCAAACAAAATGTATCTGGCGTTTAGTTGGGGCTCGAAGTGAGGAGGGAAGAATGTTTACCAAATCAAATGTTTACAAAAACTAACACCTAATGTTGTATGTTTATGTTCTATGACGAATGCCTCTTAATATGATCTTATGCTTAATGTTGTTTGCTTTAATATTGATAAAGCGGATTGAATTTCTATCTCAGGTTATGAAACTTCTACCTCAGGATCTCTGGTTAGGGACTATAAAAGATTGCACTATTACTGAGACGAAGTTAACTCAGAAGCGCGAATGAACAATATGTGATAACTAGATATAGTAGATAGACCATATATAAGATTTACCTCAGGTTATTAAACTTCTACCTCAGGATTTTTGGTTAGGGATCATAAAAGATTGTACTAATACTGAGATGAATAATATGTGATAGACTAGAAACAGTGGATAGACTATAGAAAAGAGAAATACCAATCAAATAAAGTGCAACAGGCGTATAGTTGAGGCTTGATGTGAGGAGTGAAAAATGTTTACCAAACCAGACGTTTACAAAGATTAATACTTAGTGTTGTATATCAGGTGCTATGATGATTGATGCATACTATGATTTTATGTTCAATGTTGATTGTTTTAATAAAAGAATTTTTATTAAAAAAAAGGAGCAATTACACTGAAATAGCACCTCATTAGTGCAAGAACGTTTGAAAAAAAGACAAAGGCTGTATGTTACTTTAAAGACTTTGAAACTTTAGTTTGACTTGAGTATTAAAAGAAAAAGTATTAAGGAAATAATTATTAAAGGCATCTTTACATGGCAATATTATCTTGCAAAGCCTGGAAAAGTGGAGTTTATTCAGAGCAATAGCCTGTTGTTGGGAAAGATGTGTGTTACATTAAAGCATTTTGTTTAGATTTGCTATGCTCTGGTGTGTCCAGTCTTTGGAAAGCAAAGAACCTCACAAGATCACACCAGGATTCCAGTTATTTCACCAAACTCATGTTTTGTTTTTGACAGGTCACTATTACCAGTTATATAACAAGACAAATTGATATGAATGGCAAAGCATCTACTGCAAATTAGCAATATTTGATATATAAACAAAATTTAAACAGGATGAGGAAAAAAGAGATTACAAATATCCTGTAAATAAATATATATAAATATGTATGTATGGTGTATTAGAGGAAGATTTGTTTCTCCTTAAAGGAAGCTGATTTTTTTTAATGAAAATGTGCTATCTTGCTTTGATGGCATGTTAAGCATTTTGTTCTTGATGCAACATAAATTTACCTTAAATCAACAATGTTCTCATTTTCTTAATTCAGTTTGCCAATTTGAATTCCATTTAAGCCCACCTGGCATCTTCCAAAAATATTTTAATTTTTAAAAAATTAAATTGGAAAGCAGTAAAGTGATTTTTCATCATCCACAATAAACTTTAATTGCAAGACAAATTGTTCCATATAGGTCTTATAGGCACTATCTTTATTGTCTTAGAAAATATAGTGCATGACTTCAATTTTATTTATAAATATGTATAGCCCCAAGAGAGTAGGTGAAAATGATATTTGTTTAATAAAAAATATTCTGGGAGACTTGGAAGCTGTGATGAAATCTTTTTCAGGCTGCTATAATAACAGCAATTTATAAATGAGCAATTCCATTTTGTGACAGCCATTTATTGAGCATACATAGCGCAATCTCAAATTATCTGTTTGAGTTCTGACCCTAAAGCATAAGAGAATCTTCCTCCTAAATATTACCAGTTTTTAAAAGAGGATTGTGCTGTTATTTTTAATTAGTTTTTGTCCAAGATAGCTTTAACAGTGGCAGTACCTAGCTGACCTTGCTTTCTGTGAAAAGGTGAAGCAGTGTCAGACCTGGTGAACTGTTAATTGAGATGTATCCCAAACAGGAAGTCAAACAACCTGCTTTGCAATGTCAAGTCACATCCATAAAATTGCCAAAAAATATATATCACTGTATCTACTGAATTGCCAATAGTCTTGCTTGAGTCAAAGGAAACTTCACTTTTACTCCATAATTTTATCAAAGTACTGCTTTTAGGAGTGCTCAAAGTCTTCAAAGCACCACACAACATAAAGCTGTGTGTTTTACACACTGTGCTTGCAGTACAAATGAAATAAATAAATAAAGAACCAGAAAACAAATTAATTTGGGAAATAGATTGTACAAGTATGGTGTACTTCAAATTGTGCCCAATTAAAGACAAAATCATTCTGAAATATTCCAAGTTCTTCGCTTATATCCCAAATTCCCATGAAAAGTGTTTCATGCCTGCATTGTCAAGTCCCATTTTCTGTGTCTTTTCCAATGTTTCCAATAAATGCCAATTTTGAGATCTTGCTTATTTGTTATGCCAGTTGAGAAAAAATTGCTGCCAATAATATAACCATAAAAAGTAAATGTTCGCTTCTACTAATCCATCTTCAATAAACCTGAGAACACATTTCCAACAAGTAGAACAAAGCAAGAATAAATGAGAAAGAAATGTGAAGTATTGATCAACAAAACAAAAAACAATATCATGGGAATATCCTTGACTCAGAATTACAGGCTTTGGACTGGATTCTTTGAGTTTATCAGCAGCCTGAATATGTAATTAATTATTCTATATTTATTCATACCTCTTAAGTACAACTAATAACAGCTGAAGGATCACAGCCAGTTAAAAAAAAAGACTTGATCAAAATAAAGATTCTTATCCGGTAGTATATTTACCTTGACTGCAGCTTTTTCTTTCCATGACTGCTTATAGGCAATATTTTGTTTATTTCTGGCACTCAAGTTAGGACATTACATGACATTAATGCCATCAACAACAAAATGACAAGAACTAACAGTGGCATGGCTTCTTTTGTCAATTCATAAACTGCTCATTCTTCTATTAAAATATGTTCAGATTACCTTCAGTTTTCTTGCTATTTTTTTCTATTTGAAATTAAAATGTTGAAATTCACTGAAAAATTATTACAGTATTGTTTTGAACAGATAGAATATGAAAAACATTGTATTATTGAATATAAATAAAGCAGCAGTTCATAGAACTATCCACTCCATGTACAGTACTTAGCTTCTTCCACATGCTAATTCCACCCACACTGAGATATGCACAATAGATGAAGCAGGAAAATTGGTTAAAATAGAAAAGACCTAATTTAGTCTCTATAATTAGTCATAAACTGACTGACAGAAGGGTTGCTTACTATGGCACTAAAGGCAGGCCAATAAAATATAGCTGAAGAAACAGACATAGCTTCCTACAAGCTAAAACAATCCAGATTGTTTTTTAAATGAATTTTTATAATGCACAACATGCAAGGCTCGTTGTTGTGTATTTCTGAAGTATTTAGGCAATATCAAGCTTCTTAATTCATTAATATCTCCCTTTTGACCAGATTTCTTTTCCTTAATAAGGATAGACAGAGATCTCAGAAGTGAAGACGGTGTAGATGTTTCTTAGGAAGGTCAATTTAATTTCTGCATCAGTTCTTATTAGTCCTTTCCCTTTTTCATAATACTGATGAGTTTGGAACTAGCAAGTCTTTCACTAGACAAAACCATTATGAAAATCTGGAAGAGATGACTGGTAAAAAAAATGGCCAATAATCTCCATAGAGAAGCTGTTGCACAATGTCAGCATGCAACAGAAATGGGGCGTTGTCTTACCTGAACGCCTTTTCTCAGCACAGAGATGGATAATCCACCAATGGGTTTAGACTTTGTTCCTGCCCAATCAGATCAAGTCAGCCAAAGTTGCAACACCTATCCTAGGCTAGAGTGTCCCAGTCTCGACGCAGGCGAAGCCATGACTGACAGCAAGACGTGTTGGCTCATAAATCTAGCCCTAGGCCTAAGTAACCTGCAAGGGCGGGAGTGGATTATCCATCTCCATGCTGAGAAAAGGCGTTCAGGTAAGACAACGCCCCTTCTCCAGCACTGGAGATGGATAATCCACCAATGGGACACACCAAAGCCTACTGTCCCTGAGGGAGGAGAGCAGGCCGGTCCGGCATGGCACTTTGAGGTACGACCTGTTGGAGAACCCTCCTGCCAAAGGAGGCCTCCACCGAGGTGAACTTGTCGATCTTGTAATGCCTTATAAAAGGAGATGGTGAAGACCATGTGGCCACTCTGCAAACGTCCTCAATGGATGCCTGAGTGGCCCAGGCCGCGGAAGTAGCCATGCTATGGGTTGAGTGAGCTGTGACCCATCGTGGAACCAGCAATGACTCAGCCTGGTACGCTTCCGCAATACACGCCCTAATCCACCTGCCAATCATGGAGGAGGACACCGTCCGACCCTTGGAAGAAGGATGGAAGGAGACAAAGAGGGCCTCAGAGTTGCGGAAGGCAGCTGTCTGTGAGATGTAGTAACAGAGCGTTCTGCGGACGTCCAGAAAGTGCCATTGCCATTCCAGGGCATGAGATGGATGAGGACAGAAATCTGGGAGTACGATTTCTTGAGCCCTGTGGGAAGGAAGGTAGGATCCAAATGAAGGACCACTCGGTCCTGGTGAAAAAGGCATAAGTCATCTCTGACTGAAAGTGCCGCCAATTCTGATATTCATCGCACAGAGGTGATTGCCACCAGGAATGTGACCTTGTGCAATATGTATCGCATATCACATGTCTTGAGGGGCTCAAAGGGTGGTCTGGTTACAGCACGAAGAACTCACAGCACATCCCAAGAGGGATACCTGTGTACAACAGGGGGCTTGGTGTTAGTAGCACCCTTGATGAACAAGCGGATCAAGTGATGATGACCTAGGGAAACCGCGGAGTCACAAGTAAGTACAGTGGAGAGAGCAGCGCAATGCATTTGGAGCCAAGCCCCTCTCCAGACCCTGTAAAAGGTAATCCAATATATGTGGAATTGTCAAGTCTGGGATGGTCAAGTGGTGGGATGAGCACCACGAACAGAAGTTCCTTCACATAGCCTCATAAATACGGTTGGTAGAGGACCGACGGGAGGCCTGGATTATGGTCATGACCCCCGGCAAGCAGGAATCCTGGGACAAGATCGAGCGCTCAAGTGCCAGATGGCTAACTGGAGCTATTGGGGATCTGGATGAAGAAGGGTCCCCCGGCTGAGTGAGACCCGATCTGGGGTAATCCTCCATGGGGGCGCTAGAGAGAGGTTCACGAAGTCGGCGAACCATGGTCTCCGTGGCCAATACGGGGCCACTAGAAGAACCTCCGCCTGCTCCCAAAGAAGCTTGTGGACTACCACCGGAAGAAGAGGAAGAGGAGGGAAGGCGTAAAGCAGTCCATCTGGCCACAGGCTCCAAACAGCATCCGCACGTTCTGCCCCTGGAGATGGAAAGCGGGAAAAGAATCGCTGGAGATGGGTGTTTGTTGGGGAGGCAAAAAGGTCTAGAACTGGCAGTCCGAAGCGGTGGCAGATCTCCCTGAAGATCCTTGGATGCAGGCGCCATTCTGAATGATCCACCGTCATCCGGCTCAGGATGTCGGCCTGAGTGTTTGCCTCCCTTGAAATGTGGTTGGCCAGGTTGGTTTCTGCCCAGGAGCCCAGCAGGAGTGCCTGAGTCAAGAGTGCACGAGATCGGGTGCCCCCTTGCCGGTTCACATGTGCCTTGGCAGCCACATTGTCTGTGAGGACCAACACGTGATGCTTCACTACTGCATTGTGAAAGTGGTGGAGGGCCAGGTGTACGGCCCTGAGCTCTAGCCAGTTGATATTGTGCTGAAGGTCGGAGCGGGACCAACGGCCCTGGGCCCACTGTGAGCTCCCCAGCCAAACAGGCTGGCGTCAGTCATAAGGGTGAGTCGATCGGGCTCCTTGAAGTAAGACCCCTTGAGCATGGCCAACAAGAGTCACCATGTGAGGGATCGCGAGACATGAAGTGGATGTCTCACCCTTCGACTCGAGGAACTGATGTTCAGTCTCTGGAAAGGGAGTAGGAACCACTGAAGGTTCCTGGAGTGGAGCCTGGTCCAAGGTACAATCGCAATGGCCGAGATCATCTTCCCCAGTAATTGGGAGAGGTTGGCCAACGTTACTGTTCGAGCCCTGCGCAATTGGAGAATTGACTCCCTGATGCTGTCTCGGCGTTCTTGGTATAAATAGACCTGGCATTCCACCATGTCTATGATGGCCCCTAAGTGTAATAACCTTATTGTGAAGACCAAATGGCTCTTGGAGAAGTTTACCGAGAAACCGTGGTTCTGGAGCAGTATTATCACCAGTTCGAGATCCGCCTGAGCGGCCTGGATCAACAATGACTGGATTAGAATGTTGTCCAGGTACCACTGGACTCTGACTGGCACCATTCTCAGGTGAGCTGCTAGAACCACCAGAATCTTGGTAAAGACTCTCGGAGCCGAGGATAGGCCGAATGGGAGTGCCCTGTACTGATAATGGTGTCCCCTGTGGGCAAATCTTAGAAACTGGCGGTGGGTGAGAGAGATGGGGTTGTGGAGGTACGCTTCTGTGAGGTCGATAGACGTCAGGAAATCCCCCCTTCTTATGCTTCCCAAGATGGACTGGACCGTTTGCATCTTGAATTTGCGGTATGTAAGATGATAGTTTAATCCTTTTAGATCCAGGATGTCTCTCCATTCTCCTGACGCTTTTGGGGACAATGAAGAGGATAGAGTAAAATCCCCAACCTCTCTGATCCAATGGCACCGGTTCTATGGCCCGTATTTTAAAGAGGTGACCAATGGCCTTTCACATTAGTTTTTGCTTTGTTGGATTTCTTAGTTGGGGACAAGAAATAAAGCGATTCGGGGGGTTGGAGATGAACTCCAGGGACAGTCCGTGATGCACGGTGTTTAGGACCCATGCATCCATGGTGGTGGCTTCCCACTGGCGGGCAAAGAGAAAAAGTCTGCCCCCGATGGGAGGATCCACCTGAGAGTCACCTGGATCGGCAGAATGGGCGTCCGCTCCCATGAAAGGGCCGTTTGCCCTGAAATTGTTGTCTGGGTCTGGAAATCTGTCTGTCAGACTGTCTATCCTGTCTGTCCTGTCTGATAGGGAAAGAACAGTTGGACTGGGAGTAGTTGGACCTGGCTCCAGCGCGAAAGGACTGCCTCCGTGAGTAAGTGTTGGGACGTTTGTCTGATCTTTTAAGGAGGTGATTGAGGACCTTACATTTATCCTTATTTTCAGTGAGGTAAGGATTCAGAACTTCACCAAACAATTTTCCTCCCTGATAAGGGGCTGCTGACAAGCGCCATTTGGACTTGGTGTCAGCATGCCAGTGTTTCAACCAGTGACGTTGGATGCCATGGCTCTGGAGGAAAATCTGGCAGCCTGGAGGGTGGCATCGGAAGCATATTCTGTAGCCGCCACCATCTTACTTAGATCCTGATGTGTGCGTATATCCTCTGCCAGTATCCTGGCCTGAAGCTGTCTAAGCCAGCAGAGAGCAGACCTGTTAAAAAAGGATGCAGAGGTAGCTGCTCTGATAGCCCACATCATGGCTTGATGAGTTCTACAGTAAAAGAGCTCACATTTACGGTCCTCAGCTTGAGGGCCTCAGAAATGTCGCCAGGAATGATGGTTGGAGACACCAGGGGTCCTAATTCGTCTTGCATTTTGCTCTGTATGTTTCATAAATGTAACCTATTAGTTTGTTAACCAGTATGAGAGCCAGTTTGATCTAGTGCACAGGCAGGCAACCCGCGGCTCCGGAGCCGCATGCAGCTCTTTGAGCCTTCTCCTGCGGCTCCCAGAGCAGCCTCCCACAAAAGTGGGAGTTCCTACCATACTTCCACATTCTTCACCTCTCTGCTTTGTTCTGCCGGAGAAATCCCTGTCTTTTCAAGAGAGGCAGAAGTGATCACCCTTTTGCAAGCAGGAAATCTTGCGGATCTCCTCTTAAGAAAGGAAACCCCCAGATGCTGGGCAAGCCAGGGAAAGAGTGTGTTGGGGGGGGGAATCCCCGGCTGCAATTCCCGTGCAAGATTTCCTGCTTACAAAAGGGTGATCGCTTCTGCCTCTCTTGCAAAAATAGGGATTTCTCCAACAGAGGATGCCAGCAAATTCAGGGTGGGGCTGTGGGCAAGGAAGGGAAACCCCTTCTTGGAGCATCCAGGATGGGGAAACCCCCTGCTCCACTGCCTGCCTTCTTTTTTTCTGCAAGGGGGGGAGGAAGGAAGAAGTGCAGAAACAGCGGACAAGGTTGCAACCTAACCCAGAGAAGGGGAAGAAAGAGCTGGTTGGAGAATGCGTCTTTCTCCCCCCACCCCAGAGGGAAAAGCCCCCCTTTGCCTGCCCACCACCCCAGCACCACCAAAAGCTGCCAGCCACATAACATACCTGGCAGCGGCAGGTCAAGCGGCAATCCCGGGCAAAGGAGGAGCGCACGCACAGCCACCTTCAGGCATGCACTCTCCTCTGCCTCTGTGCATACACAGGCAGGGCTGTGATGTCGCCGGTTCACTTCACCCCCGGTCGCTCCATGTGGTGAGAATGCTCCGGTGCCTGCCAAAACCTGGGCGGCGAGCACAGGACAATGGGGGCGAGGGAAGGAAGGAAGGAAGGGACAAAGAGCAGAGGGAGGGAGGGAGGGAAGGAAGGAAGGAAGGAAGGAAGGAAGGAAGGAAGGAAGGAAGGAAGGAAGGAAGGAAGGGAGGGACAAAGGGGAAGGGAGGGAGGGAGGGAGGGAAAGAAGGAAGACAGGGAGGAAGGGAGGGAGGGACAAAGAGGGGAGGGAGAAGGGAGGGACAATGAGTGGGAGAGAGGGAAATGGAAAGGAGGAAGGAACAAAGGGAGGGAAGGAAGGAAGGGACAAAGGGAAGGGAGGGACGGAGGAAGGAAGAATGAAGAGGGAAGGGAGGGAGGGACAATGGAAATGAGGAAGAGACAAAGGGAGGGAAGGAAGGAAGGGACAATGGGAGGGAGGGGGGAAGGAAGGAAGGATGGGACAAAGAGTGAAGGGAGGGAGGGAAGGAAGGAAGGGACAAAGAGGGAAGGGATGGAGGGACAATGGAAAGGAGGAAAGGACAAAGGGAGGGAAGGAAGGAAGAAAGGAAGGAAAGAAGAAAGGGACAATAGGAGAGAGGGAGGGAAGGAAGGCACCCACCCCAGTCCCACTCTCCTCCACCAGAGACCCATGGATTCCCCCCCACAACCTGAGTGATAAGCTGGCCACGCCTCCCACGACTTCACTTGTCAAAAAGTTGCAAAAGTTGATCACATGACCCTGGGACACCGAACGTCATAAGTATGAATCAGTTGCCAAGCATCAGAATGTAAATCACATGACCCTAGGGATGCTGCAACAGTCATAAGTGTGAAAAATGGTCATATCGCTTTTTTCAGTGCCATTGTAACTTTGAACAGTCATAGCACAAAGGTAAAAAATGATATATGCAGCGGTATCTTCATTTTAGATGTCAAAAGGGTTTTGCGCCTCCCAGTGTTTTCTTTTTGGTGGGAAACGGGTCCAAGTGGCTCCTTGAGTGTTTAAGGTTGCCTACCCCTGGTCTAGTGATTAAGGCACTGGGTTAGAAAACAAGGGACTATGAGTTCAAGCTCCACCTTAGCAATGAAAGCCAGCTGGGTGACTTTGGGTCAGTCACTCTCTCTCAGTCTAACTCACCTCACAGAATTGTTTTCAGCAAGGAAAAGAGGAAAAAGATGTGGTGGCTATATTTGCCGCCTTGAGTTATTTGTCAAAATAATAAAAGCAGGATACAAATAAATAAATAAATACATATTGCCAAAGAAGTTTATATGATCTTTAAAAGATTATTGTAGGTGAGGGGAGGGAAGACTTGGGAATTGCCACATGTCAATCACTTGTTAATCCCAACAGTCAGCTTTTCCAATCAAAAGGCATCATGTGGATTTACAGCATTGATTGTTTCTTGGATTAATACTAATAAAACAGGTTCTGATTAATAACTCTTGGATAGCTGCCACCTAAAGTAAAGGAAATAGGCAGTGTTTTAACCCAGAGTTATGCTAAACCCATAGCATAGTGGTTGGCCCAGTTCTATAGTTCTTAAATTGGTCTAGAATCAATTAATTTCATTCCTGGGCCAGCAGTTCCCTCTAGTGTCTAATGTAGTTAGCTGTCCTTTTCAAATCATGCCCTTGAAACCAAACAATTATAATCATACAGCAAAAAATCTTTAAAACTTTTCAAATTCTATGGGTGGAATGTATAGTATACACAGATATTCTCTACCACATTAACAGTGATCAGATGTGTTCTGAAAGGGAAATTTAGAGGCCTTTACAGTGTCATATGAAACTGAACAGATAAACCATAATAGCAAGAGTGATAAGATATAGCGAATTACATGATCTCCTGTGCCCTGGAGACAGCAGATTAATAGAGCAAAATAAAGATGTACAGAAGTTTATATCTGTTCTTTATCAACATTCAGGTTATGAGAAATGATACATTATTTAAACCAGCCTGTCCTATTTCCAACCACCAACATAATTTGCAACTATTTGTTTTTTTAGCATTCAACATAATGCATGTGTTACTAGAGGGCAACTGATGTCATATACTTTTCTGTTTTTAAAGGAGAAAGTTCAATATATCTAAGCCCCCCTCCTCCTTTTTGTGACCCCAAGTTGTCTGGAGAATTTGTCTCTTCCTCTGTGTTTTCCTCATCCTGGCCAATCCTTCCTTCATTCATTGATGAGAAACAATATATAAAACCCTCTAGTAATATGCCACTTTTTATAGTTTAATCAAGATAGGATGAGAAAACTGGAATGGACCTTATGAGTCAGGAATCATTCATGCCTTGCACTTGAAATTGTTCAGTATATCTAAAATATGACCAAGATGCATAAGGAAAAAACCCAGGAAATTTCAAATTAAGGGGGAGAAAAAGGGGAAAAATGACACAACCCTATATATCACTCAGAATTCAACATTACATTTATATGAAAGACTAGTTAGTGAATTAACACAAGACTTACATGGCAAAGCATCCCAACCATAAGTGCTGGTATTCTAGTGAAGCCAGGAACTTTCTAATCAAAATTATCTTGAAAGGCAAAGCAATTTTCCATTAACAAGGATGAAGTTTTCTCCACAAGTACCTTTAACAAGGACATCTTGCATTTCAGTCATTAGGTCATAATGAAATTTAGCAAATAGGAAAAGTTACTGTATAATTGCCTATATTCTGTGACACAGTACAGGCCAGGAGCCAGAGACATACCACCTTAAAGCAATTTTTGTCCATTCTAAACAATTTGCGCCTATGCCAGTCATAAAAATGTATCAATAATTGTCGATGTCTATGTTTCTGTGTGTGTATTACAAACAAAAGTACATTTTAGATAAGGCTATTTCAAGGGGAAATAAAAAAATAAACCAAATAGCTTCGCCCACTTTCAAATTATTTATAACCGAATTAACCTGTAACTTTATTAGTTCATCAAAAAATCACATTTAAATCATATCTTTGAAACTTTTAAACATATCTTATTCTAAAATTATCTTAACTACACATGAACCTAAAGTCTAGCACATCACTGTGTAATATGCCAATTTTGTTTAAAATATTTTTTTTAAATCAGTTAGGGCAGACATGTCAAACTCGCAATGTCACGTGACGTTGCGCAACATATCAGAGCTTTTTCCCCATTGCCGGCAATGGGGTGGGCGCAGTTTCGTCATGATGCATCCGACTGGCAGACCCGCAATTTGACACCCCTGACTTATGGCATGAAGTCAGCTAAGATGCAAGAGCTATCTGGAATACTGTTACATTTGTTTGTTATCGCTTGTTTAATTTGGAGAATTGTTGAGGAAAACTTCAATGATAGTTGAAATGAATTCATTTAATCTTTTGAAACTAAATATAAATAATGTACATCAGGGTGTCAAATTGCCGGCCCAAGGGCCGGATGCATCACGTGGAAGCCACGTCCACCCCATTGCCAGCAATGGCAAAACTGTCCCGATATGTTGTGCAACGTCATGTGACATTGCGAGTTTGACATATCTGATGTAGATGATCCATCAGTTTATGTAAATACAAATAACTGAATTGAATGGAAGCCAGAAGATATGCTACCCATCAACGTAGCTGAAAATATATTAAGTGAACAAATTACTTGATTCAATATATATTTATGATTTAACAACAGAAATGTGATGTATCAGAAGCAAGCAATGTCAGGAATTCTTCTGTGTCTCCGTTAACTATATACTTTTTTTTTTTAAAAAAAAGCAGAGATCAGCAAGTGATCTCTACAGCTTATATCTTTTAACCTTTGTATGGAGGAGTTTATTTTCATGGCTCTGATTCATTGTTGCTGTGTATTTTTGAAGCACTGTATCATTATATTCTCAAAAAAAAGGTTTTCTACCATTATGAAAGCAAGTAAGAAACTAAGGACCCAATCAGGCCAATGTAACTCACTTTCATTTAGTGATAAAGATTTCATATTTCACTAAGAAGATAACTAAAACTAAATATGGTTTGTGTTCTACACTAAACTAGACAAAAAATCCAGTTTGCAACAACCATTTCTATCGTACTTGATTTTTAGTCTAATTGTGTTATTGATATGGCTAGTATAGAAGAAAATATTGTTCGAACTTAAAGTGGGTGAGCTATGGATTAGTGAAATGGATAAATAGATACAGCCATATATGTATATGTGTAAATATCTGGAGAGAGAGTGGACTAGAAGACCTGCATTGTCCCTTTTAACCATATGATTCTGTGCCAAAGAGATACATGAAAGTAAAAGATCATATCAAGCACGCTGCCTGAATCAGCACTATTTGCTGAGCATTCCACTTCAAAGACTTCTGCTCTTAGAGCATAGCTAAGATATTCATGTATACAATTATATATGCAAAGGTTTCTACGTTGTCTGAATCTCAGCAATGCATGTCTTGGTTGCCTTAGCATAGGTCAAGTTCCTCTTTACATAGGATAGAAGCTCAGAACTATAACAATTCAGATTCCAAGAAATCATGCTATGCATGATGATTTTCTCTTTGCAAGTTGTTCTGAAATGCAAGACATACAATATATAAAAGAGTCTCACATATTTAAACTTCTGATAAAAAATTCCTGTTAAAAAACAGCTATATTTATAATATAGCTTTTCTGATGATTATGCTTAGATTTATATGATATATTTATTCTTTTACATTGTTCTACAAAATACTTTAACTCAGTTATAATTTATTTATCCCTGAGACCATAAGACAATGCCCATTCTATATGAAAATCCCTGACTGAGTAAAGTGATAATGGCTGACCTAAACTCAAGCTTTCTCCTTCCGTTATGTATTCAAGATGGACAGTGATTAATATTTATATGTTACTTATATGTAAGGGTGTAGGTCTACACATATGTTGTATATAGTATGTTTTAAATGTGTGTTATGTATGTGTACACTTTGAGAGGAAGCAACTAAATTTCATTTTTTTAATGTGTGCCATTGTGCCCACAGAAAAAATGACAATAAAGGTTATCTAATCTAATGGAAAATTTATGGTTCACGAAACAACAACTTGGCAACTTATATTCTTAACAAATATATCACACTAATTCAGTAAATACATGCAAATTCAATATGAAAGCCATCCACTCTAGGACTGCTATATTGAAAAGCAAGGTAGACTTGATGTTAATCACATGTGGTATTTACTTGCTTTATATTTTTGGTAAATAATAAAAGTGAGTGAAAAATTATCTTAGATCATGGCATAAGAAAACAAAACCGTGACTCCCATTCCACCACCACCCCCATCATGGTCACTCTCTAGGTTCCCCTTTTCATAACTTCAGGTGAAAATCAGTCTACAAATTAACCTTGATATGATTTATCTTTAAATAGGTAAACTTTTATTGGTGACATATTTCAATAAGAGGGTGGGGCAAAGAAACATATATCAGAGGATAATATTTTAGCCTTCTGTCTGTACTACAGTTTTAATCTTGATTGGTGTCTCCACACTTCTACTTATATATAACTATTTTATAGCAGAGAATCGGGTTAGAAGACTTCCAAGGTATTCCAAATGTATTATTAGTCTGTATTCTAATCAGTTCTAATCTTGATTGGTCTCTCCACACATTTACTTATACCCAGGGAAAATGTATATGAAATTATATATTGCTTTTAAAAATAATGCCTTCTAAGTTAACATTTTGTGCCTTGAATTATGGCTAATCTATAAAGATACCATTGCCCAGGCAGAGATATTTTGCAAGGTATTATATTAATTAAGGTAAGAGGCAGGAGTGCTTTTGTTGATCCATTGCAGGATCCCTTTTATGGGGATTTAGATATGGAATATAAATTGCAAGTATAATTTCTAACAATGCACAGCATCCTTGCTGTTCATAAGACAATGCATATTAATGTAGGAATGAACAACTATTTTGTAACCTGGCCCTATCTTTAATATTTGGGGAAGGAAACAAAATGGGCAATGGCAAGGTGATAATGAAAAGATGGACAATACATGTGGACAACACTTTTGCCCCATTTCTGTTTTCCGTGGAGGAAGAACTCACAATTACATTTTTTGTCGCAAAATAAAAAATAAACTTTTGCAATCATGAATCCAAAATCTTTTGGGATGATTGAACAGGGGCAACAAAGGAAGAGCATAGGAACCACATGTGGTTTGGGTCTGCAGCTTGTCTACTCTTACAATAAGACAGTAAAGCTTACCCTTAATTCAGCATCAGATAGCCTTCACTTAAATTAGTTTGTTTTTTAAAAAAAAATCATTGAAATATTATTTTTGGTTGTTGCCATTAATCGCCGGATAGCTGCCAAGACAATAATATTTTGGATTAACTTTTCATTCATCCAATCAATTTTTATCCCACTTTTCCTTGAAGTAACACAAGGCTGCTCCCCATCATTCTGTCTCCAGAATGTTACACAAAGAGTTATATGGCTGAGTGGTGATCTGATGTCTTCAATATTTTAAGAATTACACCAAGATGGTTCTATGCTTATGTGGTTATGTGGTTCTTACATTTGCATGAAGTTCAAATTTCATAATGTTTGTGGCTTACATACTTACAGATGAACTTTTATGCTTTTCACATTTACAGATCCATTTTGTAGCTTTTCAGATTTCCAGATAAATTTGACCAATTTCACCAATTATTAAAACTTCAAAATAAAAACATATTTAAATAGATATGCATGAATGTACATTTATAAAGAGAAAGAAAAAAGAGAGGAAAATAAGAATAGGATATTAAAGGCCAGTTTCTATTATATGTGTGTCCCTGAAACTGTGTTATTACAAAGGGCAAGTTTATAATGAAATGCATGTACATTATTCATTCACTATTGAACACATCAAGTTTTAGCTACCAGTGTTAGGAGAACAAATAGAAGTTCTGAATAGGAAACAAAATAAGCATTGATTTTGATTTTCTTTTTTAAAAAAGTATCCGTAACATTTTCCAGCAGTGTATAAAGAAAAATAGACTCAGTGCTTTCCTTTGAGACACTTTTGGTCCAAATATAAATTGCTGGGAAATATCTATTAGCAGCTAAAATGAGAGATGAAGAATGGATGTGCTGTTTTAAACTATACTATTGATTGCTACTATATGTATGTAATAGCCAGGTGCATAGCTACAGTGAGTAAAAAGAGGCATAGTTTGAATTCATTTCTGTGAATTGAGTCCTAGAACAATTTATACTCTGGTTTGGAAGTCTGAGTTGGTTAGCAGTTGTGGGTAGAATTAGGCAGAGGATCCTGAAGAAATGTCCTAATGAAGATAAAATATATACAATATTAAAAATAGAGTACACTTCAAACATATTTATCTGAAATCCACAAAAAATCCTAATGGCAGATTCCACAGTAAAAAAATTTCATCATTGTGAAAAATCATGTAATGGGACCATGCAATTTCTATACAATAGATATATTTAATTGGGACATACTTTTAAAGACAGCAGCTCTACAAATAATATATCATATCTTTTCAAAATTGTTTAACAAGCCAAACAAGCATTCATAATCCCTCCTTCAGACTCAAATAAAAGAGCTTCTAGAAATGGTAAGGTCTCTTCTGTTGATCTAAATAACCAGGCTTGTTCATACCAGGAGAGTAAAACCTTCAACAGACAGGACCTAAACTTCAAAAGTCAACATTAAAACCTTAAAATATACAAACCAGTACACATTGTTCAGCCCAAGCGCCTGATGAACCTTACATTTTGCACTTGATAGCAACCTGACCACTACATTTTTCACCAATTGTTTTTGGTAAAAATATTCAGATTGGCTAAAATATCTCTTCAATATGATGCTGAGTTATAGAAAAGTCATTTAGAGTATGGTCATGCTATATTTGCCCATGTTTTATGTATAGAGAACTACCTGAACAGAATTCTCTAAATTATGCAGTAGCCAGAGGCTTTCAAATATGGCACCAACACTGTAACCTAAAGTCCCTGAAATAAAAACCAAACTTCCCCCACAACCATAACAACCCATAGATTTAGATGGGGGGGAACAGTGTTTCTGGTATGAGTTGGCAGAAGTAGCTGGTCCATATCACTACATTATGAATTGCCTTGTTATGGCACTACATTTCAGCAATAGATTGGACCAGAGTATTTCACTCTACTATCAGTATACAACAGAGATGCAGAATCTTTAAGACATCACTAGATAGCTGGCTCTTCCATAAACCTGTGTCATTGATCTGGATCCTGTTTCTCATAATTATTAGAGAGATTGGAGCTTTCAGTAGCACAACTGGATCAGTACAGCAGTCAAGCTTTAAGTGGCATACTAATTATATGATAATGTTTTCCTTGACATTTGATATGAAATTCCTAAGGTATGCTTATTATTATCTCACTCAGGGACATACCTCTTAATGAGTTCTGAGAAAACGATACATCACAGTTTACCATAGTCACTGATACTGGCATTTTAGATATGAACTTGTGGCTAACTGCATATAAGCAAAAAATTTATTATTGAAACTTGGTTCACATATCTTATAATAATTGCTTGCTTATCTGTGATTTATTGAATATGCTGTGACTAGCTGAATTCATACAGCATACTAATCCATAAATCATAATTTACACATCACAATAGGTGTATTTACAAAAATAAGAAATTATATTATATGTGAATCTGACTAGAAATTAGGAATAAAATCCTAAACTTCTTTAATTCTTTAATGGGACATAACAATTATTGCTATAGATACAGCTCTTGTGTTAATTTTGCCTAAACTATTTGCTCCCAAACCTGAATGAGTACAGATAAAATGTCCAGAAGTAAATGTCACTGGGTTAAAATAGGATCTATGGTTAGCAAATGTTGACAGCTTAATAAGTTGCTTGACAGTGCTAATTCATGCATTTATCTCTTTATGTCTAATTAAGGATTTAACAGCTGATTTACATTGGTTAAGTCTGGCTATAATTTAAGGGCTTTAATTTCCTTCTGTTTTTTGACCCTCTAGTGGCGCTGTTCTAAAATTAAGTGTATTTTAAGAGTGTCATTAATAGAAGGGCCATAGTTTGAAACAAGTTCTGATGCTGAATTAAAGTACATTTCACTGATGATGAAGTGTTTTAATGTGGAAAGTAAATTAAGCTAAGCTGACTCAAATTCACTAAGAATACTGCACACTTATAAATTATTTTAGCAAAAGGCAATTGTTGTTTTCAATATGCAATTCCTAATCAGACTCACAAAAGAGTTAAGAAAGACAGAACTGTGTATATGGGAACTATAGTGGCCATTGTTTTTAATCTCTCTTAGACTTTCTGTTGATAAATTTAGTTTGCCAACCAAGACTGCCAAATAGAACTGTTAATTACACTCCATGAAATTTTGTTTTCTAAATCTTTTGCCAAAATGCCAGCTCTGACTATTTGTTTCCAAGAGGGTATGACAAAACATAATATTGTCATAGTCTTTCAAAATTTAAATCATTGTTTTGCATTTCAAAGCATAACATAGTATGGGAACAGGAATGATTGTTCTTTGTTTATAACCCAGAAGCAGTATGGGACTTTGTAACTATTAGTATAAATTGTTCAATTAAAGTATTGTAATATGTGGTTTTGGGTGTCAGGAGCATTTGTAATGGGATGAGATTTGAAAGAGGAGGATATCATCTGTTTCTGCACTCAAGAAGCAGTGATTGGCCTTTACCACTTTATGGGCCAACCAGAAACGGTGAATTTGCATTTAGTCTCAACCAATAATTAATTTGAATATCCTGAGTGCAGGATATTATATGTTCTCTCAGTCTTTTTCAAAAAACCAAATCCCTGATGCCATGTTTTAGGATTAGGACATCTTGGAAAAACTATTTTCTTTAAAAAAATGCATCAGATCAAGTTTAACAGAAACAAGCAAGAAACAGGGCTGACATTCAGCTGCCCCAATCACAAGCCAGGATAAGTAACCAACCCTGTTTGATTCCTGCCTGGAGCTTTACTTGGGAGTACACATTGATAGTCAATACCAGCATTGCTGAAAGAGAACTTGGATCTTAGCTTGAAGCTTAGCAGCAATTTTCTATCCAACCAAACTAGTGCAATCATGTCCACTGAGGTAAACAATGACTGAATTCTACTCTTGTATTTTAACAACTATAGGCATTGTAAGGATTGAATCCCATAGATATCTTTATGGACTAAGCCAATTTAAAAAGGCTAGGGAGGTAAAGTTAATCATGGTTTTCAGCTAAGATGTGGTGTGTCCAGTCATCCCCCAAAGTATCCCTCAAAGAACATAGAATATGAAGCTCAAGCTGGTGTACATATAGCACTTTCTCTTCTAATTGTTCCTTACCTGTGAAATAGATAAAAAAAGATAACCATGTGAAAAACAAAGCATATCCCCTTAGAGTTCTATGGTTTTGTGCATCAAGACATAGTAAAAATCATCTGATCCTTAGCAGTTCTTAAAAGTGGGTAAATACCAGCTCAGATGAGCAACAATACATAACATATTATACCATATTATCATTTTGCTTACAAAAAGAAATCCACATCCCAGAAGAAGAGAAAAAGAGGGGGAAGAAAGATGGGAAATGGTTTGAATACAGGTTGTGCTCCAACAACAAAGAACACTTTCTGAATTCATTTCTTATAATCTGGATGTTTAACATTTGTCTTTATTCTATTGTCTTTCTCTGTGTATTTACTATTCTCAAGGGTGCACTATTTATCCTGTGTTTACTTTGTTTAAGATAAAGCCACTTTATAGATTATCTAAAGAAAATTTAGATTAAGAATAAGGAAGGATCACTCGTTAAAAATGCCAAACTGTCCCTATGTACTTCAACATGGGGACTGGTACATCAAATCTAGAAAAATAAGCAGCCATATAAAAATTCTGAGATCAAGTCTCAGAAAAAGTCAAGGAACTTCTTTTCTGATTAATACATGCTATTAAATGACATAAGCTTTCGTGAGTTGCATCTCACTTTATCAGTTCATAAAAGCTTGTTCCTTTTAATAATTTTTGTTAGCCAGAAAAGAAGCTAACAAAATGGACTAACATACTGTAACTCTCCTCAGACATGAGAATAGCTCTGTATCTATTAAATGCATGATCCACTTGAGGGTCAAATTATAACAGCCTATTCCAACTTGGCACCATTCAACATGTTGACCTACAATTCCCACCACTACCAATCAGCTCAAGAATTTGCTCTTCTTCATTATTGCTATGACAACTGGTCTTGACTTCTGTTTATAAAAAGCATTGGAAGCAATTATCCAATGAGGAAAAGCACCGTGCCTAAAATAATGGCCAGAGAATGACTGCAACCTCCCTAAGCAATTATTTCCATCTTCATTGGCCATTATAGAAATGATGAAACTATAAACTTATTTTCTTTTTCTATCTTTTGCTTCTATACTAAGCTTTTTAGACTGAAATCCTAAATATATGGACTGCCTGCTTTTCATATTTTATAAACCATTCTGGAAGCCTTGCAGATTTGTACAAATACTTTAAATAGATATGTCTGCAGAAGTCAAGTTAAGGAAGGCTAAATGATGTGTTGTACTAATGACACAGAATGTAGTTCCATACAGTCAGTACCTTATTCTTGGATCCATACAACTGATGTGTCTGCTGACTGGCATTTTATTTATAGTTTCAAGATCGAAAGATGTAAGGACAGTAATTGGTGGGTTTCCAAGCTGTATTTCCCCTCCAACACATCATCATTTGCTGGTAGATAAAACAACCACTAAGTACTGTATTTAACAATGGAGCAGGCTTGGGCAACCATGGAACTTTAACTTTTAGTCTCTTTTTGCCTGAATGATGGACATTGGCACAGGCAATCTTCTTAAGCGGTTGACATGAACCTTTCCTTCACCCTATTGACCAATCAAATGGGCTACTCTAGGGTATATCCAAAAATGACCAAATAATAAGTCACCAATAGAGAGAATGGTGGGTGGATGGATTTACAAAGAACTTAGCTGGGCATCTGAGTGCCAAAGTTTGCAGAATATAAGGATGAGCCCTAAGACATGCAGGAAGAAATGTAATTGTCTTCATTGCTGTCTCCATAAATTATCATCAAAACCCTGAAATTAAATAGTATTTTTAAAGAATCCCTTTTTTCCCTTTTTCTCCAAGAAAGAAGCAGTGAGGTAGAGTGGGGAAAAATTAAAAATTAATTTTTTTATGTGCTGTAGCCCAGTCTGGACAGGGGCCTTGTTCAGTTTTAAGTAATGAAAAATCTATAGAATACAGCACGTTTTGCATTGAGTGCATCTAATGTAATAAAATTTACCCTGATTGAATCAACTGATCTGTTCGACTTTACACAGGCTTTGGTCATTTTGTTTATATCATCTCCAGTTGGGAGCAAGGAGCAGTCATTTATCATGAACAGAAAAATCTGATAAGGAATCTTTGCTGATTTTCCATTTGATGTAAACTAATTAGTTGCAATATCTGAAACAAATATTGTATTTCTCTAGGCTCTTAAGATGAATTTCAAAGGTCTATTGGTTAAATTAATGTAACAGGCTCCACTCTTACCATTACTGAGGGGATAGAGATCCAAATAATAATGAAACTCAACCTCATAACACTATTATATATTTTTGAGGAATGTCTCTCTAGTATCTATGTGAATTTGCCATAAATAAATGGTCCTGTGTGATTCCTGAATCTGAATATGTTCTGTAGCTCTTGCATGGTAGTCTTGCATAGCTCTCCCTCTCTTTTAAAATATAATGAATGCTGTTAAATATTATATTTTAAAACAGAGAGAGAGAGAGAGAGAGAGAGAGAGAGAGAGAGAGAGAGAGAGAGAGAGAGAGAGAGAGAGAGAGAGAAAGAGAGAGAGAAAGAGAGAGAGAGAGAGAGAACTAATTTATTTCACCACATAACAGCATAGAACAATATTAAGCATCTGTATAGAATTTCCAAATGTTCAAAATATTTGTCTAAACTTTTACAGTACAGTTTGGCACACCTGTGAACCTTCAGATCTCCACTTCTGATTGATCACAAAAGGAAGCTCTTATTCAGAGCACTGTAGCTCATGAGGTTAGAATGTTGGGCTGATGACTTGCAAGCTTGCATTCAAGACCGTTACTGCTGTGGGGTGATGTTGGTTCTCGTCATATGCTCCAGCTCCTATCAGCCTAGCAATTCAAAAGCAGGTGACCATAAGTAGATAACTGGGTATCACTGCAGTGGGCAATTTAACAGGAACATGAAAAGAGCCCCTAACTGGATGTCCTCTAGGCAACTATGATGTCACTGTTCAATTCTTTCAACCCAGAAGTACTTCAGTGCTCCCAACATGAATGTAGTAGTATTCAGGAATATGAGAAGTGGAATCAGTTTCCCAAACTTATTTTTCCCAAACTTATGAAATATTATCCAATTATGTCAACGGTGCTAACATCAGATGTTCTTGCTTTGACAACAGATAGAAATGCAGCCATTTTTCCTCTATCGCTTTTAGAGTTTTTGATGCTGGGAGAGGGAATGTGGATGAGAGTCCAGCTAGTCAAAACAATAATAACTCAGCCATGGGAACCCAAGGGTTATTAAGTCCAGAGCTGATAGAGATTTGACGGGCTGGAGGCTGGGGAGAAAGCATGCTTCAAGTTAATTGGGGGATGTGATTTATGACTGTTAATTAGAGGAGGGAATTGTGCTTTGCTACTTTGTACCAGGGGAGGGGAATTCAGTTTTTGGCTTCAGCTATGTAGTACCAATACTTTGTTTCTTGAATAAAAGATTTTTAAGGTAAACAATGCTTTGAAGTTTTTTGGGAGAGTTTCATCTATCGGAACCATGACAATTATATATAAAACAATTAAGGTAAAAGAAACTGGTGTATAAATATACAAATCAATACATAACCTAATATGCAAAAATTTGCCTTGATATATAGACATTTTTAAGTAACATTTTTTATTAATTTTTTAAATTTTTACAAAAAAGACACATAATAATAACTCAACCGAAAATTAACATATACTACATTTTCCAAACAATTAATATAACTGCTCGGCACCCCCACCACCACATCCCCCTATCCCTAACCACCTCCTTCCTCTTACCATCTACTTACTTTCCTCTCACTCCTCCTCTACTTCTCCACCCACCATCTCTACCCTCACTCTTACCTCCTCTTACCAACTTCCTACTTACCTCTACCTTCACTCCTCTTCCTCTTACCCTCCGGATGTGGTGCCAAGAGGCCACCTGAGCAACCCCTTAATATATATTCTTACATATTTGTACAAATCGCCAACCCCGATTACAGTTGAGAAAACATAATATATAAATTATGAATACCCTCCCACCCACCCTCCCCGACTTCCCAGAGTGAATACAGGGTAAAAACACAAGAAAACCCACTAAACTACTTATTATATAAATCCAACATATAAATATTTAACTATATGCTAAATATAATTTCTTCAATTGATATTTCCCTTGTATATAATCTATCCATTTTTTCCAATCCATCATAAATTTTTCATTTGAGTGATCCTTCAGATATGCTGATATCTTGGCCATTTCTGCCATATTTATAACTTTTAATGTCCACTCTTCAATAGATGGTAATTCAGACGTCTTCCAATATTGTCCCACCAGTAATCTTGCTGCAGCAATCAAGTTCAAAATCAACTTAGTCTCTATGGTGGTACAGTCTTTTATGATACCAAACAAAAACAACTGTGGTGAAAATTCAACACGCTTTTTCAATATATTTTGAAGAATCCACCATATTTTTATCCAAAAAGCCTTGATTTTTTTACAAGTCCACCAAACATGAAAATAAGTAGCATCCATAGATTCACATCTCCAACACTTGGGTTGCACATCTGGGTACATAAATGATAGTTTTTTCGGGTCTAAATACCATCTATAAAACATTTTATAAAAATTTTCTCTTAAATGTTGTGCTTGCGTAAATTTTACATTTTTCACCCATATCTTCTCCCATGTTTCCATCGTAATTGATTGTCCAAAATTATGTTCCCACTTAATCATGCAATCCTTAACTAATTCAGTTTCAGAATCAATTTCAATTAATGCATTATATAATCTTTTAATATGCATAGGTCTTTGATCTCTAACTTGTTTAATTAAATTATCATCCTTTGAAGAGAAACCCATCTTCAAATCTTTTTGCCATCTAGACTGTAATTGTGCATGTGAGTACCAATTATGAGCTATTCCTTCTTCCCTTAACCTATTTAATGGTTTCAATAATAAAAAATTCCCTTCTTTAATTAAGAGTTTCTCGTAAGACACCACATCTTGAATTTGTTGTCTATTTATACTCTCTATTGCATGCCTGGGAACAGTCCAAAGTGGAATCTTTCCATTTAACTTGTAATAAAACTTTTTCCAGACACGCAACAGAGCATTTCTCAATAAATACTCTTTAAAACTCCTGTCCACCTTTTTATCATAAACTAAATATGCATGCAGCCCATACAGTAACCCGTACCCTTCTATATTCAATATCCTATCCTTAGTTAAATTAATCCAGTCACTTATTGCTACTAAAACTGCAGCATAATAATATAACTTAAAATTGGGCATTTTCAAACCACCTCTCTCCCTTGTATCTTGAATAATTTTTAATTTAACCCTTGGTTTCTTGCCATTCCAAATAAATCTATTGATACCTTTCTGCCACTCCTCTAGGTTCGCATCCTTTTTAAGTATTGGTAACATTTGAAATAAGAATAAAAATTTCGGCAATACATTCATTTTGATTGCAGCTATCCTACCCAACATAGATAATTGTAATTTTTTCCATTTCTCCAATTCTATTTGTATCTTGTTCCATAAAGATTCATAGTTATTCTTATATAGTTTCCCATTAGAAGCTTCTATATAAATTCCTAGATATTTAACTTTCTTAACTATTTCACAACCCGTTATTCTTTCCAAATCTTGTTTTAATTTGTCATCTAAATTTTTAACCAACATCTTTGTCTTAGATATATTTAATTTAAAACCTGATACCCTTCCATAGTTTTGAATAATCTCCATCAAGCTCTGAGCCGACTGTATTGGTTGAGTCAATGTCACAAGTAAATCATCAGCAAAAGCACATAATCTATAATCATGTTGTCTAATCTGTATACCTTTTAATTCATCTGAAGCTCTAATCCTATTCAATAAAACCTCTAAGGTTAAAACAAACAATAAAGGGGATAAAGGACAACCCTGCCTAGTACCTTTCTCTATATTAAATAAATCTGTTAATTGCCCATTCACAATAATCTGACCTTTTTGTTTCTGGTAAGCTGCTGATATAGAATTAATAAACTGATCCCCCATTCCCATCTTAACAATTAATCTTTTCAAAAATAACCAATTCAGTCTATCAAAAGCTTTCTCCGCATCCAAAAACATAAGAACTGCAGGCACTTGGATATGCTTATCCAAATATTCCAATATGTTAATAAGTTGTCTAACATTAGTTTTCATCTGTCTCCCTTGTAAAAAACCAGTTTGGTCGGAATGAATTATTTGTCTTAAAACTGTCATTAATCTATTAGCCAAAATTTTTGCAAAAATCTTATAATCCGTATTTAACAATGAAATAGGTCTAAAATTTTCTACTTGAACATTATCTCTTCCCTCTTTAGGGATCAAAGAAACATAAGCCGTTTTCCATGAAGGTGGTACCCGACCACCCTCTTGTATATTTACAAATAACTCTCTAAGAGGTTCCACCATTTCTTCTTGGAGATACTTATAATAAATTGCTGTTAAACCATCAGTCCCAGGAGATTTTCCCATTTTCAATTGATTAATCACTGCAATAATTTCTTCTGATGTGATCAAAGCATTTAATCTCTTTGTTCCTTAGTAATTTTCAAAACATTTTCATTTTGTAAAAAGGCATCTATCTCATTCTGTTGTACTTTCTCTTCGGAATACAACTTGGAGTAGAATTCTAGAAAAGCTTTTTTAATAATTTCTTGTTGAAACACTTCTTTCCCTTTATATTCTATTTTCTCAATTATACGAGATTTTTGTTATTTCCTTAATGTATAAGCCAACCATCTGCCAGGTTTATTAGAATTAAAAAATGTATTGTGTTTAGCATATTGTAAATTCCTGGCAACTTGATCCGTCATCAACAAATCAAATTGTTTCCGTAAAATCTTTATCCCTTCTTTAATATTTCTATCATCTGGTTTCTTTATTAATAATAACTCTTTTTTCCTTATTTCCTCTTCTAACTCTTTTCTTTTTTCCTCTTGTTTACGTCTAAACCTTTTATTCATATCAATTAAGATCCCATGCATATAAGCTTTACTAGAATCCCACACCATTTCTATTGTCGTTTCCCTGTTCATATTTAACATAAAAAATTCCTTCATGGCCTTTTTACATTCCTCCACATTTATATCATATTTAAACAAATTTTCGTTGATTCTCCAAGATCTTCTAGGTGACTGACCAGTCATTAATTCCATCATAACCGGATTGTGATCTGACAAAACGTTAGGTAAAATTTTAACTTTCTTTAACCTAAGAATAAAATCAGTAGTAGTTAATATAAAATCAATTCTAGAAAATGATTGGTGTCTATCAGAAAAGAAAGTAAATTCTTGATCCATACCGTGTCTTTCTCGCCATATGTCTATCAAATTAAAATCATCCTTAATATCAAAAAAAGATTTAGGCAAGGTAGAACGCGATTGCGGAACAGATGAAATCTTTTTCTTATCTAAGCAAACATCAAAAATACCATTCCAGTCTCCCATTAAAATACAAGACCTATAATCCAATTGTATTAATTTTTTATGTAAAAACTTATAGAATGTGCCTTGTTGTTGATTTGGGGCATATATACCCATCAAAAGAACTTTCTTCCCGTCTAATAAAATTTCAATAGCTAAAAATCTACCTTGAGTATCTGCTTCTATTAATTTAGCTCTTATATGATTTTTAACATAAATAACAATTCCATTTTTTTTCTCTGAAGATGCTGACACAAAATGTAAGCCCAACTTATTATTTATCAGATATTTCTGATCCAAAATTCTAATAAGTGTTTCTTGCAGGCAGATTACATCATTTTTACATTGCTTCAAATAGTGAAATATCTTCTTCCTTTTCTGTGGAGAATTTAAGCCATTCACATTCCATGTCAAATATTTATTTGACATGACCAGTTTGTGAAAGCTTTTGCAAGGCCAAATTAACTTCTTCCACCGCTTTCTTCTTAGGTCTTGCTCCCATGGCTTTTGGAGATGTAGATGCAACTTGCTTTGTAGAAATTGGCTGTTCTTTCTCTCTTTGTTCCATACGCTTAGTGGCTAAACGTGTTTGCCTTTGCTCTTTAGCCTTCTCTGCTTCCAAAGGTTGAAAAATATCAATACACTGCACTGGCTGCTCAGCCAATACTCCTTTATCAAGTCCTGATGCTGACAATGTTTGTAATTCCATAACTTGTGATGATTCCATATCTTTTACGTAGTCTGCCCTTTTCGATCTTGGAGACGGGGATTTACCACCCCTCAACATGTTCTCAAAAAAATCTTTCGCTTTGGCAACTGAGGTCAGGCGGTATCTATTATTCTGAAAAAATAAAGAGAGTCCAGTTGGAGCCTCCCATCTATATTGTATCTCTCGTTTTTTAAGTTCCTCCGTCAAAAATGTATAATCTTTCCTTGATCTCAACATCTTCGGGGGTATCTCCTTCAAAACCTGAACTTCTTGACCAGCAACACTTAATTGTTTATTATAAGCTGTAGTAAGGACATAATTTCTGAATTTTCTTGTACTAAAATATATCACAATGTCTCTAGGCAAATTTCTTTGTGCTGCTATACGTGAATTAATTCTGAATATCCGCTCAATCTGCCAGGCAACATTTTGAGCTCCATCTTCCAAAAATTTTGCCAGAGCTTCGACAAAAATTCTTCTTAAATCTTCTTGGCTCTCCTTTGCAACCTCAATATATATATATAGACATTTTTATAAGACCATGAAAATTATAAAATAAAATTAGGGAAAAAATGAAATTTCTGATAGATACTAGTTCAGATTAATCAGATTAAGTGATGCCTTCCAGATGTGAATACAATTATCAAGCAAGCACTATCAACTATTGAGATATTTTTTCCATTACCATAAAGAGGACCAGTTTAAAATAAAATGACAGACTCTATTTCAGAAACAGACAAGTAAAAAAACCCACAAAGACCAAAAAAACCTGCTAGAAAGCAAATGCTACATTCTGAAAAACTTCATTTTTCTATTACCATATAAAATCTAAAAGTCGTTATCTAAATTTCACTGGTTCCAATAATAGTTTTCCGTGTTAGTCCTTCAAAATGAGAAATATCAAAGTAGTTAATAATCAGTATATACTAATGTGTCTTTTTAAACTGCCATTATTTCAGCAAAAATAAAATGATCCGAAACACCATCATAAAATAGGGGTACTCAAATTTTGTAGTCTCAAGAGCCACTAACATTTCAAACAGTCTTGACTATCCTCATCTTTGAATATCACACATTCAGAAAATGAATCTAAATTAATGCTGAATTGAATTAAGGTTAGTTAATTTTATACAGTAAAATCTAAGATATAAACACAGTGATTTCCTATTCTGCTTGGACATCTAGAAGAGCTAGAACATATGCTATTAGGGCACTAACAATGCTTGTGTACTTCTTAAATTTGTATAAGTCAAAATGATTTTGAATGAGTTGTAGCATCATTATTGTCTAAACTTTTAAGAAGAATGGTTCATATTAAAACTAAATAAATAATTTTAATGCTTGGGTTTAACTTATAAATACTACCTAACAAAAGTTAAAGCATTAAATCATTGATGTGGTACAATTAACTCAAATAGCACAAGCAACCCTAAATTATAAATATGAGCAATATGAAAACTTCACTTAGCCAAAAATTTGAAACAACCTGGGATGGGCTTTTTGCTTTAAGATAAGAAAATTCTTGTCTTTTCACTAAGCAATACCAGGCTATCCTTTATCAGCAAGTGAAGCTATCCTTTTCCAGTAAGTGAAGCTAATATATCTTGTCTGATATTCTGGGTTAGCATATCTAACAAACAACAATAAATAAATTACAAATAATTTCTTAATGGTTATTTGGAAAACTGATATTTCAGAGATTGAACAGATAAATCTCTAGCACATAGTTTCAGTTTATAAACTTTAAAGATTAACTTCCTTTTTCAAGAACAAAGAATGCTCATTTCTAGTCTCACTGTTAGGTATAGTTTCACATATTCAGCCTGAATATGTTTTGCTGGTAGCAGAACTGTAATATTTGTATTAGAAATGAAACAGTAAATCAATAACCTTCTATTTTTAATTGTATAAAAATCAGTTGTAATTGAGAGACCTCAGCAGAGAGGAAAAAAGAATTTGTAAATAGAAACAATTTTAAAACCACTTTTATTCTTTCCTACCATGAGTAGTGTGGTAAAATGAAAAAAGAGATGGGCAAGCATGGAAAGGTTACAAATGGAACATAACAAGATTGGCACTGTGATAAGCAATCAATGTATTGTCTATTTTGTAAGTTAATTTGTACAAAACAGAAACACATTGTGTATTATAGAATGGAAAGAGAAGAATGTAAAAGGTCCCCAGTCACATTAAGGTCTTGTCCAATCCATCATCATTTTCCCACATTGACCAACTAGATACTTCTAGGCTTGCAAACAAGATGTACAGTCTCTAGCCATTTCTCACTGTTAGAACCTAGCAGCTAATAATATATGGCCTTATTGTGTCTGAATTTCAAGATTCTATCTTCATCAGTGTCAATTTTTCTTCTTTTTAGCTGTATAATATAAACATAACGGAGAAGAAAGATTCTTCTACAACAGCATGGGATCTTACTGAAGAACTCTAAATAGGTAATAAAATAACATGTTACATATGTAAGTAAATTTAGAAGAATGATTTAACTTATTAAATTTATTTTATGTTTTTATATGGAAACTAATTATTCAGTGGACTCCATTCAGACATCCCAGTCATAAAATTTTAAAATTAATGTGAATTAATGGTGCCATTATAACCAACTGATTTAAATAGTGTTCCTCATCAAAAGCTTAAATTTAATCCTACCCCATCATAATTATATCATAATTTAATAAGAAGAAGAAATAAGAATTTTGACTCATAGTGTGAAAACAGATGGTATGTTGCCATGGTTTTTTTTACACTTCTGGTGCAGACCTCTAAAGCCAAAAAAGGGAACCAAACTGTGTTTCTCTATTAACTAACAAAAAAACCATTAAATTTAGAATCTAAATAAAGATCAGTTGTTTGAAATATAGAATGAATGGCAAGCTTACAGACTTAAAAAAATTTCCCCTTAAAACTTTTTTTGAAATATATATACAATGAGACTTTGATCTAGTAGTGCAAATAACCATACCACTACAATACTGATGGCCCTTTTAGAACAGCTAGAAAATTACTTGAATTCTCTTAAATGTTAATAAACAGACAAAATTAGTGTATTCAGAGAAGAGAGTGCAATACATTTGAACAGGATTACTGCTGATTGGAAAGCAAAAAAACATGCCCCTTTCTATTTTCAAAATAAACACAAATACTTGGAAACTAGATAGTGCTTCCTCAATACTAAAATCCTTGGCTTCTTCTTGATTATGCTCCCTAATCAGTTCTGCTAAAAACTAAAGGCTTGTTGCTTCGTTCAGTGAGAAACTTAGGCTTAGACTAGGACAGTGGTGGCGAACCTATGGCACGCGTGCCAGAGGCGGCACTCGAAGCCCTCTCTGTGGGCACGTGCACCGTCGCCCCAGTCCCACCTCCCCCATGGCCCCCTCCTCACCAGCAGCCCCCCTGGAGGAGAGTCGCCCCCAGCCATGGCCCGCATGGAGCAGCGCAGCCAAGCACATGGCAGCAGGGACAAGACTCCACCCTCACGCCCCGTCACGCGTAGATGATGCTGCGGGGCGTGGGTGGAGGGGATGGCTGCCATGAGGCTGCTGGGCTGCCTGGGCAATCTGCTACAGCAGACTGTGGAGATGCTGGGTGGTCCTGCAAGTGGGGCATAGTGGGGGCAGTGGGGGGGATGGGGCAGGGGCAAGGATGGAGCGGGCATGGCTGTTTTTGGGCACTTGGTCTCTAAAAGGTTTGCCATCACTGAACTAGGATATCAGGTGTGAGATTATTATACCAGTATGCTCAGAAATGGAAAGACTCAGCATTACGCACAATAGAGGAATGGTTGGTGAAGATGCTGGAATTTGCAGAGATGGCCAAACTGACTTTCTTTATTACAGAAAAGACAACATCTATGTTTATTGCTGACTGGAAACCCCTTATGGAATTTGCATGAAACAGAAAAAAATAATCCTATGATTTATGGTTTTGATGATTTAAAAAAAGGTCACTTTTCTTTTTGTAACCATGAAGTAAAAAGTAATTTTTGTACTTACATTTGCTGTAAAGAAAATGAGAAATTATTTCTTTTCATTTTTTTAATTTCTTTTTTTCTGTATTTTTGTCTTTTTCTTTTTGCCTTCCTTTGTCCCCTTTTCTCTACTTTATATTAATTCAGGTTAGCTTTTATCTTCTATTCAAAACCCAGACAGAGATACAGACACAGACAGACACAGAGAAATGGCTTAAACTTATTCTTAGCCACATAAGGCAGCCCAGTGCAAGTTTCAGTGTGGTCCATGTCACTGAGCTCTTTTTTACTCAAAGCATTCTGTGAAATTTAATCTTAATAATAATATCATGAGGGTATAACTCAGTGGTGGGATTCAGATATGTGAACAACCGGTTCTCTGTGTGGATGCTGCTTCCAAAAGTCCATTCTGGGCCTGCACAACAAAAAATTAGCTACCTGTTCTGCCAAACTGATGCAAACTGGCTGAATCCCACCACTGGCATAACTGAAGGACTAATTGTGCTCACTCTCTAAAATAAGAACTTTCCAACATTTTTTGAGATTAGGACTGCAATTAAAGAAATCAGCACGGTGTTTTCAGGGAATTATAAAAAAAAAATGAATAGAATTCACGGCAAAGACATTCCTAGTAGCAGTGGTGGTGATGGTATTCTGCATCAACAATGCAAATCTGATTGGTATTTCATGAAGTTAGGTATCAATGCTCCTGCTCAGGTGAAATGGAATCAAGTCACAATGCAGATTTATATTGGTTTGTACCAATTTAAGTTGGTAAGAGATTAAGAACTCTCTGTTAATAACAACGGAATAAGGTACCGTATTTGAAGGGAGAGCAGCCAATTATCTGAAAAAAACTGTAGAGGGAGTCCTGAGAAAGTGTAGTATCTCAGAATTCTCTCCTGCAATTTTCATTTACACTCAAGGAAAGAAGGATATAAGGCAGGGGTGTCAAACTGCCAGCCCGTGGGCCGGTTTCATCATACCGGAGCCGCATCCACCCCATTGGCAGCAACGGCGAAAAAGCTCTGATATATCATGTGATGTCATGTGACGTCATGTGCTTGACATGTCTGATATAGGGGAAGACAGGAAAATGGTGACCTAATTTAACCTGGAAGTTGAATGCTGTATGTTAATCTAACTATGATGTGGTTAGCAATTCATCCCAAGACTCTATTTCCCAGAGTTCTTTGTGGAGAGATTAACCTATTAATCCCATTTGAGTCTGGACTGTATAAGCCTTAAATATTGATAGGTACCTCATGAGAATTAGGTCAATGGCTTTGGTTGAAAGCAAGTGAAGAGAGTCAGGGTCAGTGGTGGGATTCAGCCAGTTCACACCACTTCGGCAGAACCAGTAGCTAATATTTTGTTGCCCAAGCCCAGAATGGACTTCCAGAGGTGGCATCCACATAGAAAACCAATTGTTCACATATTTGAATCTCACCACTGGTCAGGGCAGATGCAGATTTATCTGGCAGCAATATGATCTCAAAGCTGAATGGGGTTTTCCAGCTGAGACATTTGCAGGGTGCTTTGGACTTGCAAGGTACAGAAAAGCTCTTTTTATAATGAGTATTTTAAAATATTACTGGAAGTGCTAATTAAAGAATAATTACTTTTCTAATTTTATATAGTCTAAACTTTGAAAATCCAAATATAATATTCAGTGATGAAACCATTAGTGTGTGTGTGTGTGTGTGTGTGCCAAATCATAATATTTAGATATTCAAAGTTAATGATATATCTATTTATCTTCCCATTTTTCCCATCTGTCCTTTCATCTCAATTTTGTAGAGTGTTACTTGAACATACTCTATTTCAATCTCACAAGCTATGACAGATTGACATCATAAATATGTGGGAAAGATATTTGATGAGCAGGCCAAAGACTCAGATGTTATGGGTATTTTATATTTCTTTAAGATGCTTTTTTATTTTTTACTCAGGTGTAAGGCAAGTTCTGCATCTATCTATCTATCTATCTATCTATCTATCTATCTATCTATCTATCTATCTATCTATCTATCTATCCTGGAAGGCTGACTGTTGTTCAGGTATTTCTCAGCAGAAATCCATGTAGTAATGGAAATGTCTATAATGATCTCTGAACTATTAGGGAAGGATCCAAGTTGCCAGGAAAAGGTCAGTATTGCTTAGGTAAAACTGGTTATCAAGGAATGTGTGCAGTGAAGCCCTGTTAAATAAATCATCTTTTAATTCAACCTTTGTTCATTCAAAGTGCAACTGTGCTTACCTTTAGCAGTTCAGAACATGACATACCAGAGATCATTCTGAGGACTGTGCACTATATATGCAGGTAAGACTTTTGTTGCCTTTTTTTTCCAAATCTGAGGGGAAAGGACAGGAAGAGAAAGGAAGTGGAAAGTATTCTTTTTCCTCAAAATGTTAAATATAGTCTTGGAAAAAGTTAAATTATTGTCAGTAATTACTAAATATGCTTTTAATGTATGAATATTGGAAAGATGGGTGATGCTTGTTGGTTCTAATACTCATATCTGGAAGACCATTGAGAATATCTATGTACAGAATAGGATTATATCTCTCTGTAAAGAGGTCTTTCATGTGTCATATATTCATTCTTTTTTATTTGCCTTTATAAATCCAAGGAAGCATAATTATGAATCTCCTCTCATTTTATAATCATAACAGCAAACTTGTTACAGGGCTATAAAAAAACTGATAATGATTGTCCAAAACTCACCAGTGAGATAATAATGAATATATTTAGAGGGTAGGTCTTTAGAAGAAATTCTACTCCTTCCTGTATATATATTCAGCATAATTCAGCATATATTCAGGGTTTGATAGAAAAATCTTCCAAGGAATCTAGGGATCTTTTAGGAGGCTAGGATGAGTGGACAGGGCTTTATAAAGGAGTCAATTTATTTTATTTAACAATCTTTCAAGGGGACCAAAAGCATCAGCTATCTTAGTCATTGTTCAAATGGAAAGAACAATAGTGAATGCCACCTAGTCAATTCAGTTCAATTTATTTGTGGCCAAAATTATTAGATAAAACAGCTCAACAAGCAGAGCATTCTAATTCTTAATAGTCTGATATTCTGATTCTTGTTAATCTTATCTCTTGACCTAAGAAAAATCTTCCACTTATTAACCATAATTCTTGATATATTAACTAAGTCAACAAGATTATCCTGCACCCTGAGCAAAGGAAGAGTGAGCAAAGTACATATTATTGCAAAACACTAAATTAGCAATATGATTACTAAATAGATTTTTTAGACAAGAACAGTGTAGACAAATATTGTCAGCAACACATTAAACTTTCTATTGCCCTTGAAAGGTGCTGTAGTTGATTTTTCACTTCACACTGTACTTTAAAAATAAGCAAAAAAGGATTTAAGAGAATCACTCTGGTTTTGCCTTGACCTCAGATAAATAATAACAATAATAAAAACCACTGTTCCACTCAGTTCTCTGCAGGTTTTGGATACTCATACAGCTATCTTAGGTGAAGTTGAAGAAATCCTGAGATATCAAGTTAGTCATATGCTTTGCTCTCCAGAAGTCATGAATAACAATAAAAGAACTAATGGAATGTACAATAAATTATGCCTTCATGCTTTCTACAGACTGAAAATTGATGACTTAGAAACTAAGGATTATAATTTCAACCTACTTGGGAAAGACTCTACTTCAGTATTTCTCAGTTCAATTCACTGAATAATATCTATGTAGTTCATCTTGCTAAGAATGCTATCTTCATCTTACTAAGCATCCCATTGATTTTTTCATCCCCTTACCTAAGTGTAGAGTTAAGACAGGCACTGAATTGGTTATCTATATTTTCATTGTAAAGTTTCCTTTGAGCCAAATTTGATTCTTAGTAATTTCATGGGCAAACTTCATAGCTTTCTCTGCAACAATATAGCAATTATTTTCCACTGCATCTGCTCTGGATTGTTGGCAGCACAATGAAACAACAGCCAAAGACTGAATAGCTGGCCATTGGGGTTCCATCAACATCCCAATCAACAACTAAAAAGCCACACACAACCCACACCATATAAATACCAAACACAGAATAGCCCAAAGCACACACTCTGCTAGAGAGAAGTTCTCCGAGGATGGGCTCCAGCCCAAGCCAGAAAGCTCAAAAGACTAACCCTCTCGTCCCGTTGACTGACCCAGATTGTTTTCCAGTTTCCTTTTCCATCTCCTAGTCTGGCTTATAGTGCTGGCATTTCCAGTTTGTTTTTCTTTCAACTACTAATCAAGTCCAACCCAGTTTAGCTTCATGAGAGCAGCCAATATTGTACAGTATTGTGCAATACAGTACAGATATAATTTAGAAGAAGGTATGTGCCAGCCATTATGAAAATGTTAGCTTAGCCCAGAAAGAGATGAAGATGTGAGAAAGAAATTCAAGATTGCTCAATTTTCTTCTAAGAAAATATCTGTAATATGTTATGATAAAGTCATTATATGAGATGACCCTATCAGCAGTATTCAGTGCATTTTTCCCATATCAAAATGCTTTCTTTTCCCCCTCTCATTCCCTTTTATGAATAGCTCACTTGATTCATTTTATTTGAGCAATTTCCTTCAATAAAGTCTTTCTTCTTCACATGCATGTTCTGGCAGATTTTTTTCTTTACTTTTTTTTGACAGAAATGATGTCACTTCATCCCAGAGAATGCACACTGACCAGAGAAGATGGTGAAAACTATGGATTCTGCCTACGCATTGAGAGATTCAAAACAGGGCATCTTATTCGAAATGTAGAAAAGGATAGTCCAGCTGATAAGGCAGGACTAAAAGATGGAGACAGAATCCTGAAGATTAATGGAGTGTTTATAGATAAGGAAGATCATGGAGAGGTAGGAGTTATTTTAATTTGTTTTTTCCTAATGAAAAGCACATTCTTTCACACACCTCATCAACCAATTTGATCCTTGTATACATTTATTCAAAATATCTTCTTCTTCCAAAGATGAATACTTCCAAAATCTTCCGCCAGCACCCAAACCATGCAATGCCAAAAAAAAAAAACTCTGCAAAGAAAGAAAATCTTTCCTTCTTTCAGATACTTGTTTTCATTCTCCATATGAGCAAAAGAATTCAGTTTCTCTTTCCCTTAACCTTTCCACCCAGTCAGTAATGATAGGAAAACTTAAATGACAACCGACTTCTAAGCACTTTGAAGAGACTTATGGCTGATTTAATGGAGTTTCATGGAGTTTTCATCCTTGCACAATAGAAAAGATGAGAAGGTGATAAAGTCCCGAGAGCCACCACTTGAGAGCATTTACAGTGTCCTGTAATAGTTGATCTTAGCTAGCCCAGCTAAGTTCAACTTTTATAGTTTCTACAACTTCAGGTATGAAATCACTACTCAAGCTTCTGTCACGTAAGTGTAATTTTCAAGAGAATAAATCATACTGGTGGTATTATAAAACAGTGGTTGCTATTTTCAACAAATTCTCAGGATCATAATTTTCTCTCTCCATTTTAGCAATCAATTTTATGAAAATTCTGCTTTTTAATTATTCTCCTATCTACCATAGGCTTCAGGGTAAGGTAAGTATGCAAATAACCCCAAGATGTATGCACATAAAAAAGAGGTGGGATTTTAATTGTATTGTCACAACAGCTATTCTGACTTTTTAATTCTCTTGGTTAAAAAAACAACAGCTGAATGACACAGCTCTGTGATCTAGCTCTCCTTCCTCATGTGTTTTTCCTAATTCACATTCTGTGCCATTTTGCTATTTCTTTTAGTTACCTCTTAGTCTCTCATTGCATCAATTATAGGTGGCTGATTTAATTAGAAAAAGTGTCACTCCTATATTATTCCTTGTTTTGGATGACCATTCTTATGAAAGTGCATTAAAAGAAGGAATCAGTCTTGAAGAGTTGGCTGAAAAGTCACCAAACCAAGAACAGTCAGAAGATCTCCAACTTGTGCAATCTGAAGAATCGGGTACAGCTCCACAACCCCATCTCTGTTATCTAATTAAGGAAAAAAATAGCTATGGTTTCTCTTTGAAGTCTTCTACAGGTAAGGACAATAAATAAATAAAACTGACATGTAAACCTCTTCTGCAAAAACCATTTTAGATACATTCTATAACCAGTGACATAATTTTGAGTGTGTATTTAAAGCCAAATTCATAAATCATCTATTAAAGGACATTATTAGGATGATCAATTGTTATGCTAATTAAGGTAAGTCCTTGAATGAATCTGAAGTTCTCCTAAAAAGAAATTACAAGCCAAAGCATCTATCAGTGCCAGGTTTATGGACACATTAGACCATATTTGTATGTACTGTATTACTCACATATACATGTAAAATATTTGGATGCTTTTTTATGCAATCTCTGGGTGTTCTTCCACTAAAAAGAATTGTGGTTTTTAGAGATACAAGACAGATGAAGTCTGGTATGGCCATCTCAGTCATTCTGGCTATTAATTCTGGGAACTGCAGTCACAATCATGTGGAAGTGACAGGTTGCAGAATTCTGTTGGCAACCCATGACCTATTGAGTCATTTTTTCAGAGATACTTCTTTACTTAAACAAAGAAACAGAATTAACATAGGTGGCCAAAAAAGCAGCAGGAATGGGAGCAACTTTCAACTTACTTACTTCCCTCCCTTTCTCATTCACTCCTCCTTTCTTCCCTTCCCATTCTTTCCTTCCTTCATTCCTCCCTTCCCTTGCCTTTCTACCAGGCAGGTAAGTGAAAACTGCTAGGTGGGGAAGGAACAAGGGATTGCAAGACTGACTAAGAAACTATCACAGAATGTTGAAAATGAAGATCAGGTGACTTGTAGTAGCACAGTGGTTCCCAACCTTTTTAATGCCGCGACCCCCAACCAGTCATAAGTCGAGGACTACCCAACCGATCGTAAGTTGAGGAACCTAACCGGTCGTAAGTCGAGGACTTTCCCTGCCCGGGAGCACTGCACATGTGTGGTGCCGCCCCCTGCGCAGGCCGAGGCGTAGCTGGCAAGGGGCAGCAATGGCGCAGGGCGACCACCGGCTGGGCCACCAGCTGGCCCAGCCCAAGGGAGATAAGGCACCCGCCGGACCCCACACATGCCAGCAACCCTCCCTGCGCCCACCGGCCTCCCACCTCCCACCCCTGGCCCTCTTTTATACATTTTTAGTAGTTGCTCAGCAAAGATGAGTGGAAACTTCTAGACAGCTCGCCTTCGCTGCAGACAACTTGCAGCACCGTTTGCAGACTGGGACTTTTGGTGGGCTCAGCAGGGCAGAGACAGCCTGGACAATTCCTAATGGCTTTTGAAAGCCAATAGAATTAGACTCTATTCAAGAGAGTCAATTCTATTGGCTTTCAAAAGCCAATAGAATAAGAGGGAGTAGCACAGCTAAGGAAAAGGGAAAAAATGGTGGACTGAGTTGTTTGGCAACCCCCGTGAAATGGTCGTTCGACCCCAAATGGGGTCATGTCCCACAGGTTGAACACCGCTATAGTAGCAGCTAGCAATCACAATTTACCCAAATTTCATTACCTCGGGAGAATGAGTTCCAGATTTTGGACACATCCATTTGGGGTAACTTGGTTCAAACATTGTTGCCCTATGGTGTATCATTCCAACCAATTAAAGATCATGACAAAAAATTTTAGTAGTTTTTAGATACTAATTGCCCCCATTATAAGTTTAGAAATCCTCATATTAGTGATTATTTTGTTGCTATGCCATCAACGTTCAAATAATAAGGAACAGGAAAATGATTTTTTTTCTTCAAGACAGTTGGGAGTCAGTCATCACAAGAGCAATGCAAACTCTAAAAAATTTGATTGGGTTTTGTCATCTATATAAATAGGCTGCTTTAGACCATCCACCGCCTATGTTGCCATGGTCTTCTGATATAGGAACCCAGACTTTGTTATATTGTTAGACCTGTTTAAGGAAGTCATATTATGACAATGTAGACAAAAGAAGTGAACAGAATGCTGCATTATTACCTGCTACTTTACATCTATAGTTGAGAATATAAATAAGATATCTCTTCAGGTAGTTTTATAAAGTGTATTTTGAAAGAGAGAGAGAGAGAGAGATTTGGTACTTAAAAGTAGGTGAAAAATAATAAATCAATTTTTAATGAACACTGGAAAAAGCAGTAGTAGTTAATAAGTAATTTATTACTCCTAATCAGTCACTTTCTGGTGCCACATCAGTGTTGTTTGAACTAGACTGGATATACTGCTACCCATGCTGTGTTCACTGTGAGCAAAATGAACATATTAACAAGTAAAGAATTATTTCTGTTTCTCCCATTTGCTTCTCATTTCCAGGACAGAAAGGTTTGTTCATTGTAGATTTGACTCCACAGGGTCCAGCTGTGAAAGCTGGAGTGCAGCCAAATGATCGCCTTATAGAAATCAACGGAGAGAATGTGGAGAACAATACACACGAAGAAGTAGTTGAGAAGGTACTTTAAGCCTTAACCTCATTTTTCACCCAATTCTTGCAGATTATTCAGATCAAGTTATAATGGTAATTTGATGGAATATAGGTAATTATTACCCCAGTTCACCTTGCCACAGCATGCGCAAGTAGATCACCTTAGACAAAGACTGGCATGCACAGATGGAAAATAAAGTTGCACACAATACATGGAAAAAATGTGTTTGAATTAACTCTTTCATATTACGCAAGGTGAATTACACAGTCCCTAAAATTAAGTACAACCACCTCCTAATAGTGTCCCATCCTTCCAAATTGAATCAAGTCATATCCATCCATTTGCTTTCTATTTTATATTACAAAAAATTATTTCCAAATTGAATAAGAAGTCTGAGTACTCATAGTATTATTTAATATTATTAAGTAACTATCCAAAATAGTTAAAAAGCTGTGCACACCTGAAATACATAAATATGAGAATAAGCAAATACTGTAAACATCAATTTCAGAAATGTAGGTTTTATAATGATAGCACAGAACAATTCTAGCTCCACCAATAAAAACATCATCAAAAAAAGGATAACTGTTATGTACTGGTTGTATGTAGATGAGACTGTTTCAGGTTGCACATCAAGGCAAAAATATCGTCTCTATGTCTACGTCCTCAGGTGAAAAAGTCTGGGAATCGGGTTGTGTTTCTACTGTTAGATAAAGAAACTGACCAGTATTACTACAGGCGGAATATGGAATTGACAAGGAGAAACGCCAGTCTGAAATTATTACCTCACAAACCCCGAAATATTAAGCTCAAAAAGGGGAATACTGGTTATGGATTTTACCTGAGAATGGAGCAAAATGGCAAAGGTAAGAATTAGCCCACAGGGTAGTATGCAATATGGACTTTACTTCTTTAAAAGATGCATAGTATATTCCCACACCCAAGAACTATGTTCCAATTAATAGGAGAAATAGCATTTAAGGAACTCCATAATTTCCTTCCAAGTTTAGTCAGTCATCTCCTTTGTAATCTTGCATAATGGTTGTTAAAGGGAAAATATCTCAATTCCAGTTTTATAGACCTGGTCTGGCTTCTGCTTTGTGATGTATATGGTTCTAATTAGAATGTCCACAACAGAGGGCATATACCAAGATGAAAGGGTTAGGGTCAAGCTTATTATCTGCCTTAATACTAGAGTTTGAAAACTAAAGTACAAATTAAACATTGGCTGTGGGACTATGCTTTGCTAGGATATTAGGCTTTTCTGATTTTATTTTATTTTTATTTTTTTGGGCAGGCCACTTGATTAAGGATATTGATTCAGACAGCCCTGCAGCTAAAGCAGGTCTCAGGGACAATGATATCTTGGTCGCTGTAAATGGAGAGCCAATTGAAGCACTGGACCATGAAGCTGTGGTAGAGAAAATCAGACAATCTGGTGAAAACACAACACTACTAGTGGTGGATGAAGAGACTGATACCATGTATAAAATGGTAATGTTCACAGCATGACTGCAAGAATGAGTTAATTTGGAAATTATGTAATGAGCTGTGAAATGGAGGGGAGGGGTAAAGAGCTGTAGCTGTTGCAAGGGTGTCCTGATGCAAAGGTTTATGCATACCTAACATTCTGAGAATATCAGCTTTAAATCATTATATGTTCTTCTAGCCTTCCTGGTTACAAGAGAACTTTGTGTTTGCAGCACCTGAGCATTAGAAACCAAAAGATAGTTCTGGTAGCTTGACAGGACTGGGTTTATCTGCGTTGCTTTCTCCTGTCATGACAAAGGAGTGTACCACTCAGTCATACTTTTCCAGAAGTTGAATTCTGCTTCTCTTAATAAAAATATTCCCACCCTGGAATATTTTCAGCTCAATTTCCAGGATTTTTTACGACAGCAGTCATAGCTACCAGACTACTTCTGCAAAGTCACAAGCCAGGATTCTGAAATATGGTTGCTAATAAAAAGATGCACAATGCAGCTAGATAACTTCAAAAAATTGAAATTTCACTGCAGCAATTTTTGACATTGTAACCCTGCTTTTTTAAGGATGAGGAAAGGACAGCACAGCAGCCTTCAGGCTATCCAGTTGTTAAAATAACATTTGCTTTCCTGGGCTGCTCAATATGTTGTCATGGCAAGATTATAGGCTAAGTAACCTCTATGGGAAATCAAGCATTATGTTTGACTCTTTTTATTAAAAAAAAAAAATCTAGAAGAGCATGCGTTAGATCTATTGCATATGTAGCAAATCTCAAGTTCTTACAAGTATCACAGTAATAGTGTTGTTAAGGAAACAATTTCAATATTTAAATGGCATGGTAGCTATCTGGATACTATTGTTATCTGGATACTGATAGCAATGTTTACGATATCAACGCTGCTAACATTGGATGTTCCTGCTGTGACAATATACGAAGATGCAGACATTTTCTGTTTAACCTATGTATTACTTTTAGAGTTAGAATTAGATGGTGCTGGAGGGGAGGGGAAAGAATGTGCAGGGGGATGAGTTAGCCATAACAATATCTCAGCAGAGTATTCTTCCAGGTTGTATGAAATAAGAGGAGATAAGAAATGGCAGGTTATGCAACTGGAGGGAAAGTTTGCACTTCAAACTAATTGAAGAATGTGATTAATGACTGTAAAATGAAGGAGTGAATTATGCTTAGATCAGGGGTTCCCAACCTTGGCAACTTTAAGACTTGTGGACTTCAACTCCCAGAATTGAAGTCCACAAGTCTTAAAGTTGCCAAGGTTGGGAACCCCTGGCTTAGATACTTTGTGTTAGGGGAGGAGAATTCAGATTTTAGCTTTGCCTAGGTATGTGCCGAAGCTATATCTTTCTCATTAAAGATTCTTTAAAGTAAACAATGCCTCAAAGTTCTTTGAAGAGTTTCTTCCTTTGGAACCATCACATGCACATTATTCCTTGGATTCTAAAATTAATGGCAACTGAACAAATCAGTTCTTTTATATTATTATTTATATTATTTATATTATACTAAGAGAAGTCATTTTGAAATGACCTTGATTCTTCCTCTATTTAATTTTCTTGGAAACAATATGGATGTAATTTGCTATTGTCTTCTTTCAGGTATGTTCTTTTAACTTTCCATTGATTTCCAGGTGATCTTTCATCCAAGTAATAATCGAGTCTCACCATGCTTAACTACTCAGCCCTGGCTAATTAGGCCTTATTTCTTGCTGTAATGGAGGGAATTAAAAAAAAAAAGAACTGAAAGAGCTGAAGACATACAGGATATGACATTTATAAGGATTATACTATTAAATCGCTATCTACCAGATCTTTTCCCTAGTTAATCTGATTTCCAGTCTCCAGGAGTTTCAAGAGAAAGAGTTTAGCACAAATGCCACTTTGCTGTATGAGATTATATTGTTATCTTGATTTCAAACTTTTAAACTTTTCTATACAATTCATATTTAAAATATAATTCTGCTTCTAAACCTTATTTCGACTCTGAATGTCATAATTACCTTTATGAGGACTTCTTCTAAACAAATCATGTTATGTTAGAACCATGCAACATGTACAGCTTTAATACAATACAGAAGCCTATATTTAATAAAGGATTTGATGTAAAACAGAAAAATTAGATAAGCTAGCAACAAAAAGAATTGCATAAACTACCCTCAATTGTGTAACTCTACTTCGGCCATAAGGTCATCTTTCAATTTGCTATTGAAACAAATGACAGCTGATAGAGTTTATTTATGGTACTCTGTTCCTCTTGAAACTATTGATCCCTTTCAAGACAATTGCCTTAATTTTTTTATATTACAGGTAGACCTCGACTTATGAACCACAATTGAGCCTAGCATTTCTGTTGTTAAGTGAGACATTTGTTAAGTGAATTTTGCCCCATTTTATAACCTTCCTTGTCACAGTCTTTAAGTAAATTACTGCAGTTGTTATGTTAGTAACACAGTTGTTAAGTGACTCTGGCTTTCCCATTGACTGTGCTTGTCAAATGATTGCAAAAGGTGATCACATGACCTTAGGATACAGCAACAGTCATAAGTATGAACCAGTTGCCAAACATCTGAATTTTGATCACATGAGCATGGGGATGCTACAAAGGTCACAAGTGTGAAAAATGGTCATAAGTCACTTTTTTCAATGCCATTGTAACTTTGAACTGTCAATGAATAGTTGTAAGTCAATTGTTGGTTGGTTGTATAGTCAGCCAGATATTTAGGCTAAATTTAGCATTTTTGTCTACCTACTGAGTCCTTCCAAAGGACCTAGAGTAGGTAGATATTATTGTTTGATGGTGTTAAAGGTCTCATCACAGGGTGTAAGCAGTTCTAAGGAAAGATCCCTATATTCAAGATGGAATATATGTACCTAAGCCAGGCATGTCAAACTGCCAGCCCGCGGGCCAAATGCGTCATGACAAAACCGCGCCCACCCCATTGCCGGCAATGGGGGGAAAGTCGTGATACATCATGTGGTGTCACTTGACGTCGCAATTTTGACAGGCCTGACCTAAGCAATAATAGGGTTTTAAAGTGACAAAACTATCATATCAATCAAGAGTTTCAGAACTATTTTTGCTTTATTTTCTCTAATTTTAGCTATCTTGACAGGATGTAGAAGCAAAAGAATAACTGAAGGTGTGATCTACTGATAGGCAGGAGAAATTGTCTCTGCTTATAATTAGGCTATCAGATCTGACCTGCAAAAGTCTAAGACTATTCCTCAAGTTTCCAGCATCTCTTTCCTGACATCAGAATTTCTGTTAGTCCTATTCAGATTTTAATTTAATTCCTTTTTAGATGTATATTCCACCTTTCATTTTAGGAGTTAATGGCAGCATACATAGTACTCCATTTATTTTTCACAACAACCCTGTGAAACTTGAATAGTGTGAGTAGCTGCCTCATTACAATCCTGAACTTCTTTTCTTAGCACATTACCTCCCAAACTGCATTTCCTCCAGGAAAGGGGTCAGAGGTTACACAGTGATAGTAAAATGGGGCAAATTAAGCAATGAGTAATTTTGAGGCCAGAAGTGGACAAGACAGATAATTTATTTTTAAGCTTTATAATTTGAAGTTTAAAAAATGTTTTCTTTTGAAATATACCCCATAAAACATTTGGGCATGTGCAATTCTCTTTCCTGTTTAGCTTCTCTCCAACAACAGGGAAGTGCTTTAACTTGTCTCCACCTCCCTGACCCACACAAAATCCCTCAACTGATTGTCAAAAAAATTGCCAGCAGGAGTCACAATGGAGTCATTGCTCAACTCCCAAGAGTCTGTCACCAAACCATTCTTTCTTACAACTTAGCTGCCTCCAGCATTTTAAACTTCCTTCCTTCTGGATTGTGAAAAACTGTATGGTAAAGAGCTGGGGGAGAGGAGACAACCATGGCACCTGCGTCTTCGCTCCTGTTCCACAACGTGAAGAATTGTGTAACATCAAGCTTCAGCTTGTATTCATTATGTTTCATTTCATGTTTTTTTGTTGTTGGTTAAGGCTAAAATATCTCCTTGTCTCTACTGCCATACAATACTGGAACCACATCTGAGCGTTGCAAAGGTACCCATGCATGCTGAGGAAGAAAATCTCAAGCCCAGGCTCTGTAAACTCATAAAAGATCTCACCGGATTCGGCTTTCAATTGAATGCCATTAACAATATACCTGGAGTGTTCATCAAAGAGGTATTACTCTAGAATCTTTTTCATTGGCAAACAAAACAAGTCTCCATTGATCAGGCAAAAAAAGTACAGCCTTCTATCCTGTAGTGTGAATGTACTCAGCAGAATATATATAGAAGTGTATCTTTGTTCTGTGTCTTACCAAGATACAATAGTTACTGAATAAAAGAAATTTGAAATGGGAAGAGTAAAGTATCTTCCAGAACCAAACTAATTTATTGATGCTCATTCTGGAAACATACTTTTCCCGTGTTTCCCCGATAGTAAGACACCCCCGATTGTAAGACGTATCGGGGTTTTCAGGGGGTCGGCTAATATAAGCCATACCCCGACAGTAAGACATATTACTCCTGCCCACTTCCGCCTCCTGCTTAAAATACTTAAATACTTAAAATACTTAAATACTTAAAATACTTAAAATACTTAATATACTTAAAATACTTAAAATAAAACTGACAATTGTTTTCCAATCAATATAAGCCGTACCCTGAAAGTAAGACATAGTGGGCCTTTTGGGGATAAAAAGAAAGTAAGACACTTCTTCCTTTCGGGGAAACACGGGTAGGATTTAATATTAGAGCATCATAATACACCTCTATTCTCATATTTTAATTCCATCTAAGTGTTTTTCATTCCTTCTCTGCTAAATTATTTTTGGCAAAAGCAATCTTAAAATGTGATTTAATCAATGTTGACTGAATTAGCACTTTTATGCACTTTAAAGAAATTATCAACTTGTAAATAAACATAGAATCAGACTAAGAATTTGTTTTAAAAAATGTTAGTCTACAGTAAATGGTAAATATATTTGCAGTTTTTCTTCTAAAGTCCAAGTAATAAAAAATTTCCACTTACGTTATTTCACACATTGATAGGAGTGTACAAATAGACATAGTCAGTGTAGAAAATTCACTGTCTCAATTGTTTGCGGGAAAAGAAACAGTAGCAGGAATTGATATGCTTATGTTCAGTGTAGTTTAAGAGGTAACTTTGTGTTTTCAATTTTCACCCAAGTAAATTGTCTTTATAATCTCTTGGCATATATTATGGTGAATGATGGGGAAAATAATATAGAGCCATTACTTACAAACTGAGACAATGAATGTTTGCCTGTTCATGGAAACTGGAGTTTTGTTTTGGGGACACTTTGCTACTTTAAAAGCAGTCATTTAAAAAAAATGTTGATTTGTATGTACATATAATGATAACAAACTTATCTTATGTCTATGGAGATTCTCAGTCATCCAGGTCATAGTGGTTCCAAAGATGCTTTTTCATGAGGCAACTGGACTTCCTTCCTCATCCAAGAAGTGAAACATCTTCAAAGAAAAACAAGGAAGTCCAGTTGCCTCGTGAAAAAGCATCTTTGGGAAAACGTATCTTGTCTTTACTATTTCACTAAAGAGCAGAAAATATAAAATATGTAGTTGCAGAGTCAGGTAATGGATAAGCCCTATTTACCTGGAGCAAGCAATAAAGTTTGTGTATAGTTCATTATTTTTTAGAAATTGCAACTCCCTCTCCATAATGGTGCTTTTTTCATGGGGAAAGGACATTTTTGGACAAAATAGTTATCTTAAGTGTTTGCAACTATTTGAGATCTTAATTCAAATGTGAGAGTTAAGTGCTAACTTGTAGCATTCACCTCCAAAGGAGCCAATAATGTTCGGGTTCTTCTGTCCCTCTTCTTAGATGACCAGCCCACCTGGCCCAAACATAGCAACACACCTTGTGTGAGACCTTAATTAAGATAATAGTCCTGCCCAGTCACAGGTGATAAATCCAGAAACTGCGGCTGGATCAAGAATGCAGCCGCTTCTGAGTTTCGCCCTTGACTAGGATTGTTATCTCTCTTATGGCAGCAGAAATGTAGTCCACAGCCCAGAATGCCCAGTGACTCAAAATCTATCAAATGGAAGTCAAGGCATTGCAATTGACAACATACCCCTTTTGCACAAAACAAATGGGTTCTAATTGTAACACCACACCTGTCATCTTACGGGCACTCTCCATACACATCCCCCTACCCAAATAGTTGTGCCTTTATCCAAAAGAGCAGCATCTGACTGCAACTGGCACTCACACCCTTGAATAAAAAAAAGTAAATATGCATTTGTATATACACCATCTACCATGGACTGCCTGCTGCTCTCAATCAAGCAGAACAGCAGTTACTAGTATAGTCATTTCAGATGATCTAATTGCAGGTAAAAAAGGATGGGCCTGCTGATATAGCAGGGCTGCAAGATGATGACATCGTGATAGAAGTGAATGGTACCAATGTAGAGAATGAAGAGTATGAAAATGTGGTAGCAAGAATCCAAGAGAGTGGTAACAGTCTGACACTATTGGTGTGTGACGAAAAGGCTTATCAGCACTTTTGCTCCCAAAAGAAGGCTGTTACAGCCTCCATGGCTGACCCATTAAGTGACGGCCATGATGAGCCTCCTGCCTATGCAGAGATACAAGCAACAGAGCCAGAAAATGCGCTGCCAGGACCACGAGAAAGGGTGAGTTTCCTCGCATTAACTTGAGAAAAATCTCACAAGAATCTGTGGCATCTGATTATCAAACCAGTATGATATATTGCAAATAATTGAATGATCTAAGCCTGTGGTGGCAAACCTATAGCATGCGTGCCACAGGTGGCAGACAGAACCCTCTCTGTGGGCATGCGTGCCATCGCTCCAGTCCTAGGCCTTCAGTCCCATCCATGAGCAACCTGCATCAAAATCTCCCCAGACAAGCTGGGTTTTATAAAACCTTTTCGCTTTAGGCCTCCGCCGCTGTGTTCAAAAATCAATTTCAACTTCTCACGGGGAAAAAAAAGATCTTACAAAGTTGTAATTGGTTGATTGAATTTTATTTTTAGTCCCACACAGCGGCGGAGGAAGAGACTCATCGGAGTTGGAAAGAAGGTGCCACGTGTGGATGGGGGCGGAGCCTGTGCATGGGGAGGCGCTCCATGCAGGGGGCAGGGCAGGGCCTGTGTATGGGGAGAAGCAATGCGGTGGTGCTAGCATGGTGGTAGACCAGTTGCTTCCCTCCCCCTGCCAGACAGATCATGAAATTGGAATTGATTGACCTTTTTTTCCTCCCAAAAAACTTCCTTTGTTTCCTTGCACATGGCAGGGGCAGATCACAAAGGAGAAGCAGCACGGGGCTGGGAGTCAGGTAAGGAAAGAAAGGCAGTTTCTGGGAGAGCGAGGATTTCTTTCCTTACCTGCTCCACTCGTTCCGTGGCCGCTTTCTGCTCAGACACATTGCTCTTGCCAATGGCCCGACCGCCCACTTCAGCACCCTCCCTCCCCAATCCTCTGGCGCTCCACCTGATGCTTTGGTGGCTCTGTAGGCAGAGTTGTGAAGTAAGAAGAGAACTTCACAGCTCTGCCTACAGAGCCACCAAAGCAGCAGGTGCCTACAGAGCCACCAAAGCTGTAGCTCAGACATGTAAAACACAAAGCCTGCAGGCTGGGGCCAGGCCAGGGAGGGCCCAAATTTGGCCCGTTGGGGCTGCCCAGAAATGGCAGGGGACCGGCCCCCACTACCCCAGCCCTGGCCCACCCCACCCCAGCTGGGTGCCCACCTGGCACACTCACAGGAAACGGCGAGTGTTCGGGAGCTGGTGGTTTTCAGCAGTAGCTGCAGCTCATTTGCCTCACCCCGCCCCACCCCACTCCTTTCAGCCTCGCCCATCACACCCCGCCATTCCCTGCTTTGCCGGCCTCTCCTCATCTGGCTCTGCTTTGCTGCACCGCACCTTTCCTTGCTTGGGCCTTGGCGTTCTGTAAGCCTAGCACCCCAGGGCATGCCTGGCCTGTGGGATGAAAGGCGCAGAGATGGGAGCGTGCAGTGGCACAAGCCAAGTATTGGCTGGCTCCCATCCGCCCTCTCCGCCACGTTGTAGGGCTGGAGAGGGGAATACAGCAGTCATACAGGGCCATAGCCTGGAACTGCTGGCGGCCAGCAATGTGTGGCGGCTGGAGAGAAAGGGTGAGAAGGAGAAGAAAGCAGGAAGGATTTATCTGTGTGTGTGTATGTGTGTGTGTGTGTGTGAGAGAGAGAGGGGGGGAGGGGAAGAGGAGGAGGAGGAAGCCGAGGTGTTACAAAAAAGGGGACCTTCCCCCTTTCCTCCCCCCCTTTTTTAACCTCCTCCCACCATCTCACACACACACATGCTGCATTGGGGAGGTGGTGTGCAGGCAGGCGAGATAGCAAACTCGCAGATTGGCTTTGTGGTCTATTCTTGCCATCTCCCCTCCCTAAAATCATAGAACTCTTTGGATTGAATGGGAAGTTTAGAGGAATTGGCGTGAATTGAAATTAAAAGGCTGAGTCAACTCCCCCCCTCCAATTATTTTGTCGGAGACGTGGAAAGTGTTTCTTGCTTCTACTTCCTCTCATCGGCTCTTTTATAATTTAATCCAGTCTTACCCAAACTAATGTCTTTTGGGTATCATGGACCACAGTTCCCATACCCTGTGGCTATGCTGGCTAGAAATGCAATGTTTTATTTTCTCTGCAGTATGCACCTAGGAGGCAGTAGATCTGTAGGATTTAGATGTATTTAAACATTTGTTTCTTCTGCCTAATTTATTAAATCAACATCTAATTCGAAATTAAATGTTTCTGAGAAATCCAGGGTGCTTTACAAAAAAACTCTCAAAGACAGCTATTGTAAAGTATCACCAGCACTGCTTAAAACAATATTAAAAGTGTGTATTTTAAGAAAGAAAAATATTAGTAGTAATTTATTTAGTGCTGTTTGACCATAAAATGTGGTGCTGCTCTACATATGCCTGGCTGAACAGTGTTTGGAGTTGCCTCTAAACGGATGAGGGATGCACTGTTCATATTTTCCTTAGAAGAAAGTTTTATAATTGGGGTGCTGTCTCTGAGAAGGCTCTGCTCATGGCCACTGTTCTATAAACCAAACCTGGGGGACCATCTGGTCTAAATGGATGGTAAACATAGATGATTAGGGGGCTGGAGGCTAAAACATATGACAAATGTGGGAATTGGGTGTGTCTAGCTTAGTGAAAAGGACTAGGGGTGGTGACATGATAGCAGTGTTCCAATATTTGATGGGCTGCCACAGAGAAGGGGTCAACCTATTTTCCAAAGCATCAGAACGCAATAATAAATGGAAACCAGAATAGAAGAAAACCAGCCTAGAACTAAGGACTTGTGAAAACAACTAACCATGAAAAGTTGTGGCTGCTCCATCACTGGAGGCTTTTGAGTAGAGATTGGATATTCCATTGTCTGGAATGATATAGGTCCCCTGCTTGAGCAGAGGCTTGGACTAAAGACCTCAAAGCTCTCTTCCGACTCTTTGAGAAAAATGCTGCCAATCTTTCCCCCTCCCCTCGTCGCTTCCTGGGCACAGAGGGAGGGGGAGGGAAGGAAGGAGGGGAGGGAAACAGGAAGAAAGAAAAAGAAAGAAAGAAAGAAAGAAAGAAAGAAAGAAAGAAAGAAAGAAAGAAAGAAAGAAAGAAAGAAAGAAAGAAAGAAAGAAAGAAAGGGAAGGAAAGGAAAATGGGAATGGGAGGGAGGGAGGGAGGGAGGGAGGGAAGGAAGGAAGGAAGGAAGGAAGGAAGGAAGGAAGGAAGGAAGGAAGGGAAAAGGAGGGTCTGAGGGAAGTCCTACCTTAGCACTCGGCCACCAGCAGCCCTGTTGCCCTTTCGCCATCCCCTGGTGGTGTCCCATCCTATTGCTGAGAATGCTTTGGCCTCCCTCTGACCCACGCACTTTGCCCTCCTGTACCCACCATGAGCAACCTGGCCAAGGAGAGTGAGCATAGAAGCAGTAGCCTTGAGGAGGTAAACAAAGCTGAGCACCCCCTCGGGAAGTGCAGCTAGGCTAGGCAGGGCTGTGGGGTCCTGGTACCATGGGAGTTCAAGGTCCGGGCTGGGCCCTTGACCTCTGCTGCCCAGGGCTCCGGGCAGTCTGTGCTACCATCCAGTGGTCCCCTGCGTAGCCTGAGGCTCAGTGAAGCTCCTCCAGTGGACCATGCCCTGGCGCTCGCCCCGGTTCCACCCCCCCTCTGCCGGAGACCCTCAGATCTGTCCCAGTCCTGCCCAGACTTGCACAAGTGCCCGACGTGATGTTGAGCTGGCCACGCCCACCCAGTATAGGCCACACCCACTCAGCATAGGCCACACCCACTCAGCATAGGCCACACCCATCCAGCACCCGACAATAAATAAGTGGGGTTTGGGTTGCAGTTTGGGCACTCGGTCTCTAAAAGGTTCGCCATCATTGATCTAAGCTAAAGAATTAGCTTAAAGAGCTAGACTGCGCCTTCGCTCAAGCCGTGCTTAAATCACAGGACTAAACATTTGTAATTAACCAGTTAGATGATTTGGTTTTTAAATGATTTTTATTGTAAAATTTTGAGCATTCATAATCAGACCATCAGTTCAGACTTCTGACCATTCATATCACAGCTCAATCTATACATCTATAGTTTATGATATATTGTAACTGGTCCCCCTTAATGGTGCTATAAATGTATTTTCCATCTTTTAACACAGTTATTGCTTTCTTTCCCTAGGCCAGCTCATCCTCCTCCTCTGAAGATACTGAACTGTGATGGTAGCAGAGTCCATCTTTTTCCATATTGTACCTGAAAGGGAATGCTATTCCGAAGCAAATATGCCAATACTGTTATTATTTCTCAAAAAATATTGACAGTAATCCTATAATACTTAACTTGAAACCAAGTCACACTGAGAATTACTTCCAAATGAATGTACTGAAAATAATATACCTGTAGCTAAGCTGTTCTCAAGAGTACAGTCTACCATACCACACTGGAGGCAAAAAGTCTCGGGATTAATTTCAGCCAAAGACAATTTCAGAGAACAGTACTAAGTCAGTACATGACACCGAGTTCTTGTCCTTCATTCCTCAGTGTGCAGGTGTTTAAAATGGGGGCAGAGATGCGATTTGGATATAAAAATAGATGGTCTGAACCAAGTTTTTTTTCCATGTTAATTTGAACATGAGTAAAATCTCTGCAACTGGAGGTTTTTTTTCAGAAATTAGTCATGCAAAGTGAAATCACAATGAGAATTCAATTGTATGAATTGAATACTGTATCAATTAAAACTAAAATATATTGCATTTATTCTGTGATATTTTTGTCAACTGCATCCAATTTTAATTAAGTTCAGAATTAATCTTGTAGCTGAGCATTAGGTTCTGCAAAGAAACTAAAGACTAGCTACTCATTAGGCTTCCTAGTTCTGATAGATGCTGAGTTTAAAAATAGTTTCATTTTATCTCTTTGAGTTAAACAAATAATAAAGATGGTAAATAAATAACTCAACAGTCAGTTTGGATTCCACATATAGCTTCTGATTTACCAGCTAACACGTCAGAGCACATTATTCCAATTGCACTCACTTGTTCCGCCCACGAGCAGACTGCTCCAACTTATTTAATGCAAGTGCCAATCTTGCCCCCAGTGCCACAAGACTGGGGCACTGAATTTTAGTAGCAAATGACCAAACTTCAGCAGCACAATTTCCCTTCTCATCTCCAGCTCCTTCCACCTCAAATTCAAGATAAAAATTAGAATTAGAAATTCTTTCCTTCCAGTGATATTGCCCTATTATGCATTTCCTGCCGTAGTTTTTTTTTTAAAGCTGAGAAGTTAAATTGTTGCAGCCAACCCTTTCAATATTGCCCAATGCTAATTCAATTGATCAAACCACAGGAGTTCTGAACAGTCCTATAAAAGAAGCCAAGAACCAACCAAAGCTGTGTTAGGTTTTTGTTGTGAATTTGCAAGCAAACACTTGAGTGTAACATTCACAGTTGCCTTTTTTGTGAAAGAATAATGAAGACAAGAGGCTCTTTAGTAGTAATTATTTTTTAAAAAAAATCAAGATTGTTCCAATGGTTAAGATAACCCAAATATTTACAGTCTTGGTTGATGTTTCCGTGTCATTCTTTCAGCACACCCCATTCCTTTTTCTCATCTGCATAAAGGATAGAAAATGCTGCTGCGGTCCCAATTCCAAAGCTTTCTTGACCTTTCTAATGCCAACAATATAGATAGGTGTTTCTTAAAACTTCCTTTTTCTTCACAACCCTTCCCCGTTTTGAAAAAATTCTGGGGGACCCAAAAATCACGTTTGTGTATGTTTTTATTTATTGTATATTGGTGTCTTCCAGTCAGTTGACTCCTGATAAATGCCAGGACAAGTCCCTTAAATTTACTTGGTGAGATTTTGGAAGTGGCTTGCCACTGCTTGCTTTCTAAGGTGGGACAGCATGACTGGCCCAAGGTCACCCCACTGGCTTTCATACTTAAGGCAGGACTAGAACTCAATAATCTCGCAATTTCTGGCCTGGTGCCTTAAGCACTACAACAAAACTGGCTGTCAATATTTACCAAATTAAAATTTTGACAATTTGCTGCTACTGCTGCTTCTACCATTGTTTGATGGAATTTTAATATTGTATTATTTTTCAACATAGACTGGCAAATAATTTTGATTTTGTGGAGCTGAGAGGAACTGGGGGATACCATGCATCCCTAGGAACACAATTTTAAAAACACTGATCTAGATATTGAAGCCAGTACCAAGTCCTGGCAATATTTCCTTACCAACCAAGCAGAAGATAGTATTGATAGTATGAAGTAAGACTGATAGATTCTCTTCAATGCCCCATATATCAAATTATCATCAAGATATTTAACTCCCCTGCATTCCTCATTTTACATATTGTACTTTCATGTTTGCACAGGGTTTTGCTTGAAAAAAATTAAAAGAAATTTCAACTGCTAATTACTTCCTCACTTGCTATAAACACCTGATATCCATAAATAAAGTGGATTTCTTAAAATACAGTACTGACTTAAAAGAACAGGTTCTATCAACAGTATTGAACTTACTTGGGTCATACAGTTCTTGGTTTCTAAGTAGCATGCCAAGAGCCTATCCAAACGTGGTGTTACGTTTTCCACTGTATAACATTAAAAGAGTTACAACTGGGAAATAACATTTGGAGGAATTCTGAGAGCCACATTAACAGTTTTGGAGATAACCACTTTTAATACTTGGACCTCATGTTGTGATGCTGATTTAATGGGATAAAAGGGGGAAAGTGATTAGCAGTGTTAGACAAAGCCTGTATTTTTGAATTTCAGGAGGTAAGGGGGTTTTTTTTCCCACTTCAGTCAGAAATTAATAATTCATCAAACTTTGTTCTACTTTAAAAAAGAAACTTTACCAATCTATAAACCGTAAGAAAAGTATTGGAAATTATTACAAATATTGTTTTATTTAGTCTTTTAGAATCATTATCTTCAAGGTAAAAACAATGAAGCAAACATGTTGCCAACTCCATTGAATAAAAACTGCAGAATGGCTTCTTCATTTCCAGCCTTTTGAGAGGTCTCTAGTATTCCCTTTTATTTTTTATTTTTCTCATTTTTATGGAGCTGGAGGCTGTCCTTGTAAGATTGCTTGTCACTTCTTGCCTATAGTGAAGCATCTGATTTGAACCAAAGAGATGAGTGTCCATCATAAAAGAGCCATCTTAAAATGGTGATATACAAAATCCATAATTGTGAATAACTACAGGCTGTAGAATTAAAATAAATTCAGAGTGTCATATGTTTCTCAGGAGCCTGCTTATGTGCCAGATAGAGAAACAAGATGCTGGAGAGAGCACTGACAAGAAATATAACATCAAACCATCGGTGGTAAAAGTTAAATTGTAATTCTCCTAGAACCTCAGTAATGATAGTGCGATACTCTAGAGGCATACTCATTCGAATCAGAAGCACAGAAGACACAAAATACATTCCCTGCAGAGAAAATAACAGAAACATTAGACAATTTTACTGCTGCTGACATAGCTGAGAGAACATAAGTTGCTACTCAAATGGATTAAAATACTCACCATAATCTGTGCCAGCAACAGAACAATAACATTAGAAGACTTGCTACTTGAGATAGCATAGAAAAACTAAGAAAGATAAGCACAAAAAGTCAGCTCACAGGCTGAAATAATGATAACATGGCAAACATGATTTAATAAATGTTTTAGAACTAAATTAAAAAGAAGTCACAATAATAACACATCTTCATGCTTAATGTAATCATCATCATTAGAACTGCTTCTTAAAAACAATGTGACGTGTGTTAAAACTTTTATTTTTCCATTATGCATATTTTAGCATACTTCACATTCCACTCCACATTCACCCAGAATCATTTAAATAATAATAACAATAATTTGTCCTACATGCAAGCAGTCCTTATGATCTTCAGACATGCATTTAAGTGAACAAGTAGGTTAGCCCAAGGAACTGCAGAATTTAGATGAAAAATGCTGTTATGTTTACAGAAATAGCAATCTGTATTTTTGCAAATCCAACACAAATGGCATAGCCCAGGGATAAATGGGACTGTTTAAGTAATAATTATCACATTTTAGCTATAAATAGTTGTACTTAAGCAGTGTGCAACTAAACATATTGTTGACATGGCAGGATTGGCCAATGATAACTAACCCCTTGAGATGTTTTCTAGTGTGCATAAAAACAACAGCACTTCACTAAGATCATGATTATCAATGCAATATGTTACAACAAAACTATTATATATAAAAAAGCACCTTTATATCAGCCCTATACTGTTAAAACATATCTAAATGAAAAATGGTAACTTAATGTCAAGCAATTTTCTTTCACTTATTAAAATCAATACCAATGTTTTATTGTGACTTATTAAACAATCACATAATGGAAAACTTTGTTCCCCAACTCTGGCCTTAAAAACTATTAAGTGATGCAGAAAACGCATCTGCACTATATATCTGAAGTAATCTGGGTTACTACAGGTCTTAATACGGCACATCTCTATAAGGTGGTAGACCAAATGTTGGGAACTTCTCAGAACAACAATAACAAGACAAACTCAACTTAAAGCTGTTACTTCCTGCAGTGATTCCATATTTTTGAAGTTTACAATTCAGCCATAACACTTTTACAGACTGATATATTAATATGCTCTCTTCTTTACTTCAACACAGTTCATATAGTAAGATTGCACTTGGGCTTACCTTTGTGAGTGTTATTAATAAGCCCCTGATAGAGGTGACAATAATTATTCCAACAAGAATAAATGAAATATGCTGGGACCAGAATTTTACCTGTAATAATAAAGACAGGAAATGGTTAAACCCGCAGAGATACAGACAAGTACACTGACCATGTAGGATATGAAAGGCTATCTTTGCTATTTATGTGCACAGAGCTTTTTCAAAGAGTACAAGTAGTCCTTGTTTAGCAATCATGGTGATGAAAAAGTAACTTTGTGACCAGTCCTCAATTTCCAACCTTCACAGGTCTGTAAAGCAAAGGAAATAAGACTATAAGCACAGTCACAGTTTCACTTAGCAACCAAGGTGCCATCCCAATTGTGGGCTTTAAATGAAGACTTCCTGTATTAGCAAGAATACTTTCAGGAAAAAAAAACCAATTCTTAGCACTGTATACAGAAACAATGCAGAATTAAGGCTGAGCTGTTTATGATTGTCTCTTGCAACCTAAGATATTAAACTGTCTTAAAAAAATAAGATACAAGAATTATACAGAAAGATAAATAAATCATTGCCTTCTCATAATATATTACCTTAACAGCAGCTATAAACAAATACATTTCCCAAGAGTATACTTTCAAAAAAAAGTTTAATATTACATTTTCAAGCTCTCTATAAAACAGAAATTAAGAATGAATATGGGGATCGGTAGGTAGGATTAAAATCTAAATGAGCTCTTACATCAAACTGTATCCCCAAATAATTCACAGTAATCTCAATTCCTCTTGTTACTGGATCTGTTTTCCCAACTCGGTCAAATACAATATTGATTGTTGCCTGAAGAGATGAAAGACAGAAATGTAACAGATACTTTCACTGAAACCATTATAAGATATACACATTTATCTTTCATAGGCAATGTTTCTGTATGAGAAAAAATGTCCATTCTGGTTTAAAATGTGATTGTATTTATAATCAACAAAACACATTTTTTAAAAAAAAATGATAGGTTTAGAAAGCATTCTTTTTATTAAGTACATATTTTGTCACACTACAAATTATAAATGATTGTACCAACAGCAGCTTTACATACCATAAAAGTTTTCCAGACACAGTAAATGGAGAAAAAATAACCCAGAAAGTTGAAATATTTCCCTTGGAATGTTTTAGAATATTCTATTCTTTCCTGCAAATAGATTTTTTTTTCAGAGAGAGAAAACATTTAGATTTATTATTTTGAACTAGCATATGGTTTTATATTCAGTACAGATCATTTCTACAGATAAAGTTGTTTAGCTTCTTAATAGATAATGAATCTATGGAATTGCAAAATCAACATTTGTCTAACATAAATGAACTGAAATTACAGAATACGGGAACAAAACCAAATTTCTGGTATTCTAAGTCTGTCTTTTGAGTCACAAAGCCTGATATCTATTTCTGGAAAGTTTCAATTTGCAGAACATTCATATTTATACTTGAATTTTTTTTCTATAAACAGGCTTTTTTTAAAGTTGTTCAAGCTTTTAACATAAAAAATAGGCCAGTATCATAAAGTCATAACATTTCTCTTGGCTCATTTAATTTTCCAGGTTCTTCTCACATTTTCTCTCATATATCAATCCCAGTTACCCACCCATCAGACTTGGGAACAATGCCCTTAGTTTGCACCTTGGTAGCCTGCAAATCAACTGTTTCCAAGAAAAGTTGCCGACTAAGTTCCTCTAAAGCATCAATTTCTTGCTGGATGAGTGTCAAATCTTAAAACCAAGATAGTCAAGCTCAAAATCATTAATAATTTTGAAAAACGTATTTCTTTTTTAAGTGTGATTTTATTCCCCAAACCCAAAAATCAACAGAAAAACAATACTGTGATATCTTTTTTAAGATTTTATTAATGTTAAAAAAAGGAGGGGAACAAACAAAAGCATATTTCATACTGTATAGATGTATCCAGTATACTGTATACATCGATGCACCTTGCCTATATAAAAAATATTAGTGTAACCATTGTGATAAAGAAGCAATTCATTAAAATCTGAAAAAAAATACTTCAAATTTTATTTTATTCTTTAACACATAGTAGATATAAAATAAAATTTGAAATATTTGAAAAAGTGCAATTTTTAAAACAATATGTATGGCAAGGCACACTATTTAAAAGGTTTTTTTAAATGTCTGTAAATAACTTGGACATGAAATCAGAAATTACTCATTATTGCCATCTGCAGGAACAAAATAAAGGGTGCAATTGAATACTATAAAATATTACATAACTATAGAGATAATTGCAGATCATTTTTAACATCTCTTTCTGGATAGAAAATACTTATTTGCACACTTTATCCAGACATTTTGAAATGGTGATTTTCTAGATCCATTTCAATTTGAGTAAATATCCAAGTTGGTTCAGAAATTACCTCAATCATGCTACAGAATAATCTTTCCTGAGCAACAGGATACAGGAAAATGTAATCTTGCTGATCTCCTGGCTTTCTAATTAGCTTTCAAAACAATTGAATATGGTATCCTTATGGAATAGGTTTTTGAAAAGGGAGTATTGTTTTATACTCATTATGTTCCTATTTGTCGGGCTGTTCCTCAGAAAAGACTAAGGGAGTAATTATTACATAAATAAGTAGGACTTCATTTAATTCCTGATTTTATTCAATGTGTACTGGAAAAGATTATCCAGGAAACGTACATTGAAATGACATTTAGATTTTTATTTTCTGCCTATTCTGGTAAACGTTCTGAATTAGAACTAAGATAATGGACTGGATGAAGACCAATAAGTTGAAACTTATCTAAAATAAAAGTGCTACTTTACTAAATTAAAGAAATAATGTCAGTCATATAGCCCGTAGTTAATTTCAGGCCATTATTTAAAGTAGGCCAGTCATTTAATGTTCTGAAATGTTGAATTAAGAATGTTTAAAGAAAGCCTCTTCCTATATATACATAACTGCTTGGGGACTTGGATCATTTTTTTTTGAACAATAAAGATAAACAGCTGACTACACAGAGAACAACTATTATAAGTAAAATGAAAGTTCCTTCTCAGTTATTAAGCACCACTCTGCAGTATTTTCCCTAAGGAGATATACACGGTATTCATATTGCAGTAGATATTTTCTCCCCAGGCATTTTATACATTGGTTTTAATCTGAAGTGCCCAAATGAAACAGGAAGAATGACTACTGAGGATGTTATTATTTAAACATCCAATTTTTTAAAAAAATCTATGACAACTATTAATACCTATGCGTTTCATAAAGAAACAGAAAATGCCAAATACAGGTAGTCCCCGACTTATTATCATAATTGAGCTCAAAAATTATGGCCGTAAATTGTGATGAATGTGACCAGACCCACGTTTATGACTTTGGCTGCAGTTGTTAAGCATACAAAGTAGTTAAGTGAAATCACTGTTCACTATGGGCCAGTTTTTGCTGGAAACCAGAAGTAAATACCAGTTTTCAGCTAAACAGTTGTAAATCGCAGTCACATGACTGCAATGCACTGCAAATGAACCTAAATGTGGGCCAGTTACTGAGCGCCCTAAATGCAGTCAATGCAGGAAAAGGCACATAGAAATTTCTAAACCAGGTTGTAAATCCCTTTTGTGGGATTAATTATAACTGTGAATGATTACTAAGCAACCGGTCCTTAAGTCAGACTAGTCATATTTGCAGATTTACTTATAAGTAAATAATCCTTAATGTTAAACATTTTGCTTTTTATAAAATTTTGACCTTATTCTCCTTTAAGAACAGTTGAATCCTATATAATGCAAACATGCAATCACAATAAATCAATCCACAACATAAAGCACTTTAAAGTATAATCAGTCACAATTTTTATTTTCCCTTATAGATAAATCAGTTGTTTCTATTAATACTGAGTAAAATGGAAACTATAATGGAGAGTGCTATTTTATAAAAATTAGATTGCTTAAATTCATTATACCTGGCTTTCTATTCTTGCATATTGTCAGTTATATAAATTACTACTTAATGCTCAAGTGGTGATGAAAGTGTCCTAGCAGATTAGATGTCAGTGCTTAACATTGCAAACTTGGATTGATATTATTCTCTTCAAGTATATGATCTCCAAAAGCTGAAAGTAAGGTAATTTAATACAACCCATTAATAAAATATTCTACATTTTTTTTTTCATTTATTGTAAAAGGAAGCAAGCTGGTTTTTGGGCCTCTGTCTGCAAGTAAAGGATACTTTCACCTCCTGGTGAAGATGTTGTGACACTTTTTATAATTCCCCAGAAACCAGTGGTTTTGTTGTGCACTTCCCCTCTCTGGAACATATTTCTGTGAACCATTGCTATCCTGATTGGGAGACAAAGTTAGGAATGTAAAATCATAAAATATAAACTAGAACCAAGTCACATAACAACATAGCTAATCTGTAAATATTTGTATTTTTTATGTTTTATAAAGTCTGGCATTCAAAATTTAAAGGAACATTCAGAATTCCATTCAAAAAGAAATCAAGCAGATTTGGTGTAGAAGTGTGCTACTGCTCACGCTATTATGTCAAAGTAAAAAGTGCTTCCAATTAGGAATAAACTACATTACATTCTGTGAATTACATTTACATGTATTTATTACTGGAGGTGACTCATTTAAATCAGGGATATTCTAATGAATTATTCCTAAAATAGATCTAACTTTTAACCTTGCTAGCTGGTAATGAAGAAAGTCGAAACTTTTTTAACTATTAGTCAAGAGAACATCCATACTGTTCTTCAAAATATATTAAGTAATACAGTTTAACCGAGGTTTAATACTACAGTATAAATCTTATATTAATTTTACATTCTAAACAGAATACTAATCCCAGATAAGTACCCAAGTACACAAATTGAGATAAAATTTGGATCTGTACTTTGCTCAGATTTCACCCACACTTATATCAGGATCTTATGATATAAATTCTTGTTCAATAGCAAATAATTTCTTGTTGGACACTAAGATGCTCTAATATCTTTATCTGACCTTTTCTTTTTGCTGATGATCATATCCATTGTCTGGAGGAGTCGACGTTCTAGAGATAGAATATCAGCATCTGTGACATTCCTATAATAGATGTATATATCTAGAATTATTCCTATGATTTCTAGAACAATCTCTTCCTAATTCCAGCTATTCTCTGATTCTTCTCCATAACTGGATTACAACAAAAACTGCAAATACAAATACACATACATACATATATACATAGAGATAGACAGACGGATACAGACAGGCAGACAGACAGACATGAAGAAAGAGAGAGAGAGAGAGAGGTAGAAACAGACAGATGGATTTTAAAACTGCTTTGAATCTTTTTGGGGAGGGAAGATTTACCTGAGAAAATAAGACATATACGTGTATGGACAATTCACTGCACCAAAGCCAGAGAGCAAGGCCATGAGGGTTACCCCAATCACTCCCACCCTACTGATGAGTTGTTCGATAGATAGAATTCCTGATAAAAAGAAAATACCACAAGGTTAATTTCATCATTACATTTACTGAAAACAATAAAAGAGAATCTCATTACCATATTAGATCTACACCATTTTGTTTTAATTATTTAGATACTCCTTCGTAAGAACCCTCAGGTGTGCTCTTGTAATGGGGCAAAAACTTATCTGTGTATTTAACAGACTGCTTTGCCAAGAATAATTAGAAAAAAAATGAACCATAACTTTTAATATAGCTGTCATAATCTTGGAATCATTCTGGATTAAGTGAAAAACTTCAACTGAAAATGAGTTCTCCCAAATAGTGTCTAATTTTCCCTAGTCAACAATGCTTTCTTTTGTTTTATGCCAAACTGAAATACAATAAATTGAATGGAAGCAGATAAAGAACCAGGCTGTTGTGGCTTCTAATATCATTATCAGTGAAAGAGACAGAATGCCTCGTACCCTTACTTGAAAACTGGCAAAGACAGCAATATAGTTCTGTTCACTGTAGCACATCTCACTTAATTCTGCTTCTGGAACTCACTATGAATTTTGGTTTCTGCTTGCTTTATTTATTTTATTACATACAAATTTAACTGAAAAATCTTCAGAGCCCTTAAAAATGGTGAAACAAGAAAAGCCAGAATACCATAAATTATGTTTTAAGTTGAGGACCACTTATATCTTGTAATGAAGCTAATTTACAATTTTAAACTGAAGTCTTTGTTAAGCTTAACAATGTGATTGTCTACTTAGACATAACTTTTTACAAACTAGGGCTCCCTTCAGAACTGTAATCACGTGCAAGCAAATATTAGATATAGCGGGAATTCCAGTATTTTTGTTCTGACCCCTATTGGCCATGAAGTTGTTCCAAATCATTAATTCCATTATTGCATTATGACTATTTGCAGTCCCAACTTGCGCACCACTAACATACGTGGATGTCTTGTTATCCAGGGAGGCCAGGGCATGCAGTAGCAGCAGGAAAAAGATGGTGAAAGTCAACTGAGGATGTTATGGGGGCAGCAGTGGTAGGCAACAGTGGTGTACATAATGGCCAAAAATGCAGAAATATGGAGAGATAGGCGGGTGTCACTCAGTGGTGTGATCACATGATCACAACTGCTCTGCTTAGCGATGGAAATTCCATTTCCAATTACGATAATTAAGCAAGGACTACCTAGTACAACCAAGGCAAACCACAAACATGTTTATATTCTGAAAACACTGCAAGAAGAGCTTTTTTGCATTCAAGTCAGAAGCACTGAGGTACTTCCAGGTTCAAAGTGACACCGTTGCCTTGGGGACTCCCAGTTGGGGGCTCCTTTCATGTCCCCAGGAGCTTGAGTGAAGGATGAGAGCTTAACCCTCCCTCACAACAGCTCTCAGGTCTCAAACACGGGCTTGCTAACCTCCTGCCCACATTCCCAACCACTCGAGCCACTGTGCTCCTTGCAAGAAGAGTTTATCCAACACCGTAGCCCAATGGTTGGGAGACAGCCAGACTTTCAAAGCCTTATGGAAAACCAACAGGGTCAGCACCATCAATTTTTGGGGGGGGGAGACGGGATAGTATTCTGTTCCAAATGGCAGTCACAGCAACAGAAGTTCCCATCTATAGCTGCACAAATCAAAAAACAGTCAGATGTGCACTTATAAGTTAATGAAATAATAAAACTCACCATGTTTTGGACTAAGGATAGGAAATGGATCTCCCAGTTTCCAGAAGAAATACATAAATATTAGCCAGACAACACAGGCAAAAAGAAGTCTATGTCTGTGTACTGAAAGTAATAGAAAGAAAATTAATATTTTATGTTAATTACACTGAAAAATATTATTTAAACATTATAGTGCCACTATAATTTTTATTTTCAATATTCATGATACTTACACAATCGGATGTTGCTCACAACAAAGTAACCAATGTAAAAGGGCACCATGAACACCAGAACAAGCAAAATCACGCAAAGATTTAATTTCCAATGGAAATACCGAGAGCTGGAAGTAAGGGAAGGATTGATGACTATTTAATCATCGTCACAAAATAATTCTAGCTTTACTTTTTGTCTACTTTCATATAGTAAGCAATTATCTGCATAAAATATAAAAAATATACTTATACTCAAATATAATTTTAGAAATATGCACAGTAATAGACTATATACGAAGTTATATATTAAATGTTCTTGTCAAAATTATGTCAATTGTTCAGATACTTTTATTTGATCTCCTTTCTGCCAGTCAATTTTTTTAAAAAAAAATATCAAAGTTATATAGTTTCCCATTAGTGTAATTTCTGAAGACACATCTTTTTATTATTTGTCTAAAAGCATGCATTTTAAGCTTTAAAGTCCAAAAAACATATAAAGATTTTCATCAATGGCCCTCAGAGGGCAAGTGTTCATTAACAAGCAAAGATACTTTAGTAAGTAATACATAAATTATTGAGGAAAATATGTGTTCACTTAATTGGAGTTATACAAATAGAATTATGTGCATTTGGGAACCATACATATTTTGGTATTTGCTGATACTGCTTGGAAAGCTTAGTAATTTTAGATCAGAGAACCAATAACTTATATCATACCATTTGTGGCAATTTCTTTAATGTGTCATTACCCTTAGGAATGCTGCCAGTACTTAACAGCAACATTTTTTTAAAAGAAACAAATAATAAAACAGGCTGGCCATCATTTTTCTACTTTGTTTCAGCACCCAGCTGCATATTAATAATGTATACTCACGTCTTATGTTTAAACATGCTAAAACATTAAATGGCCATGAAGCCACAAATAAATAAGCAAATCTATCAATTATACTAAGATCCCAGTGCCATGTTTATGCAGCTGGAATTTAGTGTCATCTTACCTGCTGCTTAGGATGCCTAGAATCTCAAAAATGATAAGTTCAAACATGGTGCATGAAAAAGCAAAAGTTACAGAGAAGACAACCTGTACAACATACTGCCGAACCTGTAACGAAGCGAACATAAACATTTTTGAATTAATTTTTATGTAATTGTTATGGATGTAATGGACATCCATAACAAAAATAAAATATCAGACTATCATGGAATTAAATACATACAGGATGATATATGTAAGCAAGTATTTGCTGAGATAAAATCTGTACTAATATATATTTACCGGTACATTCCCTGTCTGAACATTTTTCAAAAAGAGAAAAATATTTTTTAAATAAAGGTTTAAATCTAAAATTTATTTCCTTAGCATTAATTTCTCTGGATGACTATTTTAAAGTCTCTGGCAGACTTTTTAAAAATCTTAAAAGTATCTATTTTAATTTTTTTTGACAATTCTCAAATGCCTTCAATTCTATTAAATGTCTACTTCTGTGCAAGTGCAGAGTTTGTGCATCCTTATAAGGCATATTACAATGTGTAATTTTTTTACATAATCTACATTGGTGGTTTTACTTTTAAATCACAAGGAAATTTCAATTAGAAGTCAGTGTTCTGATCAATTCCTAATAGTCCAGTTGCTGTTAGCCTTGTGCATGGCACTAAAAACCTGGCTGTTCCCCTAAACATTTGGGCTGGGAAGTTAAGTGAACTCTTCCAGCTTATGTTGTTTTTATGGTAAGATGGAATTTATTTTTCCAATCACAAAAATTCCAATTTACAATAAAACCCGTTGTTTTTGCTATTGGTTTTAACTGTTTAACTGTTGTTCTAATTAACTTTCAATATGTATGTTGCCCAGATTACTGCTATTAATTTATAATTTAAATATCTCACCTCATAGTCTTTGAAGAGCCGGCGCATGAAGAACAACCATCCAAATCCAAAAAACAGCACCTGGAGAAGCAAATAAAAAGTATATCATCAGTAATTGTAAACTCAATGCCCTCAGTGCTTGACATAAACACATGCCCACCATCTGACAAAAATATAAAATAAAAAGTAAAAATAAATATGAAAATAATAATTAAAAATAATGAATTAAAAAGAAAACAAAAAAGCAAATAAACACAAAGAACAGACTTAATGGACTACTAAATCTTTTTTTTCCATCAGTTTTGTGTTTCTGTGTATGTGTATGATACCTAATGGCTAGAATGCTGTTTGCAAAATGTGGAAATCTCAAAGCATATTAGCATATGAAAAATGGATTCACAGTGTTCTCCAACAAGCTGAAAATCTTTTGGGGTGTGGCTCCTCCCTTTGCTGCTTCTCTGCAGGAAGCAGAGGTTCACCTGGTGCATCAGTTGCGGCCCTATTTGGACCGGGAGTCACTCCTCAGTCACCCATGCCCTTGTCACCTCGAGATTCGACTACTGTAATGCTCTCTACATGGGGCAACCTTTGAAGAATGTCCGGAGACTGCAAGTAGTCCAGAATGCGGCCGCGCGAGCCGTCTTGGGTCTCCCAAGACATGCTCATATTACTCCAGCTCTCCGTGAGCTGCACTGGTTACCAATTGGTCTCCGAACACAATTCAAAGTGTTGGTTATGACCTATAAAGCCCTTTATGGCAATGGGCCAGAATACTCGCGGGACCGTCTTCTGCCTCATGAATCCCAGTGACCGGTTAGGGCACATAGGGTTGGCCTCCTACGGGTCCCGTCTGTAGACAATGTCATCTGGCGGGGCCTAGGGCTAGGGCCTTCTCCGTTGCTGCCCCAGCCCTCTGGAACCAGCTTCCCTCAGAGGTCCGTACTGCTTCCTCCCTCCTAGCTTTCCGAAAACTGTTGAAGACACATTTATGCAGACAGGTTTGGGGCATGTGAGCTGTACTCTGCCCCTGGGCCTTTGACTGTGATTGTGTGTTGTGTGAGTGAAACAAATTACTTAGTTTTTATACTGTAAATTAGTAATTTTAATTGATTTTATGTTATGTTTTTTATACTTGTATTGTTGTTGTGAGCCGCCCTGAGTCTTGGGAGAAGGGTGTCATATAAGTTTAATAAATAATAATAATAATAATAATAATAAGGAAGGGCAGGAGACAGCTAGCTAGCCCAGCTATGCTGACTCAGGAATTCTGGGAGTTGAAGTCCATGAGTCATAAAAGAGTCTAGGTTGTCTACCCGAGCTTGTTGGAGAACAGCTTGAAGCCAGCTTGCCAGGTGAGCAGAAGATCAGAGAGGGGGGGTTGGGGGAGAGAGAGAGGGGTGGAGAGAGTCCCTTTTGATATCTAAAATGAAGATAACACTGCATATATCCTTTTTTATCTTTATGCTATACGTATGTATGTATGTATGTATGTATGTATGTATGTATGTATGTATGTATGTATGTATGTATGTATGTATAAATGTAAAAAAGGATATATGCAGTGTTATCTTCATTTTAGATATCAAAAGGGTTTTGTGGCTCCCGGTGTTTTCTTTTCGATGGGAAACGGGTCCAAGTGGCTCTTTGAGAGTTTTAGGTTGCCTACCCCTGGCCTAAAACAAACCAGATTAAGGGTCTGCTATAAAATTTGCTTGGGCAACGCATTAAACCGTGTCTCAGCCAATAGGCATGTGTGACCGGGCACAAATTATCTAGAAAGGGCATAAATGCTTGAAAAAGTGGAAGGGCAGAGGACAACCAGCACCAAAGTGGGTGGACTCGGTGACACTAGTGATGATGAGTGCAGCTTTGAAAGACCTGAACAGCCAACCCACAAGCTCGGAGAACCAACCTTTACTCTCATTCTTGAAAAAGGCTAGGCTAGGCCTAGCCCTAGATAATCGTGGAGAAGATCTCTGCAGTTGCTAGGAGTCGAAAAGGATTTGAGGGCGCACAATAACTCTTGTGAGGCCAGCCTTTACAGTTAATAATGGCTTAAGATGTAGTGCAACAAACCCCTCAACACTTGAGTAAACCATGGCTCACTGAATCACGGTGCACCGCGTCACGCTAACACAGCCACTTAAGAGGAATCCAGGCCTCCGCACATTTTCCGAGGCCCAATTCACAAATGCAACCCCGAGTACTTGGTCATTATGTGCCACTGCAGGCAGAAGTTAATTCACCGGAATCCTCTTAGATGGGATAACTCCTCTAAAAGAAAACAAAAGCAACTTCTAAAGGAAGAGCCGAACCTTCCCACGCCCGATTTAAGCCCCTGACTTAAGAGGGGCCGTGCTCGGCTGGGCAAAAGGAAGCAAGTAAATTCTCGGGCCCCCCGTCCCCCCTCCCTCCATCGTCCCTTGCAAGGCCAGGATTCCCTTCTATCCGGAAGCAGGACTGCCCCTCCTGCCCGGCTTCTCCCGCCTTTCGCTGCTGCGCGCCTCAGCCTAGTCTGACGTGGAACAGAGAAGCCCGGTACCTGGGAGACGACCATAATGCTGGAATCGATCAAGAAGCTCATGGTGCACAGCCCGTCCGAGGCGGGCGGGATGCCTCTTTGCCCCCCCCCAACGCGCCCCCTCAGCCAAGCTCGCGCCGTTCCTGCAGAAGGGAGACGCAGCCCCGCCCCATTCGCTTCCTCGGCCCCGAGGAGAAAGGTTGGACGCGTTGCAGAGATAAGAAACTGGAAGAGCAGCCCGAGCCCTTGTCTGCTCCTCTCGTTTCGCCCGCTCTCAGTCTGTCTTCTCTCCCTCTCCCTAATTTATTCCTCCCGGGGAGATTCGGGGAATTGATGAGGCACAGAAAGGAGGGCAAATCCCAAAGGTGCTTTTTTTCAAGAGGCAACTGGACTTTGTTTTTCTTTGAATATGTTTCGTTTCTCAATCGATCGATCGGAATAGAGCTGGAAAGGACCTTCGAGGTCTTCTAGTCCAACCCCCTGCTCAAGCAGGAGATCCTATACCATTTCAAACTCTTCTTAAAAACCTTCAGTGATGAAGCACCTACTACTGTTTCTGACGGTAGGCTGGACCACTGACTGAACGGTGGGGAATGGAAGGATTTATATTCCTTGCAGACAGCTGGTCATTTGCATTCAATATAAATCCTTCCATTCTCCATCATCCAATCAGAACTAAAGAAGCTTCCTGGATGATAAGCGAAACATCTTCAAAGAAAAAGAAGAAAGTCCTGTTGCCTCTTGAAAAAACACCTTTGGAACAATCATGACCTGGATGACTAGGAATCTCCATAGACAAGGAGGGAGAGGAAAGGTATTTATCTTGTTTTGAATCTCCCTTATAAAAATTAATAAAACCAGGAATGAGCAGCACCTCTTATAACTTCACTATTTTTTTTTTCTCATAAGAGAGTGAAGGGGTACGGCGGAAAACGGGTCAGGGTTAGAAGTGGGTTAGATTGAAGAATTTGCTCCGTTTTGTAGTGGTTAGTTTCATAAAACACCACGGTCTACAAAGTCTCTTTAGGACAGTGGCTTTCGCTTTCCTTTATACTGGAGTCTAAGCTCTCTCAAGAGCCACTAAAAAGGACGTAGAGATCACGTCATCGACTAACACCGAAGCGGAAGGGAACCAAATGTAACTGCAAAGGCTTGAAAAGGGATTCACACGGTTCAGCTGGACTTCCGGGACCTGGATACTAAAGGCGGCGCTTTGGAATGATGGGCGGGTCAATTTACCTATCGAATTAGGGCAGGGGTGGGGAACTATGGCCCTTTTAGGATTTATGGACTTCAACTCCCACAATTCTTGAGCCGGCATCGCTGGCTCAGGAATTTTGGGAGTTGAAGTCCACAAGTCATAAAGGGACCGTAGTTCCCCACCTCTGAATTAGTGGGAAACGAGTAAGAGAATTGCCCTGTTTTCATAGGCTGAAAGCGCGGGAATGAGGGAAAGGCCTGGTTTGAGGAGGTTCCGATAGCATTTTTAGCGGGCGATTCCGAATTAAGCGTCCTTGCTATCAGTTTTACTAAATTAGAACCTGTTAAACAGCTATCAAAGGAGCAGCCCCGAAATGTAAGTCTGCTGGCAGTTGATGAATTATGGCACCTCGAAGGAGACTTTTTTTTTTTTTGAACAGGAAGAATAAATGGCTTATAGAGTTTAAGGTTAGGTAAATGCGTGGAGATCTACTTTAGTGGTGCCCCTTGAACATGGGATCATAGCTTACTTATCCTCCACTGCGGTGTAAATACTGTTAAATGTCAGCATTGCCGACAAACTGATACAAATATGACATCAGAAGCGTCCATATACCCAAGCTAGTGGGCCAAATATTCCAGTTCTCTAGGACTTTTCACTAATCTCAAGGTGGTTATCCTTAAGAAAATCAGTTACAGAGATCCAATTTCACCGCTAAATAGTTGAGCTAGAATTCACTAGAAAATGTAATGTAATCTCACAGATTAGACAAAAACTTCAATTTATCAGTGTAAGAATATGTCACTTCTAGCTCTTGTCTTCCTTTACCTACTTTCTGGTTTGTCTCTCAAAAGTTTGCGCTAGACTTACTCTACATATTTGATGAAATTTAATCCATAATAGCTTATGTGATAATAAATGATGAATCTGTGGTGCCCATAAACATCTGTGGAGTTCTATAATCAAGTCCTTTCTCCACTGATCTTTAAACAAAGATTGCATTCACATGACAACTACTGGAAGAAAGTTACTTCCTGAAGACTTGTTTTATATCAGGGATGTCAAACTTGCAACGTCATGTGATATGTTGCGACGTATCATGACTTTTTTTTTCCAATGCAGGCTATGGGGTAGGCCGTTTTCGCCATGACGCATCCAGCCCGCGGGCCGGCAGTTTGACACCCCTGTTTTATATTGACATAGTCCATAGGAAACGCTTAAATTTATGTCAGCCTTTTCATTTGCATCCAATTACGTGCATTTTGATTGGCCACTTGTTACGAGAACATACAGGTAGTCCTTGACTTACAACAGTTCATTTAGTGACCGTTCAAAATTACAATGGTACTGAAAAAAGTGGCTTATGGCTGTTTTTCACAGTTATGGCCTTTGCAGCATCCCCATGATCATATAATCAAAATTCAGATGCTTGGCAATTGGTTCATACCTATGACCATTGCAGATAACCTTTTGCAACCTTCTGACAAGCAAAGTCAATTGGGAAGCCAGATTCACTTAACAACCAAGTTACTAACTTATCAACTGCAGTGATTCACTTAAGAACTGTGGCAAGAAATGTTGTAAAATGGGGCAAAGCTCACTTAAATATCTCACCTAACAACAGAAATTTGGGGCTCAATTGTGGTCATAAGTCGATATATTGCTATGCTAATAATATAGATGAATTGACCAGCATGTTATGAGTGGAATTGGCAAACATATTGTGAGTGGTATCTATAAAATGTAGCTGAAAACTAAAATTGAAGAATAACTGAGCTAAATATGAAGGTGTCTTAATCTAGAGTTTTGGGAATGTAAAACCCAGAATTATCAGCCTAGATACTTTGCTAGATACCTTTATTTTGTTTTATAGCTGGTTTTGTTTACAGCATAGAGTCTTACCAATAAAAACATTTCTTTAAAATGCAACCTGAAATGTATTTTGCCTTTTCCTGTTTGTTTTATGTAAAAATAAAAGTTATTAATGCACTACATAGCAAAATAAATATTCATGCCCATGGACAAAATACTTCAGATTTATAGTAGGAAAAAATCATATCAATGGGGAAAATAAACATATTATTATATTATTTACATCTACATAGAAACAATGGTGTGTATAAACTTTAAACATAAATGAAAAATGTATTCTGTCCTGATTAGTATTTATAAGGAAAGGGGAGAAAGCAAAACAGCTGGGAAGCCACACAAATCATATTTCTGAATATTTTCTAATCCGGACTCATTAACTGAAAAGGCTGCAACCCAGTGAGCCCAGTTGGACATGCTTATAAACAAACTTTATACTGCCTAGCTATTAGGATAACATTGTTTTAAATGTGTTATGCTTCACACTGATAAAACACAATTGAAAAATGAACTAATAGAAACACAAATTTATAATTCAAACAAGAAGATATAGGGATACTGTAGTAAATATAATAATTACATATCTGAATGAAATAACCATGACCTTAATCTCATAACATTTTTGAATTTAATATACAGTACATCTGTGAATCCGCAGACTCATTTGACTTGTAAATAAATACCATTTTACCAATGAAAATGAAAGTAACTGACTTTTTGTGAGTTTTTATTTGCATTATTATTCTTTATTACAGTATAAATCTAGTCCTTATTCCTGTCTTAGACATAAAAACCAGCTGAGTTGGCAAGTGATTACCTCTCAGCAAAACTCACCTTACAGGATTATTGTACGAGGCAAAGGAAAGTGTGTTATGTTTGTTAACCATCCTGAGTTATTTATTTAAAAATAATAATAAAGGCAGGATATATATATATATATATATATTGTGTGTTTGTGTGTGTATGTATCTATGTTTCTATATCTGTCTATCTTACTTCTTATCTGTCTGTCTAAAAGTTTTATTCCTGGAAGGCAACTCATCTTGACTATAAGCTAATAATGTAGAAATACACAATTTTGCATTATTTAGACCTAAATGGATCTGAATAAGTTAATGGCACAATCCATTATATTTATTGAGATGTAAATCCTATTTTTAATGGTGTTTCCCCAAAGTATTTTTGCGTAGAATTTCAAGCTTAATTGGTTTATAGGCTGATTTGCTTGCAGGTTTGTCATGGACATTTCCTATCACTAAGGTGCCTTTTTCCTACTGAGGAATTTTATGCCATAATAATTATAAATTACTAATATTATTTTCTAGCACTCCTGGGCCTACATTCACATTGATCTATTAAACATATTTATTAAACATACCTTTTTTCTGTATTACTATTACTGTTAAACATTGCTTTGCCTAGCCTCTGTGCAGTAAACTTGCTTAAGAGACTGACATTTTGATTTCTGTCACTATTTTTATCATACAACTCACATTAAAATTATTGTCCATCAAGACTATGAAAAGTGGACTTCCGGTTTGGGTTGCAGTGGCTATAGACACATGAAGAGGCTCTCTCTCTTTGTTACCTGCTTTTCCTCTGCCGGTAGACCCTTAATCGGGTCAAAAAGTCACCCTGAAGGGGTGACTACCGATGAGGAGGACTCTTGTTGATTGCGGGGGGAGGAGGCAGCTCCTTCCGTGGTCTGAGGCAGCTCCTCAGGGCCAATGGAGAGAAAGATCAGCCAGTAACATGGCCAATTATTTAGCTGCTCCAGCTGAAAGTCAAAAGAACATCTAAGCATTAAGAAACCATTGTGGATGATCCTGGTGAGATTTTTCCCTCTCTCCTTCTGCCTAACTACTCTCCTGTCAAAAGCCTTTTGGAATTACTTCCCTCCTTTGAAAGAGCTGCCTTTGTTTATCTGGGGAAAAGAGCTTTCCATAACAAAGGAAAAAACTTCTTATTGACTATTTTTACTTTTGGCTACTTGGGGCCCTGGAAAAATCCTTGTCATAAAACTTTATTATTATATCTTCTAAGCTGGAGAATAGTGTCTTCCTATGTCTTGGACTTACTTTTTAAAAGGGATAAATCTTTATTGTTTGAAAAAAAATAACAACAACTCTATGAGAAGCCGGAAAAGAGACTCCATAGTTCTGACTTTGCTAATCTCATTCTTTATGTCTGGAAGAGACTTTCATAGTTTACTGAGGACATCTTGTGGAGACATTTAATTGTAACTGTTTTTTGTTTGTGTTACTATTGAAATGGAGAAATCATACTCACAACTCAACTGTAAACTCATACTGGAAAAAATTTATGAAGCTACTGAGGAAATATGTTCCCAAATAAGAGAGAGAACTGCAGAAATAATAAACAGAAATTTTACTGTGAATTTACAAACTGACCTTCAGACTCTACTTGATCATTCTACAGACCAAAAAGCAACAGAAGAAGAATTAATTTACATACAACCTATGGAGACTTTGGATGACCAAAAAATGATTGTAACTAAACTATCTACAATTGCAAAACTAACAGAAATGGACTTGAATTTACAACTGTTGGAGAATTATGACAACCTTGATAATCAACTATTAATTATAAAATTGGACATGATTGAGTTTTTTATCCAGCAGACAGGAACCAGGCGTCAAAAACAGAGGACAGGAGGTCTTTTACTGACCCAAATGATATTACAAGCAATAATGGGAGATCTATATGCTGATATAGAGGCCTTGTTATAGAAGCCTGCTTGGCGTAGGAAGAAAGCCAGAATAAGACTAAAAAGAGAAATTTAACATTATATGTAATGGATTAAAAAGATTTTGAGAAATATGGACTGATTTAAGGATTAAGATTTAGAGTTGAAAATTTGTGATTATTAGAATATATATGTTAAACAGAGTAAGAATGTATTTTCTTGAATAATATGTTTATTTGTATGAAAATTATTTCATAATGGAATGAGAATAAGAATATGAAAGAGGCTTTTAGAAATTCAGATAGCTTTAACAACTAATTGAGTGTGTTAAGTTAGTAAGACAATGTTTTGTGTAATAATAGGTCTGTTCTTTTTTTTAGATATGGTAATTATTTGAATGAGATTTAAATGCTATTTGAAGTAATAAGAGAGATCTGTGATAAAATCAATGGTTTATGAGATTATGAATTAGAATATATCTGGATTAGTATTTTAAAAGGGATACCCGAAGTGATAATACATTTATCTAAGGTTAAATTGGACTATGATAATTGTAAATTAATAAAGCTCAAAACAGGATTAGGATTTATAGATATGTAATGTAGAAATGGATTATGTTAAATAGGTTATATCATGTGAGGGAAATAGAGAGGGAACATTTAATGTATTTACTTGAGCTATTATATGACTTTGTTTTTGGATGATTGACCACCTAACCACCACAGTATGTCTTGAGCATTCTGTTGTAAAAGTTAAAAACCCAATAAAATTTGTTATTAAAAAAAAAGACTATGAAAAGTAACTTTGCAAACAGCAAAACTGATTTTTCCAATTAAAAGTTAAAGACTATTTTGAAATGCAAAACTGCATTAACTTAGGAATGAAAGAAAGGAAAGAAAGAGAGAGAGAAAGAAAGAAAGAAAAAGAAAGAAAGAAAGAAAGAAAAAGAAAGATAACGCAAATCTTATGTAGTTTTTACAAAATTATTATACTATGCGTACGGTTCAGTACTGAAAATACTGGCACAAGTACAATGTGCATTGAAATTTGATTTATGAGCCCAATCTAATAGGATTACTTGACCGATAACTTTTTGAATAGGAAGCTAACATTGTTGCTTCTTTTGCAGAGCTTGCAGAAGTAAACCCTGATATTAGACAAAAAGGTTTAAAGTTCAGATTTGAGACCAGAAAGAATCACACGCTGCATAACAAGCAAACAAGTTTTATTTGCTCCTCAATGAAAGATATAAAGGTACATGTGAGAGATCTTACATTCCTTTTATATGTTGACAGCCCCAGCTCCAGCAATTAAACAACACCACCTATGTACTGTAGGGGTTAGCTGTAGCAAAATGGTTTCTTTAGGTGGCAACATAGCACGTCTGATGAAGTCTGCCTATGGTAATGCTTTGCCTAACCTTAACCATTCATTTCTGACAAGGCTTATTATAGCTCAAATAGCCAAAGACAGCCCTAATAAATCTTATTAAATTCTGATGTGAGAAAAGTTACAAAAACTACTTAAAAATAGCCCATTAAAATTAAGAGAAATACCTGGTACCTGTGGCTCACAGAAATACTGTCAGTATAATATATCAAAGTGGATTACATGCTATTTAGCCTGTTCAAGGACTTTGATGATGGCCAAACTATGAATTCTTGTCCTCTTAGAGATTACAGTGGTCTTCTAATGAACATTCTGTACCCCTGTAATGCCTGAATACTAGTATGTCATAAAGGTTTTATGGGAATAAATGAAATATAATTAAGACATGTAAGCATTATAGCTATAGATAAATTCATTTAAGAATTGCTAACTGGAAGCATTACAAAATCTAATTTCACACACACATCATAAACTTTCAGAAAACTGATTCTGTTCTTTACCAAAACATGGATGGCTTAATTTCATTGGTCCTTTTCCACTGGAGGAAAGAGAACCCTCCAGTATCTGTAATCATAATGGGAAAAACCCCTACAACCTAAAGATGCCATTCTCTAAACATTGTTTACTTCATGAAATGTTGTACTGTGATCAGTTGAAATCAACTCCAGAAATGATTGCAATGTATAATACAGTATACAACTGGTAAATTACCCATAATCATTTCCTATATTTGAACTAATATAATTTAGCAACCGTCATATTTTCATTTATATTCGTCATATGGCATCTATGGCCTTTGCTGCACATATGATATTTGCCTTATATTTCTGTGACCCCAGAAAATCACTGATCTAAGACATTGTAATTTGCAGCTCTGAACTGATGAAATGATTTGTTGCTCCAAGGAAATGCTTTGAAAGTAGGATTGCAGGGTTTTCTCTAGAGCTGGAGGGGGAGTCCATTCCCAATAGCAGGAATGTCTACTCCTGTCCGCCAAGTCTTTTGATTCTTAACTCCAAACTGAAATCAAAACCCTGGGATGTCTTGCTGTTATTCCCCATCCTCCCCAGTAATTCAAGGGGTAGCTTTGCCACTCTCTCATGCAAAGGCCCTTTTACCCCTCTCACAGCACAATAAGAATGCCAAGACTAAGAAGAAGATAGACCCAGGGGACTGACTGAAGCACCATTTTTGCATTCCTCCATGTAAAACCTGAAAGGGAACAGTGGTCAGTCCACAAGGTTTCTTAGCAATTGGCAATTAGGATATTCACAGGGACAAAAATACAGTTTTAAGGGTTTGTGCAGTGAAAAATGTGCCTGTGTAATGTTCCCTATGCCTTTCTATGCTTGTGGCGCATGTGTGAAGGGCAAGCAAGCGTTCTTCAGTGACACCTTTTCACATTTAATAAGCATGAGTACATAAGAGCTGCTGGAATTCTCAGATCAAATGGGAGCTAATCATCTCTGACTAAGTCCTATAAACAGTGCTGGGAAAGTGACTGCTAGTGTGCCTGTGTTCATTTGCTATTGCAAGTTGTCTAGTTCTACAATGCCATCCATAAACATTATGGCTCAGAGCAGGGATACCTGAAAAAAAATAATCTCCTCCTAAATGAGCCTACCCGTAATCTACCATTTCAGCAGAAGTCCTGCTGGATGTTCCCCACCAGGAGAGGTTACATTGTGAATACAAACAGTAGGGACCTTTCTTTATAGGCTTCTTCTTAGGTGTCAGATTGTCTTCTAGACCAGAAGTCCCCAACCTTGGCCACTTTATCACTTGTGGACTTCAACTCCCAGAATTTCTCAGACAGCCATGCTGAGTTGAAGACCACAAGTGATAAAGTGGCCACGGTTGGGGACTCCTGTTCTAGACTGAGGAAGTCAATTTAGCCATCTCGCTATTGAGTTTTTAAAATGCTGTAAAAATTATTTTGACTTATTTTGTCCCTTTAAATCATTTTATTTTACTGATTTTTTAGCATTTCTTTGAGGCAAGTTGAACCCTAAATATTCATAATGAAAAAATAAAGAGCTGTAGTACAGCCTTCTTTGTTTACATTCCAAGGTATTCTTTTAAAATTCATTGATCTCTCCCCAGCAAACAAAGGTGTAACTTAGAGAAAGCTGCTTCAGTGATTTCAAGCGTCAGTACTATGCATAGATTTAAATATCAAGATTTATATATTTGCTTATAATTACATTGTACATCATAATGACTAAAATGTGAATTAGATCTATACAATTGCTGTGATCACTTTCTTATATATTATTTTTTTCTTATAATCTTCAACATTTTGCAAAAAGCAAATTAAAAACACTAAAATAATATAAAAAGTGACTGAGGAAAGAACATAAACATATTAAAAACAAAAACAATATTTTCAATAATTAATTTTTAAAATCATAGTAGTTTAATTTTTGAACTTACTTATTGAACTACACACTTCTAGGGAAGAAATTGTGAGCTGAAGACATTTTTCAGAGGTGACATTTGCCACTATGAACAAAGAGCTGATGGATAGATTGGCTTCTTTGACCCTCTCAGAAATAAAAAAAAGGACGTAAGATTGTCCAGATTGCACTCCATATGGTTGTTCCTTGCAAGAAGACTGCAAGGCAATGGTCTCTGGAAGGTGCCATTCTTGCTCCAGCCACAGCCAAAGCCTTCAAAGGACACTAAATTCAAGCTTCTTTTGTTAACCACCTTCGGAAATTGCTTATAAACTGCTTTAAAGAAGTTAGACACCTTCAAATGTCAAGGCTGGAAACATGGGAGTGCCTTCAATCCTTAATATAAGAAAATGACACAGTATCTTTAAAAGCTTTAAGAAATCAAAACTGCAAGAAAGGCAAAAAGCAAGACTAAGTACTGACTATAGAAAGTCTTAAACAGGTTAAGAAAAACTTGGAATATTTGATTTTAAATATTGACTGGCATTAATTATAAATAATAAATACATTTTTGTGGACAAGAAAAATTATTTTCAATATTGGAAACAAGTAGCTTATAATGGCATTCAGGAATAGTAAAGAGACTTTGAATCAACATTGTCAGCTATGTTATATTTTTATGAACACCCTGTTGCCAGATGTTGTTATATCAAAAAACATTGTTACAGAAAAATATTTGGGGAAAAAATTATATCTGAGATGTTTGAGGAGAACAAAATGGGCAAGAATTTATCACTGAATGTGCAAGAAAATTGGATGAGCCTCTAAAAATTAGGAAGGAAATAAAAATGCCAATTGAAGAGAAGAATTGGAATAATTTCTTCCTGATGGATTTACCAAAGAGGCTTGTTAAAGTTCTGAAAAAAATCCTAGGGGATGGTGATCTTTTGAATGGATTAAAGAGCAAGATTTTTTTGTGTAAAAAATGATGATGATAATTGGGATGAAGAATTTTATATTTGCTAACTAAGAGGAAGTGAAGAGATAGTGAAATTGTTGATGCTTGTTGTGATAAAGGGGGAAGTTGCTTTTCTGGTTTTCTATTCTCTTTCTCTTTTTTTCTTTTTTTGCACTTTTTCTTTTTTTAATTTGTATTTTTTATTATTGTACTTAAAACTTTTTATAAAAACTTTACCTTAAAAAAGAACTTATTTATTAAACTTATTATACAATAATGAACAGCTGCAACTTGTTGTTTTCTAATTTTATGATAAAAACCGTAGTCCATGTCATGGAGGGAACTAGTAATTTATCTTTTGATTTCCTCCTAAATATTTTTTTATCCTATTTTAATCTTTTTGTAATTTTTAAAAACCTGTTCAAAAGTTTATAAATTCATTACCAAATAAATAAGCTTGGTCATCTAAGGAAAATTCAAACGTAATTTGCTGTGCTTCTTATCTGTTCCCTCACTTCCAAGAGGATATATTATATATTACATCAGATTCCCTTTTGTTGTTATTGTTGTTGTTGTTTAACATTCTGATGTACCCAAACCCTTTGTGAGGCTTCCAAGTTTTAAAATTCCAGAAATAATAGATTTATTATTAATAAAAGAACAGTAGAATATTCTATTAAAAATTTTTAATAGAATAGTACTATAATTTTTAAAAAATGAATCATAGTTACATATACTTAAACTTCTTTGCTTCATTTAAGAGAGTCCCCTTCCTTGCTTCCAGGATTCAAATGATAAAGGATGATATCTATACATTAATAGAATGCACTGTATTTTGATGACGTTTAAAGTCCTGATCCCAGATCATGGGAGTGATTATGAAGAAAAATCCCTGGGTTCAATTGACCTCTGAATTAGGCGCTTATGCCTTTAATCTGCTGAAAAATTCTATGGATCCTTTCTGGGTGTGTTGGCAGTTTATGCAAAAGGGATTTTCTGAAATGGATTAAACCTCCCTTTGCATTGTTTCCGGACTGCAGAGAATTTGCTGAGCCACTAAGGACTGAAAAAACAGAGCCAATGAAAGTGCATACCTGCACATTTCTGTTGGTATTAGTCTCCGCTGCCTTAAAAAAAATTGGTTTGCTACACATATGCAAGTTATATTTTCACCAAATCAAAAAGAGAGAGGAGGGTTTTTTTTAGATCTCAAGATAAAATTGATATTTTCAAGATTAATTTCTCTTTCTCTCTACTCAGGCACATACCTATATGTGGATTGTGCAAAATCTTCAAAGAAGTGTTTGGCAAATGTTCCTGTACAAAGCATCTCTTTTGGGGCTGTTAAAGCAGCAGTATTCTTTGCATAGCAGCTTTCCTAAGAAAGTGGGAAGTGAGCAAATGTTTTACTAAATCAAAAACTACTTTGTATCACTCTGCACATTGTGAATCACTTCTCTGGAAAGTTTTGCTCAACCCTATTGGTCTGCTGTTACGGTAGATAAACAGATACGGTAGCTTTGGCTGCCAGATAAATGTGTTGCTTTTTTTGAGGAGTTTCCCAGAGCTTTTGTTTTTACCATTACTCCATGATATATTGCTATCAGAAGAGAAAGCAAGAGAGCACAGCTATCCAATGGCTGCTGAATCTTATTTTGGTATTGGAGATGGGACCTTGAAGGACATAATAATATTCTCTGTCACCTCACTGCTACTTCTTGTTCTCCCAAGTAGCAGGGAGGGTGCCAAGGAGACTGCTTTACGCTACCAAATAATAGGGTCATCACATGCTACTACTGAAAACACAATAGTGAATAGTAAATCTTAGTTTGCTTCAACAAAAACATTTAAAGGTCTACCCAAATACATCCAACCAGCTTCATTCTGCACTGGTCTGCATCTAGCATAATGACTTGAAGACTATGCAAAATAGACCATGCAATCAGCACAGTAGGAAATATATTACTAAGACTTCAGCTTTAACACATAGCTCTAAAGCAAAAAGCAGAATAAGGTATCATTTGGAATACAATTATAACTCAAGTCTATATTCTCAAAGTTTTTTGTTTTTTTTACTTTCCATTTGCTAAAAATGATTTAGCTAAGGATAATTTAGCCTTCAGCTACTTATAATAAGCAAATGGCATTTTCATTATATAATACAATCTTCGACCATTACATTCCATATTTTATCCTGGAGCTCATAATATATTATACCTACAGAGAAGAAAATAAGATACAGCACACTTCAATACATACTGTAAAATGCCAGTACTTTCTTCCATTTCTAATGTGATCATTAATGGTCTAATAGGAATCTATCTTTCTCCAAAAACTGGAACAGTTCAAGTGGGCACAGTTTTACACCAGTACAGCTTTTTTCCAAGTAGTTGAAGATACCCATTTAACCAAGCATTTACTACTTACTATACTGTACATTTCAGAAGAAATTCAAATAAAATAATTTATATTTTTCACATTTGGTTTTGTTATGTTTTTCATCTGTCCCTGTCCCATGATGAGAAACAATCAAATAAATAAATCCTCAGATCTCCAAAAGATCATTTTAATTATGCCAACAATTTGTCTGATACCATCACAAATATTGATTCTGTAGCTAGGTCAGGCTGTCTATAAACTATGCTGATTTATAAAAGTAAACCTCATTTGTCTCCATAAGCAAACATTGTTGTTCAGTCACTGGGAGATGAATCAAAACCCCTTTTTGAAAGGTAATTGGTTTAAATTCCACAACAAGGAAGCAGGAGAAAGCCCCAAGCTATCACTTTATCTCTATATATGATCACCAAAGAAATAACTCCTCCCAAATGCTAGGAGAAAAGATGAGCATAAAAACAGTTGCAATCACAGTTGTTACATTTGTTTTCCTCATTGCTTTCAGTGGTTGTTTTTTTTTTTTGCCTTGTATCTTAATATTATTATAGTGCATTTTATTTTATAGTAATGAAATCATTTCAAGTGAAAAATTCATTTCATTGTTGCATTACATGACTAACATGATAACTAGTACCAGTATCAGGAAAAACAATAATGATAAAACAGTGAACTTTCATAGTACTTTTTTCCTAGCTAAAACATTGATAAAATATTAAGAAACAATATTAAAATGACCACTTTAGCATCTTGTTTCAGACATATGAGGTGTGTATATATGTAAGTGTAGGGGGTGGATTCTTAGGCTCACTACTCATACAGTCAGATCATCAGACCGAGCCCGACTGCTACCTTTGCTTAACCTGCTAAGAGGTCTTGTGTCAGTTGTCACATCAGCAGATGATAGTGGCAAGTTCTGCTGTGGTGGTTCTAATTCATTCTCCATGGGCTTTTCTTCTACTTGTTTTTCTGTTTTCTCTGTTAACAGTTCTAACCTTTGTGGTTCAGCTTCCTCAGCTTCCTTTTCTTCTGATACCTCCCCTTCTTCTCCTTTCTCATTGTCCTGTTGGTCTATGTGTGTGTAGGAATGCAATTGTTCATTAAATGTCCTGGAGAAGTCTTTCAGGTGTTCCATGCTAACCTTCTCTTCTATGTCATGCAATGAGGTTTCTACTCCTGCTTCTGTCAAAGGAAAGTAATGGAATTCTTGCTTCCCTTCCTCCTCTAGCAATTTATACCCTTTGGCTTTTTGGATAGATGAAACAGCAATAGAATGAAGACGAGTCTCTGGCATTTCCACTGGTTGTTGTTCTACTGGTTTTTTGAAAGCATTCAAGATTTTCTTCAGACCCAAGTGACTGATCTCTACAAGATTAAGGAAGAGGGATACCGATGCCACAGCCAACATGAACATGATAAAAACAGTCTTCTCCGTAGGCCTGGATGTAAAACAGTCTACAATGTTGGGGCAAGGCCATCTGCCACAGCGGTAAAGAGGATAGATTCGGAAGCCATACAAAAAGTATTGACCCACTATAAACCCAACCTCAAAGAGGGTCTTAAAAAAGATGTGACAGATATAAGTTCTCAGAATGGTTCCCTCAAGATGGAACTTTTTGATCCCTCTGTGGCTTGTGTCCTTCACAGAAACAGAGTTGCCATCATCTTGGTCAAGAGGTGAGTTTTCTTCCTCTGCTTTTCTCTGCTGAGCTTTTTCTGCGTCTTTCCGCTCTTTCCTTTTCTGTTGCACCTTTACATAGTGGGCAGCATGGCCCAAATATACCAGTGAAGGAGTGGAGACGAAGATGATTTGGAGGACCCACAAACGGATATGAGAGATAGGGAAGGCTTCATCATAACACACATTCTCACAACCTGGTTGCTGAGTGTTGCAAACAAAGTCTGACTGTTCATCACCCCATACAAATTCTGCAGCAGTTCCTAAGATGAGGATTCGGAAAATGAAGAGGACTGTGAGCCACACTCTCCCAATGACAGTGGAGTGTTCATTCACCTCTTCTAAGATGTTCCCTAAGAAACTCCAATCACCCATTGCTAGCTGTTTAAAAGAAAGACAAGGATTACATTGTGTTATTTTAACAGTTCAAATATATTCTCTACATGTCTTATTGATTGCTCATTAGTTTTAACATACTTCACATTTTCATGTTCCATATGCCAACGAAATCAAAAGCCTATTGCATTCTGAACTGCACATTTTAATCCAAAGAGGTTGCTGCAGGCAAACAGCATAGCAAAGAGTGCAAAGCCATGCTCTCTTCTCTCTCTCTATATATATATATATTAATACTCCAACTACCCTGAAATTAGAAGCCATTTCATGCTATAAGTTGCCACTGCCTTCTCCAAAATCTCACGATCCAGATATTTTTGGAAGGCAGTTCTTGGAACTCTGCATGCTCCTTTGAAGAATTCTGGTTCCAGTATATTGGAAGGATGCTAGGCTGGGGAAGATTAAAGTGGAGATGGTTCTAGCCATCACTTTTCCTGAAGGGAATCTTTTTGCAGATTACTTCTGCAGTGTGCTGGATTTTGTTGACAGCATGGGGATGGCAATGCCAGTGAGGCATATTATAAAAGAAAAAATATTTTCATTACCCATAAATTGAAATCCAACATCTGGTCCTAGAAACTTCTATTTGATTATCGGTAGGGTGGTCAGTATTTCCAGAAAAGATTAGATAATCTTTACATGTTAGATAATACACTGTTAATTATTAGATAGGTATTGTTATCTATCTGTCTATAATTACAATGTTCATAAAAGCAGATGCCTTGTGGACATTTAGCACTTTATCAAACTCGGTGGTTTGGGTGCATACCTTGTGCTAAGCCATGGTTTGTTCATTATGGTTGAGTTTATGCATTACTAAGTCGTAAACTTAGTACAAATTATGAATGTCACATAATATTACTAAACCAAAACCAAATAATCTACCATATGGTTTAGCACTATGAAACCAACCATCGTCTGAGAAATGACAGCTATAAGCTGGCTAGACTGGGAGTTGTATGGGATAGAAATCTGCTAAGAAAATATAAATAAAGTTGGCTTGTTACAATGTGTAAAGGTTTGAGATGTACAAGCACTTTCCATATTGAATATAGAAATCAAATGGGAGATATGTAAGCTATCATTGCACTATATTAGAGATCTGAAGAGTCTGGAAATGTTTATGTTCTGTTCAACTGTACAAGCACCCTGCTTCTCTAAGTATTATCAGTAAGGCATTCCACATATTATTCTACATGTAGCATTTGTAAATTGCATTATTCTTTAACAATTAATAATATAAACCAAATATAATTACTTATAATAACATCAGTAGCACACGCTTTCATTAATATGATCCAGAGCAATAATCACACACTACCAATTATACCCTTATAGTTTATGCCTGCAAGTCAAGGAAAGAAAAAGACCAACACATTGTACAGTTCCTTTTAACATATTTAGAAATAATCTACTATAGTTTATTTCAGTAATAGGATCACAATAGTCATAAATACTTTAACTTTTCATGAGCAATTCCTGCAACAATGATAGGATGCCAAGGTTATGGTAAATTATTTTGAAAATTCTTTTCAAAAATTGCAAAATCTTGGGCAACTTCAAAGTGTTTTGAGAAAAAAACATATTCTGAGAAGACATTAATTTAATATTGATCTATATTTAAAGAAGCATCCAAGCAACTTGTCCTTTAGTTAAAACAACCCACAGTTCATCCTAAGACCCAAATTGCACACTTTCTATAAAAAGCAAACAGCATTTAGGCATAAATGTGCAAGAAAATTCTTATCTCCAAGCCTCCTATCGAACAGGACACCTTTCCATATTCAAGCTGAATGTATGATTCCCCAAGTGCAGAAGTTTAGAAAGAAAAAAACAGGATATTATAGATGGTTTCACTAACATGTTTCTACCACCATGTTAGTTGTGTGCTTGTAAAACAGCCTGATATCACCATGCATTCAGGTGTTTCTTTAGAACACCAAGACTTAAATTTAAAAAAAGGAGGAACCTAACAGTTGGCCTCTAGGTGCTGACATCTTCAGATTCCAGGAACTGGTTTTTTTTTTCAACCACCTAGGAAGAAAACAATATTGTTATGAATTTATGAAGCAGCAAACTTGCCACAGTGGAAGGATCCGCTGAAGATATGTGCTCCCGTTGTTGCTGGGTACTCTGCAGCAAAAAAAGAAAAAAGTTTTAACTTTTCCCTCCTCTAAAAGTCCCCAACTTTGTCACATGACTGAGCAAAAGTGACTGGATCAGCATTGACAGGTAGGCTTTACTTGCCCCGTAGTATATAAGCTCTAAGCCAGACATCTTTACAAAATGAATGACATTTGGTGACAGGAAGAACAATAGAGAAAAAAGTCAAATAAAAAGAGGCCCATACAGTAATGAAAAAGAAAAAAGAAAAAGATTCTGCCTGTTGAATAGAACTAAAATGAATTGGTAACAGGCTCTGGGCATCAGACACTAACAATATAGTGCAAGCAAACATGCTATTTTCAGAGGCCAATGTCATCCTTTAGAGCAATGGTCTTCAAAGTTGAGATCCCCAAGGAACCTGTTTCCATATGAAAAATTAATGGACCCATTAATAAATAAATTTTGTGTACTATAAATACATTTAATTTGAACAACAATTATTACAATTATTACAATTGTACAATTATTACAATTATTCTTCCAACAATACATGTCATTCAATGTAAGCAGAAACTGCCAGGGAACACGGTTTGAATGCTGGGGCTATAGAGGATATTCCACTGGCATATTATTATTCTTATAATCATAGCAACTTAATACTGCCTAACTTCTATTGTTTGGGGCAAATCAAGAAAATTAACATATTTAACAATTGTATCAACGTATGGGGAATTGAGGAAAGATGATCACGAGGAACTTATGGGCGTTCAGATGTTGCTGAATTGAAATTCCCATCAGCCTGATTCAGTCTGGACAATAGTGAGATGGTTGAGACTTGTAGTTCACAGATACTTTCCTCTAGTCTTAGACAAAGTTTGACCAAACTTTCTTTCATAAATTTTAGAACAACTTCAGATGATACAAGTGTATATTTCTCTACATTTAGTAAGATGGCACGTAGTGGGAATTTTTCAGGATACTTATTTAACTTCAATTATGTTCAGTATAAATAGATTATAGGTATTTTTACATCTAAGTTGCAAATTCCTACACTAAGTGAGCACACATAATTTGAAAGCAGTACAAAGAATATGGACAAGAGCATCATATAGTGTCATCCCATTATAAGAACAAAGCAAAAAAGGTGTTGACAGAAAACACAGAAGAAACAATAAAGCTACTGGTACAAGGTTTAGGAAACTAGAGATTTTGAGAACAAGAGAGGAAAGAATAACATCAAGGCCATTAGATTGCTAGGTATAAGTACCCTATAGCACAAGAGGGTTGGGGGTCACACAAAGGAAAAGTGCTACCTTTTGCTCCTTTTCATTTTCCTTTATCCCTGCCATTTGCTCTTTCCATCTGCAGTCTTAGTTTGGCCACTCTCTATGGCAGTGCCAAATATGTTTGTGAATCCATTCAGGAAGTAAAGAAAATCCCTATTCTTCAGTCAATGGCAACATTCATTGCTTTCAATTTGACAGATCCTTGTTTCTTCATGCTACAATGATGTTTTCTGAAACAAAAGATATTTTTTTGCTGGTAATGCCCCTTGCCTTCTTCATATCTCACTTCCATCCAAGAGTAGTTACAAACTTATCTCTAAAACTGGTTTACCCTGTTAAAATTTGCATGGAGCCTATATTTTATATCAAATGTGGATGCAATTACAATTACTGAGTACAGGGTCAAGCCACTTAATATGCTCCAGATAAGAGACACTGAGTTTGTCAGTTGGAAAGCTACTGAATCCTAGTTCCATGTGACAGGGTGAACTCCCATTACTTGCCCCAGCACCCATCCCCCTAGCAGTTTGAAAGCATGCAAATATGAGCAGATAAACAGGTACCATTTCAGTGGGGGGGTAATAGCGTTCTGTGTGCCTCCGTGTACAATCATGCTTGTCCTATGACCATGGAAGTATCTTTGGATAACCCTGGCTCCCTTGGCTAAGAAACAGAGATAAGCACTGCTCTCTAGAGTCAGACCTGACTGGACAGGGCAAACCTTTACCTTTATACTCCAGATGTTTTTGATTGTATCTTATTATTGGCTAGAAGTGTTTCTCAACCTTGACAATTTTAAGGCATGTGGACTTCAACTCCCAGAATTTCACAGCCAGGAGTTGAAGTCCACATTCCTTAAAATTGTCAAGGTTGAGAAACACTGGGCTAGACCGATTCAAGCCCATGGAAATTGAAGTTCAAAACAGCTGGACCACACCAGGCTGCTCATCTTCACACTAATGGAAAGGCATGTAGAGCCAGCCTCATTATTAAGCAAATTAAGTTGACTTCCTCAGGCAACAGGCTAAGGTCAGTGCTAGCAGCTCTACCACATACATAAACATGTACATGTTTTTTTTCTAAGTGGCATTCTTTCTCTTGAGCCAGTCTTTCAACAACAGGCTGGATTATTATTGTTATGGAAAGACTGGGTGACTTTTTTATCTTATCCTTTTTCTCCCAACATGTTACAGAGTAATACTGGGAAAGATTTTTGAGTAAATGGCTCAGGTTATCTAAAGGGCCACCTCTTCCCCATTACATCTATCCAACCTATCAGGTCCAGCAGGAGACACATGCTGTGGGTCCCTTGTATGAAAGGGTTCCATCTAAGAAATCAGCATTTTCTGCATGGCATCCACTCTCTGGCACATCATCCCTCCTTAGGTGAGGTGACCTTCTGGAAAGCTCACAAAACATTTTTTGTTTTCCAGCAAGCATGGGAATCCCCTGGGAATAGGAAGCCTGCAAGCTGATTATATTGTATGTTACATCTTCCCTCTTATAATCTATCTTGTTTTAGCTAGATGTATTGTTTTATGGGTTTGTAAAATGTTTTGATTGCTGATTTTACTGTGTGACACCCAGAATCATTTTGAATGAGATAGTAGCCATATATATTTATATAGCTATCTATATCTCTATATCCAGGGCTTTTTTTTCTCATAGAACGCCCAGAACTCCAGAAAAGGAGTTCCAGCACCTTTTTCGGATAGAACCTTGTAGGGTAGGCAAGGCGAGTTGTATGACGTGTGTGAGTTCCGGCACCTTTTTTTTTTTTTTTTTTTTAGAAAAAAAGCACTGTCTATATCTCTGTCTATCTACATCTATATTTAAAAAAGAGCAGCCTGAGAGGCTCTGCACTCCAAAAGGATCCCTCATATACAAACATTATTCTGTTCCTATGATCCATATTGGCAAAGATGCTACATAACAGGAGGCCCCACGTGGAGCACTGAAAGAAGCCAAAATTACATGTTACACAGTTTGTGCAACAGCCTTGAAGCAAATTAGCTCTGCTCAATTACATTGGGGGACGTTGTCCTATTAGTATTTTTGTGTAACCAACATTATGAAAGTCCCAACAGCTTCTTTTTCTTTCCTTTAAGTATCAAGGCACTTTTTTGTTCTTCCCTTTAGGTAGCAAAATGTCTTTGGGTCAACTTTGCCAAGTTTTGAAGGAACCTCACTCCATTTGTTGAAGAGGTTGTATGTCTGTTAGATCAAAGCCAGGGTGATGTAGGGGTTAGCATGTTGGATTAGGAAGGAGAAACCTTAGTTCAAGACCGCAGACATGAAAGTGTATTCTCATTTGCTCATTCATACTCAATGTAACATTGCTGTTGTTACACATATACATTTAAAGAAATGTATTAGTTTAAGAAACTTTAGTTTCTTAAAGGAAAAATATGACAAAAATTTAATAAATATGTTTAAATACATTTAAAACATTCCTATTAGGCAATGCCAATTTATATTCCTGTTCCTTACTCTTTACACTTATTGCCTTTAATTCACTAACATTTTAAAGGCTGTTTGACTAAAGATTTACCAGCTATTAATTCAGATACAGAAGTGAATTATCAATAGAAATATAGGATGGAAGCAATGCAGAATATTTATATGAGACTTCTCGTTCTCTGGAAACATGAAATCAGAATATAATTAGATCACTATAGCACTAATGAGAGACTTGGTAGAAAGTTTCTCCTGTAAGATGGCAAAACTTTAGAGAATTTCTATAACTTTATTGGATTGTGTTCCCCCAGAGCTTGAAATATTTATTAAATGTCTTAATAAATGAAAATTAATTTGATTAACTGTCTGTCTTATCAATAAATCTTGTTTACCCATCATATTCATAAATGAATTTACATAATGACCTATCTTATTTTATTTTAATCATGGACTTGTAACCTTGAAGAACTTTGCAAGCTTTACAAACTTTTGAAGTTTCTAAAAAAAACTAGTCATTCTAATAAAATATGGTCTATATATACCTTAGAATCATTTTCCACTCTTTTGGGCTTGAGCTAAGAACAGAGATTCTTTGCCTAATTATCTGTATTGTAAATCACTAAGGGTTTGGTGGAGAACATAATGGGGCTGAACTCTAAGATCATCATTTATCCACTTATCATAATGTCAAAGTGGGTTGATGCTTGTAAATGGATAAATTACTCTGCTCTTAGAGGAAGACAAGTCATCTGATTAGGACCAGAGAAGGAATAAAATGAAAAGAGAATGATACCGTAGCGAACCAGCACAGTGGTGGAAGCAGAATAGCTGAAGAAAAGGTGGAGAATATGTGTTTGTGGAGGGGGAGGGTGCAGACTGGAGAATAGGCAGTTACAATAAGAAATCACATAGCTAAAAGCATCCATGGAGTGATGTTTATGTAGTCACTGGGGATCAAGTGGGATTCAAAGGTAGTTTTATTGACTTTTAAGCCTCTGGTATATAATCATTCCACAAGAGGGTGTTGTATTGCTACATTAGTATGCCTGCCTAAGATCAACATAGAAATTTTAAATTGTACTTTGAATCTGTTTTCCCCGTTCCACTTACTCTAGATGGCATGATTCTTAATATAATGATCCTACACTGTTTGTATGTATATATGAAACTATGTAAATCTCTCTCTGTGTGAATTCAGATTTATGTGGGGTGCTAAATGCTCCATTCTACCTCAGTAAAAAGGCAATTGGATTGAACCTAAACACAATCTCCTTCCTTCCTTCCTTCCTTCCTTCCTCCCTCCCTCCCTCCCTCCCTCCATCCATTATTTAGATTGACTTTCTCATCTAATTGTAATGGGGAAAATGATGACATTTTGTTTAAGATAACAGTGTGCACTATGTGGCCTGTAGACAGCAGGTAACCTCACCAATTATTTTTTGTGACAAGTTAGGCTGCTAATACTTGATATCCAAATACCAAATAAGGTCTCCAATTTTTTCCTGTTTTTCCGTCAGTATGTAAAATGTGTTAGGCTTAACTCACTATAAAAATTAAACAGTCCAGTAGCACCTTTTCAGCCTAACAAATGTTATTAAAAAGTATACTCTTTTATGAACTGCAATTCTCTTACTAATATGCATGGAATTCATAAAATATTATACTTTTAATAACATTTGTTAGCTTTCCCTTTCCAACTTCTATGAAAATTAACCCACCCGAAGGGGAAGAACATGCTTAAAATCTTGCTCCCCCACATCTATTCAGGTGATATCATTATATCACTATCCCATCCAACAGCAACCTTGTCCAAATATTAAAAATGTTGTTCACTATTGCTGCCTAAGCTTGTGTAGAGACATGTTTAAAAAATACAAGATCATAATACACAGGGATGGGCGATACTTGAATCTCAAATGTGTTGCACTGCATGTCTCTTCAACATTGGCTTCAACAGCAATGATTTCATGATGTCCAATGCCCACCCATTGGCTATATCAGCGCAAATGAGGCATAGGAGAAGTTGCATACCATTTTCAAACCTCTGAAAACTTAATTGCTTGTGACTATCCATATGTTTTTAGCATTTAGCTCTCATCTTTTATTATGTTGAGTGGGACTTTTGGGAGGTAGTCTCTAACAATATAAAGAGCCACATGTTCTAAAGGAGAGTATGAAGATGATTTCTAGCTGTTCCACCTTTTTACCTGTCTGGATGTGTACAGATAGTCCCAAGTATCATAGTAAGAAGGGGGGGAAACCCAAATGATTTCTACTTCTATGTTATTTCTGCTTTTGTTGGCTGCTTTCCCAGTCCTAAATGAAGCTTTGTAAACCAAAAGTACTCCTTGGATCTTTCCAAAAGCTGCCAAGGCCATCTCTTCTCAGAATAGTAAAGTCATGTTCCTGCAGATATACTTCAAAACTGAGGAATAAGAAAATCCCTACTGTCAGAAAGTGCCCTCTCATCTGAGATCATGACTGCCCCCATAGGAAGACATACCCACCAGAGAGGAATTTTGCCCAGAGCTTCTGGAAGCAGAACAAGAGTCTGCTCAGAACCATTGGTATTTATAGCTTCAGAGAAAAGGAAAATTAAGGGACCAAAAGAAAAAATGATGAAAGGAATAAAAAAGGAAATGCCAGGAGAACTGTAAAAATAAAAATGAACTGGAGAGTGACAACTGATATAGAGAGAATGAGAAAGGCAGCTAAGAATAAGTAGTGAACAGAATGATCACCTCAGGCGAATAACATGCCTGGATCTTATTTATTTTAATATCCAAATATAAAGGTATAAGACACAGGTAGAGATGGGGCTGGCCAGGACCTGAATCTATCATTTAGGAACAATGCTTAATATCAACAAACATATAATGGAAAAGCATATAATATATTTTAGATTAAGCCTTTATTGTGCAACTGTCACACTTCATTCACAGAATTTTAGGGGAGGGGGACTAACTGCGGTATCTTTTTTCCAGCCATTATTCCTATTTCTTTTTCTTATCAGGAAAAATCCATTGGGGACACCTTGTGATAAGATAGCGGCAAACACATTTAATAAACATATAAACTCTGCAGTGGCTTTTGAGTGGAATTAGGAGCTATTATCTGGATGCACACCCAATCTCATAATTTCATTATATTATACACACATTCTTGTATGAAAATAAAGCATAATTACCCATTCTTCCAATGGTAAAAGCTATATGTTCACAAATATCTTGAATGTAGGAATTCAAGCTCAGTATTGATTTGTATGCCGCTCCGAGTCTCCGGAGAGCAGCGGCATACAAATCAAATAAATAAATAAATAAATAAATAAATTGGGGACTGCTCTGTGCTATTATTTATTAGCTTTATTCCATGTTTCATTCAGCACATACAGCATGTAGAGTATTCCCTCTTTCTATTTTCCCTCATAATAACCCAGTGAGTTAAAAGAGAGCTAGTGGCCCAAATTATCCAGTGAGCTTCTATGTCTGTAGGTAGAGTAGAACTTTAGTCTACCCACTTCTAGTCCAACATCTTAAACCACTACATCAGTTGTTTATATTTATTCATAATTTTCTTTCAACAATTATTGACTTTCTTAAAACTTGAGTATTCTAGATTTCCATCATTATTGTCTCCAGAAATAGGCATCGACTATTTTAGAAAGAGATTTTAGAAAAGGACTTAGGTTCAAGGTAAATATACTTACAGACATACAGTACATATCTGGCACATTACTCATTTTTGTAGGGACCCAGTGTTGTACCTGTAGAATGTATGAGTGTAATGGCATGGATTTTTAGCACTTCAAAACCTAGTGACCACAAGGGACAGTTGAGAAGTATTCTTTTTACGTAGTTGCCCAGTCATATAGATGTCTAAAATGGTTTTGGCATTTTTTTTATCCATTTATCAAGTCCTTCCCAAGGACCTGGGACAGGCAGATTTTGTTTGTTAAATGGTGTTAAAGGTGTCATCACAGGGTATAAATTGTCCCAAGTAAAGTGATATTTCGCAGTTGACTGATGGTGATTTTGTCAATACTGATGAATGGCTCTAATGACTGGAATTGCACAGGTGTTAATTGCCTTGATTGTGTTTCCTTAACTGAGTTATTATTATTATTTATATGCTACCTGATGGTCCTCAGAAGAAATGGCAGCATGCCAAATATCTAAGACGGGACCCGCCCCAGCGTCTTGGATGGTAAACTGAGGAGGGAGAGACATACTTTCAGTCTTACACGATTCTGTTACTGCAACCTTACAAGAAAGGTAATGTTAATATTATGGTTGATGCTTCTTGTCTGAATTATCTTAAAGGACAAACTGTTTGTTGGCCTGTCTGACATCTCCATTTGGTTTCCAAAAGAAAAGAGCACGCAGTAGGGTCCTGGCTTTGAAACCATCACTGTTTTCCCAGTCCTAACTGATAAAGTAGATACTTGGCTGTGAACCTTAATTGAAATTGGCCCCGCTGTTTTCAGCCTTTCTGTTTGTTCCAGAAGGTGGTTGACTTCCCTCTCAGGAGGACATCCGTAGAGACAGTTCCTGTTTCCTTGCCCTTCCCACTACTTGCCTTCCTGAACCTGATATGATTGTTTCTCTGGGCAGAATGCAAAATATGCCAGCAAGGAACGGAAGCCTCTCATACTTCAGCAATTTACCAAAAAAGAAAAGCTTCATGGGCATGGGAGCAGTTTCTTTTCCTGACATGGGATCCAGGCCGTTCTCAGATCATTAATCTCTCACCAGAACTGTGGCCAGACACCCCCTGATTCATAGAAAAAGGCATGTTCATGGGAATATTGCAAACTGTGAACCAAGACTGTGAGCAAGGCTGGAAAGACAGATTCATTTTGCCCATACATGGAGATGTTGACTATTGTAACAACTTGGTTGAACAGAAATTTGAAGTGCTATCATTAGCTTAGTTTGGGTAATAGCCATACTTAATTCTAGGAGACCCATTCTCATAAAAACAGATTTAATAATGACTCAGATAACAGTTAAAATAAATATGAGAAGCAAATTGCATGTTGTTTTGATTATCCAGCAAGCAGTTGACCCTCTTTTTTATTGTTTATTCTATAGTAAGTTTATGGTGTTAATTCAGATCATGATTTAATGACCACACTTAGATTGGAAAATTCCTCCCTTTAACACTTGATTCTTGATTTATAGAAACAACTATAAAGTATCCATTCGTATCAGTTAAGATTTTTCACCCCTTTTTCTAAATGCCCAGATTGAGGAGTGGAGAAACTAATCATACAGTGGGGTTTTAGTAGATCCAGTTGGTGTGTAAGACATGAGGAATAGGGCAAAGTGAGTATAAATTGTGCTGTGATTTGATAGGGGAAAATGTCTGTGATATGATTCTGAAAGACTTCCAATGCAACGGGTAGAAACTAACCAAAGAGAGAAGCAACCTAGAACTAAGGAGAAACTTCCTGACAGTTAGAAAAATTAACCAGTGGAACAACCTGACTCCAGAAGCGGTGAATGCTCCAACACTGGAAGTTTTTGAGAAGAGACTGGACAGCCATTTGTCCGAAATGGTATAGGGTTTCCTGCCTGAGCAGGACTTTATTATTGTTGTTGTTGCTGTTGTTGTTATTATTATTATTATTATTATTATTATTATTATTATTGTTATTGTTATTGTTATTGTTATTATCTGGTGTACAACTTTTTCAAGCATGAAGTGTGATAGTATTATTTCATGTAGAGGGCTACCAAGCAAGGACTTTTCTGCATCTCTGCAGCTGCACTCACTCTAGTAATTGCATGATCCAATTTAGGCAAGACTTTGATAGGTGGGGCTTAAAACTTTTTAAATGAAATAATTAGTTTTTGTGGGGAATAGGCAATTGGTAATTAGCTGTAATAACTGAATGGCTCCCTATAAGCTCTACAAAATTGTATGCTAAATGTAAGCTGCAGAAGAGTGCAGGGAAAATGGCTGAAATTAAGGCTGCATTTAAGGAGGCAATGGCTTGCAAGTTACAGAACTCCTACAATAGTTTGAAGATATTTTTTTCTACATGATTGTTGATAATATTCAAAGTGTTATCTGGATTTTAGTAGGTTGAGGATATGTCCCCACAAAATATTGTAAGTATTATTAGTTTAGGAGAAGGTACTATATTAAGCTTAGAAAAGGGAAGGAAAACTCCGAATATACAAGTCTATGAATTGAAAATTATACTTCAGGAACATCTCTGTGTCAACTACAGCAGATGGGACAGAAGAGAAGCAATTGAACACTGTAAGTTCTGTCCACCACTAAATTGAACTAGAAGCTGCATAAAATATGTGTGTTGCTTATAAAAGACTTGTTTCAAAATAAATGTCAGAAGGAGACAAGGGGGAGGAGGAAGAAGAGGAGGAAGAGGAAGAAGGAAGAAAGATTATGAAGTATCAAATGAAGAGCAACTTTCCCATGCAATTTTTTTTTCATACATTCAAGTCCCATAAAGGGATCATCAACACATCCTTACAAGAATGCTGAATACTGTGCCCATGACATCCAATAGTCTTGGCAAAGGTATTGCTACATGGAAAGATTCTGTGAGCTACTAATCCTAAGAGATCAACACCTTGCACTTCAGTTACTGTTATCATTAAAATTCTCATTCCAATTCTCAGAGCACCAATTACTTCTCGGGTGCTGGATTAAAGAGCAGAGAAATGTATTAAAATAACTCTTACCTCTTTCACACAATATGTTTCTTTCCTCCTCCTCCATTTCTTCCATTATTGCCATATTTTTAAAAGATTACTAGCTGTTAATCCTCTTTTTCCTAGAATTAAGGTTAACTAATTTCATATTATTAAATTCTAACAATAACACATTTATAGTCCCTCATTCATACCCAAAAAGATTTATAAGGGCAAAATAGCCTACATAGTTAGTTACCGTGTTTCCCCGATAGTAAGACACCACCGATTGTAAGACGTATCGGGGTTTTCAGGGGGTCGGCTAATATAAGCCGTACCCCGAAAGTAAGACATATTACTCCTGCCCACTTCCGCCTCCTGCTTAAAATACTTAAATACTTAAAATACTTAAATACTTAAAATACTTAATATACTTAAAATACTTAAAATACTTAAAATAAAACTGACAATTGTTTTCCAATCAATATAAGCCGTACCCCGAAAGTAAGACATAGTGGGGCTTTTGGGGATAAAAAGAAAGTAAGACACTTCTTCCTTTCGGGGAAACACGGTACTTATTTTATTTTGTATTTCTTAACCACATACCTCACTCAGGTGCAACAATTATAAAATAACCATATGTATATTTACATTAAAAATAAGTAGATAATAAAAATATTAAAATTGTGTAAATGTCTGTGTAGATTCTCAATCATCTAGGTCAGCGGTTCTCAACCTTTTTCAGGCCGAGACCCCACCTGCGCCACCCATGCGTGGCGCGACCCCGACCTGCGCCGCGCATGCGTGGCGCGACCGGCCGAATCGTGCATGTGTGGTGTGACAGGCCAAATCGCGCATGCGCGGCGTGATGGGCCGAATTGCACATGCACGGCGCGCGCGCGACGGCCAAGGGGAAATGGGGGGGAAAATGGCGGACTGCGGTGTTTGGCGACCCCCGTGAAACGGTCATTCGACCCCAAATGGGGTCGCGACCCACAGGTTGAGAAGCGCTGATCTAGGTCATAGTTGTCTCAAAGGTGCTTTTTCTAAAGACAATTGGACTGTTTTTTCCTTGAGGAAGAAGAACAAAGTATTTTGCTTCTCATCCAAGAAGCTTTATCAGTTCTGATGGTGAGGAGATGGAAGGGTAGATACTGAAGTTGAGACTACATATTAAAATTGTGTAAGCTTTTAAAATAATTCAGAATTATTGTTTTGGAACTTGCATCAGTAAAACATCTCTACCATTCCATAACATAGTGTCTCTTTCCCAAGCACTGATGGAAAATGTTGTTGAAACATTTCAGAAGCATATTACTGTGTGTGCCCAAAAATAAGACCAGGCCTTATATTAGTTTTTGCTCCAAAAGACATATTAGGGCTTATTTTGGGGGAAATACGGTACTAAATGCATCAGTCTTAACTGATGATCTTAACTGATGATCTTAACTGGGGCTTATTTTTAGGATGAACATCCTGAAAAATCATGCTAGGGTTGGGTCTTATTTTCAGGGAAATAGATACACATAAAAAAACTGAAAAAAGGAGGTTGCTTTATTGTAAAATTATAAATAGAGATAATATTTAAGAAAACAAAATTTTCCCACCAAGTAGTAGATACTCATGGCCAAAGGCAAAAGGTGGGAGTAAAGATAGCAATCATTTTTTTAAAAAAAAGTCAAAATATAATGTAACCTGAAAAATATGACTATTTACTCAGTAAATACTTTTTTTAAAAAAAAAGTGATCTATCCAGATTATTTATGCCTATTAATGCATTTCTCTAATTAGTAAAAGATAGATTTTTGTTCTGAATATGGATATATGAATATGTCCAGTAAGCCTCTGCCTGAAAGCAACTAAATAAATAAATTAATAATAATAATAAACAGTGGTCAACTACAGTAAATCCAGTAAATCCAGGCTCTCAAAGGGGAAAGCTGAAATCTAAACACATATCACAATCTACTAACATGCAATTTTTTTAATACCCAGAAAGAAGAATTAAATGCCCAAGTATTACCAATGAACAATGGACTCTGGGCCTTTATTAACAAGAAAGCAAAAAAAAAAAAAAAGCCCACATCAGAATAAATGAGATTTTGGCAGATTAGCTGGTTCATTCCCTAGTGGGTGAACTGTGTGAATGCAGCAGGCCAGGCCGTGTGCTGGGTCACACTGATAACATTATGTATGGAAACCAGCATGCAGTATCTTGATTTTCACAGAGGCCAACTGGTCCATGAAATTCCATTTTTCAATCAACTTAGTTCTTCTGTGTCGCTGTAGAATTGTCTTAACAATACCCATGATATTTATTGCACCACTAGTTTTGCTTTTTCTTATTCATTAACTTGTTCCAGGGCTGACCTATCTTAACTATACCAGCTACAATATCAGAATCAGATGGAAACAACTTGTTGTCTCTATATATCTAATTCACATTCTTCCACACACCTTCTGTCTTTTGAAACTTAGAGGGACTAAGCCCATCAAAGAAGATAACTGCAGGTAAAATGAAGGTACTAAGGTACAAGGTACTAAGAGAGCAGTCTTTTTTAAGCCTAAATAAAACAATGATAAAACAATGCCTATTCTCAGGAACCAGAAGGCATACCTTCTCAATGGCAGTGATTGTCTTTGGAATGACATCTCTCCAGAGATCTAGGTTGTTTCCAAGCTAATAATTTTCAGAAAACTATTATTTGGTTGCTAATTTGTGTTATTTTACTTTTTTACTTGTAATAATACTTACTATATATTTTTACATTCTTAAATATACATTTTTAAAAGCATTATTTCCCATAAAATTATGCATATAGTTTATGTATTTATTGTTAAATACATATTCTATTGTTTTCTAAGAGCTTATGGTAGCTTTTAAGAAAAGTTTGCTTCATTTTATGCCTTGAACAACAACCTCAGAGGTGGGCTAAATTCACACATTGAATTTCTGTGTCTGAGGATGGTTTTGAATTTGGACTTTCCCATTCAAGTCCAACCCCTTAATATTATAACACACTAATGTGATCTGCCGGGCAGCACAATCTCTTTAACAGATCAAATTATACTCCTTCTGTTGTGGCAATCTCTGATTCCAGTCAAAGGGCTACAGTATATTTGGAACACATCTGTGGCAGCAAATGTGGATTTTTAAAACTTTGTTCCACCCAGCAAAAATTAATTTGAGTTCTATAAAATAAGTGACTAGCAGCAATGCCTTCCATATCTTTAGGGCAGCCAGGACAAAAGATAGTAGCAGATACCCAGAAATGCAGACAAGGTTTGGAGCTTTCACAAAATGTATCTTAAAGTGCATGACCTCTTTTTTGGAATTAAATGCTGAATTAGCATATTTATTGCCTGTGCTTAAGTGAGCAGTATATAATAAAATAGACAAATGATATTGAAGAAGGCTTTACATGTATGTGTGTGTGTGTGTGTGTGTGTGTGTGTGTGTACACATTGAACTGGAGTTAATAGTATACAAAAGCCTTTAAACTGTTAAATAAAGATTTCATTCTGTCTGGCCACTAACTCTTTGCCTTTCATCATTTTACATCTTTCATCAATACTTTTTGTTTTTACATATTTTTTCTCCCCCCCCCCCCGTTAACTGTCATTATTTATTTCATTCTTCCATCACTTCTAGGTGTTCTGCTTTTTGTCTCCATTTGTTTACTTAATTTTATTTATTATCTTTAATAGTGGTGCTCTGCTACCTTCTTTTCTAAATTATCTCTTCTTCCCCACAGATTGGTTGATGTTCCCCCACCTGCGGAACATTCCCCCTGTAGCCCTATCGTTCTCTTAGTCTCCGTCCATTTGTTTCATGAGGAACGGCTCAAACAGGTGCTCTGCGGAGTGGTGGCAACTGCTCAAGATCAAGTAGGAGGCCAAGGAAAGGCATCAAGGATAAAAAGAGAGAATCCCATAAGTACAAAGCAAGATATACAGGAAATTCTTGCCCATGGAAAACCACTCATCCTGCAGCTCCATGAGAAATGCTGCAAAGCTATATTTGGAGCATTTCTGATGGAACAGCAGCAGCACTGAAATTATTTATTTATTCATTTATTTAATTAGTTTATATGATGCCCCTCTTGCTGTCATACGATTCTGAGTGGTTTACAATCTGATACAACAATACTATAAAAAACAGTAAGACAATAAGTACAACATTAAATTAATTAGGACAGCTGCAGGAAATCTAGGAAACCCTCACAGTCTTCGGGAGCCATCAGCACAGTGCATTCTTGCATTCGTGCAACCTTTCATGTACACAGGTTTCTATTTATATTCATCCCATGATTCACTTATCTCAATAGTACTATTCTTCTAAATTTCTGTAGACAAAATGTCATTCTCCTAATTTCCACCAGATACTTGTTGCTCAGGAAAATGTTAATGTGGAAAGTAACACTTGCAAAGTATGCAGTCCTTTAGCAAAAATATTTCAGGAATTTTTTGCCTTCCATGTTCCTGACAAACAGCTGAAGGGAACCAAGAATTCTGTCACCCCTACAAATTATCTGCTCTATATTTTTCATACCTCCTGAAACCAGCACTACCTTCAGACCACCAGCAAATGTGGTATCATATATCTGGCTGGATCCATGCAATCTGAGATGTCATCTATATCAGGGAGAATGATTAATAACCAATTTTATTTAGAGCTATCCTTTTTGACAGCCCCAGTGCATTTTTGGAATGGCAGGCAATGTACAGAGCCTTACAAAGCCCTTTGATCACTGGGAAAATATCTCTCAGACTCTCTATATTAATCCAGTCCTCTTTCCAAATTAACTTTGTGCTCCCCCCCCAAATGTGTGTCTGTGTGTATGGATGGGGAGGGAGGGAGGGAGAGAGAGAGAGGGAGAGAGAGAGAGAGAGATGGCTCACATTTGATCTGAAGCTAGAGATAATCTTTGCAAGGTTTTTGTTACAGGATTAATTTTTGCACAGTTTATTCTGATGTTGCAATTTAAAGTGTGTACTGATGGAAATAGAAATAAGTGAAAATCTTTAAGGACCAACATTGGGTTTATTGAGAATAGACAAAATAATGTAGAAAAATCCACCTGGCTTTTATTCTAAGAAAATACTTTTACAAAAGATGTATTAAATATGCACTTAATATGCTTATTTGGAATAGGGTAGTGCATCCATCCTTTCCCTAGTTGACATCTCAGCAGGTTCCGCACCATTGACTATGGTATCCTTTTGGATCAGCTCAGAGGATTGGAGTGAGGGTATGGTGTTATGCTGGTTCACCTCCTTCCTTCAGGATCGATTCCACTTGATGATGATTTGACTCCTGCTCTTGGCCTCTGCTATGTGGGATGCCATAGAGTTCATTGTGCATTGTTCAGAGTCACTTGTTGAGATGGAGGGATAAATAAATAAATAAATAAATAAATAAATAAGTAAATAAATAAATCTCTTACTAACTACTGCTAAGTTAATGGGAAATCATTTAATCAGGTAATTTTTAATACATTGACTGTTATAGTTTGTTCAAATAAGAATTCTTAAAAGTAAGTACCTGACAAAAGGGATTAGAATTACTTTTATGGCTACCTGATGTTTTGTAGATATTTAAGGTAATAATGTAACATAGAGAACCTGGGGTGCAAAAGAAGATAAATTCTGTTTTAGTTTCTCTTCCTGATTACAGTACTTCTAGAGCAGCAGTTCTCAACCTGTGGGTCACGACCCCGTTTGGGGTCGAACGACCATTTCATGGGGGTCGCCAAACAACGCAGTCCGCCATTTCCCCCCCCCTTTTCCTTAGCTATGCTACGCCATATTTTTCCCCTTTTCCTTAGCTGTGCTACTCCCTCTTATTCTATTGGCTTTTGAAAGCCAATAGAATAGACTCTCTTGAATAGAGTCTAATTCTATTGGCTTTCAAAAGCCAATAGGAATTGTCCAGGCTGTCTCTGCCCTGCTGAGCCCGCCAAAAGTCCCAGTCTGCAAACGGTGCTGCGAGTTGTCTGCAGCGAACGCGAGCTCTCCGGAAGTTTCCACCCCTCCCTGCTGAGCAACTACTAAAACTGTAAGTAAAAGAGGGCCAGGGGTGGGAGGTGGGAGTCCGGCCGGCGCAGGGAGGGTTTTTGGTGCGCGTGGGGCCTGGCGGGTGGCTTACCTCCCTTGGGCTGGGCCAGCTGGTGGCCCAGCCCGTGGTCGCCCTGCGCCGTCGCTGCCGCGGCCGCCCAGGAGCACCTGGGCCTGCCTGCCGCTGCCCCAAACGGGCGACAGCGAAGGCAAGGCTAGCGGGGCAGCAGTGGGCACAGGGAGGGTTTTTGGCCCGTGTGGGGCCCGGCGGGTGTCTTACCTCCCTTGGGCTGGGCCAGCTGGTGGCCCAGCCCGTGGTCGCCCTGCACCATCGCTGCCGTGGCCGCTCAGGAGCACCTGAGCACCTGGGTCTGCCTGCCGCCGCCCCAAATGGGCGGCGGCCTACGCTTCAGCCGGCGCAGGGGGCAGCACCGCACATGCACGGCGCAGCACCGCTCATGCACGGCGCAGGTTGCCGTGCAGTGCATGCGCGGCGCAGGGGGTCATGCGGCGCAGGTCGGGGTCGCAACCTGAAAAAGGTTGAGAACAGCTGTTCTAGAGGTTATATTTCATTAATTTATATACCTTTGGGGGATCTTGAATAAGGTTCAGTTGCTTTAGAAAAGGCAATACCTCTAGAGAACCACATGGCCACCATAAAGCTTTATTCTAAGCACTTCTTAGAGTGAGATAATAATGGGTGACTATTGTAAATGGCAAGATGGTAAACAGGCATTGCTAATGAGTCCATATTCTTCTCAATCTCTCATCCAAATCTGAAGGCATTAAAAGTTTCGTGTCTGGTGCTACTACATATATAAAATATATGGTTAGAAGTTAGAACAGAGATAGAACAGTTTGAAATAAGTTGAAAATTGGCCACATACGAAACACACACAAATTTTTCAATGTTTTGAGTTTCACTGTTAGTTCCACTGCTAAAACTGTTGCATTCTCAGCAAGCCTGGTCCAAAGACTTCACTGGAGATGGTATTTTATCAGAACTAGAAGGAGGTAAACCAACAAGTGATAAGCAAGTGTTAAAAGTTAATAAGAAGGTGCTGTTGAAGAGGATTATGACCTGCCAGGCATACATTCTGCAGCCTTGTACAAGCAATGTCCTTAATATTGTTCTCTTTTTAATGTCCCCAGGCTTTAATAGCATTATTACCATGGAAAGATTATGGCAGAATTAATGCCTATTTAATGAAGATTTCAAGAGGGAAACCTTTAGCATTTCTGTACATAAACTACATTATAGGCAAGTTTTGCATGCTGTAGAACCGATCTTTGGTCCATGTCATTTCCTGGAAAGATTGTTACAGCCTGTCGGTAGCCAATGCTGAATTAAAGGGATCAGTGGTTTTATTAGGTACAAAGTAATTTCTCTACTTATGCTTAAATTCCTGTCATTAATGCCAAATACAAGCTTCAAATGCATCACTGTCAACAATTAGAACTTAAATAAAGTCAGTGGGTGTTACGCATCATGTATTTTGAAATCCATCAATTTTTGGCATGTCACAATATATTATGATGAAATTGTTCATACTGTAGATAATTGATATACAAACTCAACTGATATACTTTTTCATTACCAATGTATCCTGCCTCCATATGGTCTTTGACACTTAATACATGTGACAAATTACATTTTCTGATTTTCAAGATCAAAGTTATAGTTATGGATAGTTATGAATGGTTATGCAAATTTATATTTAAGAGACTTAAATTAAGAAGATTTGTATTAGCATTACAGGTGATAATTTCAGATTATTTTTACACTTTAGGACAACTAGAATAATTCCACAAATCATAGCTGACTAATATTTTGTAATAATGACTAGCTTGAGAATGAAATACAGCCTAAGAAAACTGCTTTATTTGAATTAATTTAAATCTTCAGGTTCAGATAAATTGCTTCCTGAGTTTTTGAAGGTATGGTCAGCCTATATATTCTTATATATTATATTTAAGAAAAAAGTGGAGAAATTATAAATTAGCAAATGAATGGACAAGATCAAAATCTGACTTAATTTTCAAACAAATATCTTCTAACTAGAAAGAATTATGGGTACATAATTGGTACATGGCAAGATTCTAGAGCAGAATCTCTCAGAATACAGAATAAAAGAGTGGAAGGGACCTTGGAGGTCTTCTAGTTCAGAGGTCCCTAACCTTTTGGGCACCAGGGACCAGTTCCATGGAAAGGTTTTTCTGTGGACAAGAGGGTGCTTGGTTTTGTGTGCTGCCTGCATCTCGCGGATGAGGCTTTGCTTGTTTGTGCAGCCTGGTTGCTGACATGCCGTGGACCTGTAGTGGTCCACGGACCGGGGGTTGGGGACCCCTTTCTAGTTCAACCCCTTGCCCAAATAGGAGACTCTATACCACTTCGGACCAATGGCTGTCCAACCTCTTCTTAAAAACCTCCAGTGATGGAGCACCCATAATTCTGAAGGCACACCATTCCACTGATTAATTGTTCTCGCTATCGGAAAATTTCTCCTTAGTTCTTCTCTCTTTGATAAGTTTCAGACCATTACTTCTTGTCTTGCCATCAGGTGCTTTGGAAAACAGGTAGTCCCCCTCTTCTTTGTGAAAGCCCCTCAAATGTTGGAAGACTGCTATCATGTCATCTCTAGTCTTTCTGTTCATTAGACTAAACCCAGTTCCTGCAACCTTTTATCATATATTTTATTCTCCAGACTCCTAATCATCTTTGTTGGTTTTCTCTGCACTCTCTCAACATCTTTTTTGTACCATGGTGACCAGAACTAGATGCAGTATTCCAAGTGTGGTCTTACCAAATATTATAGTAGTATAATAGTTCATATGATCTTGATACTATTCCTCTGTTGATGCAGTCTAAAACTGCATTGGGTTTTTTGGTATCTGCAGCATACCATATTAGCTCATACCTAAGTGATTGTCCATTAAGACACCTAGATTCCTCTTATAGTTACAGCCAGGGCTTTTTTTCTCATAGAACGCCCAGAACAGAGTTCCGGCACCTTTTTGGGATGGAACCTTGTAGAATAGGCAAGGCGGGTTGTATGACGTGTGTGAGTTCCGGCACCTTTTTTTTTTTTTAAAGCACTGGTTACAGCTATTGAGCCAGATACCACCTATTCTATTCTATACCTGTCCATTTGGTTTTTCTTTCCTAAGTATAAAACTTTACTTTTCTCAATACTGAATTGTATTTTGTTGGATAGGGCCCAGTGTTCATGTCTGTCAAGATCTTTCTGTATTCTGAGCCTATCTTCTAAATGTTGGCTATTCCCTCTAACTTGATGTCAGCTGCAATTTTGATGAGTTCCCCTTCTATTCTCTCATTTAATTTATTTATGAAGATGTTGGCCTAAGAAAGAACCTTGGGGCACCCCACTGCATACTTTCCTCCATGTAGTGTAATTACTTTGAAAGCTACACATTGAAATGCAGTTGGTTAGCCAGTTACAAATCCATCTACTGGTGATGTTGTCTATCCCACATTTTTCTATCTTACCAAGAAATAGGCTGTGATCTACTTTGTTAAATGCCTTTCTGAAATCCAAGTATACTATGTCCACAGCATTTAGCTGGTCTACTAATTTAGTCACTTTGTCAAAAAATGCAATAGGATTTGTTTGGCATGATCTGTGTCTGACAAACCCATGTTGGCTTCTAGTAATAGTTTTGTTTCCTTTTAGGTTTTTGCGGATCCACCACTTATCTTTTCCAGGTATTGATGTCAGGCTGATTGGTCTGTAGTTTTAGATCCATTTTTGGTCCTTTTTTTTTTGAAAATGGGAACATCAGATCCATTTTTTCCCTTTTTGGAGATGGAAACCACCTCAGTGACTCTTTTTCTGTCCTCTGGTAATTTCTTGGTGTTCCAGGATTTTTGAAAGATATGGTTCAGTGTCTATGGAGATTCTCAGTCATCCAGGTCATAGTTATCCCAAAGTTGTTTTTCCACGAGGCAACTGGACTTTCTTGTTTTTCTTTGAAGACGTTTCACTTCTCATCCAAGAAGTTTCTTCAGCTTCTTGAATGAGAAGCAAAATGTCTTCAAAGAAAAATAAGAAAGTCCAGTTACCTCATGGAAAAGCATCTTTGGGATATGGTTCAGTGGTTCCAAGACCATGTCAGCTCTTTCAGAACTCTGGGAAGTAATCCACCTGATCCTGGTGATTTGAATTCATCTAGGGTGGACAAGTGTTGCATTACTCTTTTCCTATTTTGACTTGTACTCCTAGTCTGTTTTTTCAGTAGGTTGGGCTGTTTTTTCCTTTTGCATGAAGACAGATGCAAAAAATGAATTACACAGTTCTGCTTCCTCCCTGCTACCCATCACTTTCTTGTCATTAGTGGACTAATCATTTCCTTTATTTTTTTTCTTTTTCTTTTACATATTGAACTTTTATTATTTTTTGACAGTTGTTTCAAGTTTTAGTTCATTCTGTGCCTTAGCTTTCCTGACTTCATCTTTGCAGATTCAGCCTGTATGTTGGTATTCTACCTTAGTTCTGTATCCTTCTTTCCTTTTTTTTATACATCCTTTCTGTCTTTCAATTTATCAGAGAGTTATTTATGCAAACATGTTGGTTTATTTTTCTTTTCAGTGGTATTATGCTAGACTGGGATTTTATAATTTCATTTTTCAGATTTTCCCAAGCTTCTTGAGTTGTTTTCCCCTTTAAGATTTTCATTTATTGAATCTTTCTCAAGCATTCTCTAAGTTTGTTGCAATCAGTTCTCTTAAATCAGCTCTGTCTTAAAATCCAAGACACTAGTTTGATTTTGCTCTATAGCTTGTGTCTACATTATTTTGAATTCCAACATAACACAGTCACTCTGCCCCAAAGTTCCTGCAACTTCAACCCCATATACCATTTTGTCTATGTTAGTAAGAATTAAAAAAATCCAGAGTAGAGAATAGAATTGATGATTTAAATTGTCCCATACAAATCTATACGTTATGATTCTAAATCCAAAGGATGAATTAGGAATGAAGTATATTTTGTATGTAGAGAGCAGGGTTCAAGGGAAAATGACAGTTCCTTTCTCAGCATCTAGGAAAAGCAGTTTAGTAACCTGAAAGCCCAGCTCTATGGCATTGATGTATGTTTTGGCATCACTTACAATTATTAAAAACCTTTTTCTTTAATCTGAGGAATTAATCTGAGGAATTAATTCATAACCATTTCTCCCTAAGTAGATGGTCTTCACATGTTTGGAACATAAACTCCAATCTACACCTAAAGCCAGCCTAATTATTAGATCTCTGTGTTGAAAATGACTGAGATTGCAGTCCAGAACATTAAAAGGTTGCCAGACAGGAGATGGTTTATACAAGGCAGCCTAAAATGGTATTAAGTTAGGTTCTACCAGTGTAATTAATGTTTTGTTAAAATATCCTAACAACTAAATAGCTACCATTACAAAAATCTATTTTGACCATCAGTCCACTTTTCTCCATATCTCCTAACTCTCAACTTTTGCCTGTTTAACTCAGAAAAAAAATGACATATGCCAGCTTAGTTGAGAAACTTTAAGCAGCAGAATGAAACGCTGCAGAATCTTCACAGAATTAGTTGTAAAGAAATAGATTATAAAGACATACAGAACATAATGCTGTAGATTTAAACTGTTTTTAAAATATAATTTCCAATTTGTAAGAGTTGTTTCTACATATAAATATTCCCTTCCAATAGAATGAAATCTATTCTACAAATTATATGGAAAGACAAACCAAACATAGACTTTAAGAAGTATGGTAGTGGGTCCAACAGAATGTGCATAAAATCAATACAGTAGGCTTTTGAAATATATGTCAATTTAGAAACTAAGGTGGCAAATAATAATTATTCAAAGGACAATGCAATACATATTTTAATCTAAGGATACACTTCTCTAATTTTGTGGTCCCGTGTGTATTGGAATATAGCTCCAGTCAACCTCATCATGGCCAAAGAAGATGAGAGTAGTAATCCGACACAGGGTTGAAATGATTATGCTACCGTACTTGTACTGGATGACATGCTGCTGCAAATAAAGCTTGAATAGCTGCTAGAACAGCTTCTGCTCCTTAAATTCCACCATTCAGAAAAGATCATGTTTGTCTTTTCTTTCAGTCAGTGTGGTGAACAGGATTTTTTTTTTCAAATGGAAGAGCAGTATTTTATCAAGCTATGTAAATGAGTGCTATTTTTGCCAGGTTTCCATGTGTCTGTTGAAAATCAAATGACTTGAATTGCCCTACTTGACCTCTAAAAGTCTTGTGGAAATATTTTTGAAATGGAAAAATTCATTAAATATTTCATGCCTGCATTCCTTGCCCTCGTTTTTAGCACTAGATAATTTTGTAGCAACAATGATATGCATCAGAATGGTGGTATTTGGGAGCCAAATATCTACTGTACATCAGGGCTAGAGCCAGTGCCTCTCATGTTTGTTTTAGCAGTTCTGTTGATAACCAATACAATAATTCATGATGAAATGGTTGAACAATATTCCAAAATCAAACATGATTTACTCTGGATCAAAGCTTTGGCATGTGATTACATAGAATTTTTTTTTAAAATGCTACTTAAATGTGCTGCCTTTCATCAATTTTTACATGTTTATGGGTATTATAAACATACATTCAAATCTTCTCAAGAAGCAAACTGGGTCTTTCCCCATTTGGTTGATTGCCCCAACGGTAAAAAGAAAGCAGGAGCAGACCTAATGCTGAGTGCCCATGAATATCAGTGAGATGACTGGCTCTAAACTAAGGCCAAATAAGCATAGACCTGAGTGCAAATTTTAGTCAGCACCAAAACTGAAAAAAAACCTTCCAACAAACACAATTAAAAAGAATGCAAAGCAAGGCATCCTGTGAGCCACTATGCCAACTCGGGAGTTAAATATAATTTCACAGAATTGTTGCCATATGACAACAATGGGAGCTGATATAAGTAAAATTACCCACTATGTAAATAGGCGGAAAATGTCTGGGAAAAGGAAAGCAAAATAAAAGGTTGAAAATCATAACTGTTAAGTCTAAAAACGCAAAGAAAGAAAAAACAAGAAGAGGGTGTAACATTCCTAATAACACTGGAAGATGAGCCCAACCTTAAAAGGCGCCAGCATATGAATTTGCCTAGGATACCAAAATGATTCTATAGCCAGCCCAGGTCACTGATTGTCTATAAGGGGAATCAATTCTCTTCTTATATGGATAAAAATCAGAATTTGGTAATGCCCTATGAATTGCTGCAACCATAAATCAACATCAAAAAACCTATCATAACTAAAGATCTCAAGAATAAATATGAAAATAGCTGCAGCTCTGGGCAACAATGCTTAAACCAGTTCCAATTGCTATCAAGGTGTAATTCATGCTGCTTCCGGTGCCATTGATTGGAGAGCACTGTTCAGCTATTCTACTATTTTTTTCTTCTTTAACAGATATTCTCTGAAAAGAAACATAATGAAAGAAGAGGTGACAAAAAATCAAGTTACAAAACAAAAGTAATATCAGCTAGATACTCCTTCCTCAGATTCCATAAATAATATATTGTGGTCCTTCAATAAGAATCAATTAAAAATATCTGTAACTCTGTAACTGCTACCAGCTCAAGGTGCTGCCACATAAATTACAAACATATTTCAGTGTATGAGCTTTTATTGGGGTTCTGCTCAAATAAGCCAGCCAAAGGATGGGAATGTGCAGAGGCTGACTGATAGTTCCTGTTGCATTGTCTCAAAGATCGACACGATCACTAGTCAAATGAAAAATAAACAGACAAAAGAGGCTTTAGATAGATCTAAACTACCACTTGACTCAGCGTCTAGGCAGGATATTGATCAGAAGGGCCATTCTTTATTGTTCTGCTATTGTTTAGCATTCACTCTGTCCTGTCGTGGGAACCTAGCAGATTGAATCTATGTTAAATATTCTATTATCCACAAGGCAAACGTAAAAGCTCTCTGCTCCATGTGGAATGGGAGATAGGCAGTACTTACAGTAAGTTGTTTTCCTGAAATATTATGCCATATATCTTGTAAATAGAGCCCAGGCCTTTTTACCAGTTCTGTCTCTCACCAGATAAGAAAAAGTGGAAAAATAAAGTAATTTAAAAGAAAAGAAAAACACAGCCCTTCAGTACATTAAATTTATGCTTGTAAATCTATGTGTGTGTATATATATATATATATATATATATATATATATATATATATATATATATATATATATATATATATATATGTGTGTGTGTGTGTGTGTGTGTGTGTGTGTGTGTGTGTGTGTGTGTGTGTGTGTGTGTTTGTGTGTGTGTGCGTATACACACAAGCATAAGCATATATAACTACACATCAAATCTATTCAAATCTTTATTACAGTCATAGATTAGCATATATACATACATATATACACATCCACACATCTACACATGCATACCTACAATAAAATAAAATAATACTCATTGACATCAGTCTAGGCCTTTCTAAAGCAAAATATTGTACAATATTTATGTCATTCATTTTTCAAAAAGTAATTAAAGCAGGCAAGATTATATATTGATTAGAACTTGACAAAATGCTAGGACTACCTCCCCAATGACAGCTTCCAGAGATTTAGGATTACAAATTCCATTATGCCTAGTCAACAGGATTATACAAAGTAGGTTGGAACTGCTAAAACATTATGCCAGCATATCGTGTATCTAGCATGTTAGATATTAAAAATTATGCCTATCAGTTCCAAGACAATATTATGAGCCTTTCCCCTAGGTATAATTACACAACAAAAAACAAATATCATTTTAAAATAACAAGCTAGGAAAAAAAATTAAAAGAGTCACAAAATCATTTATTAGATTTTTATTCTGCTTTTATTATTTTAATAAATAACTCAAGGTGGAGAAGATACCTAATACTCTTTCAGTGAGCATCTGTCCATCCTAGTTGAGTTCAAATCACCAGGACCAGATGGACTATACCCCAAGGTTAGGGAAGGAACTGGCAGATGTGATCTCAGAACCACTAAACTATATTTTTCAAAGATCCTGGAGCACTGGGAAACTATCAGAGGACTGGAAAAGAGCTGATATAGTTCCCATCTTCAAAAAAGGGAAAACATGGACCCAGGAAACTACAGACCTATCAGCCTGACCTCAATACCTGGGAAGATCTTGGAAAAGATAATCAAGTAACAAATCAGCAAACACCTAGAGGCAAACAAAGTCATTACCAAAAGCCAACATGGGTTGTCAAAAACAGATAATGCAAGACAAATCTTATTGCATTCTTTGACCAGGTGACAAAATTAGTGGACCAGAGGAATTCTGTGGATATAATTTACTTGGACTTCAGTAAGACATTTGATAAAGTAGACCACAACCTACTACTTGATAAGATAGAAAAATGTGAGTTAGACAGCATCACCACCAGATGGATTCATCTACATTTGCATCTAGGTGGAGTGAAGTGTGTAGTGGAGTGCCCCAGGGCTCGGTTCTGGGCCCAGTGCTCTTCAACATCTTCATCAATGATTTGGATGAGGGGATAGATGGGGAACTCATCAAATTTGCAGACGACACCAAGCTGGCAGGACTAGCCAACACCCCAGAAGACAGGCTTAAGATACAGAAGGACCTTGACAGACTTGAACATTGGGCGCTATCTAAAAAAATGAAATTCAATGGTGAAAAAAGTAAGGTTCTACATTTAGGCAAGAAAAACCAAGTGCACAGGTATAGTATAGGTGGTACCTTACTTAATAGTAGCAACTGTGAGAGGGATCTTGGCATCCTAGTGGACAATCGCTTAAATATGAGCCAGCTGTGTGCTGCAGCTGCCAAAAAAGCCAACACAGTGCTAGGCTGCATTAACAGAGGGATAGAATCAAGATCACAGGAAGTATTAATACCACTTTACAATGCCTTGGTAAGGCCACACTTGGAATATTGCATACAGTTTTGATTACAACAATGTAAAAAAGATGTTGAGACTCTAGAAAGAGTACAGAGAAGAGCAACAAAAATAATTAGGGGACTGGAGGCTAAAACATATAAGGAACGGTTGCTGGAATTGGGTATGTCTAGTTTAATGAAGACATAATAGCAGTGTTCCAATATCTCAGGGGCTGCCACATAGAAAAGGGAATCAAGCTATCTTCCAAAGCACCTGAAGGCAGGACAAGAAGCAACAGATGGAAACTAAACAAAGAGAGAAGCAACCTAGAATTAAGGATAAATTTTCTGACAGTTAGAACAATTAATCAGTGGAACAACCTTACCAAGGACCTGGGATAGGCAGATGTGGATGTTTGATGTTATTACAGATATCGTCGCAGGATGGAAGCGGTTCCTAGTAAGGCCGCCTTTTGCAATTGACTAATGGCGAATTTGTCAATGCCAATGGTGTTCAAGTGGTGCTCCAGTTGTTTTGGGATTGCACCCAAGGCACCTATTTACTATTGGTACTACCCTTGCTTGCTTTTGCCACAGTCTTTCTATTCCTATTTGTCTTTGTATTTTGTTATCTTCTCCAATTCTTTCTCGTCTATTTCCCTGTCTCCAGACACTGCCACGTCCACTATCCAGACTTTTTTGTCATCATCATCAACATCATCATCATCATCATCATCATCATCATCATCATTATTATTATTATTATTATTATTATTATTATTATTATTATCCTATTTTCCCAACAACTCTATGAGGTGTTTTGGGCTAAGAGACGGACTGGCTCAAAGTTACCCAGCTGCTCCTCATGCCTCAGGGGAAACTAGAACTCACATTCTCCTGGTTTCTAGCCTGGTGCTTAAACCACTAGACCAAGCTGGTTCTTTTATGCAAGTTATTCTTGCATAAAGAGGGGCATTACCATTGCAATGAGATTTACTGCATTGTAAGTGGATACCCTTCAGTCAACAAACCAGCTGTGATACTTATTATTTGAGTGACCAAAGGCCACTAGCAGTCGTCATAATAGTTGGGGAGTGTAGTATTTCCCAGCCATGGAAATTGACATTATACTCTCCATACCCAAACCATCACACAACTGTAAAACAAAAATCTTAGAGGTTAACTTGAAGAATATATCAGAAAAATTATTTTAGAAAATTGGCTTGACTAATATAGCATATTAGTCTACAAGCGGAAGATGATAGAGCTGCTGGCTCAGTTCAACTGATACCTTTGAATGAGAATTTTAATAGCTGTTTAAAATTCTAATTTGCATAGTTATACCAATGAACAGCAAGCCTTTCAGAAATACAGCACAACTGTCTACAGCCAGAAGTTATATAAAGTGTCCACCCACACAGAAACAGTGTGCGTGAAGGCTCCATTCTAAAGAATCACATTGTACCCAAAAGACATATCAAGTTACTTAAACCAGTGCTTCTCTATTCATAGTAGATTTCATTTGTCTGTGGTTGTCTAACCAGTGTCATGACTGGAGAGAGTACATGACTGGCAAAAAAGGCAATCACTGAATGTCCTTGGTTGGCACTGGGCCTAAACCTGGGAGGGGAGAGGGAGGGAAGGAAGGAAGGAAGGAAGGAAAGAAAGAAAGAAAGAAAGAAAGAAAGAAAGAAAGAAAGAAAGAAAGAAAGAAAGAAAGAAAGAAAGAAAGAAAGAAAGAAAGAAAGAAAGAAAGAAAGAAAGAAAGAAAGAAAGAAAGAAAGAAAGAATTCTATTTAGGATTGAACTCTCAACCTTCCAAATGGGAAATGAGTGTCTTCACCACTAGACCACCACCCCTCTCAACACTGGCTCTCAGAGAGACACTTTAAACAGCAACCTATAGAAAGGAAGAAAATCGGGGCTTGCTTTCCCAGTATGGATGAGAGGTTTAAAGAAGGAAGGAATGCATTAATCAGGAACCAGGTGACCACTATTGAAACAGGACAGCAACACAGCCAAAGCTAAAGAAGTATTAACATTTCGATCACAATTTCTTATGAATCCATTTCCAGCCAATTTCAGCATGGAACACTAGCAAGCCACCACACCCTAATCATCTACAAGTAAGCAAGAGCAGTGGTATAATAAAAAGGCATAGGACCAGATTGTCTGAGTAACCACTTCTCCCTAAGGTACCTGTCCAGAATAGATTGGATAGGCATGCTCCATGTCCCTTCTCTTAAACATTGTCACCTTGTTGGTTCTCAGACTCATGTCTTTTTCACTTATTTTTCTTCCTTTTTGGTTTGCTGAGTTTTTATTTTTGCTGCATATGGTGTTTATATGGTTAGGCTATAAGCCATGCAAAGATGGGCAGTTTCAATAAATAAACAAATATCTATCTCATAAGAAAACCATCTCTTTCACAGTAGTCAATGAGTTTTAAAAGGATTTTGCTTTGGCTCAATAAACTAGACATTACTCATCTGTTCTTATATACAAAACCCAAACCTCCCAGTATTATTTATTTTTTTATTTTTATTTTAATTAGATTTTTATGCCGCTCCTCTCCAAAGGACTCGGAGCGGCTAACAACATAAACAAAAACAACATCTCAGCATTTAAAAAAAATCTAAAACCAAATCTACAAAGCATTTAAAAAGACCCCCCAATCACATTCATCATTCACACACAATCACAGTCATCCCCAGGCCTTCCGGCATAGATAAGTTTTTAGATTCTTCCGGAAGGCCGGGAGAATGGGGGAAACGCGGACTTCAGGGGGCAGTTGGTTCCAGAGGGTGGGCGCCACAACAGAGAAGGCCCTCCCCCCTAGGACCCACCAGACAACATTGTTTCGCTGACGGGACCCGGAGGAGGCCGACCCTGTGCGCTCTCACCGGTCGAAGGGAAGTATGTGGCAGAAGACGGTCTGTAAGTATCCTGGTCCAATGCCATAAAGGGATTTATAGGTAATAACCAACACTTTGAATTGCGCTCGGAGACTGATAGGCAACCAATGCAGCATGCGGAGGGTTGACGAAATGTGGGCACAACGTGGAAGGCCCACAATTGCTCGCGCAGCTGCATTTTGCACTAATTGTAGTCTTCGAACACTCTTCAAGGGTAGCCCCATGTAGAGAGCATTGCAGTAGTCGATCCTCAAGGTGACAAGGGCATGTGTGACTGTGAGTAGAGACTCCCGATCCAAATAAGGGCGCAACTGGTGAACCAGGCGAACCTGGGCAAATGCCCCCCTCGCCACAGCCAACAAATGATGTTCCAATGTCAGCCGTGGATCGAGGAGGACTCCCAAGTTGCACACCTTCTCCGAGGGGTTTATAACTTTACCCCCCAGGGTAATGGAAGGACAGATTGAAATGTCCGTGGGAGGCATCACCCACAGCCACTCTGTCTTGTCAGGGTTGAGCCTCAATCTGCTAGCACCCATCCAGACCCTCACAGCCTCCAGACACCGGCACATCACCTCAACCACTTCACTGATTTGGGCAGGAGTGGAAATGTACAGCTGAGTATCGTCAGCATACTGATGGTATTCATTCATGCCGATGAATGAATTATTGGTATGAAAGTATTTAAGAAATTTTCACTAAACTATATTACTTCATTTCTTTGTCTTTCTAAGCATATAAATGCTTTAATATTTATATTTTTATATCTGCCCTGTTTCTTGCCAAGACTATACAAATTTTCCCTTTCATAAGGGTTACCTATGAATATAGTTTGAAATGTCATTTTCGCAGCTCTGCCTGACTCTTAAATCATTTCTAATGTTCTGTTAATAAAATAATGATCCGGAACATCCCATGATGTGTTTCATTTGTTGCCAAAACTTTCAAATAGTGAGTGCATTGTGTTAAACCATTTAAATTTCTTTTGAACTTTAAAAAGCCAGTTAAATGATTGGCTTTATAGGGACACAGAATAACTTTCTGAAAGGCTTTCAGAAGCCCACATGAGGATCACATGTGGCACTGATGTTCCATTCTTTCTTAGACAGTTAGACACTTAAATCATTTAAGACAGGCCCAGAGCTTCATCTGGTCACCCTAATCTGTCACCCATTTTCCAGCGTGCACACATCTTTTTTTTCTTTTTCTCCCTACCCCCCAATTTTCTGGCTGGCAGATGGCAGGTTTTTTGTGGCATTTCCTGTCATACAAACGGTTTCAGATTGCAGGACTGAAAGATGTAGATAAAATGAAATAGTCAATTAGCTCTATAGCTGCTTTTCCTTCTTAAAAGTGCACATAATGTACATTCTCGCAATACTTATGTTAAGAAAATATCCTTTGGAACGCTAGTTGAAAGACAAACTTGACTGCTGTGAACTTAATAAAGCTTGGGAAAACTAGTCTCAGTGGCTAGGGTGCTTTTACAAACACATGTTTATAAACACACCCTAACAATTCCAGTTAGGACTGCTGTAGGAATTAAAGCACGGGTGTCAAACTCGTCACATCATGTGGCGTATCGCAATGTATCGTGACTCTTTTTACATTGCTGGCAATGGGGTGAGCCTGGTTTCAGTATGATGAAACCGCCGCAGGCCAGCAGTTTGAAACCCATGAATTAAAGGCAACTGCAAGTATCTGTTTTTTCCAGCTACTACACTAAAGTCTTTCCTTGATCCCAAGAGCAACATTAAGCACTGATCAATTATCTGATTGATCATCTCTTCTCTCCTCCTCACAGTGCACACACATTGCAAAAGATGAAAAAAACAAAAACCCAACACTTTTGGTAGCATAGAATATTGGAATATTTCTGATTTCTTTCACTTGCAACCAGTATTATAGGGTCACAATCAAAGAGGCTAACTAACAGTGATTATCAAAAGGAATGTTCTTTGAATTTATCCTGACATGAAGTTCAACATTACTTGCAGATCAGGAAATCTTAAATATTACATATTAAATCTTTGCTGCTCTGTTTGTGGGTTATAATCTACTGTCTCACCCAAGTTAATCCTACCTTCCAAGGATGGACACTCTGGCAATTCAGAAGTACATATGCTACTATTTCAATTTCAGAATCAGAGCAGATGCACAAATACTCTTGAAGAGGAATACCGCTGAATCTATCCAACAAACCACTGAGGGAAGTGTATCCAGATATTCCAATGTGAAGGCTTTCCTATGAGATGCAACTAATAAATTGACCCCCACAGGGTCGGCCTTTTCCAGGTCCCGTCAGCCAGACAGTGTCGCCTGGCGGGGCCTAGGGGAAGAGCCTTCTCTGTTGCGGCCCCGGCCCTCTGGAATCAACTCCCCCCAGAGGTCCGTATTGCCCCCACCCTCTCCGCCTTTCGCAAATTGTTGAAGACACATCTTTGCCGACAGGCCTGGGGCAGTTAACACCTTGCCCCAGCCAGTGTATGATTGTTGTAAGTTTGTTTTTGGATGATTGGTCTTTAATCTAGGGGTTTTATAATTGTATTTAATGTCAGATTTCTATATGTTATTATCTATGTTGTAAGCCGCCCTGAGTTTTTGGAATAGGGCGGCATAGAAATCGAATTAAATAAATAAAATAAATAAATAAATAAATAAATGATACAAATATTAGAGAATAGTGAAGGGAGAGTACACAAGCTCCAAACAGCAGAGAGGTGAAGTATGGGTTCTCTTTCTTTGTAACATTCTTTGTTAAGCTCTCACCAGGTTTTATTCAGGCAAGTACCAATACAGATTGGACACGAGCCCACCAAGGGTCAGATCATCCATTATTTGTTTCTTCTAAGGAAACTGGTATCTATATGTCAAAATAATTTGGACACACACAGACAGCCTCCAAAACCTGTTTAAAACCTGACCAGCAGAGTTTCAATCAAGCCTCAACTGAAATCGGCTAAGCCCTAGCTGGAGAAATGTATTAGTGATAGAACAGTGAATTTAAAGTGGCAGCAGCAGCAGACCATTTTAATTTCTCATAAGGACTCGTGATGGAGCAACAGTTAGAATGCAGTATTTCAGGCTAATTCAGCTTACTATCAGGAGTTCAATCCTCACTGGCTCCAAGTTCATTCAGCCTTCCATTCTTCCAATTCTGGTAAAATGAGGACCCAGATTATTGGGGGTAATATGCCAACTCTGTAAACCACTTAGAGAGTGCTGTAAAGCAGGGCTTTTCAACTGGTGGTAGGTGTACCACTGGTGGCACTTTGGCACCTTGCAGCTGGTATGTGACTGTCCTAGACAAGTGTAGCAGGGGAGGAGAATGAGCTGAAGCAGCGGCAGTGCCACAAAAGCCTGAGGGAGATTCAGTTGGAGCTGCAGGGCTGTTGGGACTCGACAGAAGTCCCAGGATTGGTGTGCGTGGCTACAAGCTGATCAGCGCTTCTGCAGGGCTGCAGGGGCAAGACAGAGGCCCCAGGATCGGTGCACACAGCTACAAGCTGATCGGCACTTCTGGCACACCCGGAAGAGAAAGGGAGAAGGAGGGGGGAGAGAGGAGAGGATATAAAAGGAGGAGGTTTTGGTGGGAAAGGGAGAGAAAAAAAAGACGATAGGGAAAGAGAAGGGGACAGAGAAAGAGAGGCAGAGAAGAAGAGAGGCTTTTTGAGACAAGCAGAGAGAGAGAAGGGGATAGAACAATGCAAAGATTAATGTCAGAGAAACAGGCACAAGTTTCCCAATAAAAGTGTGGTAAGCGGGTGTACAGATAATTCTCAACCTACGATCACAATTAAGCCCAAAATGTATGCCGCTAAGTGAGAAATTTGTTAAATGAGTTTTGCCCCATTTTACAACTTTTCTTGCCACATTTGTTAAGTGAATCACTGCAGTTGTTAAATTAGTAACACGGTTGTTAAGTGAATCTGGTTTCCCCATTGACTTTGATTTTCAGAAGGTTGCAAAAGGGGATCACAGGACGCTGAATCATTGTGACCATCATAAATATGAATCAGTTACCAAGCATCCAAATATAAATCATGTGACCCTGGGGATGCTGCAACAGTCATAAGTGTGAAAAATGGTCATAAGTCACTTTTTTCAGTGCCACTGTAACTTTGAACAGTCATTAAGCAAACTGTTGTAAGTTCAGGACTCCCTGCACATTATCACTTTTTCCTTTTGGGGGGGGGAGTCATCAAGTTTTGACACCTTGCTAGTCGACAGGTGGTTCACAAATGTTGCCATTTCCTAAAAGTGGTAGTGTGACAAGGTTGAAAAGCACTGCTGCAAAGCACTATAAAGTGGTATATAAATCTAAGTGCTGTTGCTATTGCTACAGTGCTTCAAAGTGATGCTCTTCAAAGGTATTATGGGAACTAAGATGAAAGGAGATTCAGTTGTTTAGTATTGGACCAGGAATAAAAATTATGAGAAGGGGAAGTCAGGAGAAAGCTGTCTAAACTGCAAAAAGCCATTATCAGCTTCCATGAGACAATTTACATGTAAATAAAATGGCAACAAGAATGACTTTATATAGGCAGAAAATTAGCTCCTCACCATTTTGTTCTAATGTTCTCCAGTCATTAACCTGAATTCTATAAGCTAATAAGGGTCTTTAATGCTTCTGGCTCTTCTGTGAGGAGAAGAGAATGGAATTACTTTGTGTAGCAAAATAACACAGGCAGGAATGTGGACTCTCAAAGAAGACTCCAACACAAAATTCTCCAGATGCCAGCACTGTAATGTTTAGTCTTTCAAAATGCAGCCAGTTTCTCATCAAGCAGCTATACTAAAATAGCAGTTTTCATGCCTCGCCTAATTTACTCTGATTAGGAATAATTTTATTCATTAGTAAAAGAAAAAAAAAGTGGAAACAAAACATTTTTGCATAGCCATCCTGTTACAATTCACACCAAGTTGCTTACAGAGAACACTTTAAAACAAACTGGAGACTTGCTAGTAAAAAGCCACTGTCATCCATAAATCCATATTTGATAGTTGTTGGTGTTTTGTTTTGTTTTTTAAAAATACAATTTCTTTCTCTGGAAATAAAAGTGCAACATCTTATACAAAAGAAGTTTTCCAATTAAGTTTAATATAGTAATCTAAAAAAAGAATATTGGACACATATGTTAGTGGCTATATCTATGCTACAGAAATATCTGCTTTGAGAAGCCAAGTTAACTTCTAGGATCTACCTGAGTGGTTAAGATCTTCCTATTTAGAAAGGTGTTCATTCTGCAGACAATGTATACTTTTTTTGCCTACTTTTCCTGAAAAAAAACAAAACCTTTTTGTAGCTTTTTTGTCTTATTTTTTGCTTTATGTTTGAAAGATTTCACATATTATTTTTATAAATTAATAAGCCCCTTCTGACTGTATTAAAATATGAATAATAAAGTGTCTGGAGTGTTTTTTGATGCACCCTGTTGGCCCAAATATGGGAAGAAGAAATCTTATGCTTGTATCAGCCCAATCTAGGGCTATCCTCGGGCAGCAGTCGCTACTGCAACATCATTTTTATGTTAAATTTTGGATTGCTAACAAAGAGTTAAAGGAAGACTGGTATAGCTATTTCAAGCTAGTTAGTTAGCTCTTATCTGCCAGCCATACCCTTCTGAGATTGGAACCTTGGCTGCTTGCACCTTAGGCAGCTGTGTTGACCTCTAAGCCACAGGCTCTTTCTCACTTTGTCAGCTGTATCAGGGAGGGCAATACAAAATTTAGAATAATAAAGTATATATCTGCCATGATGGACATTATCCCCCCAAATTCAGACAGGTTCTTTAATTTATTTGTAATTTTCTTGCATCAATCATTACAGAATTTGTAGCTAACTACAATCTGGACCCTTGAGATAATCCATATCATCCTTGACTATATAACATTATGGGAATGTTATATTGTGTGTAACATTAAGGAATGTTAAGATTGGGTGCATGGCTTACAAATCTGGTGCACCAACTTTGGGGAGGGTCGTTAACAAAGTAAGTACATAAAGTAATCCTCGACTTACAACAGTTTGTTTAGTGACCATTCAAAGTTACAACAGCACTGAAAAAAATGACTATGACCGTTTTTCACACCATTGCAGCATCCCCCATGGTCACGTGATCAAAATTCAGGAGCTTGGCAAATGACTCATATTTATGACAGTCGCAGTGTCCCAGGGTCATGTGATCCCCTTTTGCGACCTTCCAACAAGCAAAGTCAATGGGGAAGCCGGATTCACTTAACAGCCATGTCACTAATTTAATAACTGCAGTGATTCACTTAACAACTGGGGCAAGAAAGGTTGTGAAATGGGGCAAAATTCACTTTTAAAAATCTCTCACTTAACAAGGGAAATTTGGGGCTCAGTTATGGTCATAAGTCAAGGACTACCTGTACCTGTAGAACTAAGGAGAAACTTCCTGACAGTTAGAACAATTAACCAGTGGAACAACCTGCCTCCAGAAGTGGTGAATGCCACAACCCTGGAAGTTTTTAAGAAGAGACTGGACAGCCATTTATCTGAAATGGTATAGGTTTTCCTGCCTGAGCAGGGAGTTGGACTAGATGACCTCCAAAGTCCCTTCCAACTATTATTATTATTATTTATTTTATTTATTTATTTTATCAAATTTGTATTCTGCCCCTCTCCTGAGACTCAGGGCGGCTCACAGCAACAATACAGCTACATATTATTATTATTATTATTATTATTATTATTATTATTATTATTATTATTATTATTCTCTACTGCAAAATATTTTTTAAAAGTTTAAAATTTCTTGCCAGAGATGTTTGAAAGTGAAGGTCACAATGATATTAGGAAAATGGTTTAATTATTTATTTTGCATGAGTGTGATTGTGTGACTATCTGATACTTATAAGGGAGCAATTATTTATTTTACATAAACCAGTTGCGAAGGCTTCAACATTTGATTTTTTTCCAAATGTTGCAATATTCTTCACATTTTATATATATAAACAGAAAAGTCTGAGGGAAAATAATAAATTAATTAAAATAAGGTTAAAATGAATATTCTGCAAAAAACATGACTTGGGCAAAAACTGGAGACAATAATCTACAAATCTGGGCACTAAAGGTTTCTGTGAAATGAATAGAAAAGTTCTCCAGTTTGATCACCAAATCTTATTTGCAAAAATAGAAGAACCTGATTGAAACTGACCAATCAAGAAAGTGACTCATTCATCCTCCAATAAACATATTGGTTGCTTTCATCTCTTCTCAATCATTGCACAACTGTTCTGATTGTAAGCAAACTGCCTCTACTGTTAGAAGGAAATGTAACTCAAAACCAGTTGCTGGGATGCATAAGTGGAAGGCTACTGTTCCTATGACATCTGGTGGGACAATAGGAAACAGTTTCGATAAGCTTTTGGTTTGACCTATCAAGGCTTTTATCATGTGCTTACATTTCTTGACTGTTTAGGGAAAACATTCCTCCATGTTCGGTTTGCCATTCATGTCCATGTGCACCATAATGTGTCTGTAAGATGTGTAGTATCATCCTTTTCTAAACACTTGTAGCCTTTGTAAACCATCAGTTTCCAAGTGGTATACAACACTGGGTGGAAACTCAAAATATCAGGTTTCAAACCTACAATTAAATCTTAGCTGAATAATTTTTTCTTTGTTTTCTTTTTGACAGCTGAAAGTGAAAAGTGAGAGGTATCATTGTTTGCTCTTATGCACCACATAATCTTTTCTTTTACCCATTACTGTATCAGGCTTTTCAGACAATATTAGAAACTTGCAAAAACCCAAATTACTGGAAATGGTAGCAGAGCAGCTCAACACATCATAGGAAAAGACCTCTTTGTTCTAACCCTTTCAACACTACATTTCCAGCTATGGATGATTAAATAGAAGAGATCGTGCTCAGCCATCATAATATTTTACATCATGTTATTTGTTAGAATTCAAACAACTTGTCCTATATGGAAAAATGCTGAATAAGTTTTAAATTAAAAAGTAGTGAACTTTTATTTTAGTGCAGGGAAGAGCAACAAAGATGATTAGGGGACTGGAGGCTAAAGCATATGAAGAACGGTTTCAGGAGTTGGCCATGGCTAGTCCAGTGAAGAAAAGGACCAGGGGAGACATGATAGCAGTCTTCCAATATTTGGGAAGCTGTCACAGGGAGGAGGCGAACAACCTATTTTCCAAAGCACCCAAAGGCCAGATAAGGAATAATGGATGGAAACTGATCAAAGAAAGATTCAACCTAGAAATAAGGAGAAATTTTCTGACAGTGAGAACAATCAACCAATGGAACAGTTTGCCTTCAGATGTTGTGGCAGCTTAATCACTGGAAGCTTTCAAGAAGAGACTGGATTGCCATCTGTCAAAAATGGTGTAGGATCTCCTGCTTGGGCAGGTGGTTGGACTAGATCACCTACAAGGTCCCTTCCAACTCTGTTATTCTATTCTATTATTAAGAAATAATGAGAAAAAAACGTATATCAAGAGCCCAGACCCTGGGACATTCTTCTCAACATTTTCTACTTGCAGTTTAAAAACAACTTATGAACATCCTTGTAAATAGCTATCATAAATTTCAATGAAATCTGTGTAAGCAGATTCCCAGTGGATTGTGCTCAGTGAGGCAGACTAGTATTTTCTCTGGGAAGACTTTCTTTCACTTCTAAAACACTTTCAATTCAAAATGGAATTGCTTAACTGGGAAAACACCGTCGAAAGATGAGCATTATGGGCACGTAAACATTTAGCCTTAGAGAAAATCATACTGCAACCATGCAGTCTAACAGATACTGCAACTCTATTGCCACTAACATTTTACTTGAAGTGCTAAATTGCTGCATGGCTTAGATTCTATTATGATTTTTTTTTAAAAGTATAAACAAGATTGGGCATGCGAGCCTTAAGAATTTTTTTTTAAAATAAATAACCCATCCATCACATTAGTCTAATTGACAAGTCTATTCCAGCCCTCAGGGGAGGAACTAATAAACATTTAGTTACTTTGCTATTGTTTTCCAAAAACAATTTGACTTCCTTTGCGATAACCCTGAATTCCTTCATTAAAAATAGAGAGGCTGAGAGCCAGAGGAAGTGCTTCACTGGAGCCAAGTCACTGCTTACAATAAAGCTTTCTTGGGACCACATTTATATCCCGATTCATGGCAATGACTCTATAGGAGGCTGACAGCTGCTGGGACATGTCATACGTCACACAGAAGCTGGAAGACCCACTCTGCTTCTTTTAGGTTTTTTGGGATCCTCCAGCCAGTTGGTTGATCCCAGACAAGAAGGCTTGGAGCTCCAGAAACCACTATACTGGATATAAAGAGAAAAGGTACAGTCCTGCAAACTCTAAAAGAGATCTGAAAGTTAATGTATTATTAGTAATTGTATTATTAGCAATATTTTTAATTTGATGGTCATGGTTTTCTTCTGTCTTGTCAAAATCTAAAATATATTTTAAAAATGTATTTGTACATGTGTCCATGATTCCATTTCATTCTACAGTTTCATACTTACATTTAATCCAAGAATTGGCAGATATTGTTGAATAGAAATAGGGATTTCTATAGTTTTTAAAGATGACATTGCTACATGATTCTTGGCCAATAATGTCGTATCGCAAATATATAGTCTGCAAAATAATCTGATAAATTAGATGTCATTGCAGTCTTGCAGATGGGGGGGCTTCCAGATGGGGGGCTCCTAACCCTGCCATTCCAAAAACTTTTTCTCTGATTTTTTGATAGATAGACAGATAGATAGATAGATAGATAGGTAGGTAGGTAGGTAGGTAGATAGATAGATAGATAGATAGATAGATAGATAGATAGATAGATAGATAGATAGATAGATAGATAGATAGATAGATAGATAGATAGATAGATAGATAGATAGATAGATAGATAGATAGATAGATTACAGGAAAACATAATTAATGACAATGCAAGATCCCTTAAAACTATGATAATAACTGGAGTGCCTAGATGATGAATGCCTTTTCTGGAAGCAATCCATGTCCTAGAATAGTAAGTGGGATTTATACTCAAATAACTGTGCAGGGACACTGCCGACCCTAGACAAATATTCATGAGATTGGCATGATAAAAAAGGCTGAGGAAGAGTAGCTCTAGATAATGAATTTCTGTTCAGTAGCTATTATAAAAACCATTACAGCATGTTTAGAAATATGTTTTCTTTTCTTAAGTACCCTGATATTTTTTAAAAAAAAAAATCCTTGATTTTAACTCATAATGTAAAATATATCATCTGAATTGTTTCAGGACCTCCTGAACTCTTACTTGGACTTTCTGTCTGCTTTTCTGTTACTGTGCAAAGTGACTGACTAGTGAAGCATGTAGACTGAAAATAGAAGAAAGATAATGGTCTGGATTTAACACCAACAAGTAATTTTCATATCAAGCAATGTTTCTTTCATCTCCTTCAGTGTCCAAAACTTTAATTACCGAAAACCTATAATACTGTATGAAAAGTAATACATGTAATGGCCAATGGTTTTAATAGAGTGCATGTGTATGCAATATGTTTAGACTACAAATCTATTAACAAGTCAGAACGCTAGGTAGAGGGGCCAAGGATAGGGATAGGGTTGTTAGGACTGAGTAGATTATAATTTTTTATGGATCTGAAGCACTAAATTAACAAATTGATGGTTGATTAGCAGGAAGAGCAATCACTTGATACTGAAAAGCACATAACAGAAATCAAAAGCAGATGAATATAGTCACAAATTGGTATAGTATTTGGAAGCGATTTTTTTTCTCGTTTTGTATGCTACCCAAAGTTCAATGAAGCTGGGCAGCCAATAAATTTAAATAAATAAATATGTCAAATCAATCCAATTTTGAATGTTGATTCAGTTTTGAAGTCAAGATTTACGACAAGTTTGTGAAACTGCAAATTCCAGTTTCCTCTTCTAGCTCAAATGACTGAAAGAATAATGAAATGATGGTACGGGTTTTTCCCCACCAATCCATCAGTGGACCAGTGATATACAAGCAAGCAACTGCTATTCTGAGCAAAGATTGGACAAGAAGATTTCTAAAGTTCCTTCCATTGCATGATTATTTAACCACTGTATGTTCTTTGCCCATGTGGATGGAAACCACATTGTTACAAAGACCTTCCCAGAGAAAAGAAAGCAAGTAGCACTTGCTTTCTCACTTTCCAAGGGAGAGGCCAAGAAACAGGAGAGTCCACAAATTAGCTACTGCCATACCCTTTGTCCCAAAGGTTCTTTTTCTTCTTCTTTTTTGTATTATACAACATTGTTTCCTTTTTTAATATATTATTTATTTAATATATAAAATACAAAGAAAAATAGAAATAAGAAATTAGGGGAAGGAAAAAAGACAGAGGAGGAAAGGGGGAAAAATTGAGATAGAAGGGAAAAAAGAGAGAAAAGGTGTTGACTTCTGACTCTTTTTAGCACAGTGCAAGGTAAAAATATGTGACTTTTTGCTTTTACACATTAGTATAAATATATTCTCTTCTTTAAATAAAATTTGTTCTTTGTCTCTTTTTCAGACTTTGGCACAATTTACCAATTAATGCTATACATAATCAGGGACCACTCCCCTTAAAATAAGGAACATACTTTCTAATCTAGCAACTTGTGTAGGATCATACTGCATATTTATTGTAAATAATAAAAAAGATGCCAGGAAAGGCAATTTAGTGTAGTGGAAAGAATAAACCCCACTTACCAGGTGTCCTTGGCCCATTCTTATCTCTCAGTCTGTTTGACTTGACATGGGGAAACAAACAAACATGGGGATAACCATGTATATAGGCTTGGGTTTGGGGGAAAGGTGTAACCAAATAAATACACTTGTAACATTATTTTTTTATTGATAAATTTTTAAATTGTAGGCTCTTTCAGACCTTCTTTCAAGTAGTGAGGATGCAGTTCCTGGATATCAAAATCTTGCATCTTGAAAAGGATGATCTTCACTTTTTGTAACATTTAACAATATAAAGATTGAACAGCAAAATTAATTGTCCTGCACTGAATCTGCAACGAAAGAAAACACTTACCCACCTTCCAATCTTTGCCGAGTTTCCTATTTTCCTAATTCAGTCAAAGACATAGCCTGAAAACAAAGGCCTTGGTCTTTTCTCACATTTTGCTTCTAATTGGCTCAAGAAAAAGTGTGATGTGACCTATTTTTCTTAGGTCATTTTACCAACAATCTCCTCTATCAAAGTTGTGCCTGGCAATAATGTGCCTGAATATTAGAATCTATTACCTGGTTCCATGAATCCCTTACCATCTCCTTCCTTTAAAATATCAATATTAGCTCTAAATTTCAGTTTTGCGCAAACTGATATTCCAATTTTATATTTAAATCAGGTTTAAAAGCCTATTTGTTAACTCTGTTTACGTGCCAAAGCTTCAGAGGTTTTTTTCTTTTTAATTAGAATATAAGATATTTAAAAAACAAATGATATTTGTTTTTAAAAAATCAATATTCATTCAATGTATTAACGGACCAGTATATTAATCCTCCTTTCCTTTGTTTTCCCTCTTCCCTTTTATTAGCATTATACATTTGTTCCTGTATTCACGTCTTACTGTGCCTTTTCACACTTGCTTTTCTGATTAACTCCTCCACTGTAGATCATGAGTAAGCCACCTACACCTCTAAAACTGTTGGCCTAAATGCTCCCTGCAAGAATCAAGTCCTGTATTTGTCACAATCTCTATTATCAACTTCCCAGTTGAAAAAGGACCCCAAATGGGAAAAGTCTCCCTGACTACCAGTTTCATTTGCTGCTCTAACAGGAGCTGTGAATGCAGGATCTGTCCAAAAGTTATAGACTTTGCTGCAACCCCTTCACCTTCAAAGTTGAAACCAATGTTGAGCCAGAATGACTACTGAAATGTAATAACTTCATCCTCAAGGGATTTAGTCTAAGCTTGTTTTGGGTTCAAGTCCCTTATAGCCTCAAAAGGACCAAGATAGGACTTGAATGACAACTCTAGCCTAGCCTAATGTTACTTCAGTCAACTTGATGGATTATTTCCCCCAGCAGCTTCATGTAGCTTCATTACATAACAATATATGGAATAGAATAGAGCTGGAAGGGATCTTGGAGGTCTTCTAGTCGGAGAACCTATACCATTTCAGATAAGTGACTGTCAAGCCTCTTCTTAAAAACCTCCAGTGATGGAGCACCCATGATTTCTGAAGGCAAGCTGTTCCACTGGTTAATTGTCCTCACTGTTAGGAAGTTTCTCCTTAATTCCAGATTGTTTCTCTCCTTGATCAGTTTTCATCCATTGTTTCTTGTCCTGCCCTCTGGTGCTTTGGAGAATAATTTGACCCCCTCTCCTCAAATGACAAATGATACTGCTATCATGTCACCCCTATTTCTTCTTTTCTTTAGACTACCTAAACCCAAGTCCTGAAGCTGTTCTTCATATGTTTTAGTCTCCAGGACTTTGATCATCTTAGTTGTTCTTCTCTGAACTTTTTCCAAAGTCTCTACATCTGTAGCATGGTGACCAAAATTGGTTGCAGCATTCCAGGTGTGGTCCCACTAGGGTTTTATAAAGTGGTACTACTACTACTAATAATAATAAAGTTGGAAGGGACCTTGGAGGTCAACTAGTCCAACCCCCTGTTCAGGCAGGAAACCCTATACCATTTCAGACAAATGGCTGTTCAGTCTTTTCTTAAAAACTTCCAGTGTTGGAGCATTCACCACTTCTGGAGGCAGGTTGTTCTACTGGTTAATTGTTCTAACTGTCAGGATGTTTCTCCTTAGTTCTAGGTTGCTTCTCTCCTTGATTAGTTTTCATCCATTGCTTCTTGTCCTGCCTTCAGGCGCTTTGGAGAATAGCTTGACTCCCTCTTCTTTGTGGCAGCCCCTGAGATATTGGAACACTGCTATCATGTCACCCCTTGTCCTTCTCTTCATTAAACTAGACCAGTGATGGAGAACCTTTTAGGGACCGAGTGCCCAAACTGAAACTCCAAATCCACTTATGTATCATCGGGTGCTGGGTGAGCATGGCCTATTGGGTGGGTGTAGCCCATTGGGTGGGCATGGCTGCAGTGGTCTCGGCAGACTGGGTGGGCATGGCCAAGGTGGGCAGGGCTACATTGATGTTGTTTGTGGGGAGGGACGCCTGTGGGGGCCAGGCAGGGTTGGAGGAGATCCAGGGAATCTCTGGCAGGTAGGACGGTGGGCAGGAGGCTCATCCTGTGGGGTGAGGCGAGGTGAGGTAGAGGGCAGGACAGGACAGGGGTGCCATTGCCGCAGGGCAAGGCAAGGCAGGGGCCAGGGCAGCTGCCGCCTGATACCATCGGCCCCCCGCACACAGCGAGCACATGGCAGCCAACTGTGTCCATCAGCAGCCATAGTCTGCCAGCCCCTCGGTTTCGGCATGATAATGTGGCTGTTTGCCTCCGGCCGTGGCCATTTGCCACCCGCGCATCCAAGTGATTTATATTTGTCAAGGTCAGATAGGTGCTCTCTTACCATTTTCTTGCTTATTTTAATTTTTATTACTAGTTTGTCTTTTACAGTAGGTTTTTTTGTATGTTGGGCTATAATTTCTTTTTGTGTGAAGACTGATGCAAATAATGAGTTAAGTAGCTCTGCTTTCTCCCTATTGCCTGTTACTTCCTTGCCATCTTCTCTCTTCTCTCCTTGACTTTTTTCTTGTTATTAATATGTTGAAAGAAACTTTTTTTTTATTGTCACTGACTTCTGTTGCAAGTCTTTGTTCATTCTGAGCCTTTGCTTTCCTGACTTCATCTTTGCATATTCTGGCTGTCTGCTGAGAATTAGCCTTAGTTATGTGCCCCTCTTTCCATTTTTTGTACTTGTCCTTTTTGTCTTTCAGTTTGTCAGAGAGATCTTTCTGCAGCCATGCTGGTTTCTTCTTGACTTTTTTGTTTTTCTTTTTCAGTGGTATAGTGCTGGACTGAGCTTTTATGATAGTATTTTTCAGAATTTCAAATGCCGGTTTTGCCATTGCCGGCAATGCGGTGTGCACGGCTTCCACGTGATGTGTCCAGCCCATGGGCCAGCAGTTTGACACCCCTGATTTAGATCATAATGCAGGTCACTTAATACAAGGATACCTGGGAATGTATCCGTCTCATGCCCAGGTCTGAAAATCCATAAAATCCATTTCCTCTGGAACCCTCTATAGTTGACACTGAACCATCTTCTCCTCCAAAAACAAAATTGGCTATTGGCTGATAGTTGTCAGAAATAGGTGGACTGAGAGGTGAACTCTTTAGAAGAGACATATCATACCATCTCCTCTTTAAAGGGCAGCCTGCACTAACCCCTCCCTTAAAGAAGATTGATCCACTCCTAAATCCAGTCAATTATGACTACCCAGACATACAAACAAGCCACATAGACCATGTATCAAGTCTATCAATAATACAGTTCATGCCCCAGAGGGTTCTTCTGCTTCCTCAATTTCCACAAGGTCCCAGGCGATCTTAAAGGACCTGGCTGAAGTTATCTGGCCAAATAGGTACATTTCACATTGACTCAGGTGTTGATAACAAGCACCTGAAAGCATTTGCAAACTTCAGATAGTGAGGATAAGGCAAAAGCAAGCTATGTTGAATTTCAGGCAATTGGAAATGTATTGAAATTATATAGATCACGGTGTGATAAGACTCAATATGAATGGTGCCTCAAAACCACCATTGTCGTTAAGCTGGTTGCTTTGCCAGCAAAGTCCACAAATTTCTGGTTCTGTTTTTAACTTTCCAGAAATGCAGTATAATTTGTGTCTATCTGTCTCTGTCTTAAGAACACATCTTTGATAAATCATGGACTTGCTGAATAAAGGATTGTTCATTCATTGGTTGAGTTTTTCAGAAATAACTAGGGACAACCTATTTCTGCCCCACCCATTAACATCAACTATTCCTTTTCTTTATGAGTGGTGAAAACTTTTTCATAGAGCTGCAACTGCAAAAGGATTCACACTGTTACTCAGTTTCAAAGAATACTTGACTAGCAGTACTTGCTCTCCTGACCACCAAAAGCAGCTCAACTGAAAATCTGCAATACAGCAATATTTATATAGAAACAACTGCATATGTAGACCATGGAGGAAGAAAGAAACCTATAAAATTACTAATTTTGCCCAAAAAGTGTCTAGGAAAGGGGTGAACAAAACACATGATGGAGAAGTAAGTAACATATAAAGAGAGAAGACAGTAGGTATCTGATAAGCTGCAGATGGAGAAAAAAATGAATAAATGTAGAAATATTGAACACAAACTCGTAAGGCTCTATACCGGATAAAAAGAACAGCTAATTTCAAGAAAAAAGAAGTTAGGTAAGTAAATGTATTCTTTGAAAATCATTACAAACAGAAAGCTGGATTGCAATGAGATGGTAAAAATTAGTCACTTCTATCTTGAAAAAGAAAGCTGTAATTCTAAAACACAATTAAGAGTGTAAATTGGTAGCTTTTTAGAGTATAAGAATTTGACATTTTTATATTACGTTTAGAATATTATAAAGTACAGTAGCAACCATGATTAATCTAGAGATATACCAGGTTCCCTTTCACTGTGTAGATTTAAGCTTATATCAGAATGACTAGAGGAACCCACTTTTTAAATTGGGATGCAATTTTGGGACAATTAAAAAATGAGCAAGAGCAGTGCTATAACTTAATATGCTTTAACATCATTTTTGTCTCATTTCTATGTTCCCTTTGTTACTCAATGCTAGCCTGCAAGATATTTTCAGAATTATACTTTTAGAACATTGGGGGACACAACAGTCTATGAAGTTTGAATATATTCTCTTATTAATATTTCATAAACACAGAAATATACAACTGATCCACCCTTTGCAGTTGTAGAAATGGATTCTTGTTGTTAATGAATTATATTGGAGGAGGGATTTATTTTCACAAGGAATAATTTTATGGAATGTTGCTTACAATATAAGTGCAGTTCTATACATTTTTCCTCAGGAGGTTAAGTAGGACTACAGCTTTCTACCTCCTGATTTGAAGCTTACATCTGTTAATAAAATAGAGAGGTATAGTATTAAATAGTCTATTTGCATGCTGATTTTTCCCATACACTTTTAATTTTAGAAAATCACAAGCCACATCCATCTATGATTTAGAAGCATAACAGTTGATTAACTGCAAGCTAGAGACAACCCTTATCTTGTAGAATATAATAATTACTTATTGTAATCTTATATCAGATTTATAGTAAAATGTACACAGAAAATGAAGATTTGCTATTAATACATGCACATTGCTGTTATGTGTTGTGGTTGAAAGTATTCTTTCATTTGAATATCATCAGTACAAATCTCAAAGTATTACAACAACTAATTCCCTTTCTTTCCCCCATAATATCTACTGTCTCAGCCACCACACTACTTTTCAAATATGTAAATGTAATATTGGAAAATTAATAAAAAACTTGGGAAGTGAAAGTATTCTTTCCCCTTTGTATTTCTACAGTGCTAGAGTTTGCTTCATCAGAATCAGAAGTTCCATTGAATTAGTATTGCCTGCAATTCATGAAAAAAGCAGAGCAAAAGAATGCAAATGACAAATAACAGATATTTTGAGTCGCTTCAAAATGAGATGGGTTGCATATAAATTTAATAAATAAATAGTAAAAATAAATAAATAACAATATAATTTTGGAATTTCCAGGATATTTTTTGTTTTTTGTTTTAAATATCAGATTATCTAAATTAATCTAAGAAAGAAGAAGGAGAATTGAAGAAAGTGTGGCTTAAGGACAGCAGGATCAATTAAGTTCATGAAATAGTAAGGATTTCTCTAACAACTTCTCTAGCATCAAGGCTTCTCCAATTAATAGGCTGCTTTGAAGTCTTAATCAGGCAAAAACTTGTTAAAAGATAAAGATTCTTCTCTGTATCAAATACAGCTGCATATAATGGGGAGGGAACAGTACATCTTCAAAGGTTTTTTTTGTTTGTTTGTTTGTTTCCTCAGCTTCAGAGACTACACATGGTTAGTCAGTTGCTACTAGCATATATGAATTCTTCTGAAAATATTTTTAAATACAGCATTTACTGTAGCACTGATTGAAATATATATTATAAAACAATGATTGAAAAATGTGATCACCTCTTATTTCTATAAAAGAAACAATAACCAGTTAGGCAAACTTATTTCTCACAGCTTTTGTCTAAATTTTGGTATGAGAAATTGAGAATGATGCGATTCATGACCAATTGGGAATTATGCCAATTACAAATATTGCATTCTTTTTTTATTCCTCTATTTTGTCCTTGGAATGATAAAGCTAGAAGGATTTGGAAACATGAGAGAATGTGCTATTTTCTTTCTCTGTTTGGCTTGAAGGCAGATTTCACACATCCATCTCCACTGTCCTTGTCTTTTTTGTCACATGGTACTAAAAAAAAAAAATAGAAACTATGAACAGTTTATCTGTCCTAAAGAAGAATCAATTGTGCTTCATTCCTTGGTAAAGCAGCGAACAAATTCTTTTTATATTAACGTATTATAACCAGTAAATTTGCTTATCTCCTTAAGAAAGAAAAGTTCAAAGCAAAAGTGATTTTTGGAGATCCATAATGCTCTGCAGAATGTATAAGTTGCAGATGCTATTTTATAGTAGGATCAGGTTGCTCCAACATTTAGCAGCAAATTAAATAATAAAGATGTTAGGAAGTTTAATTAACCTAGCAAAGTTGCAGTTGAATTTAAATATGGAATTATTGTTACATACACCTATCCAGATATGTAACATACCAGGTGTTTAATGGAGTGATCATAATTTTATTTATAATGTAGTTGGTTATACAGAATGAATGCTGCCACTGCTCAAGAACACATGCACAATTTCTACTCATAGGGCTTCCTCAAGCATCAGCTGTACTACCCTTTCCCTTGCTTCCTCAATACATCCAATTCCCAATTTATGCCATAAATCAGAGCCTATCTTGTATAAATTTGGGGCCCTTGAATTTAGAAAATGAATTAGAATAAAGCTCCAAAAATATTGTTCTCATCACTCTTTTGCAAATTCATATTCGAGACTGGACAGAAAGAGTCTGACATTTTTCTTCCTTAGTTCTTAGATGTATCCCCAATCCTTTACACAATAATGCAAGCATAAAAAAAAACTATTCCAAATGTGGATATATCTCACACTTGACTGTGTGTGCATCAACTGCAGCCCTGTGTTTCTTGTTCTCTGGAGTTGGTTAAATGGTTCTGGACCAGAACCCACTTTATTTTATGCATGAGATATTATTCACAGTTGGGATACCTTGGTCAGAGGAAAGAGAGAAAATGAAGGATGAAGATATTATAGACCACAATAGAATTTAGTAGTAAAATCAAGAAGGAAGGATCTGTAGGAGCAATAAGAGATAAAGGGATCCTGAAAGTTAGGAATGCAGATTATTATTAGAGATACAAAGAGAGTGGGAGCTTTTTTACTGCTCTGGAAAAATCTAGTTTAAGTTGCAGTTACTGTTTATCTTAAGCTGTGAGTTGTTTCTTTAATTATCCAAACAGAATCACATGAAAGACAGAAGACATGCACTCTGTGATACTTGTCTGCAAAGCTTAAGCATATACAGTAAGTACATAACACAAGTATTTCTTCTAAGGCTAAAGATTACACTGCATTTTTGCTATTTACTGCCTTTAATGACCCTCCATTTTAAAAAATGTATTCTTAAAAGAGTCAAAGTCCCTGTTACTGCCTGCAAACTAGTAAACACTTAGAGAAATTCAGCAGCGTTAGCTGTAACTTTTTGTTTCAACTGCCTTAAAACTATGTCAATATGTCCTAATCTCTCTAGGTTGATCAAAATTATTTGGCTGTCCTCGCATACCCAACACCTCCCAATTTAGTACCGGCCCTATGATTTTCACGCTTAGTCATATACTGGTTAACTTGACACTGAAGTCACTGATAACGAACAAGCAAAACTAGATCTAACACCCATCTGGGCAGCAGCCTTCTGTACACTCACACCCAAGGTCATTATCTCCACTTAGCATTATCCTTTGGTTGGAGTCTGAAGCTAGTTTCTCAAGTATTCGGCAGCATTCATTGGAACTTCAGGGTCGGAATTTATTTAAAGCTACAAATGCTTTAAATAAATCTGGAAACAGAACATCTGTCAAGCATTCTAATTCCAGTGCAGCTGACAAATCAGTCAATTAAAAATAATAAGCTGTTCCTCTGGATGGAGAGTGTACAGTGCTATCAGGCAAATGATGTTCTGTAGCTATTATATCTTTTTAAATTCTCTTTTCATTTTAAAGAAGTAATGACGGCAGAAGCAATGGAAAAGGGATGCAGGGTAAGAGAAGACTGTAACATCTAACCCCTTAAATAAGACAAGAAAAAACTGCATAATAAAGACTCAGTTGGAAACATTAACTCATGTTTTCCTATTCAACTGTTATTTTTCTTTTAACTAAAAAAGACAAATATATTAATCAGAGATGGACAGCCTGAAAAGGGCTCATGACTGACAGGGCTAAGAATCCCCTTGAGTCTTTCTTGGCTAGTGTTTCACAGTGGAATCCAGACCTTGCTGTAATTCAGAGATCTCAACCTTTGCAAGATGTGAGGACTTTGATTCCCAGAATTTCCCAGCCATGTTTGCTGGGGGTTACCAAGGTTACCAAGGTTGAGAAAACCTGCTGTAGTGAAAGAGGGCCGGCATTTTTCTAACTTCCCATACTCTCCAGGTATGTTGTGGTCACCAGAGAAGACAGCTGGGATGATGATGCATATGGGATAGTCTAAAGCAGTGTTTATCAGAATGGCTGACTGGTGAATTCTCGGAGTTAAAGTCTACACATCTTAAAGTCGCCAAGGTTGAGAAACACTGTCTAAGGCTTGGGAATATGAACAAATAAGGTTAAAATGAAAGGATGTATTACTCCCTAAAAATATTTTGAACCTATTTTCCTGTGCTGCACTGATTTAAAGTTAAAACATTGCAAACAAATAACATGCTTCCCTTATTATTTTTATGATAATCTGCATTTTAAGGTGACATTTTCATGCCTTTAATGTCTTTTAAAGCCACTTACAAAGGCTTGACAGCTTTGCCCAATATGTCATCCAGATGTGAATGACTTTGACAGTCTTGCCCAATATATAATCCAGATGTGAAGGACTGGCCATCTGTAAAAGAATTAGAATCCAATATATCTGGAGGTCATTAAGTTGGGGAAGACATTTCTATGCCCTACACATTGTTCACCATGACTCCCTTTTTTTCTTTTGCCCTCAGACACCAGCCTCCCAATTGAATAAACATGGGTGATTGGAGCTTCCTAGGAGAATTCCTTGAAGAAGTCCATAAACATTCAACAGTAGTGGGAAAAGTCTGGTTGACTGTCCTTTTCATCTTCCGGATGCTTGTCCTGGGCACAGCTGCAGAATCTTCCTGGGGAGATGAACAGTCCGATTTCAAATGCGACACCCAACAACCCGGTTGTGAGAATGTTTGCTATGACAAAGCTTTTCCAATCTCCCACATCAGGTATTGGGTCCTTCAGATTATCTTTGTCTCCACACCATCCCTGTTATACATGGGTCATGCAATGCATACAGTGCGTATGCAGGAGAAGAGGAAACTTAAGGAGGCCAAGGAAGCAGCAAGGACAATCCAGAACAACTGTGACTCTTTTTCCCAGCAGGATTACCCAGCACCAGAGAAGACAGAGCTGTCCTGCTGGGATGAACCCAGCGGGAGAATAATTCTTCAGGGCACTTTGCTGAACACTTATGTCTGCAGTATTTTAATCCGTACCACTATGGAGATTGCTTTCATCGTTGGACAATATATGCTCTATGGAATCTTTTTGGAGACCCTCTATGTCTGCAGTCGGCAGCCTTGTCCTAATCCAGTCAACTGTTATATCTCTCGGCCAACAGAAAAGAACATCTTTATCGTTTTCATGCTTGTGGTAGCAGCCTTCTCTCTCTTCTTAAGCCTGGCTGAACTGTATCACCTCGGATGGAAGAAAGCTAAGCACACCTTGTCTCAAAAAATCAACACTACACCAGCAATTGGCAAACTGGAGGGAGACTGTCAAGTGAAGATAGATGAAAGCTGCACCCCTCCTCCAGATTTTAATCAGTGTTTAGCCAATCCTACTGGGAAATATATCAGCCCCTTCAGTAACAAAATGGCCTCTCAGCAAAATACAGTCAACTTTGCAACAGAGAAGGTTCACAATCCAGATGATTCAGGTGGAGAAGTCCCCTTTATCCAAGTAAACTATATGCAAAATTCAGAAGCCAATGTAAATTCTGCATCAAATCTGACACCAAATGGATACTTTCAGAACAAACGCAGACTTAGCAAAACTAGCCACACAAGCAGTAAGGCAAGGTCTGATGACTTGTCAGTGTGAGGTGCTTCTACTGGAGCTAGAAGAACGGAAGAAGCTGTTATAGCAAATACCTGCAGTTAAGTTTTTGAAATCCTGTCAGTCTAAACTCTGGATCAATTAGCCTATTAATTCACGTTTAGCTGACATATTCCAAAAGGATGCTCTGAATCCATTACTGTTCCAAAATAAGAACTGTTGCATTTCAAAACAGCAAAGTTACTTTAGGCGTTACATGGCGTTCTTATACTTCAAGTGATTGTCTCATAATCCTGCACTGTTAAAACAGTATAATCATTGTAACTTTCCCCAAGAACCTTGGAAATTATAGTTTGGGAACAATGCTGAGGAGTCTCTTTTCCAAACCCTTGCACAGAATTACAATTCTTAAGAATCCTTGATTAGACAAAGGAAAGGAGTAAATTATCATTCTGGAGAAAAACTCAGGGCATTTGCACAATCCTCTGTGGGATTGGCTCCAGGTGAAATGGATTCATGCTGTAATCTCTTTTTGTGAACTGAGTCAGATTATTTCTGACACTTCTCAGGTTAATTTAAAACTTTTGGGTTTTTTTCTTTTTAGATCACAGAGGTCTGTTTTCTCACTTGTGGTAACTATTGTCTTAACCTTCCTCTCAGTTCAGTAATAGCTCAGGTTAGCTATTACTACCAAACTTCATAGAAGTTCAACCTTCATGGACCTTGACTTTTCTCTATGTGTTATTTACAATACACCTTCCCCTCATCAAATCCAGCCACGATGGTCCTGTTGCAAGCATGGATAGTTATTGGAAAAAGTCAGAACAGACTTTACAAGTGATGGGGGCATTAAAATACAAAAATGGAACAGTGGCAGAATAGATAAGAAGTCTTTGAGCTTTGCTTACTTTCTTTTCTTTTAATTGAACTTTCCTGCCTCAGCTTCCACCACTGCTGTTTTCAGATTGTTTTGCCAGCCATCAAATGCACATAAACCCCTATACTAAAAACACAGGGATAAAAAGATTTCTGAGGTTTTATCTTTGTGTGGAGTGAGGTGAGGGGATTCCGTTAGTCTATAGCTGACAGCAATTCAGGTAATGGAGCACTTGAATTACATTTGATATTCTCTTTTTTGATAAACTAAAGGATGAGCATTGACTGACTCATGGGGGTTCCTCCATTTTCCAAGTTTCAAAGACAACCAATGTGAAGACAATAGATCAGATTGAAAAGGCTGTGTGGGGGATTTGGGGGAGGACTATGTGGGAATGTTACTGATGTGGAATTTGCAAACTAAATTTGCAGCCAGTATCATGTTGTGAGATGTGTACAAAGCAGTTGGGATATATAGCAGTATTTTTCTCTCCTCCAAGATGAAGTTTAAGCACTCAGTGTAATTTCAAATTCTCATTTACAGTGCAAACATAGGGCCAAGACCTCTCCACCTCTCTTAAAGTCATTGGACCATTTGGAAATATAGCATACCAACAAGCTAATTCTCTTCTCCTGGAAAAGTAAAATTTTGCTTTTTCTTCTCTTCTCAAAACTATATAGAAAACCATGCTAATACCAATTAAAATGCAATGAATTCTACTTGAATTTTTGATGTGTTTGTCTATAATAAACCTTCAATTCTGTTTGGCCTCATAGTATTAAATGTGCACCATCTCAGGAGGATAGCAATGGAAAATATTTTTTTGAGTTATTTCAACAAAAATATTGAGATAAAAAAGTTTCCCACTGAAATTAATACTCCCGTATGAAATGAAGTAATACTCTGCAGAACACTAATAAATTATGGCTTTTTAAATATGTTATTCTCTATTCGTTTTAAAGTTACTGCTGCTGGAACATGATCACTAGGCCAAAATACATCGAGGAGAAAAAAAAACCCAACAAAAACCAAAATCACAGAGGCAGACAATCTTACCACATCCAAATAAAATGTTTCTTATTAGTAGTTTTTTTTCCAGTATAAGGGAATCATAGGAAGACAGCTGTTGGTGATGTTATAACATCCACTGGAAAAATTGGGTTAAATTTCATGAAGCTTTAAATGATTATCTTTACCATTTCAGGTGTGGACCATTTTCTCCCAACCGAAGTCCGCTATGCCTATTCTGAAGACTTCACTGCAATGTTTTAGCTAATAGCTATAGATATGTCTATTAATTCTCAGCAGTTACTGATGGAATTTTATGGGCATGATCCTGCTGAGGTCAGAGAATGCCTAAAAAGTTGGCTGGATCTCTTTAAGAAGTTAACATTATCAAAGTCAGTTCTGGTTGTTGCTGAATAATTGCTGTGGTTAATAGGAGACACTGGTAGGCATGAGAACTGGGGTAGCACCAGGAGGCGTTATCAGGCAATTAAAGAAGTAAAGATAATATTTAAGCAACCAAATCAGAATATCCATCTTCAGGAATTGGGAGGTGGCTGAAAGATAAACAATTTTATAGCACAATCTAAATTCATGCAAAATTTACAGGAAATACAGTTCCCATGTAATAGTATTTCTGCATCTTTGGGAAGTAGAAACATCTTTTCCTGACCTTAAATATTTAACTTCAAGCTGCAGAGGGGCTAGAAATATTTGAATTTATTTACAGGAAGCCAAAAGCTTTGATCCTTCTTCTAAGACTTTAATATTGGAGTCACATTTACTTGTTAAGCAACTCACACATGACTGTTTTGACACATGACTTTTTACTATGGGATATTACATCATATGGTTGTTACATTTTCTCTTAACAAGCCTGTGAACCCTATAATTTAGAGTAGATGTTCCACCCAATATCACACAAGAAAAGTTTAATTTGAGCATTTGAACCAGAATAGTGTGAGCATCAATCTGATAAACTAAGTTAAGGAAATTCATTTCATTTTCCAATTGTCACAATATGTTCTACTTCATTTCCCAAAATATTTGTTTTACACAGTATTATATATGGTGTACAAATGATTGAAAAGATTGGAAATTAATGCTCTCGCTGTTTTCAAGGCAAGTAAGTATTTTCTCTTGTTTCTGGGAAGGAAACTAAGGGCATTGGAAGTATTTGTTTTTGTGCTAAAGTACCTGACAGAAGACTGAAAAAGTTTGTGTCTTTAAGCTTCCTTTCTTTGTGGTTCTATTTTCCTCTGAAATGTAAACCCAAGTTGGGAAGATGCATGTTATCTTTGATCATGTACTGTGCTTGTTATGTTTTAATAAAGTTTGGGTTAAAACTTGTCTTATTCACATTTCTCTTCTTAAATGGAGAGTAACATTCTGCCTAGGTGGCAGCCCTATTTGGATCCCTGTCACCCCAAAAACTGATCTTCAAAATCCATCACAAATTAGAACAGCTTCATCATTGGAATGAATAAAGCCTACCAATGTAACTGCATTTGTTTTTGTTACAACAAACTCAACAAAGACGCCCAGTTTCTGTCGCCAGGCATAATAAAGACAAATTTAGCAAGATCTGTTTTTACAACCAGGATCCAAATTACCAGGTCTCTTTTTCTTTTAGAAACATTTCTGATGGGGAAAAAAAAGAAGTTCCTTTTGCCAGTTTCCAGCATTTTTTGACAATGTCCCACAAAGCTGCCCATTTGGAAGAATGGGTTTTGCACTTACCGGTACAATCATTGTATTCACTTACCAATCATGGATTTACTTAATAAATACCACAAAGATCATAACATCAGGTCTGATCATGTGGGTGCCTCAGCGTATGAGCCTAATGACTTACAACTAGAAATCCAGTCTCAACTGTGGTTGTAAGTCAAGGACTAACTTAAAGACTACTCAGAAGTTTCATCTGGTCTAGAATATGGTGGCACAGACAGTGATAAGCATACCTCACTAGGACCACTCCACACTATTTCACAAGCTGCATTAGTTGCTGGTATGGATACAATTTAAGGTTCTGGTCATCACATATAAAGTTCTACATCAGGGGTGTTAAACTGCTGGCCTGTGGGCTGGTTTCATCAAACTGAAGTCGTGCCTACCCCATTGCTGGCAATGCAAAAAAAGTTTGTGATAGGTCTCAACATGTCATGTAACGTGGCCAATTTGACATCTGTATTCTATATGATATAGAGCCAAGTCATTTAAGGGAGTGCCTAGTTCCCATTGTTTCTATCCATCTTGGGAAAAATGGCAGAGTTTGTATCCTCCACATTTCTCAATTAAACAAAATCATCTATTAGGCCATCTATTTGTCATAACACTTAACCTCTAGAACACAGGTTGGCAACCTGTGGCTCAGGAGCCACATGTGGCTCTTTGAGCCTTCTCCTGTGGCTCCCAGCCTCCTCTGCCACTTGCGCTTCCCTGCTTCTCTCTCTCTCTCTCTCTCTCTCTCTCTCTCTCTCTCTCTCTCTCTCTCTCTCTCTCTCTCTCTCTCTCTCTCTCTCTCTCTGTGTGTGTGTGTGTGTGTGTGTGTGTGTGTGTGTGTAAAAGAGAGTGGACTCATGGTGTTCTCTGACAAGCTGAAAAGCTTTTTGGGCGGGGCTCCTCCCTTTAGTGCATCTCTGCAGGAAGCAGGAAGCAGGAAGGGCAAGAGAGAGCTAGCTAGCCCAGCTATGCTGACTTAGGAATTCTGAAAGTTGAAGTCCATGAGTCATAAAAAAGCTAAGGTTGCCTACCCCTGAGCTTGTTGGTGAACAGCTAGAAGCCAGCTTGCCAGGTGAGCAGAAGATCGGAGGGGGGGGGAGAGAAAGAGAGAGAGGAGGGAGAGAGGAAAGAGAGAGAGAGAAAGAAAGAGAAGGGGGAAAGGACTGGCAGACAAAGGGCAGAAAGAGAGAGAGGGAGGGAGAGATAGACCCTTTTGACATCTAAAATGAAGATAACACTGCATATATCCTTTTTTATATCATAGTTTTCTGAGGTTTTCATGGGTGTTTGTATGTAGGTCTCTGGTAATTCGGGTTTTCTCCCGCATAAAATTTGAAGTGTCTTGGCGACGTTTCGACGAAGTCCCATTCATATATATATATATGTATATACATATATGCTGGTGTCTTCTTTCAGGTTAAGTAGTGCTGTCTGCTCCTCTTTGGGTAAGTTGCTTTTGAGTGGCTTGCTGGTGCACAGGATGTTGGTGATTTCGAATCTGATTCTGTTAGCGTCATCGGGGTTGATTTTGGTCAGGCTGGTTTCAACTCCACATATAATAGTTTCAGTGGGGATGTGTTTGGGAGCGACTGCAAAGTTCAATCCTTTGGAAAGGACATTGGTTTCGGCTTTGGTGAGGATCCTATCTGAGATGTTATGCACTGTTTGTTTCATGTGTGGTTGTGAGGGAGGAGGGGTTTGTTTCTGGCGTTCTTGTAGTCTTCAGAGTTTGTTGATGTGTGTGTCTGTCTTGAAGGTGGTCTGTGTTTTGGCTCTCCAGACGGCGAGTTGTTTGGATTTGTCCCAAAGTGCGGGGTGGATCTTGTTGCTGAGTTTGAGGTGAAGTGTGAGGAGATCTTTGTTGATTCGGTCTAGGAGGAATCTTTTTGTGTGAAGTTCATTTCTGATTAGGGCCAATTCTGTTCTTTTCAGGATGTGTTTTGTGGCTGCCGAGTTGGAGTGGAATTTCAATTGGAAACATGTGGGGATTAAATTTTGATCTTGGCAGTTGCATAGGAATGTGAAGTCACATAAAATGGAAGCTCTTTGGACTTCAAGTTTTTCATAGGTCCTGGTCAGATAGTGGATTTCCTCCCTGTAGTGGTATGATATTTGTTTTCTGAGGTTTTCGTGGGTGTTTGTATGTAGGTCTTTGGTTATTCGGGTTTTCTCCTGTGTAAAATTGGAAGTGTCTTGGCGACGTTTTGACAAAGTCCCATTCGTCATCTTCAGGCTGGTGTTTTCGGCTTCGTGCTTCTAGGAGCTATGTGTGATCGTAGCTGTTTCTTCCTTTTAACTGCCAGTGGGGGAGTGAACTGATTGGGTGGAGGTGTGTTCTGATTGGTTAGGGGCTTGGCTGTGCTCTGATTGGACAGGGGGTTGGCTGTGCTCTGATTGGCTGGGGGAGTGTTCTGTTTGGGTGGGGGCTTTGTTGTGCTTGGGTTAGTCTGAGTTGCAGGGGTATTTGAGATGGTGAGCTGCGTTGCTGTTGTATGGCTTCGCGTTCGTGGTCATGCCTCATCTTCATGGTGGGTGTCAGTTTGCTTCATGTATGGATTGGAGGGGTTTAAAATGGCTAATGATGCAGCTGTGGTCTGGCTTCTGGTTTGTGGTCATGCCTCATCATCGGTGTGGGTTTGGGTTTGCTTTTTGCATGGATGTGTGGTGGTGACATCCTGTGTTGTTTTCGTGAGTGCGGGTCTGGTGTCATTCTTTGAGTTAGGGACTCGTTTGTCAATAAGGGCGGGTTTCCAAATGGCTGGTAGGCGGGAGGTATCATCTTGTTTATTCATGCTGTGGGCATTTTTCTATCTCGATGGCTTCTTTGATTATTCTGTTATTTAAGTGTTCAGTTTTGGCGATAGTTCTGGTCTTTTTAAAGTCAATTTCATGTCCTGTGGCTTTAAGGTGTTGGACCAGGGAAGAAGTTGGTTCCTCTTTTTTGACTGAGTTCTTGTGTTCTTCAGTACGTACACTTATTGTTCTGTTGGTTTGTCCGATGTATATATTCTTAACCAGTGCCTTGGGGAAGGGATGCTATCATGCACCTCACCCAAAATGTAGTTCCATATTTCAAATGATCAGATAGTTTGATATTTTTCACTCCGAGCAGTAAAATTAGTCAAATATAATAAAATACCAAGTATTACATTGGGGGGGGAGAGAATGATATTGATATAAGATGCATGGAGGGGATTTCAAATAAATAGTCTGTCTTCAGACTTTGAATGGCTCTTCAGATCCTTTAAAGGCTCTATCAATATCATTTCAAAGAAAGGTTAGAAGTAGACAACCAGCAACAAAGAGAATGGAATGTTGCAGTGGTGTTGAATGTATCATTAGAAGATCAGAAAAGGCCCACAAGAGACAAATCCCCATAGAAAAAAACCTACGTGGTTGCTAGGAGTTGAAAATGACTTGATACAAGGTTTCCTCTATATACTGAATTTGAAAGTTATTGGCCACCAGAAGTTTGAACAGAGTGTTCTCTTTCATACTCACTCAGTCTCCATTAGTTACTAATCCTCATTATTTTCCCAGGATCCTCATTTCTGTTGATTTACAAAACAAAATACTGAAACATAACAAAGTCCCAGTAATTAAAAATTTGGGTATACTGGCTTATCACTTATGTCTGCTTCTTCTTTGATTCAAATTTTATGCAATTTATGTATTAAAATTCATACATGTATGTGCCACATTTTTCTGCAAGCACAAATGGCAAATATCAGGATTTCCTCAAAATTTATTTCAGCAAATTCAGCATGAAAGACTGAATTAAAAGAGAATGGCTCAATACTATCTCACAAGTTCAATGGCTGAACAAAGATTTAAACTTGGATTTCTCCATCCAAGTGCAATCCATTAGCTGCTGAAAAACAGGACCAGCTAGCTCTTAATAAATGCTTATAAACAGAGATTCAAGATTAACATACCGGTATTAATTCTGTCATAGGTGTTGTGGCTTGAAGACCAAGCAAGCATTTGTGGAACACAGTCATAAATATTATTGGGTATGTCAATTTCAAAGATACCACAAAATGTTTTGTTGTTTTTCTGGCAGCAGAATTATTATAACAAAGATCATTGGGTCTCTAGAAACTGTATATAGATAGTAGAACTGCAAAATCTCTGCTATTTATCTACCACCAATTCTTGGAAGTGATCAGCTGAAACCTAGTAATCTTGTCAGGGAGCACAATCTAACAATATTAATTGAAACAGAAATGGCCCATGAGGATCACAATCTGCTGGTGGAGAGGGAAGGTAGGGAGGAAAGATAACTCTGTGTTTGTCAACCTTGGCAACTCTAAGAAATGTGGACTTCGAGTGCCAGAATTGTCAGTGACTCAGAACTCCCAGAAGTCCACATCCCTCGAGTGAACAATATGTGATAGACTAGAAATAGTGGATAGACTATATATAAGAGAAACACCTATCAAATAAAATGTATCAGGCGTATAGTTGAGGCTTGACGTGAGGAGGGAGGAATGTTTATCAAATCAGACGTTTACAAAGACTAATACTTAATGTTGTACTTTATGTTCTATGATGGTTGCTTCTTAACATGATCTTATGTTTGATGTTGATTGCTTTAATAAAAAAATATTTTTTTTAAAAAAAAAGTTGCCAAGGTTAATAAACACTGCCCCAACTGATATCACTCTTTTTTACTTTTGAAGTATTCTCTCATAACTTCTGAAAAATCTCTCCTCAAAGTGCCAAACTGGTAATAACCCATTGTTGGGAAAGCAATAAAAAAATAAGATACCAAGTAGCTGTGAAGTATAGATACAGATATTTACAATGCTATGTGACATACATCTGGCAGAAGAAACTTCGTAAAATTCAATGGTGTTTACTCCCAAGGCAAATAACCCTCTCTATAGTCCTTTTAAAAATGGTACCTTGAAAAGCCTTGCTAATAAAATTTCCTCTCATTCATCCAAAGTTCTATCTTTATCTAATGGGTGCTAAACTTCAGCTGAAATCATCTCTCTGAGTGTTCCTTAATTTGGGACTCCTGAAAGTTTTTTTTAACCTCACCCAATATATTGACACAATTCCATCCCCAACACTCTCCCCCCCACACACATTAGTATGTTTCTGAAAATAACATGCATGGAACAGCTGGGCAGACCAAGAATGTCTTGAATGCATGTAGCATGATTCCCAAGATCAGGCTAAAGCTGCTCGCTCATCCCCACCACCCTTTTCTCTCCTGGAATCTCTTGCCATATCAAGCAGCTGTTTGGAAAAGAAATTAAAATATAAATCAATTAGAGTGGGAAAATCATAAAAAGGCAGGAAATTTTAAATAATAATTTCATATAAAATCAGTTTTAAAATAATACACCTGCTTAAGATTTGTCCTGAAGATAACTGAATGTTTTCAGGTCAGCAGTTTATTAAATAAGATTTGGGGATGTGATATAAATATTGAAAATGCTTGGTATAACCATAACAAATTATTAGCTTGGCTTCTCAGAAATGCTAGCCATTAATCATGGTTTACTAAATTGAACTATGGTTTACTAAACTAATACCATTGGTTTATAAAACATATTTAATTGCATAAAACATTTTTTCAAGTTTTTGGTGAGTAGGATAGACCTACTATAACTAAACACAAACATGGTTTCAGAATGACTATACCACACAGGAATCTTAAGAAAGATAAAATTAGCTTTTAATTACTATAATGTATTTAATTGCATAATGTTTCCTGCATCCTGTATGAGTTCAACCAAGCCAAAGTGTTTTGCTGCTGATTTTCATTTACACTCGGTATTCAATGCTTCTTGCTGCAGTGTCCAACAATAATCAACCAGCATTGATAGATTCCAGTTGCTCTGAGACCGTTTTTCCGTTATAGCAATGTCCTGGAGAAATCTTTTACTATGTTCATCATTGACTGCACCTAGATTTTTTTGGGGGGGGGGGAGTCTAGGTGTGAATGCAGAAAATGAATCTTCAGTGAAATGTTGCATTTCATGGTCTTGTATGTTGAAAGAAGTTTTGTCAATCAGCTGAATACAGTTTTGTCCTCTATAGTTTCTAAGAAAATCCTCAACAACATACTTGAATATGTTCCAGGAAATTTTCTCTGGACCTCTGGATCTCTAACAGATCTTCAAACTGCTTGTCATCGATTATCTGATCTATGGGACAATAAAAACATCATCCTTAATCTTGGCATTAGTTATTCTTGGAATCACACAAAACCAGGACAAGGGGGCACTCCCTAAAGCTCATAGCTAAGAAAGTGAGGACAAATAAAGGGAAATATTTCTTCACCCAGAGGGTCGTTGGTTTATGGAATTCACTTCCAGAAGGGGTCGTGACAGCTGTCAGCCTTGACAGCTTCAAGGCAGGGTCAGACAGATTCATGGATGCCAAGTGTATCGATGGTTATTAAAACGGATGTCCATGTGCCGCCTCTATGTTGGTTGAGGCAGGCAGGATTCCCTTGAGTACCATTTGTTGGGGGTCAAGGGAAAGGGAGGGTTTTGCCTTCTCTTTCTGCTCAAGATCCCCATGTACAATTGGTGGGCCACTGTGTGACACAGAATGCTGGACTCGATGGGCTTTGGCCTGATTCAGCATGGCTCTTCTTATGTTCTTATGTTCTTAAATACAGGTAGTCCTCAACTCATAACCTTTCATTTAGTAACCCTTCAAAGTTAAAATGGCACTGAAAAAGTGACTTATGAGCGTTTTTCACACTTATGATCTTATGGTCATGTGATCAAAATTTGGACACTTGGCAATTGGCTCATATTTTATGACTGTTGCAGTGTCCCAGGATTATGTGATCATCTTTTACAGCCTTCTGATAAGCAAAGTCAATGGGAAAGCCAGATTCACTTTACAATCATGTTATTAACTTAACATCTGCAGTGATTCACTTAACAACGGTGGCAAGAAAGGCTGTGAAATGGGGCAAACCTCACTTAACAACTGTCTCGCTTAGCAATGGAAATTTTGGACTCCCTTGTTGTCTTAAGTTTGCCTTCCTTGATCATTGCTTTCACAAAATTTTTCATCAGTCTTGAGTTTTATGTGGAAACAAAAATATCTTTGCTAAGTGAACAGGTATTCATGTATTACCTGTGTCTGTCCTGGAAACAAATTCTTTCTGAGTGGCCATTTCTTTTTAATATAATGTGACTTTCTTGCACAGCTGTCCCATTTACATATGTAACGACAGTACTTGGTGTATCCCAGCTGCATTTCAAGCAGCAGAAACATTACATTTTGATCTCCACAGATATTCCAGCTGTGCTTGGTGTACTGGGTGTGCTTTAATAACAGTTCCATATTTCTGTATGTTTTTATGTGTGCAATGTAGCCAAATGGCACTGAAGGATATACATTGCAAAAACAAATGATTTCAATAAAATGGTATATGATAGGTTAAATTACAGACTATTTTTGTGTTTAGCAGCCAAAAATTTATAAGACACACCCCAAAGTGTTCAAAATAAATTAATCGCAATAGCTGGGTTCACACAATATTCTGAGACCTAAATAAGCCAAACATATTTTACCCTAATGTGATGAGAAACCAGCCCTTGTTTTTTTGTTTTTTTTTTTTATTATAAAAATTCTTTTATTGAAACAATTAACATTGAACATAAAAACATGTTATGCAGCAATCATCATGATCCCTAGTATACAATACTAAGTATTAGTCTTTGAAAACGTCTGAGTTAGTAAGCCTTTTCCCCCACTCCTCGTGTCTAGCCTCAACTATACTCCTGTTACATTTTATTTTGATTGGTGTTTCCCTTATCCGTTTCAATATTAATGTGATCAACATTAAACATAAGATCCTATTGCTAAGCAATCATCCTAGAACATAGCATACAACATTAGGTATTAATCTTTGTAAACATCTGTTTTAGTAAACGTTCTTCCCTCCTCCCTTACATCTTCAAGTATACTCTGAATACATTTTGTTTGATTGGTGTTTCTCCTATGTATGGTCTATCTACTGTATCTAGTCTATCGCATATTGTACTTTTGCGCTTCTGAGTTGACTTCATCCCATTACTAGTGCAATCTTTTATGGTCCCCAACCCGAGATCCTGAGGTAAAAGTTTCATATCCTGAGGTAGAGATTCAGTCTACTTTAACAATATTAAAGCAAACAACGTTAGTCATAAGGTTATGTTAAGAGGCATTAGTTATAGAACATATACATTCAACATTGGGTGTTAGTTTTTGTAAACCTTTGATTTGTTAACCCTTCATCCCTCCTCCCCTCGATCCTTAGCTGAACGCCAGCTGCATTCTGTTTGATTGGTGTCTCTCTTGGATATAGTCTATCCACTGTTTCCAGTCCGTCACAAATTGTTCATTGGAGCGACTTTTCAAATATGCTGATATTTTTGCCATTTCCGCCAGATTTGTTACTTTCACAGTCCATTCTTCAATAGGCGGTATTTCCGGATTCTTCCAGTACTGTCCCACCAATAATCTTGCTGCTGTAATTAAGTTCAAAAATAAAGTTGTCTCTGAGGTAGTGATATCCTTTGTGATCCCTAACAGAAAAGCCTGAGGTAGAAATTCTATACGCTTTTTGAAAATGGTTTGGAGTGTCCACCATATCTTCCTCCAGAATGCTTTGATTTTTCTGCATGTCCACCATATGTGGAAGTAGGTAGCCTCCCCGTCTCCGCACCTCCAGCATTTGGGCTGGGTGCCCGGGTAGATGAGTGATATTTTTTTCGGGTCTAGGTGCCATCTATAGAACATCTTGTAGAAGTTTTCCCTTAAGTGTTGCGATTTCGTGAATTCTACATTCCTCACCCAGATTTTCTCCCACGTGTCTATGGCGATAGGGTGTCCGAAGTCTTGCGCCCACTTTATCATACAGTTCTTGACTAGTTCGGTTTCAGAGTCCATTTCTATCAGAGTGCTGTACACTCGTTTGATGTGCCTAATCCCCTGTTCTCTGATCTGTTTGATTAGGTTCTCGTCGTTCTGGGAGAAGCCTTTCTTCTTGTCTTCACGCCACCTTGACTGTAGTTGTATATATGATAGCCAGTTACTTCCTATTCCTCTGTTTGCTAGCGTTGCTTGAGATTTCAAGAGGAACCTGTTTTCTTCTCCCAGTACAAGCTCACTGTAGGGCACCACTCCTTGCCCTTGGGATGTGTTCATATCCCCTGTTGCGTGTCCAGGGATCGTCCAGATGGGAATCTTGTCGTGTAGGAGGTGCTTGTATTTCTTCCAGACCCATAGCAGTGGGATTCGTAGTGGGTTCTCCTTGAAGTTCCTATCTGCCTTTTTGTCGTATACTAGGTATGCGTGCCAGCCGAATCGTAGACCATGCCCCTCAACATTCAGAACTCTATCGTTTGTCATGTTGATCCAGTCACTAACCGCCACCAACGTTGCTGCATAGTAATATAGCTTTAGATTAGGCATTTTGAGTCCCCCTCTCTCCCTTGCGTCTTGGATGATTTTTAGTTTCACCCTCGGTCTCTTGTCGTCCCAAATAAATCTGTTGATGCCTTTCTGCCAACTGTCTAAGTCCGCATCTTTCTTGAGTATGGGTAGCATTTGAAAGAGAAATAGAAATCTGGGTAATACATTCATCTTTACTGTCGCTATCCTGCCGAGCAGGGACAGACGTAGCGATTTCCACCTTTCCAGGTCTGTTTGTATCTTATTCCACAGAACCTCGTAGTTATTCTTGTATAATTTCGCATTTGTTGATTCTATCTCCACTCCTAAGTATTTGACTTTCTTGACTATTTCACAACCCGTTATTCTTTCCAGGTTCCGTTTTGCTTTGTTGTCTAGGTTTTTGACTAGCATCTTTGTTTTTGATATATTTACTTTGAAGCCTGACACCCTACCATAGTCTTCCATTATCTCCATCAACTTCCTTGCTGATTGTGCTGGTTGCGACATTGTCACCAGCAGGTCATCCGCAAAGGCACATAGTTTGTATTCTTGCTGTTTAATCTGTATGCCCTGTACATCCTCAGCCGCTCTTATTCTGTTCAGTAAAATTTCCAGTGTTAGGATAAATAGCAGGGGGGACAGCGGGCAGCCCTGTCTCGTGCCTCTCTCTATATTAAATGAGTCCGTTAAGTCTCCATTGACAATGATCTGGCCTGTTTGTTTCTGGTAAATTGCCGTTATGGAGTTGAAGAACTGTGCTCCCATTTTCATTTTCAGGACCAAGTTCGTCAGGAACGGCCAATTCAGTCTGTCGAAGGCTTTTTCTGCATCTACAAACATTAGAGCGGCGGGTATCTGGTTGTGCCTTTGCAGGTACTCTATTATGTTCAACAGCTGCCTCACGTTGGTTTTCATCTGGCGTCCTTGTATAAATCCCCTTTGGTCCGGGTGTATTGTTTTCTGTAAAACAGTCATTAGTCTATTGGCCCCAGCCCTTGTTTTTATAGTAGTACAAGACTGTAAAATATTTTTGCTTCCATCTTAATTTCTTAAACGTTATAAAATTAAATATCCCTTCTGAAATGATAGAGTGCTTCCCCCCCCTCTCTCTCTCTCACACACACACACATAGGCTTTTTTCATCTCATATGTACCTTTGACAGTTTAACAATGAACAATTCTACCCAAAATCTGTGTCTTCCTGGACTCACAGATCCTGCTTGAAGAGCAAATGCAGATTGTGATAAATAAACTCTTTAAGAACATAAGAACATAAGAAGAGCCATGCTGAATCAGGCCAAAGCCCATCGAGTCCAGCATTCTGTGTCACACAGTGGCCCACCAAATGTACATGGGGATCTTGAGCAGAAAGAGAAGGCAAAACCCTCCCTTTCCCTTGACCCCCAAACAAATGGTACTCAAGGGAATCCTGCCTGCCTCAACCAACATAGAGGCGACACATGGACATCTGTTTTAATAACCACCAATACACTTTGCATCCATGAATCTATCTAGCCCTGCCTTGAAGCTGTCAAGGCTGACAGCTGTCACGACCCCTTCAGGAAGTGAATTCCATAAATCAACGACCCTCTGGGTGAAGAAATATTTCCCTTTATTTGTCCTCACTTTCTTAGCTATAAGCTTTAGGGAGTGCCCCCTTGTCCTGGTATTGTGTGATAGAGAAAAGAATTTTTCTCTATCCACATTTTCTATCCCATGTACAGTTTCATCTTGTATTTATCCAATCAAGGATGAAAACGATGAAATCTTTTTTGCTTATTTTTTTTCTGTTTTGTGGCTGATAGTAAATGAAGGGGGGAAGGGTTGTTTTGTTTTGTTTTCCATTATTGCAAAAGAGATTAGTGAAGAGGAATGCTTATGTGATTTTTGGATATCCATGAGGAAAAATTATACTTATTCCTAAAATTTTGAAAAGAACTTAGAAATACTGTAAGTCTGTTTTGTATTACTGTAAAACTGATAAATCTGTTTCTTGTTTGTTGACAGAGAAAAATTATATTCTGTAAGCGATTCTCCATCTTTACCTTAGCCCTGGTTGTAGGGTGCTCAATGTAACTTTATGAGTTTCTTAAACGCATGGATATTGTTCATGAATATCTTAGCTTAGACATATCCAAGATAGTACACTATATACTAGGGCCCTTTTTTTTCTTTTTTCAGCTGAAGGGAATTTTATCTGACTTTGTAAATCCTTCTATTGCCCTCTAGTGGTGTATGAAATTTAATGCAAACTTTTCATCAAAACTTACAATTTGAAATATGTTAAATGTTAATGGCCAATCATAATGTGATAAATGGAATAAAACACAAAAGGGATCTCTCATCAATGTCCATGCCACTAATTTCTCTTAATTTTTGCTTAAGAAAAAGGAGACAACAGATACAGAAGTAGCATGTGTCCCTGGGTGATCTTTTCTACCAGGATGCAACTGTCTTATAAACATGACAGAAACATCCAGCTTGATAGGATCTTTGTTCTTCAAATACAAATTCAAGACAGGATATCCCCTCTTCACATTACTGCATAGTCCTTTTGGGAATGCTGTACCTAAAAAAACCTCCAATAGCTTAACAATTTATTTCCCACAACTCTACATCAGTAGTTGTATGAAACCTCTGTGTCCAATATATTGACTGACCCTCTCCTTCCCCAAGATGTATGGAAAAGCTTGGGTAGAGACTTAGGAAACATGAGCCATAGCTAAATCCTCAGACCCTAATTTTATCTTCCAGATTATGTTTGCCCAACCATATCCACTGAAGCACTGTTACACATATAATTAATCCCATACGCTAATTATCTGTATAAGAAATCCCATGCAAGAAGGCCATTTCTGTCATTTAGGACTTTTAAAAGGTTATAATTTACAAAATGAAAAGAATTAGTGATGGAGCATATTCCCATTATAGTATGCATTAATTTTCTCATTTTGGTATACTGTGCAGTAGGAGCCCTTTGCAGTTTATACATTGTTAAACTATATTTCTGGTCTGTATACTCATTTGCCTGCTGACTAGCAAAGTATAAGGGGGGGGGCAGTAGTCAACATATCTGGAAAGTGCTGAGAAAAGCTACAACAGAGAATTAAAGGCTTGCTTCATCTTATCTGCCACATTTTCAACAGATGTAAATCATGGCTTCTTTTAACTTTAATTTAAAGGAATAGTGTTGACATCTTAAGATAAGGCAAGAGCAAACAAACTTTCATATATGCGTGATTTTTCCATATTACTCAGCAGAACCTCACAGGTTTATCAGTATTTACAGACTCTAAAAATGCTCTGGGATGCTCTCCCTCAGCTTGCCACCTTTCAGACAGGTTGGGATGCAAATCCCTGAATTCCTAGTGGCAGGTTCTATCCACGTCATCTTCTAGATGGGTATTCTTCCCTGGGGAAAATAATATTTTAACAAAGCATCACCACTGCACCATTAGCCAAAAAGACTCTGAATTTTGATAGCTGAAACTAGATAGTTGGATAGTTTTTGTTGGAATTTTTTTTTAATTTTAAAGTCTTTCAAGTCCACCCTTTTATTGATGACATAAATATGTGGGGGGGTTGCAACAAAATGCCACAAATATTAACTTTTTCTGGAATTTTGTGGTTACTTCCTAGTGTAGCCTACAGCCCCAATTTTTCCAAATGGTCTTCCATCCAAATACTAACCAAATCCAACCTTGTCTGGCTTTTTCAAAATCAGCCATGATCAGCTAGCAGCTGTTAACTACGGGGACAATTCACATGTATAAATTAATTGCTTGATATTTTCCTGTCTTAATTAGTGTGTGACTTAGCTGAATTGTGAACAAGGGCCTATTTCAAAATCCAAGGCTTCATGCCTATCTGAGCATCACTCCCTGCCGCCCCATTCTTTCATTGCAATATCTCACATTAATGGACTTTTTGATAATTGATTTTTCTCCATTGGAAAGTCAGTAGTCTACTACCTGAAAGCATGAGGGAAACCTGAAAGGCTCATTAAGTTCCAGTATTATTTTTAACTGACTCAGTGACATGAAACAAAAATTACTTAGAAAATACTGATAACTAATAATATTTAGGCGATACACACTCCAAGTGCTGAAGCAATTACCCAACTGCCATCATTTAATAGTCCAGGTGTGAACAGATTCCATGGGGAATAATTGATTTTCTCACTATTGGAGAATTATCGCAAGAGCATTAAGTTTGTGATTATCTTTCAGAAAGAAAGTAATCCCTGTGGATATGTTCTTGCACTCTATGCAGTAAGTATAAAGTAAGAATATTTTATTTTTGTATTTATTAAATAAAAATATGAAAATGAGAATACTGTACTAATCACAAATCACTACCAGAATTTTAGCTTATTAGAATATTTTAAATTGGCACTTTTTGCATTATCACTGATTAATACCATTAAATTAATACACAACCGACTTGTGTTATTTTTTTTTTTACTATCCTGCAACATGCCATGCTATAACTAAGTTAAAATCAAAGTCAAACTCTTCCAGATCCCACCTCCACTTCCTGTCCCGACCCCGCACCAGCCACCGTAGCCAAATAAAAAGGACTCGCAACTTCCGCCCTGAGATTTAAGTGTCCTGATGTCCTCTGGGAGTCGTAGTTTTTTAGCCGCTGTTTGCAGAGGGAGGAAGGAATGGAAAGGAAAACCTCATTTCTTATGACCCGCCTCCATCATTAATGAGTTGGGAATTTGTTTCAGGAAGTCTTAGCAGTTGCGTTATTTGTAAATCAGAGGAGAAAAGTGGGGGCAAGTGTTTCTATTCGATGATTCGCAGGGAAAGCCGCAGGCGGTTTCTCTTCAGTTGAGCTTCTACTTCCTTTGGATTTTTTAGACTTTACATTAGCATGGATTTGTGGGCTCGGGCAGGCATGGTTGGCGCTTTGTCTTGTTACGTGCACCGCAAGAAGAGCGTCCTGGCCGAGGCTGGAGAGAGCGAGGGAGAGAGCGGCAGCAACCGCGGCCGGCCAGAGCTGAAATTGGTGCAAGTTCTCTTTCGGCATGGTGCTCGTACGCCCCTCCGGCCAATCCCGGGCGTCGACCAGGTGAGCAGGAGAGCCGCCTTTCTTTCTCCCGCACCCAAGTGGAATATCAGCGGCTGATACGGTCGGTAGAAAAAGCGCTGGTGGTATCGAGGGTGGGAGCGATTAAAAAAAAAAATCTCCAGTACTTCTGTATGCACCACATATCTAGCTAAAACCAGGGGTTCTCAACCTTGGCAACTTTAAGACTTGTGGACTTCAACTCCCAGAATTCCTCAGCCAGCAAAGCTGGCTGAGGAATTCTGGGAGTTGAAGTCTACAAATCTTAAAGTTGCCAAGGTTGAGAACCCCTGAGCTAAACCGTGATTGACACCCAAAGTTCTAAATTTATCTAAATTCAGTAACCACCCTGTAAAAGGAGATTGATAATTGTGTTTCCTAATGCACTTCTTCAGAACTTTGGGTGTCAATCACGGTTTAGCTAGATATGTGGTGCACATGTAGCCTGGGTGTTGGTTAGGGATCAGTGTTTAGTTGTTGTTCAGTCACTAAGTCGTGTCTGACTCTTCATGATTCCATGGACCATAGCACGCCAGGTCCCCCTGTCCTCCATTGTCCCCCTGACTTTGCCCAAATTCATGTTCATTGTGTTGATGACACTAGCCATTGGCTGTGAAAGAGGATTCCTGGCTTGGGTGATTTCCTTTTAGAAACAGAGAAGGAACTGCTGCTTTCAAAAATGTTGCCTTTTTTTAGTTGAACCACAGTAGAAGTTTTCTGGAAGCGGCCCAGCCATAATCTTGATTGCAGCACAATTAAGACAGAGGACTGTTGTACTCAAGTGGCAAAGTGCATCAAGTTATGATTAAGCATGCAGAATTTTTTACTGTACAAGATCAAATTTACAGTGTATTTCTGTTTCACAGATCAAGTTAGGAAAAGTGACACATCTTCCAAAGGAAGTCTAATAAAATATAAAGAGAATTCTATTTCCTATAGAATTGGAAACAATTTTTTTCAAACTTCCTGATGTAATGATTTTTGCTCCTGAATCTGATAGAAAGAAAAAAAAATGGCATCCTAAGGCCTGACCCACAATGACAGTTAAACATGTTACAGTATTTATAGGTTAAAAAATGAGCATTGTACAGTGCATCTATTTCATGGGACATGAACCACTGATGGTGTGTGAGCAAGAGAAATTTCTTGGAAAAGCACTTGCTTACACTGAATGCTAATGACTGGTACATCTGTATTCTTAATTTTGGGTGGAACCCTTCCCACCAGCAGCTTTTAATATGTTAAGGACAGCCAAGATTGGAAGTATTTGAAGGGTAATAGATAGACCTGATATTTAACATTCTTTACTGTATTATATATTCAATGTTAAGGTCCATAAATACATTGTTTACACTGATTGTTAAATTTTGCTTAGATGTAGAATTTTTTCCAATCTAGTTAGTTCTAATTCCTATTATCCCATCATTGATGATTGAGTTGAAGTATTATGTAAGTGGTTTAGAACTCATGATTTTTTAAATCAAACCTTTGTCATGTTTTTGAAACAGGTAGAGTGGGATCCTATTCTTCTGGAAATTCCTGCTCAAACAAAGTTTCCCTACATAGTAACTAATCTCACCGGTGGACCAAGACCATTTTCTCCTTATGAAGAAAATTACAAAAAAACAGTGCTGAAGGTATTTTGCTTCCAAAGCATTGCATTTTCCTGTCTGCTGGTGAGCAGCTTTAAGTGATTTTTTTTTTTCTTTCTAGGGAGGTGTAATTGTGGGACAGTTGACAAAAGTTGGCATGCAGCAAATGTTTGCCCTGGGGGAACGGCTAAGGAAATGTTACATTGAGGAGACTAATTTCCTGTCATCTTCCTACAAACCTTCTGAGGTCTTGTAAGTTAGTATTCAGTAATATATTTTATGTAGTATGTACTAATATTGAATAAAAATGCAAAACTTATTTTCCCCAAAAATATCTCTGTGAGGTGGACTAGTCTAAGACAAATTGACTAGTTCAGCCACCCAATGAGTTTCTATGGTTGAGGATATAATATAACTTGTATCTCTCTCCCTCATAATTCAGCATCTTAACCTTTATACCACATTTAATTTCACAAGTCTTGTAATACTCATCTACAATATTTGTAGGAGTGTGTTGGAAGCAGTGGCCGCCTTTGCTTAATTTCATTGGTTACTTTCTTTCAGAGTCCGCTCCACTAATATTGATCGGAATCTGGAGTCCACACGATGTTTGTTAGCTGGGCTGTTCCAACAACAGAAAGAAGGTTAGCAGTGAACGCTTTTCACTACTATCGGATTTCCCAAAAAATAAGACCGGGTCTTAATTTTTTTGCCTCCAAAGGAGGCACCAGGTCTTATTTTCTGGGGGTGTTTTTTATGTTCACTTCGGCACCAACAGCCCGCCTAGCTGGCCCACTTCTTCTGCGGCCGAAGGAGCAGCTTCATTCTGCAGCTGCATTCCGGCCTGCATTTCACAGTCAGGCCTTTCCAGAAGGCTACTGTAGCCGAGTACCTATGGATTGAATCCGTAGCTCAGTTCTTAGCTTCTGGAAAGGCCCGTGACTGAGAAATGCAGTCCTGGCTGCAGAAGATGCCGCAGAAGAAGTGGGCTGGCGAGGAGAGGCCAAGCTGCAAGATAAGTGGGTGTGGGGCACGTGGGGCATCTCCACCCCCACCCTAGCTTGATTTTTAAGTCTGTGCCTTGCCCCAAAACTAGGGCTTATTTTGGGGGTAGGGCTTATATTATACCCAATGCCAAAAATCAAGCTAGGGCTTATTTTCAGGGTAGGCCTTACTTTCAGGGAAACACGGGAGGTTTTCTGTCCTGCTTCATATCATGTCTGCCATCATAGATTCCCACCCACTTTGTCACTTCGTCTAGGTGGATAATCCCATAAATAGTTAAACTTCTACCATAAAATGAGGTATAAAAATGCCAAAATCCATTATCCAAAACCTCACTAAAAAGGCAGCCCAATAAATTCCAGATTCTGGGTGAAATAGATGAAAGTTCTGGGATCCAAGATTTAGAGGAGTTATAGGTTACCCAGAATGATGTTATTTTGGCTTGAAAGATGTTAATCATGAAATTATAGGGAGAGATCGTATCCTCTGAGCTTAGATTTGATTTGGTATCCCCAGCATTTATAATTATTAAAGGTTTTGATTTAAGACATCAAAGCATATGTGATGTAAATTAATTTACAAAAATCTTACAGTATGAGCTGTTAAATGCAAGAGTTAAATATACCTCTGGCAAATATCTGATGACATATGTCAACAAGTACTGCATTTTACTTGTTTACTTTATCTTTTAGTTTGCAGCCATGATATATCATTAACTTGCAAAGTAATGTACTTAGGAATGGAGGCTTGTAGACTTTCAAGAGTAGAAAAAGTTCTTTACTGATCAAATAGAAATAAAATGGAAAGGATACCACAAATACTTAAAATCCAAAATGTAGTTCAGATGGTTTTATATTATTTCAGAATGCAAAAAATCTTAGTATGAATCCTTTATATCTTTGATATTACAATTTGTGAAAGAGCAATTTTTCTTAATTACCCAGGAGCTGTTACCATTGTAACAGCAGATGCAGAATCTGAAATCCTTTATCCTAATACAGGGAATTGCCAACAACTTAAACGTATGTATAGGTGAGTTGCCAGTATATTTTTGATTGATGTTATTGAATATTTAATATGTATAGAATACCCTGTGATGGCCCAAAAAGCAGCTTAGCCTTGTCCAAAGCAGCCATGGGTTCTAATTTGGATTTCTGAACAGAATAATTTTAATGTACGTAGAGGGCTCCAGGATGATGACAACTGATGTAAGACAGCTTCATTATCAAAAGCAACATGCATTATCCTAAATTCATTGGTTATGCTTTTAGGAATGGGTAATTAAATTTGGCTTGTTGTGCACAGTTGATCTTCAAAAAGTGTGGCCATGTTCCAGGTTTATTCATGGAGCAAGTTCTACCTTGCCTCTTTCACTATCATTATAGATAAGTGTAGATAACTACAAAAGCCTTCAGCAAATGGTTATACTCATTATTGCCAGAGTCTCAGACTAATGTAGTAAGAACAACTGCAAAATACTAATGCAAAATAGAAAAAGGCTCATTAGCTGTTTAGATCGCAGCTGTATTACATGAATTACTAACTAGACCTCCCAGGAAACTGTTATAAATAACCTAACACACATTCCATTTGCAGTTTAGAAAATGAATAAAATTCTTTCAGAAGGTTTCCTGAAGTTGAAATGAAAAAAAAGTAACAGTATGGTATCTAACAATGCCTACTCAATCATATGCTATCCTGATGTTCAAAGAAAGCCAATGGTATTTAGTTCCTAAGTCCTTCAATGGTAGCTACTAGGTTCCATGTGTCACGAGATCTATTTTTTTCATGTACATAAAATTCAAAACAAATGGGAACTAGCATACAACCCTAATTTCAGGAATGTCTCTGGCCTCTGTACTTACCCCAGGGAATTTCTTGGGGAGAAAAAAATACAGAAGGCTGCTGCCAGTGATAAATTTTAAAGTATCCCTATATAAAAGCAAAAGTGAAATAGGGTGGTGATGAGCATCTTGCACAGCTGTAGAAAGTCTCACCCACATATCTTCTAATAAAACAATTGTATTCTTATCCCATGGCCATTTTGTTACGAGTGCCATGATCTACATTTAAAATCTATGCTTAAGAAAACTGATAATTACTGATCTGGTTACAGTAAAAAGGAAAGGAGAATAATGTAGGCTTCAGTTCTGCCATTCTTGATGAAGCCCATATAGTGATTGTAGCCGATATACAGGTAGCAGCTAATCCCAAGTCTCACTGACCACCTACACACGCACACATTTCAACTGACAGCAGTCACCTGGGACTTGCCACTTCCCTATTGACTTTGGTTGTTGGAAACCAACATGAAATTGCAAAGAGGTGCTCAACAATCCTCACTTAACAGTGGCAATGAAGACTGTAGGAATTGCCATCACTAATTGATGCTGTCATGTGATATCACACTTTAGAATTACATCACTTTGCAATGGAAATTCCAGTTCTAATTGCCTTTGTAATTCAAGGGCTACCTGTAGTGGTATGGATAGATCTTGAAGATTCTGGTATTTTCTTATAATATTGCAAACATTTTTTTAAACTTTTTTTTACTTCAATCTTCTAAATGAATATAGGTAGAACTTTAAACATCTGCTTAAATGAGCCCTTGCTATTTGAAATTGATTTTGAATTTAGTATCTTCTATAACTGTATGTTTTGAAAATGATGCAGAAAGAGTAGTTTAGAACTTGTCTGATAAGCCTTAAAGCAGTTGCATCTTTTAAGGGCTACCGTAGAAAGCAAAAAAACAAAAAAAACAAACAAACCAACAACAAAACAATCCCTCATTGAAGTATAAGCCTATATACGTTTATACTTACACAGATTCTGAAACATGCAGAACTATACCTTCAGCCTGTGAATTTCACATTGCTATACCCTTCATTTTGGAGAGGTATAAGCCTAAAAACCCACTACATTGCTATTGATTTTTCTGACCTACAAAGCAACATTTAAGAAGCACCTGAAGCACTTTGTTTTCCTTGACAGAGATGGATGGGCTAGTGTGAATTTGCACCAAGGCATCTTGGAAGATCTGAAGAACATTAAAGACAAGTTGGGCATTAGTAATGAGCAAAAAGTAGACTTTCTCCTCCTCCTTGACAACATTTTTGCAGAACAGGTAAACTTCCCGTTTTCTTCAACTGTTAAAGTGATGTATGCAATTCTGTGGGAAAAGCCACACTCAAGAAATCATAATCAGGCATGAAAGATTCCTCAATGCTGAAGGAGGAAGACGGGTAAGTATAGTGAGGCAATCGCACATCTTTCTTTAAACAACACAAAATGCATTCTTTTTCAAGTCTGAACCTAATCTCCTTCTCTAAATAGCTGTACCTTGCCTAAATGCTTGATCACATTTATTGCTCTTTATTCTCTCCCCACCTAATGTATTTCCATTATTCCATAAAACTTTATTATTATTAAATGTATCTGTTTGTAAATGCTGAATTTCTCCAGCTGATGTCATTCTTCTGCTTCAGTTCCCGCAATTCCTGGTCTGAATATTTATAGGAATTAAGCACAGAAGGCAAGACAGCAGCAAAGGGAACATTTGGACCAGCTTTTTACTAATATCATAAGATAGGAGCAAATAATATGTATGCAATTCCCATTTGTGATGAACATAAATTAGATTTTTGTGTAATATTAAGGTAACCCTTTTAAAATTAGTTTTATTTCTCTATATTTGTTTAGTTTTTATGTTGATCTTACTTGACAAAATCTTTGAATGATAGACTTGGAAGTCAGTTGATCTATATCAATGGTTCTCAACCTTTTTCAGGCTGAGACCCCACTTGCGCCACCCATGCGCGGCGCGACCCCGACCTGCGCCGCGCATGCGCGGTGCAACGGCCCGATCTGTGCATGCGCGGCGCAACGGCCCGATCCGTGCATGCGTGGCGCGCGCGATGGGCTGATCCGCGCATGCGCAGCGCGACGGGCCGATCCACGCATGCGTGGCGCGCGTGCGACGGACCAAATCGCGCATGCGCGGCGCGATGGGCCGAATGGGGGGAAAAATGGCAGACCAAAAAATAATGGCCGACCCAAAAAAAAATGGGCCCGCATCGCGCATGCGCAGCGCGACGGCCCGCATCGCAAAGGGGGAAAAAATGGCCGACCAAAAAAAATGGCTGACCAAAAAAAATATTAAAAAAAATGGCGGACTGCGGTGTTTGGCAACCCCCGTGAAATGGTCGTTCGACCCCAAATAGGGTCGCGACCCACAGGTTGAGAACCGCTGATCTATATTAAAGTCAGTTAATGTAGAAATGGCTCAGCCTTAGATAATATTTGCATAACAGGACATAATACCTGAACACATATTGCACATTTTGTTATGCAGTAAAGGTAAGTTGTTTTTCAAGGAAACTTGGCATGGTGTGAATGGCATTTTATCATTGGAAAGTCAGAGTTCCTTGCAATATATTTAAAAGTCACACTTGCTGTACACAGATTTCTAAGATTTTTCAAATTTTGTTCCTGTCTACTATTTTTCTACTTTTGAATACTCTAGTCTTAATTTATATTTAGATATGTCAGTATATCTGGATTCCTGACCATATAATTCTATTTTGGGCCAAGGAAATGTGCCATTTTGCTATTGCCTAAAATTTATGTCAAAATTACTATTAGTTAACTATCTCCAGATATCAAGTAGAAAATGCAGAGGTATGTCCGTGCTAGTGATCTCAACTTAGATGTCATTCTTAGATCTGTATTTTACTTAATTTACACAATGTTATCTTTTCAGGCACATGACCTACCAAGTCTCCCTGTTTTGAAGAATTTTATGCAACTAATTGAGCAGAGAGCGATTGACTCATTCTTGTATATTACAAAAAACAGTTCAAGGTGAGCATGGGATGGCTGAGTGGCAGCATCTGTTCGATACTAGTGTCTTTAAAGTCTACTTTAGGGTCTCTTACCTGTTAAACCAGTTATGTAGAACTGATAAAGAGGCTATGTATTCAAGACTTGTTTTGAAAGTATCTAATATTTTTCTTTCCCATAGGCAGATTCTTCAGATGTCTGCTGGTCCTCTCCTGAATGCCATAGAGGACAATATTAAGAAGGCAATAGAGCCTCCCACTTCTGATATTAAGACTAGGTATGTAAATTGTAGAAATTAATCTCCCTGTCTTCACTTGCAACAGAACACATAATTGAGAAGTATTCAAAGATTACTATTACTCTGAGCACATCTTGCTAATAAAAATCTGTGCACATGGACCTTACATTCAGTTGATAATTAGAGACCAGACCAGGCATAGTTTAAAGCGGGTGTCAAACTGCCGGCCCACAGGGCAGTTGCATCATGCACCCACTCCAGCTCCTGCAATGTGAAAAAAGTCGCAATACGTCATGACACATCATGTGACGCAGCAAGTTTGACACCCATGGTTTAAAGCCATGGGTTTAAATGTCATATGTGTTATCTGTGCACTGGGAAATTCTGCACTGGGAAGTCTTAGACAAAAGTATCTGAATAGGCAATTCGTTTGTCTATTTTAATTTTATTGAGTAGTTCTGTAATCATAACCCCTTCCAGGAATCAGATCAGTAGAAAAAAGCTAAATAAAATGATAAGACTGTGATGGCTAATCACCAATAATGAGTTAGAAAAGTAAAAGAGAAAGTTGGGTAGCTTGGTAGGGTGGAGAAGGGACAATGATTAGGCAATTAGATTTAATATTTTAGGTCCTGCATGTTCAAGATTATTTTGCCTGCCTGCACAGCTGTCCTCTTAAAAACGTATTTGGGGACACTTGATTAAGGCTCATTTAAGGGTAGACCCTTTACCCAGAGTGTATGTTTGGAAGAAGAAAAGTATCATAGGCTTCCTAACATAGCCACCTAATTCCTATGGATTCAGTCTTTTTTTTTTTATGCGGGATCATTTCTGGTGTTGTTACTGTTCATGTGTATGGAGCCTTCTGTTTTACATAGATGTAAAGAAAATGGCTAAACATTGAAAACACTGGTGATTCACTTTGGGTTAAAGGAAACTTTTGTTAGATGAGGAATGTAAGATTTGTGAGAACCATGACAATTTTAATATTTTGGGTTGGTCTTTACATGCTTTAAATTGGGATGATTTTTTAAAAATAGCCTAAATTATTTTTAATGTAGATTATATGAGTGTCTTTCACAATAGCTACCATGAGACCCTTGAATATTTCTACTAAGTGGAAGCATTCTTCATTTAATTCAGCTACTTCTGCTTGTGTGAAATCATGCTATTTATAGTTTCTATCCTCTTCAAATGGAACTATCCCACTGAATTGTCTGATAATGAAATTCTTGCAAAAGGATTGTGTGTTTTGTTTTAAAGTATTAGTTCACTGTTCATGAAAACTAATCCTAAATGGAATGAAGATATGTAATAATAAAATAGTTCCTTATACGTTGAATGTGTTAAGCGTACATTATACTTATTTTTCATTTAGGAAGCTCATCCTCTATGCTGTTCATGATGTTACACTCCTCCCATTGCTGATAGCGATGGGGGTCTTTGATTCAAAATGGCCTCCATATGCAGCAGATGTGACTCTGGAACTCTATCAGTATTCCAAGGATTGGTTTATACGACTGATCTATAATGGAGAGGTACAAATTCTGGGTCACTTCTACTACTATTACTACGTGGCTATCCTTAGCAAATGTCACTTTGCATGTTTCATATGAATATTTGAGCAATATAACAGATCATATCACTTTCTAAAAATGGCATATTGGATCTTTGCCAGCATGGCTTGTTCTTATCTCTGCCTTGTTAAAAATTGAAGCAGTCAGTACTATTCCTGTACTACAATGCTTTTGACGAAATAACTAAGAATGATATGCCCTATAAATTACAGGTATCAATGTGTCAATCTCCCCTAGATGCCATTTGGGCTCTGTGCCTCATTAGATTATTGTTTTCATTGCTTAGGGCAATTGTTTTAAGAATGGGCAAGCTGCTTTTTCTCCCATGGCAACTAACACATCCATGTAATGCATTCAAAATTTGAAATGAACCCATTTACCAAAAAGTTGGGAGTTGTCCTCAAAAGTGTATCCAATGGAACTGCTTTTCCCTATGCACATCTGTCTTTCCCACTAGCTTGGTAGATTCTTATTCCAGGTCCCCTCTTTTAAATGTTGCCATTTAGTGGGGTCTAGGAAGCAGGCTTCTTCCATAGCTTCTTCCACGGCCTTCCTCTTGAGTTGCAGAGTCTCTTTCCTCCTCACATTCTGGGTAGCTGTTAAGACTTGGATTTTACTTCAGGAGCTAGGTCAGGAGGGGATGAGAGCCCAATATTTGTGATTTCTGCAATGAGATTATAGGGCTTGGTGGTTTGAGTTTTTTTTAATTAGTCTTTTGTTATTTAATTGTTAGCCATCCAAGGTTATTTTATATAAGGGTGGCCATTCAAATCTCTTTTTGAAAAATAACTTTTTTATTTTATAGGAGCTGATTCCAAGAGGATGTAAAGATGGCTTGTGTCCACTAGAAGACTTTTTAAATGCTCTTTCAGTATATAGCACAAAGCCACTGGTGTATAAAATGATTTGTTCCCAAACAGAAGAGGCAGTTTTGCAACACAATTGATCAGGAAAGCACATTACTTTTTCTAAATATTGTAAAAATAATGTATTAATCACTGTTATAATTTAGTAACTGAAACAGCAAGAAAAAGCTTGTTATTTATAGAACTAGGAAAAAAAGAAATGGAGTTTTTCTTCAAAGAAAACAAAAAAGATATAACATTATAAAATGTATTGGATACAGCCAAAGCATACTTTAGAGCAGGGGTTCTCAACCTTGGCAACTTTAAGACTTGTGGACTTCAACTCCCAGAATTCCTCAGCCAGCTTAAAGTTGCCAAGGTTGAGAACCCCTGCTTTAGAGGTATAGCTATAACACACATGGCAAAAAAAAAAAAACCCCAGAAAAGACAACAATATGTACTATTAAAAGAAAAAATTGAAAAACTAGAATCAGAACTGCAAATGAATCCACAAAAGAAGATTCTGAAAAGAGAAATGGAAACAATAAAACACAAACTAAATCTGTTGGATTCAGAAAAAATGGCACAACAAATAAAAAGAGCAAAACATTTTTTTTGGCAATGTAAATAAACCAGGAAGATGGTTAGCTTATAAACTTAAAAAACAGAAAGAGAAGAAAATGATAAATAAGTTAGTAGATGAAAAGATTGCCTACAATTTAAAAACGAAGAAATAAAAAAGATAATCAAAGAATATTACAAAAAAGATAATCAAAGAATATTACAAGAAACTGTATGAAATAGAAGAAATTCCAAGAGAGAGAATGATCCAATATCTGGAAGAAAATAACCTTCCAAAAATTTCAGAAACCTGTAAGAGTATGTTAGAGGAAAAAATAACAATGATGGAAATAACACAGGCCATAAGACGACAAAAAACCGAGAAAACACAGGCCAGATGGACTACCGGCAGAGTTATATAAAGCTTTACAAGATATACTAAATGAACTGCTGAAAGATGTTTGCAATGAACTTTTGTTGGAGGCTAAACTCCCAAATACATGGGTAGAAGCAAATATTACCTTAATACCAAAAGAAGACTTGGATTTGATAGATAAAAAATTATAGACCGATATCGTTACTGAATGCGGATTATAAAATTTTTACTTCAATAATGGTAGAGAGACTGAAAAAATTCTTAACTGAATTTATACATTCAGACCAAAATGGGGTTTTTTTGCCAAAAAGACAAATTAAAAATAATTTAAGAGTGATAATGGATGTATTGAAATATTATGAATTACATCCAGGGAAACAACTGGCACTAATATTTCTAGATGCCCAAAATAATGTTTTTGGCAATTTATTGATTCAGCAATTACAAATAATGGACTTTGGACAGAACTTTATAAACATGATAACAATATACAATAAACAAACAGCAAAAGTGATTGTGAACAGAGACTATTCTGAGAACTTTGAGATAAGAAAAGGCACAAGGCAAGGATGTCCATTATCTCCACTGTTATTTATTTTCACTCTGGAAGTTTTAAATAGAAATATGACAAGATATAGAAATTAAAGGACTAGAAATAAAAGTTGAAACATATAAATTACAAGCATTTGCTGATGATTTGGTATTTATTTTAAAAGAACCTTTGGAGATGATTCCTAAACTATTGGGAAAGATAGAATAATACGGAGAAATGGCAGGACTGAAAAACAGAAAAAAACCCAAAGTAATAGTTAAAAACCTTACAGATATATAAAAAAATGTCGGAAAAAACAGAATTGCAGATAGTTAAAAAGGTCAAATATCTGGGAATATAACAGCAAGATGTTCAACGACAAAAAGATAATTATACAAAATTATTGAATCAAATAAGACTGGATCTGGAAAAATGGAAAAACTTGCAATTGTCAATATTAGGAAGAATTGCTACAGTGAAAATGAACATACTACCGAAAATCTTATTCCAAATAATAACTATAAAACTTGAGAAAAAATTATTTGAAGATTTAAATTTACTAATATTGAAATTTATTTGGCAAGGAAAGAAAAGCTAGAATTAAGATGAAAATGTTACAAGATGCCAAGGAAAATAGAGGTCTTGGTCTACCAGAGTGGGTTTTATATTATCAAGCATCTGTATTAACATGGGCAAAAGAATGGATAACTCTTAGGAATAAAAGGTTGTTATATCTGGAGGGGCATGATTTACCATTGGGATGGCACGGAAAAATAAAGTCCATAAATATTTCCAAAATCATTATACAAGAAATGCATTATTTACAACATGGGGAAAAACAAAATGTAAAATATATTTGAAAATTTCAGGGTGGTTGTCAACAATGGAAGCATTTGTACACCCAAATTTAGTGAACTTTGAAAAAAATCTGGACATATAGAGATATTCTAAACTCTGAAGGGAATTTAAAATCTAAACAAGAAATGGAAAATCAGGGTATCAATCTATCACGGTAGGCACATTTACAAATGAAAACTAGATAGGATAAAGATGTTAAACTGTATGGATTTTATAAGGAATAAACTGATAAGATGGTTAACTTTTGATGAGAAATGCCAAAAAAGACTAGCAAACAAAGCTTATATTTGATTTTGCATGTCACAACAGCGGCAAGAATTATATTTGCGCAATACTGGGAAAATGAAGGAGTACCATCAGATGAAGAAATAATTTAAAAAATACTAGAATGCGCAGAGATGGATACACTATGAGACTGAAAGAAAAAGAAACGGAATATTATGAAACTTGGGACTTATTTTATCGATGGCTAGAGGAAAGAATAAAGGATTAGGAATTAAATATGTATGAGCGAATGTAAACTCAGCACATTTGTTGAAAAATTATTACTGAATGTATGGGGGGATCAAAAACTTACAAAAAGCTTGTTATAATGGTGAAAATGGATCATGGTTTCATATTTTGGAAATGAGCATTAGTAGTAGAATGTAAATTATTTTAGACAGTATATACTACTTGCAGACAATATTAATATCAAAGAGCAATTAGCTTATCATTCTTCATAATATATCCTTTTAGTAATATATTTAAATTCCCTTTTATACTTAAAGAATATGGTCTGCTTTTTGAAGTTTGAACCTCTTACTAAACGTTTTAACTTAGAGCTGAATATAATCTTTCTAGACAATTTTTAAAGGTAAGGTATAATCGCAGGACTAATTTTTCCTACATATTTTAATTAATGTTAATTTAATAGAGCCTGCCTAAAAGTATAGCTTTTAGAAACTACTTGCATTATCGATAATAAAGTTTCCTTCTTTTAATAGACATGTTATCCTTATTACACCAGCCAATAATAAAGCAGTTAAGGCTGAAAAATAATTTCTCATTTGAAATGGGAAAGAGCTTATTAGGTACTGTACCCTAGGGGAAATGGTTAAAAAATTAGCTGTGCGTATCATTGAGCCAGGAAACATGTTTGAGTATTTTTACTGTTATTAAGAATGCAGACAATGTTAATGTTGCTGAAGTAATGAATCAGTGAATATTCCATGTGGCTCTTAACTGTATTAGTATTTGTGTATAGTATTTACTCTAATAATAGCATTAGTATCTGATTGTGATTTATGTTATGGGTTATAGCAAAACTAGGCTACCTAAATTCACTATCTATAGATATTCTTCAACTATCATGGCTTTCTAGTTGGTAAAATTTTAATTCCAGGCCCACTCCATTGCTGAGTAGGGAAAGAATTCACATCTGATCTACAGATCTGCATAGATCAGTTAAGATAATGGAATAGGGAAGAATATTTTTCTGTTAAATTTAGGGGTGCAGATTAGTCATATCCACTACTCTCATGCAATTCATTATATTTTTAACTTCGATCAATTCAGCCCATGGCTGAAAATATTGTTCAGTCCTGGTTAAATGTATCTTTCAAAGTGATGTCAGTTAGGCAAAAACACATGGCACAGGGTGACTTAATAAAGATTCCTCTGCAAGGAAAAAAAAAAGTAATCACTGTGAACATTTAACCTGACATCTGTCAGCAAGACAGTAGTAATAAATCTAGGTGATTTATTAATAGTTACTCCAAGTGCATGAAATACATGTTTTTTGGAGAAAACAGATCATTTGTTTTATTAATATCCTGCCTTTACCATTTTTATAAATAGCTCAATGCGGCTATTTCTTCCTCTTCCTACCGGTACTTCCCCAACATAACCCTGTGAGGTGGATTGGGCTGAGATGTTTCCCAGCCAGCTTTCAGACCTAAGATAGGACTAGAAGTCAGTCTCCTGATTTCTAGCTTTGTGGGTTAAACAGTAGAGGGAACTGTCCCATCTCCATCCAAGGCCATCTCCAGACACATAAGTTTCAGTTTCCAGAATCCCTGGAGCCACATGGCAATGGGTGAGATTTCTTAAGAGAAGTCTGTACATCTGGAAGACCAAATATGTGGGAAGTCTGCTCATATTTAGGAAGGTTACACTGCTAACGGTGATATGCATACATTCAAAATATAGTTGCCTGCAAATTTAAGTACCTCTAATCAATATTTCAGTGAGTGTTAAGTGAACAGCTGACACAATTTCTACATAATGCAAATTTGAACTTGAATCTTTGTGCAAACATGAATGCGTTATGATTTATATTCAGTTTATAGATTCAAAATTAACGCGTACAGAAGACGTTTACATTTGGACATCTTCTCATTCAGGCTTTGTAACACCTTTGACTTCAAATGTTAGCAGTAGTGATCTAGGAATCTCGCTATTGCTTTTCAGAGTTTTCCACACTCTTATCTAAGTCTTGTAGCTCAGAAATACTCTTCCCAGAGAAATTCATTGAAAAAACTTAGTATATATTTCATTGTTAATTTTGAGGCATATTTTGGATCATTGTCTTTCTGAAATATCCAACCTCTCTTCAGTCTCATTTGTCCACTGACTATAGGACATTAGCTTCTGATAAGAGGAGAATGTTTGCTACTCAGGGATGAAATGAGGGGTCCTTGAAGCTCTCTGGGCTTGGTTGCTTTCTTAACTGATGTTTCATTTCCCAAATTAGATAACATCAGTGCTGGTAGCAAGTGGGGTTCGCTTGACCCTCACCAACACTGACAGGCAGTTATTTCAAATGGTTAGAGGAGCCCAAACTTCCTGAAAGAAGAACACAATCTGAGAGGTTTGCCAACTTAGGTGTTTGGCGTGTCTTCTTATAATCATAGAATTGGAAAGGTCCTTCAAGGTCTTCTAATCCACCCTGCTGCCCCAGTGCAGGCATTATCAGGCCATCTCAGAAATAATTGCCCAATTTTTGCTTGAAAATCTTCAGCTCAAGGAGGCAGAGTAACTCTTATGTCAGAAAAATTGTACCTTATTGTGAGTTTGGATTTCTGTAAGGATTCTTGTCCTATCCTTGGGCACTATGGTAAATAAATCCACACCTCTTCCCTATAACAGCCTTTCAAATACTGGGAGACTGCTGCTGCTTCTTAGTTTTCTCTTCTCTAGGCTGAACATTCCCAGTTCCTTTAATAGATCTTTGTAGGATTTAGAGTCTAAATCTCTCTTTGTTTTCAATCAATCTTTGTTTCTTTGCAGGGATTCCAATACATTTTTCCTTCCATGTCGATATATTAAAGACCATGCACTGTATTTAATTTGTACCAAGCAGAGGTTGCTTTGTCAGTTTGTTTGCTTAGGCAAGCTTAATTGCTTCTGTTTGCTTAGGAATTCACTGGAAACTTCAATGAATTCCTAAGTTTTTGCATGCCATGGTAGCTCTTCAAGAACCTTTTGAGGCCACAATATTGTTTCTGTTACTTTGCATAGTAAACTGGTCTATAGTTTAAGATGAAATATGTATTTTAAATAAATCTTTACTCAAGTTAGTAACTATTCCAGAAGTACAAAAACTTTACTATACAAAGCAGATTTGTAAATAAGTGAAAATACAAGGCAGCTATAGACTGTGGCGGAATATTATGAAACTGATTCATATATTTTTTTGTAAGAAACAATATATTTTATTTTTCTGACACCACAGCCCTGGCAAGTGGTTTTGTACCAAATTTAATGGAGGTTACACAGAACGTTTTACGCTGGGGACAAAAAAAAAAAGCCACAAAAAAGTCAGGATAACTTTTAGTGTCTGTTCCACTCCCACATTAATGTCACGGGGGGGGGAGGCAGGGGTGCTGAGAAAATAAGAAATAGTAAGACTACTTTCAAGTGTAACAGTGTCCAAGTCCAGCCTCTTCCTGAAAGTGGTAACACTCTCAGCACAAGAAGGGGCTCTCCTAGATATGCTCCCCAAAATAATACAATGTATTGCAGCTGCCAGAGGAGGAGACAGTAAAGGGGTGGGAGGGAGAGACAAAGTGCTGGACAGCACTCATAATCTGAAAAATATGTCCTTAACTTATTTTTTTTTAAGTTTACCCCCCTCACTGAACTTCAGTTCCTTTTGTGCTTTTCATTAATACTCTGCTCTGAGGTTGTAGTTTGGTTTTTCTATAGATTGAGTTGAAGGAAAATAGTCCAAAGTTCTGAAGATGGATTTTCCACCTAAAAGTAAACAGCCTTTCACCCCCAAGACTAAAGTCTCTGCTAAAATCCCTTTTACAATATAGTACAGTACACAAAAATAATCCCCAAAGATAAGTGAGTCCTGGGAGAAGCCAGTCCGAAGGACGTAAACATACAGAGAATGGTGCAACTCGTGACAAATGGCAATTCTCAAAATACAGCTACAGATTTTCAAAGCAGGTGCCATCACAGGATACCCAAGTACACAAAAATAATTTTTAAAAAATAAATTTTAAAAAAACAACCTGTTAAAATGAATTCATTTGTTTTCAGGAAATTCTATACATTCGAGATTTTCCAAAGCATCCTCTGGTCTGTTTTCACCTATTGCATGATCAAACTGTGCTCCTGGGATCTCATCTCAACAAGGATTGGAACAATCCAGTCTTTATGTAGCAGCTTAAAACATTAAATTCCCTGGATTTCCAGGGCCTTGGCTAAATCCTCCCATTCCTACATCAGCAGCCATGCCCCTTGGCCTCATCTGTGGAGGAATCATGATGTTCTGTTGAGGTGCTATCATGCCCTGCATTGACATCATCATACCAGGTGAACCTACAGGTCCTGGATGGCTGTATAGCCCAGCAGCCGCTCGATCCTTGCCTGGAATCATGCCTACTGGGTTGCTCATTAGAGTGGGTTGGCCAGGCATTGCCGTTTGTGCTGGTGACATCATCCGGTGGTGAGGTCCCATCATTCCTTGTTGAAGAAAGGCAGGGGGTCTCATAGGATTATGGCCTGGCATTGAGGATGCTGTGCCAAGAGGAATATCAGGTGTGCCACCAGGGCCTCCCATACCAGGTAATGCCAGCCCCATTCTTGGATTCTGTTCTCCCATCATTCCCTGCATATGAGAATAGCCAGGCCCAACATTTTGTGGCTGTTTGCGGCCTGGTACTTCTCCACGAGGGAAATACTGTAATGTCTGGCTTGGCTTCTCGGATGGAATTATCCTGGACAGGTCAAATTCTGGTATTCCAGTGGCTCCAGGGCGAATCACTTCTTGTAGCTCTGGATCAGAAAAAACTGAAGGCATACTGTTTCCTAGAACTGTGAAAGAGTCTGGTCCCCCTGGACCTCCAGACTTACAAAGTGCTGGATCGGTTGAACTTTGGGGCATGCTGGTGGGTCGCCCCAGAGGTCCTTCCCCATGGAAGCTCATTCCAGCTGGGAAGTTGCCTTGTCCTCCACCAGGACCATTATGAGGAAATGGCACCTGCTGGGGAGGAGATTGTACTGGAGGAAATCCCTGTGGGAAGCCCAGCCGTCCTTGAGGTACCATTGGTGGGTCTTGGGAACCGTGGCCCATCATTGGATTGTGTGACATCAAACCAGGTCCTACAGGAACCCCATGAGGAGGTATATTGGCTCCCATAGCATTCGGAGAGGGCAACTGATTACTATGAGTTAGTGGCTGTGTCATTCCCATTGGACTAAGAGTTGCCATCGAGCCTGCTTGGTTGGGACCAGAAAGACGAGGATTCTGGGGATTAATGCCCATTCCTGGAGAAAACAAGGGAAAAGCACAAAATAAGTAAAAACATAAAATCATTTAATAGACACAAAACCAGTTTTCTTCATTACTATACTATAGAGTTTCATGCAGGATATTTCTATATACACAGTTTTTCAAATATTTGTTTCTTCCATATTATCTATTATTAGAGAAACATTTCTCTCCTAAGGAAAACACAGATGTAGAAAACACAAATATAGAAAAACATAGATGTCGATCCATATTAATCATGCTCACAACGGTCTAAATCAGGGATGTCAAACTGCCGGCCTATGGGCCGGACGCATCATCCGGAAGGTGCGCCCACCCCATTGCCGGCAATGGCAAAACCGTCCCGATACGTTGCGCGACGTCATGTGACATCGCGAGTTTGACATGTCTGGTCTAAATGACTGAATTTTTTAAACTTTGGCTTCTCTGCCAAAGCAAGGATGCTCACTATAAGGGATTCTAAGGCATAAAATCTAGGCCATATATCACTTACACAAAATCAGTATTTTCAGTACCACTTACAATCTCATCAGTATTTTCACAGGAGAAACCCAAACTCAATACATTTCAGAAAATATCAATACAATAATTAAATCATGCTCTAGAAATAAATGTAATGTTTCTCATACTGTTTCAGGAAGCTATAACAATTACAAGCAAAATTTCCTAAAGTAACATAAATAAGAAATCCAGACAGTTATAGCCAACCTGCTGTTGTACTGTTTTTTTTTTCTAAGCATTAATAACCATTGGGGGTTTCTGGATGAACCAAGATATAAGTAAAATTTAATGACTATAGATTTTGAGCTGAAACTGTTATTCAAGATTTGAACCAATTTGATCTGATAAGCAAAATTCAACAATAAACTATAATGGGGAAATACAGAAACATCGGCTTTTGGAGGACAAAGCAGGATGAAAACAGGTATAGACCTCCAGAACAGTATTTCTTAAAAGTATGTTCCACAGAAAACCATTCTTCTGAAAACAACTTGCAGGTATGCTACATAAGCATGCTTGATCCTAAGCATATAGCCTGAAGAAGCATCCAACTTCTGCTTGTGCCTACAATGTTCTTACTCCTGAGATTTATCCTTTCCTGTTTTACCGATAATTGTCTATCTCCATTACGCACCTTAGCTCCTTTCTCAGTGCTAAGCCCAGACTTGAGCTGTATGCCTTGCTTTGCTATGGATAGTTTGGTTGGTGAGCCATCACCTTCCAGGGGATGTTCAATAAAAAAATATCCTGTGTATATAAAGGAAAGGTGGAGCTGCTAGCTATGCTTTAAACATTATGGCTTAACTCACCTGCCAGGAACAAGATATAAAGACTATACAATGAATAAGATGGGAAATCCAGCAAAACAACACATAAAAACCCATCCAACAAAGGACTTTATCCAGCCTAGCCTGGAAACACAGGAGATGTAGATAGCACCTCATATACTGCTGATAAAATAGCTGGAAAGATTTCAAAAAGCCATGTTCTCTTGGTTTCCCTAATTTGCTCTTTCAAGTTCTACAGAATGCTGGGCAGAGATTAGATAAAGGAGCTTGGAACTTTCTTCATCAGCAGAATAACTTTCTAAAAACCAAACAGAATCGGATCAAGTTTTTGTTTGGGAGAAGCCAACAACAACAACAAAATGTTCAAAATTGGGCCAGATCAGTTAGAAACTGTACAGAGAAAAAATTCAGAAATTAGACAGCAATCAAGAGTGGAAAGAATTATGGAAACAATACTCTATTCTTTCTCTATCTTGCCTAGTCTTTCCAACCCAGTATGATATAGGTAGTAGTCCTTGGCTAATGACTTAACTCATTCAGCGACTGTTCAAAATGATGACACCAATGAAAAGGGGCGTTGTCTTACCTGAACGCCTTTCTCAGCACGGAGATGGAGAAGCCACCCATGGGTTATGACTGTATTCCTGCCCTATCAAATCAAGTCATCCAAAGTTGCCACGCCCCCTTCCTGGACCTTATCCCCAGGTTTGACGCGAGCGTAGCCCTTGAATGACTGTGCGACATCGTGGCTCCTTCTACTGTGCTAATCCTAGGCCTATCTGGCCTAACAGGGTGGGGGTGGCTTCTCCATCTCCGTGCTGAGAAAGGCGTTCAGGTAAGACAACGCCCCTTCTCCAGCACTGGGAGATGGAGAATCCACCCATGGGACCTACCAAAGCCTACTGTCCCTAAGGGTGGGCAATAGACTGGTCCGCTGTGGCACTTTGGCGAATAACTTGTTGGATAATTCTCCGGCCAAAGGCGCCTTCGGCCGAGGCGAACTTATCGATCTTGTAGTTTCTAATGAAAGGGACTGGTGTAGTCCATGTGGCTGCCCTGCATACCTCCTCGATGGATGCCTGTGTGTCCCAGGCCGTGGAGGTAGCTGCACTTCGTGTGGAGTGTGCCGTGATCCCTCTTGGAACTGGCAAGGCTTCCGCCTGATACGCCCCGGCTATACACGCCCTGATCCACCTGCCAATTGTGGAGGAGGATGCTTTCTGACCCCTATAAGAGGGGTGGAACGATATGAACAGAGCCTCGGACCTACGGAATTCCGCTGTACGGGCAATGTAGCGCTTTAGCGCCCTACGTACGTCGAGGCTGTGCCACTGTCGCTCCCTATCGTTAGACGGATTGGGGCAAAAATCCGGTAGTACTATGTCCTGCGACCTATGGAATAGGGAATTTACCTTCGGGATGAAGGTGGGGTCCGGGCGCAGGGTCACCCTATCCTGATGGAAGACGCACAAGTCTTCCCTGACTGAGAGCGCAGCTAATTCGGAGATGCGTCGTGCGGATGTGATCGGCACTAGGAACGCCACCTTGTGTGACAGGTAGCGCACGTCGCATGTCGCTAGGGGTTTGAAGGGCCGCTGCGTGAGGGCCTGGAGGACCCGTGGTAGCTCCCATGAGGGGTACCTGTGTACCGTGGGTGGTCTGGCGTTGGACGCTCCTTTTAAGAAGGACCTGATACGGGGATGGCGACTCAGGGTCTCTGCGGAGTCGCATGTGAGAACCGTTGCCAGGGCCGCCACTTGTCTGCGCAGTGTGTTTGGGGCCAAGCCCCTGTTGAATCCGGCTAGCAAGTAGTCCAGGATATGGGCGATTGTGAGCTCCCCAAGCGACAGCCGCCGCCTGGAACACCACAATTGGAAGTTTTTCCACGAGGCATCATAGATGCGGTTGGTGGAGGGACGGCGGGAGGTCTGTATTATTGCTATGACCCCCGGGGAACAGAGTTCCTCCGTCAGGATCGAGCGCTCAAGTGCCAGGCGGCTAACTGGAGCCACCGGGGATCTGGGTGGTGAATGGCTCCCTGACTGAGTGCCACTCGTTCCGGGGGAATTCTCCAGGGTTCCGCCCGGGAGAGACTCATCAGGTCGGCGAACCATGGTCTCCTTGGCCAATGGGGGGCCACTAGGAGTACCACTGCCCGTTCCCTGATGATCTTGCGTATCACTGCTGGGAGGAGGGGTGGGGGGGAAGGCGTAAAGAAGACCCTGTGGCCACGGGCTCCGGAGGGCGTCTGTTTGTTCCGCCCTCCTGTCGTGGAAGCGGGAAAAGAATCGGGGCAGCTGGGCGTTGTGTGGGGAAGCAAAGAGGTCCACCTGTGGCAAGCCGAATCGGTGGCAGATCTCTTTGAAGATCCTTGGGTGAAGTCGCCATTCTGAGTGGTCTAATATTGTTCTGCTCAGGAAGTCGGCCTGAGTGTTCGCTTCCCCTGATATGTGGTCGGCCCTGATGGAAGCTAGGTTGTGTTCTGCCCAGGTCCCCAGGAGGAGAGCCTCTGCCATGAGGTTCTGGGACCGAGTGCCCCCCTGACGGTTTACGTGGGCCTTGGCTGTCACGTTGTCGGTGAGGACCAGGACGTGTTGTCGTGCCACTTGATCCTGGAAGTGACGGAGGGCCAGGTGGATGGCCCGTAACTCGAGCCAATTGATGCTGTGGCGGAGGTCCGCGCTGGACCACCGGCCCTGTGCCCACTGTGACTGTATGTGTGCTCCCCAGCCGAAGAGGCTGGCGTCCGTTGTGAGTACTATGTGGTCCGGCTCCCTGAAGTCTGACCCTTTGCTTATGGCTGGTGATAGCCACCATCTGAGGGAATGTAGTACCTTTGGCGGGAGGCGAACTCTCTGTGGTGAGGCGCTGAGATTTTGCTTCTGGAATGGCAACAGGAACCATTGAAGTTCCCTGGAGTGAAGCCTGGCCCAAGGCACTATTGCGATGGCCGAAATCATCTTCCCTAGCAGTTGGGATAGACTGGCCAACGTTACTGATCGACTCCTGTGAATCTGGAGGGTCAAGCTCCTTATGCTTTCCCGGCGTTCCTGGGATAGGTAGACCCGGCACTCTACGGTGTCTATGATGGCGCCGAGGTGGAGTAACCTTGTTGAGGGAATTAGGTGACTTTTGGGAAAATTTACGGAGAACCCGTGGCTTTGGAGTAGTCCTACCACCGTCTGCAGGTCCGACTCGGCGGCCTGGGTGGACGCGGACTGAATTAGAATGTCGTCCAGGTAGCACTGGACTCTGATCGGCACCATCCGTAGACTGGCTGCTAGAGCTGCCAGGATCTTGGTGAAGACCCTTGGGGCGGAGGACAGGCCGAATGGAAGCGCCCTGTACTGAAAGTGGCGCCCCCTGTAGGCGAACCGGAGGAACCGTCGGTGGGCCAGAGAGATTGGGATGTGGAGGTACGCCTCCGTGAGATCGACAGATGTCAGGAGGTCTCCTTTTCTGATGCTCCCCAAGATTGATCGGAGCGTTTGCATCTTGAATTTGTGGTATGCCAAGTGATAATTTAGTCCCTTGAGGTCTAGTATGGCTCTCCATCCCCCTGATGCCTTTTGGACTACGAAAAGGATGGAGTAGAATCCCTGACCTCTCTGGTCCAGCGGAACCGGTTCCACGGCCCGTATGTGGAGTAAATGGTTTACTGCCTCGTCCATTAACCTCCTTCTTATTTGGTTGCGCGGGTTTGGACAAGGGAGGAACCGGTTTGGGGGGGTGGAGGCGAATTCCAGGAAGAGGCCCTGGCGGATGATGTTGAGAACCCATGCGTCTGTGGTGGTGACCTCCCACTGGTGGGCGAACAGGGAGAGTCTGCCCCCGATGGGAGGTCCTGATGAGGTGTCATTTTGATCGTCGGAAGGGCCTGTTGGAGCCTCGAAAGGGCCGCTTGCCCTGCGGCTGTTGTCTTGGTCTGGGGCTTTGCCTGTCTGCCTGTCTGTCTTGCCTGTCCTGCCTGGCCGGGAAGGCCTGAGATGCCTGGTACTGGTTGTACCTGGCTCCGGCCCGAAAGGGCTGCCGCCGTGGGTAGGCTCCCGGGCGTCTGTCCACTCTCCTAAAAACGTGTTTTAGGACCCTGCGTTTGTCCTTGTTCTCTGTTGTATAGGGGTTCAGGGCGTCCCCGAACAACTTTCCCCCTTGGTATGGCGCTGCTGCGAGTTTCCACTTGGACCTAGCGTCTGCCTGCCAATGTTTCAGCCAGAGCAAGCGTCTGCCAGTGATGTTGGAAGCCATAGCTCTGGATGAGAACCGGGCGGCCTGGAGAGTTGCGTCTGCCGCGTACTCTGCGGCCGCCACCATCTTACTGAGGTCCTGTTGTGTGCGGAAGTCCTCTGCAGGGATCTTACCCTGGAGCTCCTGGAGCCAACCGTGGGCGGCCCTGATGAAGAATGAGGCGGAGGTGGACGCTCTGATCGCCCAAGCGGTCGCTTGGTGCGTTCTGCGGAACGTGGCCTCGCCCTTGCGATCCTCACCTTTGAGGGCTTCAGCGAGGTCTCCTGAAAAGGTGGTGGACGACACTAGGGGCGCTAGGGGCTCGTCCACTGTAGGAACCTCCAGGGCCTCCTCCAATTTTGGTGCCACCCCGAACAGCTTTTTGTCGGTGCTGCTTGGTGTGGGAAGAGAGGCCGGCGATTTCCACTGTGCCTTGATTGCTTTCAGGAACATGGCGGGACAGGGGATGTGATGCTTGGTCGTGACCGGCTCCACGAAGCTAGGGTGTGCCTCTGCATCAGTTTCCTGTGGGTCGGAGACCGTTGCCGCTGGGGTTTCGGGCCCCAGGTGTGCCGTGGATGCGGCCTTGCGTAGCAAGGTCAGGAAGGAGGAGGGGTTGAATAACCCTTTGGAGGCGGGTACCTCCGGTGGGTCCTCCTCTTCGTCAGACATTGGCACCCCCTGTTCCGCCATTTCCTCCTCTGTGTATGATTCCTCCGAGGCCTGAGAGGTTGAGGGGGATGTGGGGTTATCGAGCGCCCTCGACTCTCGGTGTGGACTGCGCTTGCGAGTCGCGGGGACCTGCGTTCTGGCCTCTAGGGCGCGCTCCACCGCCTGGGCGATAAGCAGAGCCAGCCGGTCCTCGTTTGGGAGGGTCGCTTGCTCGTTGCCCGTGGGCTGGGGGTCGTCTGTGGACGTTCCCAAGGCTGATTCCGGCGCTAATTTTGCTTTTTTCTGCGCCTTGGAAAACTCCCTTTCCAATGCCTGGTGTCTCCTCTTGTCCTGTCTGTCTGCTCTCTTAGAGGTCATAGTGGCAGATCTAACGCTAGATTTGGCTGCCGACCTGCTATTGCCTTCCAGACCAGGTTGACCTGATGAGGACGGCGGGGCTCCTGAAGAAGGCGAGGTAGCCTCTTCCATGCTCCGATATCGCCGGGGCGCGATAGGGGGGTCCCGGGTATCTAAGAGCTATAGCCCCCTGGGTTGTCACAGGTGCGCGGGAGGGGCCCCTGGAACCCAGGGGCAGCCTAAGAATGGGTAAGGGCGACACACTGCCCGGACAGTTGGGGACCCACTACGGCTGTGCACGGATGGGGCAGGCACACTATGGGGGGCGCCTGCAGTCCGGTAGAGGAACCCTTGGATGCCACAGGCCCACTGTGGGGGGGCGCCTGGGATCCACGTAGGGTTGCTCGTGTAACGCCAGGCACGCTAATGTTGGTGCCTGGACTCGGGTGGAGCCCAGATCTAATGGTCCGGCCAGATGCTCGGATAATGACAGGCACGCTGATGGGGGTGCCTGGACTCCGAGAGGACCTAAGATCCAGAGGGCCAAAGGCCAGGGAGCTAAGAACAGACAATGGGAGACACCAGGTTTGGGATGGGAGTTTGAGGTGGCCTAGTTAGTCTGGGACTCCCTAGGTAGGCCTTGGACTGTGTCCGGGGTTGACCCTGCCTGGCCTGTGGGACCGTGAGCTCGTGCCACGTGGCTTAGAACAGCCGCTGTAGCCTGCTCCGCTTCCCCTGCGCTGGCTTTGATCCAGCTGCGGCCGCGTGATCAGCGACCGCACAGCTGATCGGCGCTGGCTTTGTTCCAGCTGCCGACCACGTGTTGCGAGGCCGCGGGTCACCCCCCCCGCGCCGCGCAGCTGGCCGCCACCGGCTTTGTTTGGCCGGACCGGCTCAGCTCCAGTCGCCGGCCCCCTAGCGCCGCCCAGCTGATCGGCGCCGGCCTGTTCCGGCGCCCCCACCCAGAGCTGCACCGGCGATCGGCGCCGGCTTTGTTCCGGCCGCCGGCCACGTGGACAATGGCCGCGGCTGCCCCAGCGCCGATCAGCTGCCCAGCCCCGGCCTTCCGGAGGCCGCGCAGTAGTGGCCGCCGCTCCGGCGCCGATCAGCTGGTCCGCGCCGGCCTCTCTTAAAAATTCGGGCCCCGAACGGCTGGTCGGCGCGCAGAATGGCCGCGCCGGCTCGCCGGCCTTTTTTTTTTTTTTCTTCCGGAGGCGGAACGCGCGGCCGCCTAACAGCCGGTCGGCGCGCTAGCCGCCTCTCGGCTCTCCGGCGCCGATCAGCTGGTCGGCGCCGGCCCTGTCTAAGGCTCGGACCGCGTGGTCGCCGAGGCTGGTCGGCGTCTCCTTGGGCGCTCCGCGTTTGGAGCCGATCCCAAGGCCCACGCGGTGCCCGGGGCGCCGATCAGCTGATCGGCGCCAAACCTAGCCCCCCGCGATCCCTGTACGGAGAGGGGGACGCGAATGGCGAAGGGTGAGGGGACCCCCCTCCCCTTCGCCCCCCCCTCCGCCCTCCCCCGCGCCCACCGAAGGGTACTTACGTTTTGTGTTCCCTTCAGCCGGCTCCCTGGATGAACGAAGGAGGGAGGAGGAGGGGAAGAGGAAAAAGATCCTTAATGGGGAAGAAAGTTAGTGGAGAGGCTAGGAGAGCACGCTCCCAGCCTCTGCTTAACCTAGTTATCTTTTGACTAAGCTCTTCTAAACTAATAAGAATCCACCCATAAGTGAAAACCTGTATCTGCCTAGGAGCCACGCTTCATGTCCTTCCAGGGCGAAATCAAGTCAAATCTGGGGGTAAGGTCCAGGAAGGGGGCGTGGCAACTTTGGATGACTTGATTTGATAGGGCAGGAATACAGTCATAACCCATGGGTGGATTCTCCATCTCCCAGTGCTGGAGAATATTTATGACTGGTCCTTGACTTATGGCTCCTGCAGCATTCCTGCATCACATGATTGTAACTTGAGTATTTGTCAATTGGTACTAATTTAGGACAGTCATAGCTTCTCTCTCTCCTTTCCTGTCATCAGAGTGGAGTGTATGCCAGTTTGGTCTAGTCGTTAAGGCACCAGGCTAGAAACCAGGAAACTCTGAGATCTAATCCCACTTTAGGCATGAAAGCCAGCTAAGTGACTTTGGGCTAGTCACTTTCTCTCAGCCCAATTCACCTCAGGGTTGTTGTTTTGGGGAAAATAGGAGGAGGAAGGAGTACTAGGTACATTCAGTGCCTTGAGCTATTTATAAAAATAATAAAGTTGGATAAAAACATCTAAAAAGTGCTCTCTGTTTTCCAATGTGATGTACTCATGCACACATGGCATGAGGGAAGAGAAGAAACATACACACATAAATATACCATATTACTTTATTACTAGGAGAAAATACAGATGCCTCCTATAAACACTGCCAGTAAAAGGGTTGAAAAAATTCCAGATGATGCTCTGCATGCTTTTCCTGCCTTATCTTTAAAAGAAAGAAGCATAGGATAAAAATTTAATCCTGCAGATTTTGATCAGACAAATTTGTAATATATTTTGGAGCATAATTTTTAATAGTCACCAGCACCAGATTCCAAATTTCTCCAAAGAGCTTATAAAAACTGCTGAAACAATGCTGGAAAACTCTCAACTTATATATAAAACTCTTCTAAAATTGTTTTAAAGAATAAAATCTTACAACAGTTTAATAATCTCACTGTGAAGAATGCCTTGTTTTTCTAGATCAGACATGTCAAACACAAGGCCCAGGAGCCAGATGTGGCCCGCGAAGCCATCCTGGAAACAGTGAGGGACTGGCCCCTCTGCCTTGGCCCTGGCCCAGGCCGGTCAGGAGCCAATGTACAATTTTGTGGTGGCCATCTATGCTGAAACGCATTCAATCTTAGCTCCACAAGGCCATCTAGAAACACCGAGGAACCGGCCCCTGCTGTGTCGGCCCCGCCCCCTGGATGCATGCTGGGGAGGTGTCACCCTTTGTGAGGAATGAAGATATGGACCATGCCTTGGCGCTTGCCCCAGTTCCACCCCTTCTGCCAGAGACCCTCAGATCTGTCCCACTCCTGCCCAGGCCCCCACAGGCACCCTTGATACGAACAATGTAGAGCTGGCCATGTCCATCCAATAGGCCGCACCCACTCCATCCACGCCCACCCAGTAGGCCACACCCACCCTGGCCACACCCACCCGGCCCCCCAAGGGCAACCGCAATGCTGATGCGGCCCTCAATGAAATTGAGTTTGACACCCCTGTTCTAGATGCATAAGCCTAGCTATTGGCAAAGCAAATTCTTCTGTAAAAAATACGCTTGTACGCTACAACTTAATTTCTAGTGACATATTTTTCAGACTTTTTAAAATCTGAATTATATAGAAAATAGTCAAACAGCAAGGATGCCGTCTGAAACTCACTCAGGCAATGAAAAGAATTCATTCAGAACCAGATAAGACATACACATTACAAACAGAGAAAAAGAAATTTTTTTAAAAAAAAAAATAGGTATGATTGAAGGACGCTAAAAGTGCTAATGAATGCCAGACAGGCAGTACAGAGACCAACAGGCACTACAATACATGTAGTGAGAAGCGAACTAGAGTAAGGATAAAAGATTCAAGCCTATAGAAGAAAATGCAAACTATATAAGGAAGACAAACAGACTAAATCTGAATTATTTTTCTTCTTCCAAGCAAAACTGCCTACACAAATTCTAGCTAAAAACTGACACACAAAAAGCAGGATGCACTTCAGTATTCCTATTTTCAGAAATAATATAACCTTTCTTATATATCAAAGAACCGTCACACTTTCAACTTTCATACCCTTACCTCAATCCCTTTTTACCTCAAGTCTGAGGAAATAGACAAAAATGATTGAAAATCTCTGAAGTCAGAAAATCCATTATTTGAATGCTCTCCAAAGTATTCTGAAACTTTCACTTGATTACTTTTGATAAATTTGAACATTTGATTCAATGATTTAATTCAGTCTAATCTCCAAATCAAATTAGTTATTTAAACTTCTACACAACCACACTAGTCTCTCTGAACCACCAGGCTTTAAATATTTTTTAAAAAAGTTTGGATTCTATCATTGACACTCACCAGGCTGGACATTTAAAAAAAATACATTTGGAGTCTACCAGTCCACTGTCAGCAGATCATATACAAACAGAAGCAATTCAACACCATTGTCACCCTAGCCAAGAGTAGCTCACCAATTAACAAGGGGCCTAATACTCTGGTGGTCTCAGAGAAACCCAGGTTGTCTAAGAAAATAAAAGCCTCTCTTTCATTGGCAAATGTCAATGTTCATAAAATCTCCATCAATAGATTACTGAACAACCATGGTACACCTGTTAGGATTTCAAGGAAAAAGACATTACCATCAAAAAAGAACACTGATGCCCATCTACAGATTGTAATGGGCAATGGCTATATGGATAAGTAGAAGAATGGTTCTCAACCTGTGGTCCACAGATTTCTGGGGGGGCTGCAATGCCATCACAGGGTGTCCTCGTAGGATTGCAGAAATGTTATGATTTGAATCTTGAGTTAAATCTTGGGGTCCGTGGTCATAAAAGATATTTAAAGGGAGTTCATAGTGAAGAAAAGGCTGAGAACCACTAAGCTAAAAGGTTACTGAAGAGTATTCATGTATAGATGAAACCAAAATAGAAGCTTTGGCTTATGAAAAGCATTATGTTTGGAATTGTACCAGCAAATTCTACAGGAAAATGTTAGAGTAGCTGTCCATTAATAGAAGCTCAAGAAAAAGTTGGCTATGCAGCAAAACAACCCAAGCATACAAGTCATCCAACAAATAGTGAATAAAGCAAAATAAAGTTATTTGGGAATGGCCAAATCACAAAGTCTGATTTTCATCCCACAGAAATATTGTGGAAGGTTTGTAAGTGGGCATTTCATGAAAGGAAGCCCACAAAAATCCCTGAGTTGTTTTGTAAGGAGGAATGGGCTGAAATTCCTCCAAGTCAATACGCAAGACAGTTAATGGAAATGTTTAGTTCCAACTATTGCTGCCCACGAGACACACCAGTTACAGAAAAGGCTCACATACTTTTGCCATACAAATATATCACTTTTATTTTTCTCAGTGAACAAATGAACAAGAAAAATGTTTTTGACCCATTGGTTTAACTGGGTTTTCTTTATCTAGTTTGACGACTTATATGGATCTATATATGTATGCAGAAATACTAAAAATTCCAAATGTTCATAAACCTTTAAACACCACTGTATAATTTAAAGAAACCTGGAAGTCACAGTGCTCCATTTTAAATATAAAGAAATATATTCAAAGAAGTACTGATGGTAGAAAGGTAAGGCAGAAAAAGAAAGGGCCAGTAAGGGGAAAGTCCTTGCATATATGCTTATAAGGAGAGTGTCCCACGAAACATATTATTAAAATACCCCTAGTATATGCCTTTTACTATGCTCACTGTGAATTCATGTCTGGCTAATCATAGTCAATTCTTTGCTCTCAAACCACGCTTTTTATTGGTACAACCTTAAGTGAGCAAAATCCACAAATTCATCTCTTTTCCCACATCATAATTGTATTTTTATTTATATTATCTCAAGACAGATGGTAGAACTATATGTGATCAGGATTCTTGCTATTTACCTGAAAGATTGTTAATTGATGGTAAATTTGGGGAACGTGCTGGAGGAGAGTCATCATCTGATGAGGCTACAGTCTTGATAGCATCATGATAGAGCGGTGTTGAACTGGGCATAGCAAACTTGGACATCCGGGACATCATAATAGAAAGAGGATTTTGAGACAGGGTAGGTTCTGGAGGAATTGTATAAGGACTGCTGGAAGGAAGATTTCCAGAAAGAGTCACAGGAACATTCTGACTAACTGTTGAAGGCGGTGCACCACCTGGAAACAAATACATACAAGTTAATAATTTTTTTTAAAAAAAGTACATTGCTTAATAAACTTTATTGGAAATATATGCATTGCCAAAAGTTCCTGGATTCTAACTTAGAAGCTCCTGCAGCCATTTGAAATTACTTAATAACATTTTTGTTTGTTCTAATCTTGCTTTATCATATAGAATTTCCCCTCAGCAGGAAAAGGCATTCCTCATCACTTCTATTGCTAGATCTTTTAAACTGAACATGCAAGGGATGAACTTAGAATCTGCTGTATGCAAGGCACACGATCTTCCACTGAGCTATTATCAGGAAAACTGTTCTACAATTTGTCTACCAAAAAACCACTGAACACAATAGTCATTCTCTCCAAAGGCCATCCTTTGGTCACACTGTGTTTCAGAATAAATGATTATAGGAGACTACAAGATCTAACTATTCAAGGCTAATTAAGCTTTAAAGTGTTCTAGAATTCTTATGATGGATAGAGAAAGGTGCTGTAACTTTCGCTAATTTGTAAAAATAGGATCTTCCCAATATTAGCCCATCAATCTTCAAATAAAAAAAGGACATAACCCTGAAGAGACATATTCTGTCCTTGTTGCTCGTTTTGCTTTTTGTGATAGCTAGGTTTGTCTTCAACACAGTCATACCGAGTCATATGAGTGCCTAAATGAAAGGAAGAAAGATGGGCTACATCTCAGCTTTTCATGATATTTTTGTTACAAGAAAAGCACCACAAGAGTCAAGAATTATATTATATACAATATATGTACTACATAGGATTATGCAGCAGTTTGAAAGCAAGCATTTATCTATTAAATTTGTTTGCTGCCCATCTCACAACAAAGGTGGCATTAATGAATATGGTGGTAGTAGTCACCATCTGTTTTGGTAAGCCAGGGCAAGAGGTACTGTACTTGTAGGTGGCTCCGGAAGAAAATGAATGCTTACAAAATACCACTTTCACAATCTTCCCTATTTTAATTAAACATTTATTTTGAATATTAGTTACCTTACCAGCGGAGATCCCAATGTAAGCATTACAGTTCCTTTTCTGAGTACATGGGAAGTAAAGCCGAACAAGCAGGAAGCACTTCAAAGTTCACACGCTGTTATAAACTATTTTTAATGCAAAAGGCTAACTAGCTTGTAATATTTCTCTAATATTCTAATTTGACAGTAACTAGTGACCACAGCAAAAATTCTAGACAAAATTGTTTTAGAATTTAAACCACATCCTGTATATATAGTAAAGCACTATATTGTAATAACTCTAGAATTAAATCTGGTTAGTATTCAGATAGGAGAAATAAAAGAATAAGGACTATGTGTTGGTTGGAAACATTACTACCGTCAGATTAATAATATGAAAGTGAGGAAGAGAACCTTATTTCAGAGGGTGACTTTTGAATTTCAGAAATAACTTCTAATTCACATTCAAATGAAATCTGAGCATTTTGCTTCATTAAAGAGGTATCAAATAGCTATTTGCAGAAAGTTATAAAAGCTTAAGCATAAAGGGAAAATAGGCGAGCTAAAGACATCAATGCAGCTTTTTTGCCATGTCAGCAGTAAAAGAAAGAAAGAAAAACTGCTTGTATAATGTCAGATAGTAACAGGTGATAAGAAAAAGCATGACTCCTGAGTTCCTTTGAGACTTCTCCCCAAAGGGAATTGTGTTTAAATGGAATGAAACAGAAAAGACAATGTGACACTCAAGATATATGGGTAGAGAACCCGATTACTATAAATTAGTTAAATCTGTATAACCAGGTCAATCACATCTATGAATCTTGAAAAAGTTTGCTGATATCATTCCAAAGTCCCCCTGCCTGAAACATATAGTCCCAGATGACTAGAAAAGGGAAAATCTTCAAGAGAGAAAAACAGAAGTATATCCCTGACAACTACAGATGAGCTGGCTTAACTCTGATATTAGACAAAACTCTTAAGTTATTAATTTCACTTTGGGAGCACTGGGAATACATGGCTGCTTAACAGAAGCCAACATGGGTTTATCATGAACAAACCATGCTAAATCAACATGATCTCCTTTTTTTTAGGGTGACCAGCTTAAGTGATTGTGGTAGTGCAGTTAGCGTAGTACCTTGACTTAAACATTTGACATGGTCTCCCAGGAAATTCTAGTAGAGAAGATGCAAAAATGCAGGCTGTGCCATACTACACTAGCTGGATATACATCTAAATGAACAATATTTCCCAGTAAGTATACATCAGTGATACAACTGTTTACATGAGAAGCTAGAAGGTTACCAAATTTGCAGGTTACAAAAGATAAGAGAGACTTCTTAAAGAATACCTACATTCAGAAATATTTTGACAAACTGAAAAAATGGGCAGAAATAAAGAATATAGCAACATCAACTTCAAAAGGGGCAAATGCAAAGTAACATTTTTGGGTAAGAAAAAACAGAAATATGAATATAAGATTGGATAACCACACTGGGCCTCAATACATATGAAAAGGATCTGGATGTCTTGGAGGATCACATACTGGACAAGAGCTAACACTGTGTTGCTGCTACGAACAACCACCACCATCAAATGCAATCAGACTACAATAACAAAAATGTAATTTCAGGATCAATATCTGTAATTTTATGTTCATCCTACTACACCTAGTATATAGCATCCAATTCTGGGCTCTGAATTTTTGTAAGAACATTGATAAACTTAAGGATGTCAAGAGCAGACCAATCAAGATTAGAAGAATCCCAGAAAAAGGAACAGTTGGAAAAATATACTACTATTTACTGCTGTTTATTAGTGGAAAAGATTGCCATTGGGAAATGGCGGCTTCTCCTTCACCAGCAATATCTGACCAGAGCAGAAACATAGAAAACTACAGCAGAAAAAGATCTAGTGGTCCATCAAGTTTGCCCTTTTGAGATTTTATTTTTTATTTTTTTTTGTCAGATGATGAACATGTATTTATCCCAAGCATGTTTAAACTCAGTTACTGATGATTGACCCATCACCTCCACTGGAAATTGGTTCTAAGTTTCCACTCCTCTTTCTGTGAAGTAATACTTTCTAAGGTTACTTTTGAACTTCATTTCTGTTGGTTTGAGGTTATGGCCCCGGGTTCTTGATTTTTGCTTAACATTGAAAATACTGCCTTCTACAACCTTATTAACATTGTTGATATAGTTAAAGGTCCCCTATTTCCCTTCTGTCCTCCAGGCTGTACATATTCAGTTCCTCCAATCTCTCCTGATATGTGTTTGTCTCTGGATTAGTTCAACCTTATCAATATTTTAAATATCAGGAGGTCACCAGAACTGAACACAGTATTCCAAATGGGGTGTGACTAAAGCCCTATATAGAGGTATTAGGACAGTGGTGGCAAACCTATGGCACACGTGTCAGAGGCAGCACTCAGAGCCCTCTCTGTGGGCACGCGCACAATGCCCTGGAGATGGCAACCGTCCCTCTTCAACCAGCCGCCTAACTCGCCAAGGTCCCACGTGGCCAGATGCATCCCAGCATAGCTGGTTTCCCTCCCTCCCGTCCCATCCCTCCTGGCCTCGCATGCTCTGCTTTTCCTGGGTATGACCCACTGCATCACCTCCTCAGTGTCGGTTGTCCATCCAGCTCAGAGGTGGCTTCTCTGAACTGCTGGTGGCGGGCTGCAGAGCCCCAGAGTGCGCCAGTAGAGGATCCAGCAGGCTGTGGCTGCTGACGGACAATGTCGGCCCCCATGCGCTCGCTGGCCTCTGTGTGCGGGGGCCAATGGTGTCAGGCAGCAGCCGCCCTGGTCCCTGCCTCTCCTCACCTCACCCCGCAGGACGAGCCTCCTGCCCACCGCCCCAGTTTGGGCACTCGGTCTCTAAAAGGTTCACCATCACTGGATTAGGACTTCCTTTTTGCCGCTAGTGATGCATTGCAGAATTCTGTTTGCTTTCATAGCTGCCTGCCCACACTGCTTACTTGTTATACAGTCATCTGCTATGGGTGTACCTAAATCCTTTTCTTCTATTGTTCTGTTTAATACCGTACTCTATTCTGGCAGAGTATTCTTTTTCGCTAAGTGCATGATCTTACATTTAGAAACATTGAACTGCAGTTTTCACATTTTTGATCAATTTTTCAGCAATGCCAAATCATTTGCCTTGTTACAAATATCCCTAGGAACGTCAATTCTATTATACACCTTTGTGTGTCATACAGTGCTTTTTTTCTTTAAAAAAAAAAAAGGTGCCAGAACTCACACACTTCATACAACCTGCCTTGCCTACCCTACAAGGTTCTATCCAAAAACAAGTGCCGGAACTCTGTTCTGGGCGTTCTATAGGGGGAAAAGCCCTGGTCATACATGTAGGAATTCATTTATACACAGGGCAGGGGATTGAACTAGATGGTCTCCAAGAACTTCTCCTACACTTACATTCCACAATTTTATAAAACTTTATTCCCATTACAGCTGTGGTCTCACCTTTTTCATGTTGAAGACTGATAGGAAACTAGCAACACTTTCATAAATTTTAAAAAGTTTGACCACTACTCAAGTAAAAATTCTGCTGGCTTCAGAAGTACAAGAGATCCCTACTATTAACAAAATCAGATCACTGCTCCATTGCAATGATTTCTCTGAAACACTAGAGGACAGTGTACCCAAATAATTGACTTGGTTGCCTTCCTAATTCCTGGAATAACATGATTTCATAGACTGAATTGCTCCCGACTGGATCTATCAAACAACTGCATGCAAACATTGCACATTTGAGACTTGTTTTATTACAACCTTACAGGGTGAGAATAGTCTGTTGCCTTTAAACCAGGGGTACCCAACCCCTGATCCACAGACCAGTACCAGGCTGTGGCATGCCAGCAACTGGTCCGCACAAACAAGGAAAGCCCCATCCGCGAGATGCAGGCAGCACACAAAAGCATGCACCCTCCGGTCCGCAGAAAAACCTCTTTCCACAAAACCGGTCCCTGGTGCCCAAAAAGTTGGGGCCTCTGCTTTAAACTATAAATCTGGAAGATTAAATGGCACCTGCAATTCTTCGGGGAAAACAAAGCCATGGGACTCAAGACCAAGGAATTCCATTTTGTGGAATGGTAAAATCCATGAAAATTTCAACTGCCATTTCTCTGACAATTCACAATAGCCAAATCTAAACTAAGTTCCATGTGAATGTATAGTGAGAGCGAGCATTTGTGTGAAATCTCTAAAATCCACTAAAATACAGAGAGTTTACCAAATGGTGGTTACTATCCAAACACCCACACCTGAAGCCCTTATAAACCGAAGAGCACTGAAACAGACATCCCCTAAATCAGTGTTTCTCAACCTTGACAATTTTAAGGCATGTGGACTTCAACTCCCAGAATTCCACAGCCAGCAATGCTGGCTGTGGAATTCTGGGAGTTGAAGTCCACATGCCTTAAAATTGTCAAGGTTGAGAAACACTGCCCTAAATGCCACTGAAGATGTTACCTAGCCTGGTAACGAAATGTTTGGAAACCAACCCACAAGTTCGGAGAATGAACCCTCACTCTCATATTACACCACGTCATCATTTATTTTACAAAAAGAAAGCCAAAATGGAGAAGCCATGTGTGGAAAAAATGAAGTTATATCCTTACTGCTTCCACACATATGCAGGGGCTAAATAGCAGCCAGGTGCTGCTAATCAAGTGCTCTTGATCAATTGATCATCAGCAAGTGTGACTACCTCTATAAAAGCTGAAGTTTTAGGAGTTTGCTGGTCTCTAGCATTGAGGTGTGTGTTAACACACTGACAAAGAGGAAAGACCTTAGCAATGATCTTGTTGCTGCTCATAAATCTGGGAAGAGTGTTAAGGCCATTTCTGAACAATTTAAAGTCCATCATTCTACAGTGAGGAAGATCATTCACAAGTGGAAAACATTCAAGTTGCCAATCTTCCCAGCAAATTCACCCCAAGATCAGATCGTGCAATACTCAGAAAAATTGCAAAAAATAAAAATAAAAAATCAAAAGTTACATCTCAGACTTACAAGAATCAGTTAGCATGTTAAATGGTGAAGTTCATGACAGTATAATTAGAAAAAGACTGAACAAGTATGGTTTGTTGGGAAAGGTTGTCAGGAGAAAGCCTTCTCTCTAAAAAGAAGATGGCAGCACAGCTTTGATTTGCAAAGTTGCATCTGAACAAATCACAACACTGTTCTTTGGACAGACGATACCAAAGTGAAGATGTTTGGCCATAATGCACAGTGCCATGTTTGGTGAAAACCAAACACAACAAATCAGCACAAACATCTCACATCAAGCACAGTGGTGGAGAGGTAATGATTTGGGCTTGTTTTGTAGCCTCAGGACCTGGGCACTTTTCAGTCATTGAGACAAACATGAACTCCACTGTATCCAAAGTATTCTAGAAGCAAACGCAAGGACATCTGTCTAACAGTTAAAGACTGGCTGACACAGGGTCATGCAACAGGACAATGACCCAAAGCACACCAGCAAATCTACAATGGCTGAAAAAGAAAAGAATCAAGGTGTTGCATGGCCCAGTCAAAGTCCAGACCTCAACCCAATTGGCAGGATCTTAAGAGAACTGTTCATAAATAAATGCCCACAAACCTCAATGAACTGAAAAGAAACTGTGAAGAAGAGTGGGCCAAAATTCCTCCACAAAGATGTGAGAGACTGATAAAGTCATACAGAAAATGATTACTTCAAGTTATTGCTGCTAATGGTGGTTCCTCAAGCTACAAAAGACATATTTAGTGTTTCACACATGGCTTCTCCATTTTGGATTTCTTTTTGTAAAATAAATGATGACATGGTGTAATATATTATGTGTTGCTCATCTGAGATTGTATTTACCTACTTTTAAGAAGTAGGTAAAGACCAGATGATTTTTACTATGTCCTGATACATAAAACCATAGAACTCAAACAGTGTACTTTCTGTTTCACATAACTGTATGTTCACAACTAAATTCTCAAGAGAAACAAATTGACCTGCTCAACTGCTGAGCAATTGTTACTAGTATGAGAGCAAAACAATCTAGAAACAAGCAAGGGACACTACTGATCAAAAAGACATAAGAAAAAAAATAAGCCTGACCTGATTCAACATTTCCCATCATGGCTGGTGAAGACATAGCAAGAGATGCTTTGTGGTTTGGTGGGATTCCAGGGCTCTGCAATGGGGGCTTTGGAGATGAAGTCCATCCAGGAGAAGGTGCAGGGAGGGATGGAGACTTGAGGTGGACCGGTGAAGCAGCAGCAGAACCCATAACTGGGGGAGATTTGATTGAAGCAGCTGCGGCTACGGTAGTTGGACCTGCAAGGATCCCTGCCAGCTGTGATGGAGTCTGAGGAGACTTGAGGTTTCCAGAAGGAGAACCCAGCATGGGAGACTGAACCTGGCGCATTGTGGGAGATTTAAGTGGATTTATGCCTGGAGAATGAACTTGGCTGGCACTGACAGAGACATCCAAGGGCTTGCGTCCAAGATTGCGTTGAACTGGAGGAGTTGTGTTGAGGCTGTTTGGGTTACTGGAGGTGTTCAGAGGTAGTGGTGGCATGTGGCTAAGACGATTGTTAGTCCTTTGGTCAGGCCCTATTTGCTCTCTATGATTCCGGAGACCAACAACTGGGCCCTGAGACATAGGATGAAAAGGTCTTGGGCCAATCCCATAGTCCTGTTGAGGATGCTCACCAAATGGCAAGGGAACCATTTTCTGCTGAGAGGGGAGCATTTCTGAGACACCTGTGCGCATCTTCATAATTTCTTCTGGACCCATTCCAGCTTCCCTCATTTTCTGAGGTAACATTGGTGGATTGGAAGTCATGTTGACGTTCAGATTCACATCCCCTTTCATGCTGCTGGGGCCTATCCCAAATTCCAACTCTCTGCTAGTTGCCATCTGAGGTGGTATTCCTTTAGGAAATTCCCCCCGAGAAGGGCTCATGGGTCCCTCAACTGGCATACGTGGAAAGATGGGGTTATTGCCAGGCTCCATGTGTCTTTGAGGGGGAATCATCCGGTTCAATTCCATGCCAGGCCTAATTCCTTCTATGCTCATGCCAGAAGGAAGTCCTAGTTGTTTTTCTGCTAACTGCTGCTGAAACAAATCTTCAGGTAAACCTTGAGGATTTGGAAACCTCTCCCCTCGTCCAGGACCACTGAACACACCTGGCCCAGGAGGAAAATTGCGACCATCTGAAATTTTTGGCACTTCATCTGGCCAAGGAACACCTGAAAGCCCAGGTCTACCTGTGGTGTTTGGGACATTGGGACCTTCTATATCAGGGTTTATCATTCCAGAAAATCCAGGCAGTCGCATCTGACTGCTAGGTACACTGGGATGGGGGGCCATGCCTCTTGGAGGTAGTGAGTGAGGCATTGCTATGCTTTCAGGAAAGGGTTCAGGGCCTCCAGGCCCCCAGCCATCGCCTGGGGTCATCTGATATGGAGGTGGGGGGCCTCTAACTAATCCTCGTGGCCCATGCTGGTGAACTATCATGTCCTGTAAGGAACACTGCTGTACAACTTGCTCTTGTTTTCTCCTTTTCTCTTCATAGAACTCCTGCTGCAATTTCAGCCAGGCTACTTGTTCAGGGGTCATGTGTTCCAGATGGTCTGGTCCTATAGGACCAGACTGTGAATTAATGGATGGTGGTCCAACTTCATCCGGTGAAAATGGCATGTCTCTGTGCCCTTGTGAACCAAATGCAACCCCTCCTTCTGTCCGGGGTCCTGGCCCTTTACCTAAACTTTGAGATTGGGCCATCATTGCCTGTATTGGCCCTTCAGCTTTCTTTTGGGAACCATCCAGAACTGCAGCATTTGGCTGGGCTCCCCCAGTTTGGCCTCCAGCAAATTCTTTTTCATCTGGGAAAAGCATTCGCTGAATATCACGCAAAGTTTGTAAAGAACGTTCTCTATGCTCCAGTTGTTCCTGGGATAGCCCATCTGGATTTTCACTCATGTTTGGTGGATCTCCTCCAGATACTTGCTGGTTGGGACCTTTAGGATCTGAAGTGGAACTATTGCTCCCTTGGGAAACTGGACTAACTGCTCGATTATTGGGAGTTGAAGTTTGCCCAAATCCTTCAGCTTGTAGAGGAGTGGAGTTAGCAGGACTTCCTGCAGGCATCACATTACTTTCTAGGCCAGGATTGTCTTGGTCAATAGGGCAAGAAGAGCTAGTAGATTTAGGTGCTGGTGCTGGAACTGGAATGGGAGGAGTCTGCTGCATTTTTGCATTCTGGGGAGGAGTTTGTTCTTGAGAACTAGGGAGCTGTGATGGAACTTGAGGCTTTGAATCATTTCGGAGAGGCGGAAGCTGAGTGTTCTGAAGAAAACAGAGAATTTCATATGGCTCTTGTTAAGAAGAAATTGATCAAAGATGGCTTTCACAAACATAAGATTTTATCATCTGATCTTGTTCAAGTTCTGAAGGTGAAGAATTTATTTTGGGCTACAACATTTTTATGCAAGCCGTAAAAGCCTCCTGTCTGCCAGAACTTCTGTCTACATGAACCAAAACCAAAAGCCACCCACCCAAGTCAAGCTACAGAAAGCAAGCCTGACTCTTTTGGCAAATGAGGACAAAACTGCACAGCACTTCTCGTACCTGGAAAAAAATGCATGGTAATACAAATAATATAACGAATTTCTGCCCAGCTTTCTGTCTTCCATTCTCTTCTCCATTTATCAAGCTACTTACCAAGGATACACTGTTTCGTTCTGCCTTGTTAGAGATGTTCTGAATGTGAAAAGAGACAATGGTTTCTACTTGTCCCTTCAATACAGCTTCTGCAGCCCTGAGGAAAACAAAACAGATGCATCTAAGACATCATTTAGCATATTCTTCGCTGCCATAAAAATTCAAGTTCCCTTCTGTAACTGAATTCTCATTGCCCAAAACAACAGTTGATAAATATATATATAAAAAACATGTTTTGCTTTATTTACAACTATTGCTTCAATTGAATAGATTCTAGCAGCTAATGTCAGACAAAGCAATATATACTTATAATCAAATCATCCTACAAATCCAGTGCCGTAACTTGTGTTTTTCCTCATACAGACTCTTGGCAGTTTCCCAGTCAGGTCAAGACTTCTATCACATCTTTTACTGGGCAATTCAGAACAATACTATAGTCAATGGTACTGAAGGATGATGAAAGAAGCATCAGGAAAAGAGACATGTTCCCTGCATCCAATCCTGCCATAGAGAGCAGCCAGTATTCATGACTAGAACTTAACAGGTGTAGATTAAGGATCCCCAACCTTGACCACTTTATGACTTGTGGACTGCTGGCTGAGGAATTCTGGGAGTTGAAGTCCACAAGTCATAAAGTGACCAAGGTTGGGGACCCCTGGTGTAGATAATCTGCTTGCTCCAGAATCCTCTCTCACAAACTTCTCTAAAAAACAAAGGATGATGACTAGGCAATAGTCATTTAACATGGGTGAGTTCAGGAAAGTCCTCTTAAGCAGGAGTCATACCAGAACATCTTTCAAGAAATGTCTTTAAAAGACATTTGCTGACATTCAGACTTTCATACTAGCCACACAAACCTAGATGGGATCAAGTTCACAAGTGACCTTACCAAGGATTCTAATCAATTGAAGATTCACAATTTCAAGGACATCACCTTGGTCAGACTGGTTCCCAACTGAACTCTGTGCAAAAATGAGTAACTCTATCCACAAATGCCTTCACAGTAGCTCATTCCTGGTTCTGACCCAGCCTTACTCAAAAAGATTCAGGTCATTTTAAAAATGCAGAATGGTAAAAGTAACAACACTTAATCTCTCTAGTCCTGTAATGATGTTTGTATCCACATTCAATTATATTCACTTTCCCCTCTTATATTATCATTCTAGGTATCTTTTCTGCCATTTCATCTCTGGGAACTCCTTAAAGTACAAAGCAGAAGAAGTCATTCAGGAGCAATCCTATCAAGCATGTTTTATTGTTTCGGTATTCCAAAGCTTAACTATATGCCCAACAGAGCTTCCCATTCAATCATTCATAAATTTTCATATGCTCTTTATAAGCCTGTGAAGTCCATTAGGAATTTGGAGAAACCATCTTAATTGGTCCATTCTCTCTGCAGGAAATGTTGGGCCTCATTAACCCCAGAGTTATTGGAGTTGACAAACTGTTAAAGGAAATGCTTTCCACCAACACGTCATCTGTTCTGAGTTGAAGACCAAATCTAACATATCTCTTTGATTAGACCCATGATAACCTCAGACCCGTCTATGGCCATGAATTTCAGAGTCTAGCTTCATTGACAGTAGAATGGAACTCAATCAGAATCAGGAGGACAAGGGAATCAACAATCAACGTACTGTTAAATGCTAGCAACTTGAACTGGAATTCAACAGTAGAACAGTAGCATTCCTAGCTTCTCCTACAAGCCTTACCATACGAACAAGGCCTTACCTCCAGTCACATACAAAATAGCGCTTCTCACAAGGACTCACAGAAAATGACTGCCACTCCTCCTTCCTTGCCTAAGTATGAAGGCTAATGTAGCACCAGAAACTCAAGTGAATACATCTCAGATACAGAACACACTCATCCTTATCAATCAGTTTATTTATTTATTTATTTATTTATTTATTTATTTATTTATTTATTTATTTATTTATTTATTTGACTTGTATGCCGCTCCTCTCCGGAGACTCGAAGCGGCTTACAACATATACAAAACATCAAAAAATCTAAGTCCAATCAGAATATTAAAAATAGACACCCAACACACGTACAACTTTCGAACAACAACCCACAATCATCCCCAGGCCTGCCGGCAAAGATAAGTTTTAAGGTTCTTTCGGAAGGCCGGGAGAGTGGGAGAAACGCGGACTTCAAGGGGCAGCTGGTTCCAGAGGGTGGGCGCCACAACAGAGAAGGCCCTCCCCCTAGGACCCGCCAAATGACATTGTTTCGCTGACGGGACCCGGAGGAGGCCGACCCTGTGCGCTCTCACCGGTCGTAGGGAAGTATGTGGCAGAAGACGGTCCCGTAAGTATCCTGGTCCAGAGCCATATAGGGCTTTATAGGTAATGACCAGCACTTTGAATTGCACTCGGGGACCAATAGGCAACCAATGCAGCATGCGGAGAGTTGGCAAAATGTGGCCACAGTGTGGAAGGCCCACAATTGCTTGCGCAGCTGCATTTTGCACTAATTGTAGTCTCCGAACACTCTTCAAGGGCAGCCCCATGTAGAGTAGTCGATCCTCGAGGTGACAAGAGCATGTATGACTGTGAGGAGAGACTCCCGATCCAAATAAGGATGCAACTGGTGCACCAGGCGAACCTGGGCAAATGCCCCCCTCGCCACAGCCGATAAATGATGTTCCAATGTCAGCTGTGGATCGAGGACTCCCAAGTTGCGAACCTTCTCCGAGGGGTTTATAGATTCACCCCCCAGGGTAATGGAAGGACAGATTGAAGCGTCCTTGGGAGACATAACCCACAGCCACTCTGTCTTGTCAGGGTTGAGCCTTAATCTGTTAACGCCCATCCAGACCCTCACAGCCTCTAGACACCGGCACATCACCTCAACCGCTTCACTGATTTGGCCAGGAGTGGAAATGTACAGCTGAGTATCATCAGCGTACTGATGGTATCTCACTCCATGCCGATGGATGATCTCTCCCAGTGGCTTCATGTAAATGTTAAAAAGTAGGGGGGAGAGAACCGACCCCTGAGGCACCCCACACGGGAGTAACCTAGAGGTGGACCTCTGACCCCCCCACAAACACCGACTGCGACTGACCAGAGAGATAGGAGGAGAACCACTGTAATACGGTGCCCCCCACTCCCAATCCCTCCAGCCGGCGCAGAAGGATACCATGGTCAATGGTATCGAACGCCGCTGAGAGGTCAAGAAGCACCAGGAAAGAGGACTGGCCTCTATCCCGGGCCCACCAGAGATCATCCATCAGAGCGACCAAAGCAGTTTCGGTGCTGTAGCCGGGCCTGAACCCAGACTGCAGAGGCCCCAGATAATCGGCTTCCTCCAGAGACCGCTGGAGCTGGAGTGCCACCACCTTCTCAACAACCTTCCCCACAAAGGGGAGGTTGGAGACCGGACGATAGTTGGTCAGAATTGCTGTGTCCAGGGAAGGGTTCTTGAGGAGGGGGCGCACAAGTGCCTCCTTTAAGGGAGCCGGAAAGGACCCCTCCCTCAAAGAAGCATTGACAATCTCCTGGACCAAGGTACGTGTCACCTTCCTGCTGGCAAAAACCAGCCAGGAGGGACACGGGTCCAACAAACAGGTGGCGGAACTCACAGCTCCAATGGCCCTGTCCACTTCATCAGGCGTAACAGCCTCAAACTCACCCCAGATGATCGGACAAGAACATGCCCGTCCCCTCGACTGAATCGTTATGAGTCGACCCTGCTTCACAATTGGAGTCTAGGTCGGCCCGGATCTGAGCTACTTTGTCTGCGAAACAGTTGTTAAAGTCCTCGGCACTACCCTGCATGGGAGGCCCCGGACCACTTGGGTTAAAGAGGGACCGGATCACCCTAAACAGGGCGGCCGGGCGAGATTCCGCAGACGTGATAAAGGCGGAAAGATACAAAGATCTTGCCGCTTTAATCGCCTCCAAATAGGCCCTAATAAATGAGCTCAATCTGGTTCGATCAGATCCGGACCTACTTCGTCTCCATCGCTTCTCTAGACGTCTCTTATGGTGCTTCATCCCCCTGAGCTCCTCGGTAAACCAAGGAGACCTCCTGGGGCCAGCACCACGGAGAGGTCACAGAGGCGCAATCCGGTCAATAGCCCCCTTCGCAGCTGTATTCCATACCGCTACCAAGGACTCCGCCGAATTGTGAATGAACGAGCTTGGTAATTCCCCAAGCGCCATCTGAAAACCAATTGGATCCATCAGGCGTCTGGGGCGGAACCACCTAACCGGTTCCACCTCCCTGCGGGGAAGGATTAGGGCCCTAAAATTCAGTCGTAGCAGAAAATGATCGGTCCATGACAAAGGCATGACTTTTAAGCCCCTTAAAGCCAGATCATTACCCAACTGCTCCGAAAGGAAAATCATATCCGGGGCGTGCCCACCCTCATGCGTCGGTCCCTGCACTACTTGGGTCAGGTCCATGGTTGTCATGGTGGCCATGAACTCCTGTGCCAACCCCGAGGACACGCCAAGCGACGGCAGATTAAAGTCCCCCAAGGCTATAAGCCTGGGGAACTCCACCGCCAGCCCAGCAATCTCAAGTAGCACAGGCAGGGCTGATGTCACCCAGCTGGGAGGCAGGTACGTCAACAATAAGCCCACCTGAACCCCTAGGTCCAGTGTCATAAAGATGGACTCGCAACCCGGAATTTCGGAAACAGTGAGTCTGCGTAGACTGAGGTTCTCCCAGGCCAAAACAGCCACTCCTCCCCCCCTTCCCTGGGGTTGCGGCTGGTGCCATACCTGATAACCTGGTGGGCACATACCCGAGAGGGGAACTCCCCCCTCAGGGCCCAACCAGGTCTCAGTCACACACGCCAGGTCAGTCTCCTCATCCATGAGAAGATCATGAATGAGGGGGGCCTTATTATTAACCGACCTGGCGTTGAACAGCAACAGTCTGAGCCCAGGGCCCGAGCTACGCTCATCACCAGGATCATGGGGTGAGCTAGATTTTTCAGAAGGGCCAGAACAAGGAACTGCTACGAGACAGCAGGACCGAGTTCCCCGAGTGCGGCCTACCCTCCTGCTCCCGCCATATCTGCCTCTTCCCTGAATGACCGGTATACTCCAACCCTCAGTGACTCCAGAGTCCGCATCCACCCAGTCCCCAGCCTCCCTCAAGCTCGGCAGGCCTGTCCGTTCATCTATCATACATTCCTCATACATAACCTCATCCCATGCACACATCTCTGACCCACCCAAATTTAATCAACTAAAAACCCAATCAAAAAATAAATTAAACAATATTAAAACATTAGTAATTAAAATTTACATAAAAATTAAGCGATTATATCCAAGCCCTGTTATAATTGGGCTTGCATTTAGGAACTATGTTCCTCCTAGGCTCCCCTCAGAGAAAGTCCTATATATACAATTGTAGTTATTATAACTGGAGCAGTGGTGCCTTCCAAGTTTAATATAAAGCCAGAAGAACCAGCTGCTGAAACAGAAATAATGGCGGAAAATAATGGAAGTCCAAAAAAAAGTATGAGTAAAAACTGGAGTAAAAGCTGGAACAAATGGAGTAGCTAATCCATCAGGTTTACTAAGACCCAAACTAAGGCCCGTAGTGGAAGTAGTAATAAAAACAGGCGTGCCAGATATTAATCCTGCCACAATAGTTGTAACTGTTCCTGTATTAGACCCTCCTAAGATAGAACCTGTGGTAGGCTTTGAATTAAAAAGTCCAGAACAAAAACCCACAGAAGGAGTAGTTGTAGTTATAGTTGTAGAAACAGTAGCTATAGCTGTTAAACCCAACATGGCGGAAGCCAACGAGCCAACTCCAAAGGAGAAACCCGCTGACATAATGGCGGCAGCGACAGAAAAAACCCCTGAGGACTCGCCGCTTCCATCAACTTCCAGCTGGCCTGCACACACCGGCCTGACCCCCAACTGGCTGTCCGGAGCTCCGTGGTTCTCAGTGGCCCTCAGTGCCGACCAGACTCCCAGCTGGCCGTCGGGAGCCAGCCGGTTCCCAGTAGCCTCGCCGGTCTTCCACCAAAAACAGAGCTGCCGCAGCCGAACAGCAAACAAAATGGCGCCTGCCCGCTCGAACAAATTGTAAATTCTTCCTCCGTAGAAAATCTCACTCAGGGCGGCCTGCAGACCAAGTGGCCGTCCTCCTTCACACACGCTCTGTCTAGAACCACTGGATATAGTTGTTTTCACAGTAGTCCGCGACCCTGGTGAGGTTCTGTGGCAGTCTTTTGGTTTGTTATTCTGTTTGTGGTTTAGTGACGATCTGTTTAGTTCTGGTGAGGCTCCGCCTGGGGACGCTGGCTGTTATCAGTAATATATACCAATATCTGTCCTCTTGTTCACAATGAGATCATGGATAGTGATAGATTTATTGCAAGTGGACCTGGCATTTGGCTTGATCCCAAGTTCTAACCATCTTGACTTAAGATTTGGGGAAGAAATCACAGAAGTAGAAAGTGAACCATAATTTCCCAATGCTGTGTAAAACTCATTTTGCCCATATCCTGCCAAACTTGTCTCTTTGCTATAATTTTCCCTGACCAATCTCTTCCATCCAGCTCTCATGCAGGTTGAGATTAACCTCCATATTATCTCAATCCAATGGGAAAATCTTTGTTTTCTACTTCCACTCAGGGAGTTACCACTCTTCCTCTCCTTTCCACCAATCTTTCTCTCAGCAGTTCAAGCTGCAGTATTTGAACAAAACCAGGCTGAACCAGTCCTTGCCTGGTGACTCCCATTGTTTCCCTGTGTGTCTGGTACAACCCTGGCCATACTCCTCCACTTCCTGATCCTTCCATGCTGCTTTGCCTTTGCAGTTGTTCATGTGGTTTCTTTTGCTACATCCTCTAGCCTTCCTGCTGAATAGTGGTAAGAGTAACTCTTTATTCCTGCCACTGTATCTGCTGCTTCTCATGCTGACTGCTAATCAACCTCTGAATGCTGGCATCTGCAGATGCAAGGATTGACTGCTTCACTCACCTTGAAGACAACAATCATAATAACTGAAACCTTAATTCTTGATTTTTCAATCCATGATGGTAGGACATTCAACTGACACAACACAATTTTGGATGTGCTGACCTTCCTCTCATTGTCTTGAATCATTTAGAGTACAGGTCTTAAGTCTTCTTTTCACTAATTCCATTTTCTTCAGAAGTCTCCATTCTTTAGGCCTTCTTCCCTTTTCCATTTGTGCCTCCATCCTCTACCAGTTCTCTTCCTCATCCACCCACACATTCCTCAGTCACTCAAGTTCTACAATAAATGATAATCTAAACTGATACTGTCCTTCCCTGGTAGATTATCTTTTTAAATCCTGCACTGAAATATAGAGGGAGATCATCAAATATTGCACTATCATAGGGACAGTGTTTTTAGCTTTTTTACATTAAACCTATTTCAACACAGACAAAAACATGTATCACACATATGATGTGATAGATTTATAGATAATAATTACATCAGATGTATTTATAATAGGAAGCTATGACTGGCTGTCACTTCTCATTAAGAACAACATTCAAAAAGATAAATCTGGCATTATTCTACAAGATGGCAATAATAAAATATGAAGATAATCCTATGTAAAGAAACCTGTGATGGAATGTGTACTGGGGAGGGGGGGAGATCTCAATAGCACCACGGTTTCCCAGGGAGAAGCAGCACATTCCAGAGAAGCCCAAATTAAGAGGCTGTGCAGTCCTGAGCTGAATGGAGAGAGGAAGACGTTTAGGGCAGTGGTTCTCAACCTTGGGGTCGTGACCCCATTTGGGGTCGCATGACCATTTTGCGGGGGTTGCCGGGCACCGCCGGCCGCCATTTTGTTTTTTTATTTTTATTTTTTTAATTTTTTTTTAATTTTTTAAATTTTTTTATTTTTTTATTTTTTTGGTGCGCGCGCGCCACGCACGCACAGATCCACCCGTCGCGCCGGAAAAAAAATAAAAAAATAAAAAAATTAAAAAAATAAAAAAAACCAAAATGGCGGACCGCGACAGGCGGATCTGCGCATGCGCGGTGCGTGTGATTGGCTGATCTGCGCATGCGCAGATCCGCCCATTGCGACCGCCATTTTGTTTTTTTTGTTTTTTTTAAATTTTTTTTTAAAAAATAATAATAAAAAAAACAAAATGGCGGCCTGCGACGGGCGGATGCACGCATGCGTGGCACGTGCGACGGGCCAATCTGCGCATGCGCGGATCCGCCCATCGTGGCTGCCATTTTGTTTGTTTTTTTAATTTTTTTAATTTTTTTTTTAATTTTTTTTTTCAGCGTGCGATGCGCGCGCACGCCCGGGTCGGGGTCGCAGCGTGTATGGGCGGGGCAAGTGGGGTCTCAACCTGAGAAAGGTTGAGAACCACTGGTTTAGGGTATTCCAGAATCCCTCAGGATATAGCTATAAGTTTAGAAGATTATAGCAATTTTCTGTCTTTATAAGCAAATAAAGAATAGAATTCAACTGGATTTCACTGCCATATTCGGCATTGGACATGATAAAGACCTTGATAATTTTCCTGTATTGAATTTACAAAGGAGGGTTGTCAAAGCTGTGAAAAGGGACAAAACAATGAAAAGAAATCCAGATTGCTGAAAGTAAAAGGAAGGAATATAAAATCAATTTACTTGATTAAGGTTAAAATAGATATGTTATCTCTAATAACATTTAATGTTTTGCTGATCAGGTTTTGATGATGGGATATTAAAGATTTGTTCATAGATAAGAGATGGGATATGGGAAACAGAGATCATTTGTTGTATTTTAAGATAAACCACTAAAATTGTTTATATTTGTTGGGATGAAGGGGGAAGTAATTTATTTATATTTTTTTCTTTGTCTTTACCATATTATTTTTTTCTTCTTTTTCCATTATCTTTTCTTTTCTTTTTCTTTTCTGCAGCTTCTATTTTTTTCTTTTTATACTATTTTTTAGTTTAATTTTTTACCATTATAATTTTAATTTTTAATAAAATTATTTAAAAATGGATCCACTTACTTGTTAGCCATGTCTGTTGAAAAAACATAGACCACTTTGGATGGAGTCTTCTGTATGCTTCCTGGTTCTGAAGTTGTAGTCTGACCATGGGAAGGTGTGGAAGACCGCGGAACTGAACTATTTGAAGGAACCATGGAGTGTGTTGTATGCGGCACATCTTGTGATTTTGTATGTTCAGCAGAACCAAGTTCTAGAGAGAAACAAGTGAAGAAAGTTCTATTTTGAAAAGTAGAATGTAGGTTTTAATTTCTTCAACAGTCCACTTTTTAATTTAAGTGAAACAGAATTTGGGGGGGGCTGTTCTCCATATACAAAATAATTTATTCATGTTACTTATTAGAAGCCTTGAAGCAAGGAAACATCCCAAGCAATAGGGCATCTAGCTGAAAGCTTTGGAAGAAATAACTATTTCATAAAACATTTGGGATAGGTAACACACAAAACAAGTTTCATGGTTCAGCAAACATACCAGCTGCTTCAGCTCCTTGTACTCTGCACATATATAACAAATATCATTTATAATCAACAGGATTTAAAAAAAAGTTTAAGTACAAAAGAGATTCCTGGCTCACTTAAAAACTGAATACTGATATTGTGTAGGAATCAAAACTGTCCCAATATTCAGCTATTATTAAAGCAAGGGGGGGATATAAAATACTGCAAAAAATTAAGTATACAACATGATTCTTGTCTCCGGCTTACAAAGTGGCAAAATAAAGAGAATAAAGCAATCAGGTCAATGGAGAAAATGCAGCCTCAAAATATAAAGTTCTGGTTTCCTTTACTGGTTCCTAAAGCTGTGGGGCATTTGTGTCAAAGCTTGTTTGTGTTTGTTAATTTTTATTAAATTTATTTGCCGCCCATCTCCCAATTCAGGCAACTCTGAGCTGCTTACATCAGGATAAAACAACATATAATAACAATTATAAATAAATTTATAAATTATAAAAAAAATACAAAAGCTACAAAAAAATAAAATAAAATAAAAACAAAGCTTTGGAGGAGAGAGTTCTCTGTTAGTACACCAACTCCTCCAGCCAGTAGTTTTTCCTTCAGGATCCCATGTCAGCTGGCATAGCCTGGTTTTAAGGGCTTTCCTGAAGGCTAAAAGAGGAGGCGGATCTTACCTCCTGTGGCAAGATGTTCCAAAGGGCAGGAGCTGTGGTAGAGAAAGCTATTCTCCTGAATCCCACAGCTGACATTCCTTGGCTAATGGGACCCACAGTAGGCCCCTCTGCCAGCACAAGTGAGATGGGCCAATGCCATTTGGGCAAAGACGATTCCATAGTCTTAACAGGCTTGTGACTAGCTGGCACTTAAGCAAATTACAGGCAGTCATTGACTTACAACCATTAGTTTAGTGACCATTACAACAGCACTGAAAAAAGTGACTTATGACCAGTTTTCACACTTAATGGCCATTGAAGCAGTCCATTGTCATATGATGGGGGACCATCTTCTGCATCATGAATCCCAGCGACCGGTTAGGGCACATAGGGTTGGCCTCCTACGGGTCCCGTCTGTTGGACAATGTCGTTTGGTGGGATCTAGGGCTAGGGCCTTCTCTGTTGCTCCCCAGCCCTCTGGAATCAACTTCCCTCAGAGGTTCGTACTGCTCCTTCCCTCCTAGCTTTCCGAAAACTTTTAAAAACACATCTATGCAGACAGGCTTGGGGCTTGTGAGCTGCGCTCTGCCCCTGGGCCTTTGATTGGGACTGTATGTTGTATGAGTGGGTATAGTTTTATTGTTTTTTATATTGTATATTATTATTTTAACTAATTTATATTTTGTACTTGTATTATTTGCTGTGAGCCGCCGTGAGTCTGAGGAGAAGGGCGGCATATAAGTCAAAATAAAGTAAAGTAAAGATAAGATTAAAATTTAGGAGCTTGGCAACTGGCATGTATATATATGACAGTTGCACTATCCCAGGATCTTATGATTACCATTTGCAACATTCCAGGCTGGCTTCCGACAAGCAAAATCAATGGGGGAAGCCAGATTCACTGAACAACCACATGATTCACTTAACTGCCGTTATTTATTTAACAACTGTGGCCAAAAAAGGCACAAAATGGGACAAAACTCACTTAACAACTGCCTTGATTAGCAATGGAAATTTTGAGCTCAGTTGGGGTTGTAAGTTGAAGACTACCTGTAATTAATTAATATTAAAAATTCAACTCATTCTAATGCATACATTATTAAAAACAGCTTTCAATATTTAAAATGGGTACAACATTTAAAATGTTCAAATAAACCAAAAATAAGATTTATAAACAACATGTCAGCCCTTCCAGGTAAACCAGAGAGGAAACATAACCAGATGAGCTAATTCAATTTTATTCTAAGGCTAAACTAGCAGAATCCTGCAAGTCTGAAATTAGAAATCTCCTCTGCTCACTTTTAACCACCTGATCCATTAAAGTGGGTCTTTCCCAAGATTCTTTCTGCATATTAAACAACTCTGAGGTCTCCCCTATCTTTTTTGATCATTTCCTAGGCAGCATCTCTTCACCCTGTCCCTCAAGATCATTCTCACATCCATTACACAATAAGAAAAAATTAATTAGAAACCTAATAGAAGGTAAAATCTTCTAAAATATTAATTTAAAGTGAAATACAAGTGTTCCAAGAACTTAGAAATTTATCATACATTCATAAAAATAATTCAACCTTGTCCATTTACTCTGTACATAGTTAAACATATCTTGTCTTGGTGATTCAATGTACACTATAGTTAGTACCAAGCCTCAAACAGGCAAAATGGTTCAAAGCAATGCAATCTGGAGGCATCAAAATAGAAACAACTTTCCAATGTGCATTGTAGGATGTCCTGTGTAGGACTTGAGAGAACCAGATTCAAGTCTACTGTAGTAGCTTGTTGACTTTGGGCTATTTGTTTATATTTATTTATTTAGTGTGGTGCCCATCTCAGCAAATAATTCTGGGTGCAGAACGATCTTAAATAAATTAAAAACAAATTCTCATCAGAGATACAAAAATTAAACTAGACAGCACCCAAGGAAAATATCACTATTAATGGTTGTTACATTATCAATTATCCCAACCTATTCTAATAGAAGGAAAACCTGGAAAAGAAAATGAGTATATGATTTCCAGGATTTAAAACTAACAAATATATATATTTGATATCATTAAAGAAATACCCCTACACACATGAATACATATTATAAAGAGTTGGACACTGGCCAAGCCTATTTGTACTGCAATTATAGAATTTATACTGGTTTATGCTGCTATTATATAAATTTCCCTAGCTCACACAGTTCTGCAGAGGAACTGGAAGCCACCAAATAGCAATGAAAGAGCCAACAGAAAAAACATTGTTAATGGGAGTATAATTAGTCCCATCAACCAAACTTGTACTGTTTAGTTACTAGGCATGCCTATCCCAAGCAGACAAGTAGCATCTGAAGTCACTCAACGTATGTTGTGCAGTCATTTCCTAAAGAACAATCCTTCATTTAAAAAACCCTACCAGTAAAATTTTCTGGAGCTGGGAATTATGAGAATATAATTTACCCTATCGTAATAAAACTTGTGGAAAGATCTCTCCATTAGAACTTAAGGAAACAGTAGTCTAGAATGAAAGGGGACAAGCCTTTAAGTATTCTGGCCCTATGCCCTTTAGGATTTTAAAGATCAGCACCAACACTCTTAATTGGGCTAATTGTGTGATTGCAGACTGTTATTGGTGGAGAGCACTAACAAACAGGGTTAAATACTGGGTTAAAAATAATTCCACACAAAAAGCTATGGGATTCGCAGGATCGAACTACTACAAATTCAGCAGCATCGTTCCAGAGATAAATATAAATTCCTCTAAAATGAATTTCTTACATCTGTAAAATATATTAGTTCTGAATTCTGCTCCTTATGAAATGCTTATAAAATGAAGGTTTTCTCTTTAAACCTATGGAAGGAACATTCCTCCCTCACATATGCAGAAAGATAGTCCTTTCCTTTTTTGAGACAAAAGGGTCCTCTGGTAGGAAGCCACTGAGACTCTCTGTATCATGTTACTGGCCAAGAGAATCTGCCTTCCAATCAAGTATATTGAAAAAGACTGTTAAGAAATTTAAACATTTGTCTTGTCAGATGTGTGTGTGTGTGTGTGTGTGTGTGTGTGTGTGTGTGTGTGTGTGTGTGTGTGTGTGTGTGTGTGTGTGTACACTTTTAGGATCCTATCTATGAAACAATCCACCTTCTAACTAATATATTCTTATTAATTTGCTCTGCTTTTACAGCTCATGGCTAATACATTGTTAAAGCAAAGGAAGAGAATCAATTATAGAAGCTCTCAATCAAAATCAAAAGTTATCCATATTTCTGCACTTTTGCATATTAACATACCTTTCATTTCTGATTCATCACTGGGAGTTCCAGCATCTCTCTGTTCAAACGAGTCGGCTGAAATGCTCCTTTCTCTCTTTCCTTTCCCTTTTGACCCATTGCCAGCCCCATTCTTCAACCCCATGCTTCCTCCTTGTCCTGGAAGCACTTTTGGTGTATGGGCCCCACTCTTGGGATCGCATGGAGAAGGCTGGGATTGGCCTGTTGAACCCCCCTGTTTACCCTGATTGGAGAATTTAGAGTCCAGTTGCGGGTTGCCGGATGGGGACATCACTGTAGGGGGACGGACCATCACCTCCTGTTTTGACTTAGGACTACTGGCAAGGAAAGATGAAGAGAATAATATACAACACAATGCATAATAATACACAAACCGATTTACTCAGCAGTTGCTTCTAACTCAGTCTTATTATATAGTGTGGGAACTCCAAGAAATTAAATCATTCTATTCTTATTGTTCAGCTCCTATTTTAAAAAGTGCTTTGAAAGAGTGACTAAGTTGTTTGAGGCATTATTACTTTAGTGAAGAGAGCAAGACAGCAACCTCCCAGATCCTAGGAACCAGTCAGTCACATGAGGACGTACCTCTTTGACTTCTGTCAATAAAGACAATGGTTTCTATGTACAAAGACGTGCCTCACGTTAAGATCAGCACAAAGTAAATAACAAGACACCATAAAATTCACAAAACCACCCCTCTGGATTCAAACAGCTCAACTGTCAGAAAGTAGAAATGATTGTTCTAGTTAGAAAATTACATTAATTATAAACTTTTGTCTTAAATTACTTTTTAACTGATAGATGCAAATATATCACACAATAATAATTACTTTATATACTCTGCATGGAACTAATGTATAAATTGTTTCAAAACTATACCCAATAGCCAATATATTTAATAATTTTTGCAGAGATATATTCCAGATTGGAGAAAACTTCCCTGATAACAGAAATTAATCTGGAACATCATTTTAAGTTCTCTTAAAATTTTAGTTTTCATAGGAGTACAATACTTTTGGAGTTATAAAATGCAGTCTGCCACTGAATACAACATATCAACTAATTCTCAGATATGATGAAATTAGAATCAGCAATAACACAGAGAAGGTTCTCTGCACTCACATCTACATGGCTTTTCATTAAAAAATTGTTACTTCAGCTGAATAGGCATCATCTAACCAAATTACTTGTGGTTTACCATTCTCTTAATAAATTTAGAATAAAGTTCAGTCATGAACAGACTGTGCTTTTACAAATATCTATGCATATAAATATAAATGCTTCCTTGGAATTTATTCTGTCCTTCCACTCTCCCCAAAATAAAGAATAGAATGGCATGATGTCCAGCAGAGTGATTAGATCTATCATTTATCCTAAAATGTACCTAGCAAAAATTATGCTAAGATTCTCAATGAAGACTAAAAGAAAAATCAAGTATTAGGCCTGAATAACTTTCTCCAAGTGAAATTCAAAACAAAAGCAGAAGGGGCGTTGTCTTACCTGAACGCCTTTTCTCAGTACGGAGATGGAGAATCCACCAATGGGTTTTCTCTGTCTGCCTGCTCTTGAGACCAAGTAGCCAAACTTGACATGTCCCCTCTGCTAGGAGATCCAGTGTTAACGAGGGCGAAGTGGCTGAAGGTGGACAAGGTGTTGGCTCTCAAGCCCTCAAATAAGGCCTAACTGACCTAAAGGGTAGGTGTGGATTCTCCATCTCCGTACTGAGAAAAGGTGTCCAGGTAAGACAACGCCCCTTCTCCAGTACAGGAGATGGAGAATCCACCAATGGGACATACCAAAGCCTCACTGTCCCATTGGGTGGGAAACAGATAAGGCTGGAGTAGTGTCCCCGGAGACCACCCGCTGAAGGACCCTCCGACCAAAGGAGGCGTCCGCTGAAGCAAAGCAGTCAATTCTGTAATGGCGAACAAACGGGGAGGGCGAGGACCATGTCGCAGCCCTGCAAATCTCCTTGATGGACGCCTGAGTGGCCCATGCCGCAGAGGTCACAGCGCTGCGAGTGGAATGGGCCGTAAGATGACATGGAGCCGGCAGGGAAGATGATTGATACGCCTCCGCAATACAGGCCCTGATCCACCTGCCAACAGTACCAGTGGAAGCCCTGTGTCCCATTGAAGCCGGGTGGAAGGAAACAAACAGAGCCTCTGACTTACGAAAAGGCTCCGTACGTTTCATATAACGCCGCAGTGCCCTGCGGACGTCCAACATGTGCCACTGCCGCTCCAGGTCATGGGAAGGATTGGAACAAAAATTTGGTAAGATAACTTCCTGTGCTCTATGGAAGAGCGAGTTCACTTTGGGTACGAAGATAGGATCCAGGCGAAGAACCACCCTATCGCTGTGGAAAATACAAAGGTCATTTCTGACCAATAAGGCGGCTAGTTCAGAAATACGTCTGGCCAACGTAATGGCGATTAAAAACGCCACCTTAAGGGACAGATTCCGCAATGAAATAGTTGCTATGGGTTCAAAGGGAGGTTTGGTTAGAGCGCGAAGGACGCGTGGCAATGAGACCTCCTGCATGAGACCCTGTTTGAGTGGGTCCCTGGAAACGGAACAAGCAATGAATCGGTCCGGGGGTGTGGCTAGAAACTCTAGGGAGAGACTGAACTGGATGGTTTGTAAAACCCAGCTGTCTGTGGAAGTGAGTTCCCACTGGTGGAAAAAGTGGGTTAGCCTTCCCCCGATTGGAAGCCTTGTGCCGGAGTCACTTGGACTTCCTGTAGGGGCGTCCTGCCCCTCGAAATGGCTGCCTAGCCCGGCCTTGTTGTCTGGGTCAAAACCCAGACCTGTCATAGGGACGGTCATACTGCCTCTCCTGTCTGGGAGTGTATGAGCGGGAGAGTTGAGCGACTGTCGCCCCAGTTGCTGGCCGAAAGGACTGCCTGCGAAAGTATGGAGTGGGGCGTTTATTGGGCTTTTTATTTAAATGAGCCATGACCTTGCGTTTATCCTTATTTTCAACAAGGTATGGCGCCAGGGCCTCCCCGAATAGATTGTTACCCAGGTAAGGGGCAGTCGCTAGACGCCATTTGACCCTGCATCAGCCTGTCAGTGTTTAAGCCACAACATCTGCCTGGCGGTGATATTGGATGCTATGGACCTGGAGGCAAAATTGGCTGACTGAAGTGTGGTATCCGCCGCATACTCTGTGGCCGCCACCATTTTACTCAGGTCCTGGTGGGTCCGAATGTCCTCAGCGGGGACTCTGGCCTGTAACTGGCGCAGCCATAAAAGAGTAGTCCTAACAAAGAAGGACGCGCAAGTGGCCGTTTTAATTGCCCATGCTGCAGACTGATGGGTCCTCCGGAATGTCTGCTCCCATTTTTTATCCTCCGCCTTTAGCGCCTCCAACAGGTCCCCAGCTATCGCAGTCTGGGAAACCAGAGGGGTCCAGGCCTCATCAACTTAGGGACCTCCAATGCATCAGTGAGGTCTGTGGAGGTGCTAAAGAGCTTTTTATCAGTCCCGCTTACAGAAGGAAATGAGGAAGGGGAAGCCCATTGTTTCTTGATCCCTTTAAGGAAAATAGAGGGGCACGGGACATGATGTTCTGTTGCCACTGTTTCAAAAAAGATAGGATTGGGGCTGGAATCCGATGTGGCCTGCAGTTGCGGGAACTGATCGGATCCAATGTTGGCTGTTGATGTGGCCTTGCACAACAGTGTGAGAAATAGACCCGGATTGAAGAGGCCCCCTGATGGAGAGGGTTCAGGAGGAAGTTCCTCCTCCTCTGATAACATAAGGTCCGGCTGTTCCTCACCTTGAGGGGAAGAGTAACCACTCATGGAGGAATGCGCTGGAGAAGTGGGCTCCTGAATCATGGGGGGCTCTGTAGGGGGACCATAGGATGGCGTGGCTGACGTAGAAGGCCCCTGATCTGGTGCTTGAAAAGAACACTGCACCAGTGCTCGGCCCACGACCTTGGAAAGCAAGGTTTCCAGATGGCCGTCGAAGAAAATGTCCCCAATGTCCGGTCCCCTGAGTCCTGCAGCCGTGGGGGTAAATGTGGCCTCTGGGGCTGGAGCCGGAGCCATAGTGACGTGTTGTGCCAGTGCGGATGGAGAGCCCAACGTGACCGGCGTCCCTGGGATGGACCACACTCCCTGAGCTGAAGTTGAGGGACCTAAGGGAAGGTCAACTTCAGGGGCCGCCAATTGATCAGGATCCAGTCCGGCCTGCCTCTGCACCCTGGAGAACTCCTTCTCCAGGGCCTGGTGCCTACGGCTGGCTTGCTTTTCCGCCAGCTTGGAAGGCTTTTTAAGCGTGTGCTTCGTCTTGGATTTGGACTTGCCTGCCGCCTCTTGTTCAGAGGATTTTTGGCAGCTGTAAGAGGATGGAGAGACAGAACTCGAGCTTTGAGGCAACAAGTGGCCCTCCATCCTGGTTGAGCAATCTCAGGCGAACTGAGATTAGAGCTCTGGCAGGCAAGTAGCTGGCGGAAGCGAGATTGGAACAAGCAACAAGACTGTTCCCCTGGCCACCCGACCAGAAAAAATTCCTCTCTGGGCTACGGTCACGGCACTTTGAGTTAGATGCCGAAGGCACGTTTGGGGCCACTCTCTGGGCTCCGCCCGGAAGCCTTAGGTGGCCAGGCAAGGTGCACCAGTGGAAAAAGGGGTGAAAAGGAGAAAAAAAACCCTCCAAGGGCTTAGAGGCCTGGAAGGGACAAAAAGGTCCTGACAAAACAAGATCCGATCAATTGGTGGCTACTCCACTGATAGTATATGTGATGGAAAAGCACCCCCTAATGCTGCTTGAATCTACCGTTTTAGATTATTAGGGCCCAATATTTTTTGTTTCAGCCCTCCACGTGGCCTTAAAGATGGCTGCTGCTACTACCAGTAGGCCTCGTTGGGCCTACAGAGGCTCCACGTGGGAATTGAGGTAACCTCCCCTATATGCGCTTGGCAAGTCGCAAATTTCCGCCATTTGGGGCCCTGAGTGAGTGCTCAAACTGCTCTATGCATGCAAGGAGAGCGCAGGGAACACCTGGGGAGTCCGTTCGTGGCTCCCTGCTGTAACTGGCGATTTCAAAATGGCGGCCGCGACTCTTTCCACGTTGGAAATGGTCACCTTGGCCAGCAATTTTGGGCTGTGTGGCCGGTCTTACACAGTAGCAGTGCTAAGCGCTGCTCTGAAATGAGCTCCGCGGAGCTGCCTCCGAACGACAGGCAAAGTAGGGGTTTAACGTTGTTCGTGCCCGAAAACGGTAACAAAAATGGTGGCCGCGACTATTCCCAGCTGCCTGGGTGAAGCCCGACGGTCTGGAGTCCAAGGACTCGCAGACCTATAGCCTGGAATCAAGTTCCAGGCACCAAATGGGAAGGGGGGGAAGAAGAAAGGTCTGGGGAAAGTTCCAAGCAGACCCTGCTTGGAAGCTTTTCCCCAGAGCCCTGGGGAAGGGAACGCAGGGAAGCTGCAAGACCTCCCCCCCCTTCCACCCCCACACACCTCAATTAAATTTAACTGAACACTGAGCCCAGTGTTTGTGGGGAAATTTGTTAAAGGGAATGCCAATTGAATTTAAATAAAATGTTTTAAAAGCAGAATTCACCAATGGATATTTTTCCCTGCTATCTGCTGAGAGCCAAACCTGAGACGTCTTCAAGAGCTGAGACCAAGTTAAGACTGGGTCTCCTAGCAGAGGGGGCGTGTCAAGTTTGGCTACTTGGTCTCAAGAGCAGGCAGACAGAGAAAACCCATTGGTGGGTTCTCCATCTCCTATACTGGAGAAAGCCCTGGAGAAGAAACGAACACAGATCTCAGTAAAATTTAAGAGTACTCAGTAGATAAAACATATATAGAAATATTCAAGAATTCATATTTATTTAGCAATTATATAGCATAAACATGTTCTATCTAAAAGTCAATGAACATTTCTTACCTCTGGGCATTTCCTGATGGGGAATTTCTCACTTTGGGGTTACTGGAATGCATTGACAGAAATCCTAAGCACACAATTACACACACTGACAGGCTCTTGTCAAGTCCTTCTGTTGCTTCTGGCTGTTGTGAAACACTTTCTGCCACGTGCTTTCCTCAGTGCCACTGGCCTACTTGTCTTTCGCCTCCGTGCTTCTCTTTTCTGCTGCACTGGACCTGTTCCTCTTGCAAATCCAACATTCTCCAAATGAGTGACTCCTGCTTTTGTAAGGAAGTCTCTCATCTCCAGGGCAAACTACGCAAACCAGTCAAAAGCAAACAGTTAAAAAATAGTCTAGAACTATTTGAGATCAATACATGGCCGTTTCTCTTATCTTTCAAATGAAAGGGAGAAATGAAAGATTTTAATCAGATCAAACATGATCACATATTCCATCATTACGTGACATGCTCATATATTTAAAAGCAACAAACAGGTGTGCCCTATCTAACAAAGAAGGAAGAGTTTCTCTGCAATCAAATGTAAGTTTTTGGAAAAAATACATTATCTATACCTTGTTTCGAATCAACTTGAGCCTTCAAAAAATTCTATGTACCCTACAATACTAAAATAACTATAGATTTTCAAGTGCCTTCCTGAATCAGACACCCTCTCAGTGCACTGGAACTACAATTATAAAAATCCAAACAAGCACATTCAGATGACCTGGTGTCATGGCCAGTTCAGACTCATTACTAACTGTGAGCAGCCAGTCCCAGCATTGCCAGATAAACTGCTGACTGAGCCGCTGCAGGCAAAGAAGGCTGCACCACTCAGTAACCAGCTCCATTAGTCTCAGAAGGTGAGGCGCCTGAGCAGCCACCCTCTCTAAATATAAGCGTTGCTGTGCAGAGAGGACAACAAAGAGGATGGCCAGTTTCTTCTCAAGAAAGGAACTTTGCCTTTCCAAATAAGCAACACCGGCTTTGTAAGAACAGCAATGAGCTCAAACCTCTCCATTGGCAATATTAACTTAGGCTCTGTTGTCTCTCAACTTGAAATTCTGTGATCATGATTCTGGATCTGGACTGGCTGATGACTCTGCTACAACATTAGGACTCTTGGGACTTCGACCAATCACTTTGTGCCTGCTGTTTTGGATTTGGACTCTCTCTCAAGGCGAGCTTGTTGGACTTCAGAGGAACTGATTTTTCCTGTGCATGTGTGCGCACATGTACATTTCCACACACATTTCCTTTGTCACTTTATTTATTTGAAAACCTCCTAGCAAAGTTTGCAATTCTCTGCATGTTTGTGAGCATGTGTTCTGAGACAGGACACTGGAGTTCAACACATCTGAAAGATTGATTTACAAGATTTAAAATTGGACCATATTACCTCAAAAGACGTACTCATTACTTTAGAACAGCGGTTCTCAACCTTTTCCGGGGCTCGACCCCGGCCCGCATCGTGCATGCATGGCGCGACGGGGCGCATCGCGCATGCGTGCCGTGACGCATCGCGTATGCGCGGCACGACAGCCCGCATCTCGCATGCGCAGCGCGACGGCCCGCATCACGCATGTGCGGCGCGACGGCCCGCATTGCGATAGGGAACAAAAAATGGCTGACCAAAAAAAATGGCGGGCCCGCACCGCGCATGCGCGGTGCGACGGGGCATCGCGCATGCGCGGCCCGACGGCCTGCATCGCGATAGGGAAAAAAATGGCCAACAAAAAAATGGCCGACCCAAAAAAAATGGCAGGCCCGCACCACGCATGCGCGGCGTGACAGGGAGCATCGCGCATGCACGGCGCAACGGCCTGCATTGCGATAGGGGGGAAAATGGCCAACCAAAAATGGCCGACCAAAAAAAATGGCGGACTGTGGTGCTTGGCGACCCCCGTGAAATGGTCGTTCGACCCCAAATGGGGTCGCGATCCACAGGTTGAGAACCGCTGCTTTAGAGAAACTTACATGGCAAAAGAGGAAGAGAAAGGGAGAACCTGTGTAGGGACATTTCCTAATTGCTTCTTAATAATCAAAACCAGCCTTAACCATAGTACTAATTTCTCTGATAGCGTTCAAATGTGTATAATTTTGACTGAAATTGCCAAGTTTAGACACACTATGCATAATATTTGAGCAGATTTTGAAACAAAGATATTGCTACTGCATTATTGTCATTACAATTACTAAATAGATATTAGTGTTTGTCCCTTCAGGTTACATATGTGTGTGCACACATACATACACACACACATCTACACACACAATGATGATTTTGTGCCATCAAGTCACTTTCGACTTCATACAGATTTTCTACATGATGATTGTCCCCAACGTGTTCTTTCAGGTCTCCCAACAGTGCATATTTGTACCCAGTATAACATTAATTAAATATATGATTTAAGACAAAAATGTTCATTCCAATGCCAATTTGGCATGTTTGTACATGCAATCAAGAATCATATATCTTAAATAATATTTAGGGAGGCATGATTCATTCTTATCACAGTACCAACTTAAAACATCTCTGTGAGAACATACTATAGATATAAATATTTGTTTGATGACTTTAATCATTAATACTGAATTTTGTTATACTTTATAACACTGTATCAATATATTATTACAAGGCAGCATAGAAACTTCATATCATGATTGTAGTAGTTTTCAGCACATTGTTCTTTCTTCTAATGCTTCCGAGTGTCTTTCTTCATAAACCTATCCCTTATCCCCTCCATATTTGACAAAGAATCATCATACGGAATGTAGGTAAAGCATTAGGATTCAGCTGTTGATTACAGTATGAGAAAAGAAATGTAAGTTAGGGCCATTTATTTCTATTGTTTAAGACAGTACAAGATATGCAATCCCATTTTCGGTGTATAGAAATGCTTTAAATTAAATGACATACAGTTAACCCTTGCTTAACTAAAATTAGTGGGATCAGCAGCTACTTCCCTAAGCAATGTGGTTGTAAAGCAGAAGTCACATGACCACATCAAGTTACAATGACAGTTGTGGCAATCCTACAGGTTTGTGATAGTCACTTGCCATCTCCTAAGCTTTTCATTTGACTTTGCTTGTTGAAAGCCAAAAGTGAACATCACAAATGACAATCAGAAGACCACAGGAATACTGCAAAGGCTACAAGTACAAGGACCTATTGTAAAACTCCTTGTTTGCCACTATTGTAACCTCAAACAGTCACTGAACAAGTGTTTGTTCAATGAGGACTATTTGTACTGGAATTGTTCTCTTTCTTTTTCCAAGGCCAGATATGTTCTCACATCACTTTCACTCAATATATTTGGCAAAATATATTAATATCCACCAATGTAAGGCATGAAAAGCCAGGTCCACCTATAAAGTTTATTAACTGATTTGATTCTAAAAGCCTATGCCCAGGACTCTTCCCAACTAATGATCAGCACCTGGTTAGAGTTAGATAAGGATCAACAGCATTCAAGATTCTTAATTTGCTTGTGGCTGGGTAACAAATCTAAACTGAGCCCTCTTTTAACTCTTCTCTCTGGCTTTGCCAGTCCTTCTCCTATAACTAATTAGACTAGTAAAGATTATTTAGAACACAAAAGTATCAAGATTATCAAGTCAAAATGGGCATATACAGTTTTTTTCCTGGGTATGCTCTGCCTACATTTATTATATGCTTTGTTATATTGCCACTGGAATAAAACCAAAGCAGGTTATAAACATTATGATGCAGACAACTGTGACAATTATTAGAAATGCTAATCAAAGCATAATATAGGGCATCACTTCCCATTTCACCAGTTATTTGATGAAATATACAGCTTTCCTACCTATGAAACTAAGTTCCTCTAATGTAATTGTTGTTGTATTCTACCTTACTCCTAGAGATACTGGACTGAAGAGACAATAAAAGTAAGAATTATATTATTGTTCAATATTCTTCTACTTTGACACGATACTTAAGAATACTAGTTGGACTTGGTATTTCTGCCATTCTTTCAATCACTTCCCTTAGTTCTAGGAAGCTCACCAAAACTCCAGTGTCACGACATTGTGCTGATCAACCAGGAGAAGGGTTCAGAATCCCTCTGCATATATATAAAGATTCTCTGAAATGAGACAAAAAGAATACACAGTAAAAAAAATCCTTGGAAACAACGTAACAGCAGGATGCATTACTTGACAAATTAACCACCCTGCAGTTTAAAAAACCAAACAAACTTGTAGGCATGTTAAGAACAAAGAATACAGTTATCTTGTGTTCTAAAAACAAAACATCTCACTCAATTAAAAAAGGGAGGAATAAAAGAAAAAAAGCAATATAAAGGATCTTTTTGACACACATATTGATTGGATTGAGAAACTTAACAAAATTAAATTAAAACTCAAAATATTAAATGGGATGAACTCCAAATAATACACATTTGAAGATAAAACATTCACACTCAAAAAAGATCACTTGCGATAGCCAAACGCACAAACCATCTTTATTTCAGCAACAAATACATACAGCACAATGCTAGACAGTCCTGATTCAAACACCAAGTAGAAATACAGAATGTGATTGAGATTTAGAAAACCAAAGTTGGGGACATATAAAATGTGAAAGGGGGAATGGTGAATAGACAAATTGGTGAGACCAGTCTGTCCCATTATCTTTATTATCTATGATGTCTTTATCATCTCAGCTTGTTCTGGGTTTTCCCCCCAAAGCAATGAATTACCAATACCCACTCATTTTACTTTCTAAAAACACCTGTGGACCTGGATGAGGAATCTTCCTGTATTAGTCTTCAAGGAAAACTGAGAAGAAGGCATGTCACTGTGTCAGAATTAAGTATGTAAAGATTGGGATCTTGACTAGATCCACTTGGTGCTTTGTGTCTGCTACATTCCATTTAATGAGTGCTTTGGCATGATTATACCTATCTAGAGTAGAAGACTTGGAAAGAAGCTCAAGGATGGCCTCTTAGATGCCACTGCCTGTTTCCATGTAAATTAAAAATCGTCTCTCATATTCAACACGGCAAAGCCAAGTGGAGAAAAAAAATATTCTCCAGCATGATGACTGAAGAATCCACCAATGGGTTATTTCAGTCCTCCTGCCCAATCAGACTTAAGTTGTCAAGTTATCACACCCTCCTTGCCTGGGACCTCCCAGTTTCATCTTAGTGTTTCGCCCATGAGGACGTGATATTTGACTCTCAGTCTCTTCAGGCAGGTTAGACTTTTAGAAACTTTTCACCCATTAGTGGTTCCTTCAAATTTGGGAGTATTGGAGGCTTCCAACCTCTGATTACCCACACAGGGAATTTCATTCCCTAGGGCTATTTAGCAAGGGGGGGAAAGAAAGTCCCTTTCTCCCCTATTCTGGGGGGTGGGGGGATTTTTCCTCTTCCTATCACCCAGCAGACAGCCGGGTTTCTTTCCCAGACACCTACTGATCATTGAGGAGGGGGGTGGACTCTTTTCCCCACTAGCTCAGTAGCCGGCTGAGTTCCACCCAGTCCCTTTAGGCCAACCCTTAGCCTGGACACGGAGATTGCCTCCATCGGCTACCTCGTTCACCTGAGCAAATAGTTAAGTATGCCCATCCACAGTCTTACCTCCATTTTCATCAGTCCTGTCTCTAATTGCAAGACAGCGCTAGAGACACACTTTGGGACTTGTCAGGCTGATCTTAGAAATTTGGATTGTACAAGTTCTAATGGTAAAAAATTGAAAAGGCGCCACCTGGATACCATAAAAAAACCTGTGCTATTGATTTGGTTTGGAATAATTTGAGTATAATACATTTCTTGTATTAAAGAACTTAAGGATGGTAGAAAAGTTCCTCTGGGCATCCTCATTACTTTATCAGAGTACAGTATTGAATGGAAATTTTGGATCAGGGCAAAATGTAACCTGTAAGAGGTGTTATAGAATTCTTTTCAGATCTTCATATGGAAAGTATATCAAGTATTGCCACAAAACTGAGGGGTGGAAGTTATGTGATAAAAGTTAGCCTCCATCTCTTAGTGTTGTGGCAATACCCGATAAACTTTCCATATGAAGATCTGAAAAGAGTTCTATAAGATCATTCAGCTAAACACATGTGTTGGATTTGTGCAATCACACATTTTTATAAGGTGGAACTCCTAACTATGGTTCTGTTGAAGCTATACAAGTTGAACATGTTTAAATAACCTTTTCAATTTTTACAATAAATGTATAAAAATCTGACAGTTGGCCACACAAAGAAGGGACACTGGGAATGTCAGGGCTTATAGGCTCAGTAATATATCCCAAAATACTTTCTATATTTGCATCCACATGAATGCTTACTTACAAAATGAGATCATATCTTATCCATAGAAATCCCAAAAGATCATCAATTCTGGATTTAAGCTGATTACATAATAGACATTGAGATTTGTAAGATACCGTCTTGGTGGCTTTTCACAATCACAAATTACAGAGTGGATTTGCCTATGAAAGCCATTCCATTAATGAAGCAAATTAATATTGCTAGCAAGGAGAAAATTGCTACATTCTTATTTAAAGCACACTGCAGTTATTTTCTACTCTGTTGGTATGGTAAACATAAAAAAGCAAGCTAGATTGCAGTAGTATATTTTAGCTGACCATCAGCACAGACCACAGTTCAAAGAAACTAAAACAACTAAGTATGAATAATAATTTTTTTGCACTCATGTATTCCAAACTTGAAAGTTATTTATTTTAAAATAACTTTTTTTTAAAGATACAGACTTAACAGTCCCAGTTTCCCATGTGACCCCTTGGGAAAATAAATTGCCCATCCCTGTTCTAAGGTAAGGTTCTGCCTCCCCTTTCAACTCCTCCCAACTGCCTATTCCACACCCACCCACCCACAGACCTCTGCTCTTTTGGCTGCTTTGCACTGCCTTGAGAGATAGCAAGCAACCTCAGAACTGTGCAGCTCTGAGGCTGCTTGCCACATTGTGCCTTAGGACAGGGGTCCACAACCCCTGGTCCGTGAACCGGTACCGGGCCACAGCATGCCAGCAAATTTTGATCACGTTACCACTAAGCCACAATGGTTTTATTTTTTTTCTGTGAAGTCAAGTAGAGTGGTTTATAAACCACAGTTTGTTGCTTAGTAACTGTCTTATTAAAATAACAATGTGAGAACCTACTCAAATTATATCAAAATGAGAGATTCTGCAGAATAAAAAAGTGCCATTTTGAAACTGCAGAGTTTCCAAAGAGCTATGAAATAGAGATAACCGGGAATTTTAATTATCTAAACATTGTTGGGAGATTATCCCTATCAAACAAACATGAGTCTTCCCAAAAGTGAAACAGCCAGCAACTTTTGTAAAAAAAATAACCATATAATTCTGGAATTCTTGATTTTAAGAAAGTATAGTCGAATGTGCATTTTGGACTTCAATAATGTAAATAATTTTCCATGATGGAGAAGATAATGGAAAATGGAATTGAAGATGGGCAAGAGATTTTAGAAAGACAGATACTAAAAGCACAACTACAAGCAATTCAATGAAGTAAAAATATAAAATACACAAAAAATACAATGAAGCTACACAAAATGCTTAGTTGAAAATCTGAAAAATGAAAGGCATGTAAGAAGTGGAAACGGAAAACAAGTAGGGTTATGAAGAGTTTCATAGTCAAAAATACTTCAATGTGTATGCAGATATACATATAGCAGAAAGTTCTTATATCTGTGATTGGATCTTGGGAAAATATGGAACTGCATTAAGGACCTGCCAGTACAGTAAGTGCTATTTGAAAGTTGTCATACATTTTGAAGCAACATTCTCCCTTTAAATCTGAAGTTACCAAAGTCAGAATATTTATTTGAGTAACCTTTGGCACCATTTGCCTCTAAACAAACTCCATACTAAGATCAATACAAGATTAACCTAAAACTATAGCAATAATACTAGAAAGACCAAAGACTATTTTTATGAGTAAAAATATTTACAAAATATTTATTTTGTTCAAAATAAAAAGAAAAGTATCATAACATCAGCTTCCTGAGTGAAATAAAGAATACCTGAGGATAATAAATGCTGTTCCGATCATTAAAAAGGCGAGACAAGGAACTAGAAAGATAAATTTAGACCAATAACTGGAAGAATTCTAAAGATCAGAGTAAGTCACCTTCAGGAAAAAAAACTTGGCCACTAGTGAAACTACCAATAGCATAAAATGTTAATTAAATTAAATGATTTGGAGTATAAGATACTGCAGCAAATGCTAAAGGTACAATAAAAAGGTCAGAAACAAATAATAATAATTAATCATAGTCATTAAAGATGACTTGCTGACCATTCAAGATCTCTTTGAAGATAAAAAATTGAAATTAAAATAATTAAAATGTGAAAAGATATAAATGGTGGATAAGAAATTTACTATTATTCCAAATACTGTCTTATTGCAAAGTTTGCAAATGTACATGAAAAGTTTTTTATTGTAATTTCAGTTATTCCCACTAGTCTTACCGCAACATGATAATGCTGGAGATGCATTCAAGAGCTTCCATACCAAACTAAGTTAGTATCAAAGATGAAGGAATTCACATTAGGGAACTGGTTTATGCAACAATTATTTGGGAAGCTATAGATGAAACCCTACCGATATACCAATATAACCAATTCCCAGCTTACTAATTTACTTACTAACTTATTTGTTGTTATTGTTGTTTGTATTGTTGGGAAGAAGCGTTGACTTACCTGAACGCCTTTTCTCTGCATGGGGGGGAGGAGAATCCACCTATGGGTATTCACTGTCTCCTGCCCAATAGCAGACTAGGTCCGAAATTTAGCCCCGCCTCCTGGCTTCCTTCCCCAGTTTTTGACAGGCGAAGCTCCTCATCAGGTCGGACCGTGTAGCTCCATTTCAGTATCCTGTAAGAGAAACTCCTGCCTAAACCACTTAGAGGAGGGTGTGGATTCTCCATCCCCCCATGCAGAGAAAAGGCGTTCAGGTAAGTCAACGCTTCTTCTCCTGCATGGGTGGATTCCGAATCCACCTATGGGACGTACCCAAGCCCTCATGAGTCCCCCTGGGTGGGGGTCTAGGCTATCTCTTACTAGGACTCTACTATCTGCTGCAGGGCCCTTCTGCCAAACGAACCCTCAGCTGCAGCAAATTGATCAATCTTGTAATTTCTAACAAAGGAGGACGGAGAGGCCCACGTGGCCGCTCTGCAAATTTCCTCCAGTGGCGCCTGGGTGCGCCAAGCTGCCGATGTGGCCGCGCTCCTTGTGGAGTGAGCCGTGATGTTGGTTGGTACCTGCAGGTCCAATGATTCATAGGCCCTAGCTATGCATGCCCTGATCCACCTCCCAATGGTCGAGGAGGATACCTTCCGACCCATGGAAGAAGGATGATAGGACACGAATAGGGCCTCAGATCTCCTGAAAGTTGCTGTTCTATCTACGTAGTGACGCAGAGCCCTGCGCACGTCCAATGTGTGCCACCGTCTCTCCAGACGGTGCGTGGGATTTGGACAGAAATCCGGAAGAACCAGTTCCTGTGACCTGTGGAACCATGTGTTGACCTTAGGTATGAAGGTTGGATCCAGCCGCAGAGTTACCCTGCCCTCTGTGAATGTGATCAGGTCCGGCCGGACCGAGAGAGCCCCCAACTCCGAGATTCTCCTTGCCGAGGTGATCGCCACAAGGAAGGCCACCTTCAGCATCAGGAAACGGAGTGAACTGGTTCTCAGTGGTTCAAAGGGGGCCTCAGTTAGTGCTTGTAGTACCTTGTTTAGGTCCCAAGACGGGAAGCGGTGGACTACAGGAGGCCGTCTTGTGGCGGCCCCTTTTAAGAAGGCACTCACCGCTGGGTGTTGTGACAGGGTTCCTCGGTCCTCACAGACCAGGACCGTTTGAAGGGCTGCTACCTGTCTACGGATGGTGTTGGTCGCTAGACCCCTGCTCATGCCCTCCCACAGATACTGGAGGATGACGGGAATGGTGACCGACATGGGATTTAGCCCCTGCCTACTGCACCAGGAGGAGAAATTCCTCCAGGTAGCGTCATATATCCTGTTGGTGGAGGGTCGACGGGCGTCCTGGATGACCGAAATGACCTCCTCTGAGAAGGCCTGCCTACTCAGACCCTCCCGCTCAAGTGCCAGGCGGCTAGTTGGAGCCATTGTGGGTCTGGGTGTTGGAGTTTCCCTTGGCTCAGGGATACCTGACTCGGAGGGAGTTTCCACACTGGCGAGATCGATAGGTCTACCAGGTCTGCGAACCATGGACGTCTCGGCCAGTATGGAGCAATTAGTATCACTTCCGCCTGCCTAGAATCAGTTTGCGGATTGTTGCCTGTATTAGGGGCGGAGGAGGGAAGGCGTACAGGAGCCCCTGTGGCCACCTGCATCTGAGCGCGTCCGTCCCTTCCGCTCCCCGGGTCTGGAACCTGGAAAAGAAGTGTAGAGTTTGAGTGTTTGCTGGAGACGCGAAGAGGTCCAGGCAGGGCCGGCCGAACCTGTCCGAGATTGCCTCGAACAGTTCCGGGGCCAGCCTCCACTCCGCATGGTCTACCGTGGCCCTGCTGAGGGAGTCCGCCTGCTGGTTTGCCTCCCCCGATATGTGTTCTGCCCTGAGTGAGGCCAGGTGCTGTTCTGCCCACAGACCCAGCGCCCGGGCCTCCTTCATGAGGGCCACCAACCTGGTCCCGCCCTGCTTGTTCACGTGCGCCTTTGCTGTTACATTGTCCGTCAGGACCAGCACGTGACTCCCTGCTAGGTGGGATGAGAACTGCAGCAGGGCCAGGTGGATGGCCCTCAGTTCGAGCCAGTTGATCTTGTGGCGTAGGTCCCCTGGGCTCCACCTCCCCTGGGCTATCCTGTCCGTGGAGTGGGCCCCCCACCCGAACAGGCTTGCGTCGGTCGTGACTGTGATCCTTTCGGGTTCCCTGAGTGGGGTGCCCCTGCTTAAGGCGTCTGACCTCCACCACCTGAGGGATGCTATGACCTGGGGAGTGACCCTGACTTTCCTGAGCGAGGCGCTCTGGTTCCGCCTCTGGTAGGGCAGTAGGAGCCATTGGAGACTTCTGGAGTGGAGCCTTGCCCACGGAACGATCCCCAGGCATGATATCATCTTCCCCAGGAGCTGGGACAGCTGCACTATGGAGGCCACCTTCCTCCGCGTTACCAGAATCGCTAGTTTCTGTAAACTCTCCCGCCGCTCCTGTGACAGATACACCATGCCCCGTTCCGAATCTATGATGGCCCCCAGGTGGAGAAGCCTCCTGGAAGGCGTGAGCTGGCTTTTCTTGTGGTTTACTGAGAACCCGTGCGACTGGAGGTTGTCTATGGTGGTCTGAACATCCGCCACTGCTGCCCTGTGTGAACCTGACAGAATCAGAATGTCGTCCAAGTAGCATTGGACTCTTACCGGTATAATGCGTAGATGTGCTCCCAGAGCCGCCAGGATCTTTGTGAACACTCGGGGCGCTGAGGAGAGGCCGAATGGTAGGGACCTGTACTGGAAGTGTCGTCCCCTGTAACAAAATCTGAGGAACCTTCTGTGGTCCCTCCTTATTAGAATATGTAGGTAGGCCTCTGTGAGGTCTATGGATGACATCAGGTCCCCCTTCCTGATGCCTGCTAGTATGGATCTGAGAGACTGCATTTTGAATTTCCTGTATACTACGTAGTAGTTGAGGCGTTTTAGGTTGAGTATGGCTCTCCAATCCCCGGATGACTTTGGAACCAGGAACAGGATGGAGTAAAATCCCCTTCCTTCCTGCCCTGGAGGGACCGGCTCTATCGCCCTTATCTCCTCCAGGTGCTTTATGGCCTGATCTAGAAGGCCCGCCTTGGCCTTGTTGCGAGACAACGGGCACCTTATGAAGTATTCCGGAGGAATGGAGTAAACTGTAGACCCTGGGCTACAGTCTCGCTGACCCAGGCGTCCGTCGTGGTCGTCTGCCATGCTTCGCTGAACAGCGCCAGACGACCCCCGATGGGACTGCTCCAGGAGTCACTTGGAGCGTCTGTAGGGCCGGCCTCCCCCACCCCTGAAGGGACGCTTGGAAGGTTGGCCCCTGCCGGAGGCTGGACGGTCCTGGCCGCGCTCCTGCCTGTATGAGAAGGAACGCGGAGTTCTGGGCCCTTCCCAAGACCGTCCTCCCTGAAAGGGCTGTCTCCATTCCCCGCTCCCGCTCTGGCGGGGAGCCTGTCTGCGGAACTCCTGACCTGCCCTATCCGTCTTTTTTGAGGGGTGTGCTAGGACCTTCCTCTTGGTCTTATCCTCGATCACGTAAGGATCCAGGATCGCTCCAAAAAGCTTTGATCCTGAATACTTAGCTGTGGCGAGGCGCCACTTTGACTTGAGGTCCACCTTCCAATTCTTAAGCCATGTGAGTCTCCTGACTGCCAACATACCTGCAATCGCCCTGGCCGCGTATCGTGAGGCGGCCAGTGTGGCTTCCGCCATGAACTCCGCTGTCATGCGCAGCTTGGTCAGTGTCTGCTGAATGCGTACCTGCTCTGGAGGGACGCTCGCCTGCAGCTCCCGCAGCCACCTAATCGTAGCCCTGGAAAAGACAGATGCCGTGGACGAGGCCCTAATGGCCCAGGCCGATGAGTGGTGTACTCTGCGGAGGGAGAGTTCTACTTTCTTCTCCTCCGCCCTCATCGCCTCTGAGATGTCGCCAGGAATGGCTGAGGAGGAAAAGAGAGAGATTAGCGGTTCATCTACCTGTGGCAGCTCTATGAGGGATGCCAGGGAACTGCACACATTAAACAACTTCTTTTCAATGCTGTTTGGTGAAGGGATAGCACTTAGGTTGGTCCACTGGGACCGGACCGAAGACCTAAAAACCTTCGTGCACGGTACCTGTATTACCTCTGATACCGGTGAGTACAGCAGTGGGTCCTTGGCGTCCTCCTCCTCCGAGGATGGCGGTCTGACCTCCTTGGTCTTGGTTGGCAGATCGAGTACGGAGCATATTTTTGGCAAGAGGGAGTTGAACAAGGTGTGGTCAAACAGACCTGAAACCTGGGTTGTCTGATGATCTGTCTCCTCATTCTCTGACAATGGGGCTCCCTCGTCATCCCACTCCTCCAGCTCCTCGTCTGCCACCTGTGAGGAAGTCTCAGACCCGTCTGAGTCCTGGAACACTACCTTTCCTCTCCGGGGGGTGCTTCTCCGGGGAGTGTAGGCCCTCCGGGGAGGGGACTCACTCCTGGGGGGCCTGAGATGCTCTAGGGCTTCCTGCAAGATAGAATGAAGCTGGGAAGACCACTTACCAGACCTGATTCTTTTCCTACCTCTGCGCCCAGCCTCCTCCTGGCTGGTCGTGGGTTCGGAGTGTGCTGGTGATGATGGCACCGATATTGGAGACCGTTCTCCTTCCGTCTCACCCCTTGGGAGCCATTCTCTGAACCCCTGCTCCGTGCCTCCCGAAGACCCGAAGAGGCTGGGAGTCTCCGTAGGGTACAGATCTGCTCTCTCCGTTCCGCTGGCCCTGAGCTTCTGGGCCTTGGCGAATTCTTTCGCCAAGGCCTGATGTCTTCTTATGGCCTGCCGCTCAGCTGTCTTTGAAGGCTCAGTTAGGTGCTTGGTTTTGGCCTTCTTCTTGCCCCCCCTTGTTCCTCTGGCTGACGCGGGGGCGACGGAGGGGGCGCTGAGCCTTGGGCCGGGGTGCCCTCAGCCAAGGCCATGCTCCTACAAGGACTGAGTCCTGGTAGCTGGCTGGCGCGGCTGACGTCGGTAGCACTACAGGGAGCTCTTCCCTGACCTGCGCAACGGTAGCCTGTAGGGAAGGCGGCCCGCAGTTTCCCAAACTAGGGGCTTCCGGCCTGGGCCTCCCTGATTCCTCTGGTGCTGCCCGGTGTTGATGCTGTTGGGACTGCAGCGACACCCGCACTTCACGCTTCCGGCCGCAGCTGCCCGGTCAACTGCCGTGGCCCTGCGGCTCCAGCAACTGCTGCTCTCTGGCAGCCTGCCTGGGCCTAGGCCCCAGTAAAGGGAAACAAAGGAGGTTTGTGTGTGCCCGCCTTTCAAAGGGTGGTGATTCGCGCCCTGGCGAAGGGCCCCAATCAGGCGGCGCAGACGGGCTGGGACCACCCCCTTTCCAATATGGCGATTCGCGCCAGAGGCTGGGACCTCCCCTTAATCAAAATGGCCGCCCCGCCAATTTTTTGGTCTCGGCCACGCGGTGCCTGGATTTAAGAGGCTCCGGTCTACCCGCCCCGATTAGAAGCGGCTCCGTCTACCGCCACCGGCCCCAAAGGACCAGCGACCTCCTCCCCCGTCCCGAGATCCCCACTTGCGGTTGGTAGGGGCGGTCCACCGCCCTTTCTGCGTCGATCGACTGAGGCTTCGACCTTCCCTCAACGGCTGCGGGGTCTCGGACGCTGTCCGGAGGCCGTCCAGAAGTCCGGGGATGTCTCTCCCCGCGGCTTCCGTTCCCCCGAGGCCCTAGGCCTGGGTGGCCTCCCCGGCGATCTCGGCGGCGAGGGGGAAAGCTCTGAACGGCACCCGCCGAAAAAAACCAGGTAATTTTCAAAAAAACCAAACTCTAAATTTCGTATATCCAATCAATAGCTGAAAACCTTAACTAATAAACTAACTAAAATCAAATGTTACCAGTCCTTTTTCCGAAGGAAAACCAAAGAAAGACTCTATTTCCCTGGAGCTACCGAGAAGAGCTGTTCTTGGGCTTCAGACTAGGAAAAAACTGGGGAAGGAAGCCAGGAGACAGGGCTAAATTTCGGACCTAGTCTGCTATTGGGCAGGAGACAGTGAATACCCATAGGTGGATTCGGAATCCACCCATGCAGGAGAATTGGATACACTTAATCAGCATGGCTGACAACAAAAAATAAGACAGAAGAACTGGAAGGAAACCAATATGTGTAGCTGCAACATATGCATCAGTTTTATTTCGTATGTCATTTATACAATTTACAGAAATTGGAAAACAAAAATGGAGACCACTACAAAATTCACCCAAGCTATTTATGAACAAGTGTTATTTGATAGAATTCCTATTTCCTATCCAGAGGGCCAAATTTTGAATTAATAATATATCAATACCAAAGATTAAATTAATACCAAAGATGAAAATATCATGGATGTTATTAATAAGCAAAATATTTGCTAAAGAAAATACTATCTTTGACTAATTTTGAATTTTTAGTAAAGTACTGAAACTCAATTACGAAATGTTGTTAAATCATTAGATATTTAATAATTTCTTTAGTGAAAAAATAGAACTATAGTAATCAAGCAGTACTTTTGCAACCACAGATTGAGCCATGTGCACTTTTCACATTAACTTCTGCTACTGCCATCTAATCCTTAAATGCATTTGCAGGTATCTTTGAATAAGACTGTGTTTGGAAATACATATTTTCATGTTATAAGCCTGTCCTATTTAGAAACAAGTTTTTAAACAATAAATTTAAGATAGAGATGGGGGAAATTATCATTTCAAGACCCTTCTAATTAATTTATTGAGGGGAGAGTAGCTGCCTTTCAGTCCACAATCATGGTATTTTTCTGGCCTGAATTTAGGAGTTGAGGATTGGCGGTAGGGTGGGGGGGTTGTTTTTTATTCCCCGTTTGCTAGGTGGTTGCAGCAGGTTTTGGTCACTTCACATGACCCAGGGACACTGTGACCGTCATAAATATGAATCAGTTGCCAAGCATCTGAATGTAAATCACAAGACTCTGGAGATTCTGCAACATTCCAGCTGATCGGCGCTTCTTTTGGGCTCAGCAGAAGTGCCAGGATCATTGCTACTTTCCAGCTGATTGGTGCTTCTTCAGGGCTCAGCAGAAGCACCAGGATCAGTGCCGAATTCCAGCTGCCCTGGCACTGATCCTGGCACTTCCACTGAGCCCTGACAGCCCTGCAGCTCCAGCCATCTCTCGCTCAGGCTTGTGCGGTGCTACCACCGGTTCAGCTCATTCCCCTCCCCCGCTACCACTTTACTAGGATGGTCGCGTACCACCTGCCAGGTGCCAATGTATCACAGGTGGTACCTGTACCACTGGTTGAAAAGCCCTGCACCACATGAAGCATGAATAACAGCTGAATGCAACATCACTTCCTTCTAAGTTAAATGCTGTAGCATGCTTTACATGCAAATCAGAATGTCTGGCCACAACTGATCTGGAACCAATAGATTTCTTAGTCTATAAATTAATTCTAACTTGATCTGAAGCCACTTTAGTCTTTTAAATATTTGAAGAGTGCCTTAATTCATGACTTTATTAAACTTTATTTCAGAACTTGTTATTAAATGTTCACTATTAGAAATTGTTCGATTGAAATAGATAATACTTAGAATGAGTTACTGAAAGGTGTGACAGTATTTAGCGCTGGAGCACAAAACATTTTGAATTTGAAACATTTGAATTAAAATATCTCTCTTCAATGTTTGAAATCTCCCTTCTGTTTGGATCTGAAATGTTCTGTGCTGTTCCAAACATTTCAGAAATATCCTGAGCTAAAAACAATCCTCTTTCAAACTCCAAACATGTTTCAAAGTCAAAACAGTGTTAAAACACTTCTAGTACAATTAGAATAACCTGCTTGAAAACAGAAATATTTTAAATTTGAAACATTTAATGTACTCTTGAGTATTCTTAGATATGTCATTTGGTATTAAAATAAGAAATAATGGAAGCATTGTTATATACTTGTATCTAAATCACAATTTTAAAACTCTTTATCTCACACACAGAGACATATACAGTGGGGCAAAAAAGTATTGAGTCAGCCACCAATTGTGCAAGTTCTCCCACTTAAAAAGATGAGAGAGGCCTGTAATTGTTATCATAGGTAGACCTCACCTATGAGAGACAAAATGAGAAAACAAATCCAGACAATCACATTGTCTGATTTGGAAAGAATTTATTTGCAAATTATGGTGGAAAATAAGTATGTGGTCACCTACAAACAAGCAAGATTTCTGGCTCTCACAGACCTGTAACTTCTTCTTTAAGAGGCTCCTCTGTCCTCCACTCATTACCTGTATTAATGGCACTTGATTGAACTTGTTATCAGTATAAAAGACACCTGTCCACAACTCAAACATTCACATTCCAAACTTCACTATGGTGAAGACCAAAGAGCTTTCGAAGGACACCAGAAACAAAATTGTAGACCTGCACCAGGCTGGGAAGACTGAATCTGCAATAGGCAAGCAGCTTGGTGTGAAGAAATCAACTGTGGGAACAATAATTAGAAAATGGAAGACATACAAGACCACTGATAATCTCCCTCGATCTGGGGCTCCAAGCAAGACCTCACCCCATGGGGTCAACATGATCACCAGAACAGTGAGCAAAAATCCCAGAACCACACGGGGGGACCTAGTGAATGACCTGCAGAGAGCTGGGACCAACATAACAAAGGCAACCATCAGTAACACACTACGCCGCCAGGGACTCAGATCCTGCAGTGCCAGACGTGTCCCCTACTTAAGCCAGTACATGTCTGGGCCCGTCTGAAGTTTGCTAGAGAGTATTTGGATGATCCAGAAGAGGATTGGGAGAATGTCATATGGTCAGATGAAACCAAAGTAGAACTGTTTGGTAGAAACACAACTCGTCGTGTTTGGAGGAGAGAGAACGCTGAGTTGCAGCCAAAGAACGCCATGCCTACTGTGAAGCATGGGGGTAGCAACATCATGCTTTGGGGCTGTTTCTCTGCAAAGGGACCAGGATGACTGATCCGTGTACAGAAAAGAATGAATGGGGCCATGTATCGTGAGATTTTGAGTGCAAACCTCCTTCCATCAGCAAGGGCATTGAAGATGAAACATAGCTGGGTCTTTCAGCATGACAATGATCCCAAACACACCGCCCGGGCAACGAAGGAGTGGCTTCATAAGAAGTATTTCAAGGTCCTGGAGTGGCCTAGCCAGTCTCCAGATCTCAACCCCATAGAAAACCTTTGGAGGGAGTTGAAAGTCCGTGTTGCCCAGCGACGGCCCCAAACCATCACTGCTCTAGAGATCTGCATGAAGGAATGAGCCAACAAACCAGCAACAGTGTATGCCAACCTTGTGAAGACTTACAGAAAATGTTTGACCTCTGTCATTGCCAACAAAGGATATATAACAAAGTATTGAGATGAACTTTTGATATTGACTACATACTTATTTTCCACCATAATTTGCAAATAAATCAGACAATGTGATTGTCTGGATTTGTTTTCTCATTTTATCTCTCATAGTTGAGGTCTACCTATGATGACAATTACAGACCTCTCTCATCTTTTTAAGTGGGAGAACTTGCACAATTGGTGGCTGACTCAATACTTTTTTGCCCCGCTGTATACTTCTGTAGCAGAGATAACTACCTTTTGGGCACCAGGGACCAGTTCCATGGAGGTTTTTCCGTGGACTGGAGGGGGCGTGATTTCATGTACTGACTGCATCCTGCGGTTGGGGCTTTGCTTGTTTGCGCGGACCGGTTTCTGGCATGCTGCAGCCCAGTGCCAGTCTACGGATCAGGGGTTGTGGATGCCTGGTCTAGTGGTTAGGCACCACGCTAGGGCCAGGAAAATGTGAGTTCTAGTCCTGCTTTAGTCATGAAAGCCTATTGGGAGATTTTGGGCCAGTCCCCTTCTCTCAGGCCAACTCACATCACAGAGTTATTGTTGTTGAGAAAAAAGGAACAGGAAGGATTATTAGGCAAGTCTGCAGCCATGATTTATTTATAAAAATAATAAAGTGGAATAGGGTATGCAATAAAGCCACCCTAGTAGTTAGGTTTTTTTTAAGGGATGCCACAACAGAAAATGTTGTCTTAATGAAACAACGTGGCCATCCTGGCCTTGATGCCTTCCAGAAAGTTTGCACTATATTTCCATTATTAGCGGGCTGTGTTAATTATGGATAATGAAAGTTGTAATTCAATACACTTGAAGAGTACTAGTTTGGGAAAGGCTGATGAGCTGATTGGATAGTTTGCTTGTTTTTCTTAGTTTTTATAACCTACCCAAATCAAAGACTCTGGGCAGGTTATCGCACATTAAAGAATTTTAAAAACTGATAAATCAATCCTCCTCCAGGACAGAGGCCAGTAAATTTAATTAAAGTTGAAGGCACAATAAAATGATGTTCTACATATAAAGGAGAAGGCTTTAGGAATCTCTCGGAATAGAGAGTTCCACAGTGTGGGGCTACCACAGAGAAGGCCTGCCACGTCATCTATGCTCACCTACTGTATTTCAGAAAGGGATGTCATCAGTTCTTAGGAGTTGATCAGACAAAATATTGCATACAAGATATTTCTTATGAATTATTTCAGTGGGTCTATTTATTCCTCCTATTATAAGGATAAAAAAACAAATTCCATGAGATTGGCTCATGCAGCTAGAAAATTTTGCAAGGGGCAAAGGTAATGCATAACAACAGAGTTCAGCTCCTCCTTCTGGCATCTGCCTTCTGAGAAGATTGGAATGTAGTGTTTGCTTGTTTGCGTGTACCGTTTTCTGGCATGCCACGGCCCGGTGCTGGTCCACGGACCAGGGGTTGGGGACCCCTGTCTTAGAACACCTTTTCCAACACAGAAGGCTTAAAATGTGTGAGGATTGTAATTCTCAAAATTCTCAACCAGGCAATAGTTTCCAAGAGTTATAATCCCAAAATAGCTGGTGGGTATCAAGTTAGAAAAATCTGCCTTATAATTTAAGACCATAAGGCAAAACAGTTTTATTGTATCATTTCAAAAAACTATTACACCAATCACAACACCGATAGTATAACCAATTACTTCCAAGAAAGACTTTCCAATCCTTCAGGTTAACAGAACTTTTAAATGTTTTTCTTCTGTTTTATAATGTATTTCTGATACTTCTTATGTGTAGTGCATGCTCTCCACCAGTGAACATAATACAATTCTGCTAACAAAAAGACCAACAAAATGCATAGTTCAACTATTTTTGATACTATCTAGGGATTTGCAAGCTGTAGTGGTTAAGATATTAGACTAGTATTAGGGAGCAGCAGTTAAAAATCATCAATTGTATTAAGCTGGATAGCAGTTAGCTAGAACTTTCCCCTGGTTTACATATACAAAGACTATAACTTACTGTGGTAGCACATGATTTAAGTTGATTGATTATTAGTATGCTATTATGATTTATGTTGATTGCTTTAATATCCCATGACTAACCCTGATGTTGTATCTATGATTTATGAGGATTGCATTGTATGATTATGGTTATGATTATCCCTTGTTGCTCGAATGTACACTGAGAGCTCATGCAAATTCCTTTTGTATGTCCAGTCATAATTGGCCAATAAAGAATTCTTTTTTCTTAAAAAAAAAATCATTCAGCGACTCTGAGCCAATTACTGTCAACTCTGTCAACTCAAGCTAACTCACAGGGTTATTGCCAAACGGAAAAACAGGGTGAGGAAAAGCTGCTTGAGCAACTAATGAAACCTAAACTATCAATCTAATATATAATATTAACATACTACTCGTAACGTTAACATGCTAATGAACAATATACTGAAAAACAAAAAAAATGTGCTCTTACCATGATCAGAGTATTAGACAAGTTACAGCATCAGTTCTGGATTTCTTTGGATAGTTCATCTGACAAATTCCAGAATTCAGTAGTCTATGAAAAAAAAAGATGGGGGGGGGGTTGTTTGGTTTGTTGGTTGTTTACAAGTCTAGGAACAATGGATACAAAGTCTTCTGAAGCAGCACACTTTGCTTGTTGTTTTATGTTTAAAAAAGGTTTATAAAGATCAGTTTGAACAGATTAAAAAAAGTAATTTGGTTAGTTTTTCACATGTATAAAAAGAAATGGATTTTCCCTTCATAACAAATTTGAATAGTTAAAAACAGCAAGCATTTTTGATTTCTAGGTAACATATATCTCAGCCACCATATAAAACTAAATGTATATTTCTAGACCTATTTTTAAGAGAAAGTACTTTGAAGGTAGTAAATTCTGAACAACTGAAGTTCAGAATGGAACTGGCACTGACTTCAGAGATATATAAAATATTCTAAAAATTTAACACATGCTGTAGAATAACAATGTTCCCTTCTTAAAGATAATGAAAGTTTGGTTAGAGTGATAGTAAAATAAGCAGATAGAGGCTTAACTCCTTACTCAACCCTGAGTTCAACAGATGATAACATTTCCCAGGCTAATCTTCCTTAACACAAGGAAAAAGGCAGTGAAAACATATTCAGATATTTCTCCTTGACCTCTTTATAGTAGTACATAAACAGCATGACATAAATTAGCTAAGGGTGATAACATTTTGTCTAATCATGAATATTATTCATATTTCCCCTCATAGACACAGTACACTAGAGCAGTGGTGGCGAACCTATGGCACGGGTGCCATCGGCGGCACTCAGAACCCTCTCTGTGGGCACACGCACCGTCGCCCCAGTCCTAGGCCTTCAGCTGGATTTTATAAAACCTTTTCGCTTTAGGCCTCCGCTGCTGTGTGGAAAAAAAAAGTTCAGTCAATTTCAACTTCTCGCGGGGAAAAAAAAGATCTTGCAAAGTTGGAATTGATTGATTGAACTTTTTAGTCCCACCCAGTCTGCCATTACCACTGCAACCATGCCCACCCAATGGGCCACATCCACCGGCACTCGACGATGTGTAAGTGAGTTTGGGGTTGCAGTTTGGGCACTCAGTCTCTAAAAGGTTCGGTGTCACTGCACTAGAGACATACCATAATTCCATGCCCCATTCCTTAAACAAAAATAACTTCAGTATTTTTTTTAAGTATATTTCTTATAAGGTCAATCCAACAATAATACTTCACAAGAAAAGTGGGCAACCAATGCAACTGACAGTGGAACTTTTGCAAATAAAAGATTATTACTAATCCTTAATCTATCAAGGATTAAGCATGAAATTTGCTGACATATTTCAAAGTCATACAGGGAAGAAAGTAGACACCAAACACTTAGGCTTTACAGCAAATGCTTACTAATGTATAAATATTAACATGTTTAAATCATAGTAAAACTGATGAACTATTTGCAGCAACTTTTATGGCATACAGCCAGATGGACCATCCATCTCCTGCTTGTCTGGTAAGATCAGAGAAAATTGGTGCCCTTTAGTCCCCCTGATCCAGCAATACCATCTATCATGATCAGGAAATCTCCTTTCACTGTTGTGAGCACCTGCCACCTGAAATGATGTCTCCCAGATCCATTTAGCTCTTTACCTAATGGTGTTCAACTAGTCTTTAAAATCTAGGATTGTTCTGTAGTTTATTCCTTAGCTTCTCTGTTCTCTGTTCTCCTACTTTAAGGGTAAGCCACCCAGTCATTCTGGAGCCAGGCAGTTTATAAATATAATAAACTTTCATTAATAACTGGACACACATTCTAATAATTTAATCAGAAAATTTCTATATGTGAATAAAATAACTACAAAAGCATGGATGCTTACGAACATTACTAGAGACTACAACTTATACCTGAAAATCCAGAAGCCATCTTTAGTAGTAGTGTGTAATATTCAGATTCCTTTAAAAAAAAAAAGAGCAATGTGCCTTGGATCTGGTTTGGAAATCATTTACTCTGTCACTTATTCCTTCAATAAGCAGTGTTTCTTCTCCCCACCTCCACTCATAGACTTAGAAAATTTTTTGAGTTTAAGGTATTGGCGATAGGATGTCAGACACACAGCTACACCCTAATGCCACTTAATTTACTAAATGAGTTTCTTGAGCACATGTGGTCATCATATGAATCCAGAAAAAAAATTATGGCCAACAATGAAGAAAGAATACCCACATTGGATATAAAGTCCCCTTTCCCCACTTTGGATCCAAGTCAATTGGAGTTGGACAGCTAATAACTAATAACTCAATTGGAGTTGGACAGCCAATAAATACTGCATACCATTTATGCTGAATTGAAAGTTAACGTTAAATAATCTATTTTTTTCAGCAATGTTTCAGATTTCTCCAAATACCTTACCAGCACTTTCAAGAAATAATAAAAAAAGGGTCATCCACAAAGTCCAAATTCAGAAGGCCAAGGAAATATGAGGATAGTTCCTACAGCATGGTGCCAAGGTTGGCCATGATCTACGTAATTTTGTGAAAAGTGTAAGTTGTAGGATTTGGAGATTTTACTTGTTGTACAAATGTAGTTTTAGCAAAGAATTTAGATTTTCATTGCTATTGCCACTGCCTTTATTCATATATAAACCATATTTGATGAGAAAACTTTTTATATCATTTCTATATCATTCAGACCTCTCGTTATTGTTGTCAGCAACTCAGTCATGTCGAATCCTCAGCCACTCTATGCATAAGCACTTTCCATGCCCCTCTGTATCGTACTGCCTCCTTCAAATCTGCTACGGTCATCCCCTCTATATAAAATCAAATAGGTGGTCACCAGTTTTTGAAGCAGATAACTCAGAATTATTCTGGACCTTTTTTCATCAGATTTTTAACTGTCTGAGTCTATAAAAATCCTAAACATAAAGTGAAAGCCCATAGTATTAACAGTGTCTGTTTCCATTATAAATCAAAATGACCAAAATAATTAGTGAACTTTCTTCTCATTCAATGAAATAGACTATGATCTCTTACTCAGAAAACTGATCTGAAAGCTCAGGACACAACCAAATTGCTGATGCTAAGCAGATTCTAGGTCTGGTCAGTTCATCACAAAAGAAAGATAGAGAAATTTATTATTGTTCCAGGTTTTCCTTCTGAGTAACAAAGATGTACAGGACCTCCACTAGTATTTTTTGCAAGAAAAAATAACAGCATGCTTGCTGTGTGTGTGTTGTGTGTGTGTGTGAACCTTAATTCTTAAAACCTAGCCCATGACAATAATATTAAAAACTTGTATTGGATTAAGATTTTCAGGAAGGCTGCTTCGTTCATTGGAACCTTCCAATAAAAAGCTCTCTTACAACAACTAGTCGCTACCTCTTTGGTTTCAAATATGGCAGTTGAAGGGCTATAGGTCTTCAGATGACAAGGATTAAAAGATTGTAACAAATATGAATGGTAGGACAACATATTTAAAATACAATACACTGGGATTTTAATAGTAAATGTAAAACCATGTAGTTCAGAGTACATGGAATCATTTGTATACTTAGCTGAGCAATCAATAAAACAGCCAGGAAGTAGTTTATTAACAGAATCCCTACTCCAGCAATTGGCAATCTAATGTTATCTAAATGTTTTCTCCTACCGGTACAATACCTACAATTTCTTGTCACTAGCCATGCTGGCTAGGGCTGATATAATCAAGACCAGCCCATCAGGAGGTTATCTTTAATCTGTCCTTGGAAGAAAATTTTAGCTATGCAAGCTGTAATCACACAATATGCAAATTTGTGGTTAGCTAAAAAAAAAAAAAAACCCTTTTTGCCTACATTCACTAGTCTTAAGCTGTTGTTCATAGCTAGGTTCCCCCAATAAGTCACAAACAAGCAAATCCTATTTACTCAGGATGTTGTGTGAATCTAAGCCCTTCAATGCAAGAAAATTTCTCAAATAAGTCACAGGGTGAAAAAAAGTGGTATCAAGTAATTCTGCTTCTTCATGAATTCCATCTTCCCTCAGTGATAAGTACTCAGCAATTCACAAACAGTTGGCTTCACTGAGTCACAATGGCAATATAAACCATAATGACTATTTCATCCAGTTCCTAGATTACAGACATTATATTGAAACTATCTTACCATTAAGAACAGGAAATTGGAAATCAGTTTTTTTTGTGAACTGGGGTGGCAGAACAAGATAGGGCCTAGTCCTCCTTCCTTCTTATGCAGTCTACCCATTTCCTCCCCCTCAAGTGATTGTGACTCACAAATCAATTTGCTTTTTTACAAAAACTAAATAAATCAGCTTTATTTTTCTCATTCAGATTATCCAACATTCTCCAACATCCTCTTCCTTTGAAGAAAAGGGAAGTACAGCCAATATTCATCTTTTCACTCAAATATCCTGCAAATTAATGAATAAAACCTTTTCTTGCTTATTATAGTCTCTTAGCACAAACATTGTCAATATTCCATATGACTTTTATGCTTAAACATTTGGTCTGCTGACTATTTAGAATAAAATTCTTGCAAAAGGTTGAGTTGAGCAGTTATTATTGGATTTACTTCCATTTTTTAAAGATAAGAGCTAAGGATCACTCAGTGATTTACGAATTTACATAAACTCAAGTACTTTTTAGAAATTAACATTATGTTTTAAGATTCCAGTCTCCTATGCCTTGGAATTAATAAGGTAAATACCATATTCTTCTGGCTAAAGAGCTGAAAAGAGAAAAAGTATTTCCATTGTTTTGTTTGTTTGTTTCTCAGATTTATGTGGCCAACTATGTTAAACAACTCTGGGCAGCTCACAATAATAGTAAAATCAATAAATAAAACACAGTTAAAACAATAAAAGCAGTGAAACAATAAACCAAAACCATTTGCAGTAATTGTTTCCTTTGGGATGCACCCCAACAAGTTTGTCTGCTCTCATTCCATACCTGCTCCCTATACAATCCTAGCACCTCAATAAAAAGCTGGGTCTTGGGTCTTAACAGTTTTCCAAAAAGCTAGAAAAGACATGCTTCTGAAGTCCCACCACAATAGATGACAAGATTCAAGGGAAGGATCTGGAGCATGCCCACCTTATCTGATCTAGTGGAATAGACTATATTCTTAAGATAAGGCAGTCTGACAAATAACCAGGTCCTGTGTCATGTAAGGCTTTAAATGTGATAACCAGCACTTTGAATTGCAGCTGGAAGAAATCTGGAGCCAGTTCAATTTGCACAATAAAGGTTTAAATGAGTAAACCTATGGGCACCCATTAGTCTGTGCATTATTGTATCCTGGACCTCTTGCAGTTATCAATATGCCTCATAAATGCTTTGACCATAATCACATGTTTGTGCTTCAACTCCAATTTATAGTGATCCTACGTGTTCAAAAACTGGCCTTGCAAATAGTGAAAGTTCTTACATCAACTCAAATTCACAAGGTAACACACTAGTTGTCTCTTGTTTCTAGGCATAAAGTGCTATAAGTACCTATAAATACCTCAATGGTTCTTCATAAATCTGTTTGGCAATCATCATCCTTTAATCTGTTTGCATAAAGTTTTCAATAATAATTGACAGCAGTTGCATACCATATCTTTTATCTGCAGAGGATTATGTATCTTAAATACAGGGGAGGTTTTTTTTAGTTGCAATTTCAACATTTTAGAATACTGGTCCTTTAGACCTCAGCTGACTGCCTCACTTAATTTTCAAGTTAATTACCACAATAGCCGTATATCATCTGTCAGTTTCCCCCACTCCATAAATATAAACATGGTTTAGTGTTGCTGTTTTTGTTAATAACTACCAATTTTATATTGTAATATTGCATAAATTTGTAATCTATCTCATAAGCCAACTGGCAAGCTTCTTCAGCTAAAAGATAGATATGAATTTTCTAAATTAATAAATGTTGCAGACCACAAAGTAGTCCCTTGTTCAAGAGGGAGAAGTAAAGAGGTGACAATGAATTGTTCTTGCACTGCAGAGTTTCTAGAAATGCTTCTTTTCTCAGCTCCAAGGGGAACAAGGCATTTTAACCTTGCACTCAGTTTGAAGCATGTTGTCAAGATCCAAACTTGGCTTTTTCATGGTATATTTGGAAGTGTATTTCAAAATGTCATCAAGAAATCAAAAATGAATTATGAAATTGAATTAAAAGTATATCAATACATTTATGCCAAATCTCTCTACAAATCTAATGATTTTCTAGTTTCAGTGTGTACAACTATTGCAGATGTTCCAATAAGTTGTGCATTCCCACACTATAATTTGTCACAACTTCATTAAAGTGACCAAAATATGACCTGGGACCATCCTAATGCCTGATCCATGAATCAGCAGACTACATAAAAGTAGACAGTGAGCTTGTAAAATCTCCATTCGTAATTTTTGCTTCCCCTTAAACTATCACAGCCAGGAGATAGAACTTGAGCAGTCCTTGTCAGGTCTACTTCCATAGTTTATCAGAGACTCTTTAGTAAACTGAGCAGCTTTCTTAGACAAAATATCTCTACAGTGACTTCAGTTTTCATAAGCATAAAATGTATAAAAATCTGTGTACTTAGTAGACTGCATGATGGGGTATTGTGTGAAATGAAATTCAGAGTGATCATACTGACATATATGCTTAATCATCATTTCTATATTTTAATGTAGATGTAATGATCTTCAGCTAAGAAAAAAGGAGAATCGGTATTGGCTTTTCTCCTCCCCCCCTCCCCCCATCAGTATCTATTGTTCTTAGGTCATAGAAGCTGATCCAAATATCCTTCTGAATTATGACTTTCCAGACTTTGGCTGCAAAAATGTCACTGGCTTCATTAAGGTGTCAGTGTTCTAACATGCTCAATCTGTGATCTTATTCTGTTTGTATCAGTACAGAATAAATGTAACATAGCTGACTTTGACTTTACACCTAAGTTACATGACAAATTACACTAATTTCATTTAACTTACACAGACAGTTAAATGAAAACCTTTTGATATATGGCACAGACAGCCCAGTTATGGACTTTCCATCAGACTAGTGAGGCTAAATAGATATACAGAATATATAATGTAATCTTGTGGACTGCATGCTATATTTATATTCCAAATCTATTAAATTTATCTGAGAGCTATGAGCAAAATTCATTTGTTAAATTATATTAACATTTTTTTATATAACTGCATGTTAAATGGGAGATTCGACTAATTATAAAATATTGCCCCTAAAATACACAGGTTTGCCTTGTGTTAAGATTTTAAGCATAGACAACAATATTTAAAATGATCTGTAAAACCATACTTAGTATTGATTACAACCCTGAAATGTTCTCTACTGGAAGATATTGAGTTTCCTCTCAGAATTGTAGTAAAAATTGTAAACAGAAGACACCTGAAGAATTATATAAATTAAAACTGAAATCAAATGGGACAATGTGATATGTCCCAGCCATCCACCAATTCACTTTCTAAACTACTGCTACATACATGTTCTCTATTTTGTAACTAAATTACAATCTTAAAATAATTTAAAATGCCAACATTCAGTAGACATGTTGATTCATTTTTTAATCCCATATTTGTCAGTGGAACAGAAAAAGACAGGCCAATCTATGTAAAGTTTGATTAATTTAAGTATCTAATACTTCAAAAAAATCAAAACTGCATTCATGTTTTTTTCCTTGCATTTTATACCATCCATGTAGAGTATATTGTATTCAGAATAGCCAAGTAAAAAAAACATACACTATTTTACATGAAATCTCTTTTACATAATTAAGCACTAAAACTAGTTAACTCTATAATAAAGTGACTGCTTACAGGACAAAACTTAGGAGCAATTTTGTCTTTCACAAAACTTGTTACTGCAGGAATGAGCATATTACCTTAAAAGCAACTGTGATGTAGTATTAGCGCATTAATTGCAGAAATAAACATTACATCCAAATCTACGATATCTCTACACATGCAAAGATTTATGCTATTTATCATTTATAATAGATATTAACGACTATTGAGTAATGAATTGGCAACATGCCAATCTTCTAGGGGAGACCCAGGTTCTAGTGTACTTTCAGCCAGTCTAACCAGATGACTTTTGACCAATGACTCTCCTAGGCCAGCCACATGATTGTTATGGGGAAAAATAGGATTAAGGAGTGGTCTACATGACAGCTTGGGCCCATGAATGAAAAGGTAGATATAAACCTAATAAATACATTAAAATATATTACTCCCTTTAGCACCATACTGACTATTCACTGTATGTATGCCTCCTTTTATGCCAATACTCTGACCTGCACTGGGGAAACAAAAAGAATTTGTTTTCCTAAGAAATCAATACAGTGGCATTAATTAATCCAACATTTTTATCCTTACCCATAAAAACTCAAGCATATTTATACACTACTATATTTTTATTCTTCCAACCGGCTTACAGCTGACTGTAGCTTAAAACAGACATTCCTCTCCAACACAGAATTATGGAGCTCATCACCTCCAAACCATGAATTAGATGCTCTTCATTCCCTATTCCATAACCACAAATCACCTCGTCCAATGATAGTTAAGAAGGAAAGAGAAGACCGGAATGCAGAAAGGATCCTCATCTCCAGTTCTCAGGCACACTTCAGGTATGCTTAGTTTCTTGCACTTTTCCACCAATAATCGCCTCCCCCCTTTTGTATCCCCATCGCCAATTATCCTTCGCCTTTTAACTAACTACCCAAATCCCGTCCCAGTCTCCTAAACATACACAAACTCAATCACAGACAACACCACCACCTCTCTTTCCCCGGATTAACGCTCACCCCCCTCCCCGCCCGTTTGTTCTTCCCTCACATCCAGTGGTCACGCCTTCTCCCTTCGGCCTCCTCCAAAGCCTGTTTTCCTTCCTTCCTTCCTTCCTTCCTCTCCTCTCCTCTCCCCCCCCCCCAGCGCTCTGGGAGAGTAATCGGAATTACCCCCACTCCAGCCTCGCTTTACCTAACACCGACCCCTCCCGCCTTATGGAGTCTTCTTTCTTCCATCCCCCACGCGCTTTCCGCGCTAGCTCGCCCGCCCGCCCCGGGTTTTTGACCAGCCCCCGAACTCTGAAACTTTCCCCCGAACAGGTCCGCAGTTATTCACAGTCTCCCCACACACACACACACACACACACACACACACACCCATTATCACCGTGTTGCCCCCTCCCTTCTCACCTCCCATGGCCCGCAGTTTCCAGGGGAGCTGGCACCATGCAGAGCCTCCTCTGTTTCTCCTCTTCACACTCACTGCTCTCCTGAACAAGGGCGGAGGTGGCCTGGCCTGGCCCGGCCAGGGGGCACCCCTCACCCCCGGGCAGGAGGGGGCGGCGCTGTGACTCTCCCCGGCGAGGGTGAATTCGCTCCCTTCCCATAAACACACACAGGCTCCATTGTCCGCCAGTCAGTCTCCCTCCTCCTCTTCCACATGGTACCGCCCATCTCCCCTCTACCTCTTCCCCCCATCGAATAAAACCGCCTCTCGTCACTCCCCCGCCGTATCCAATCAATGGAACGTCCCCTTCTTACTCACTTTCACTCCTCAACCCATAGGGCCTTTTCTCCCAGCAATGGGAATGGTATTGTCTCAAAGCAGGAGAACAGGGGGAAAGACCTGCTCCCCTTTTTTTTCCCCTGTAATGGTATCAACTGGTTCCTTAAAGCAAAATACACGGGCCCTTCCTCGCCTATAAACTGTACCGCCCTTACCTCCCTCCATTCATCCTGGCACCGCCTCTCCAATTAGCATAGACCAACCCCATACTTCAAGGTAGTTTTCGTTCCACCGCCTCTTCCTTTTAAAGATACAACCACCCAATCGCATTCTTTAAAGCAACACACAGCCTTTTCTATTCCTCTCGCCCGCCGCCAATCTTCTCCTGGAACTCCTCAACATCACCCTAAATGCAGCACGTTCGTTGTAAACGATCGAAAGACATAAAAGTCTCTTGTGAGACCCAAAGCAGATTTTTCTGTTAAGAGTTCCTGGTTGTCTCCGTAGAAGGACCCGAGGCAGGCAGGCAGGCTAACACTTCCCAAGCCTAAAGCTCCTTCAATAGGAGAGGCATCCGAGGTTGAGAAGCACCTTCCCAGCCTAAACCACACCCAGCCCGGGCACACAACATGCCCGGTTCCCACACCTCAAAGCTTCCCAACTCACAGGTAAGACAACCCCATCGCTAATTGCTACCGCAAAAGGAGAGTTCCTAGAGTTAGAGCGAAAGAATCAACGAGCGAAAAAAATCAGAAAGCAGCAGTGCAGCCCAATGTGAACACGCGTTCTCTTCCTGGGGTTCCCCGCCTCAATAAAGCAGACCTGGATGGGAAAAGGTTCGCGTCACTTATCTCAACGGCAGACAGACTGGAATGTGCAGAACTTAAAAAGCTGTGGCCTTCTCAGAGGAAAAAGAAGTAGTCCTCGCTTCATTCCGGACTTGCTTCCCATATATTCGATCCCACCCCCTCCCACTACTCCATTTCCGAACCGGTTTCCCTTCTCTTGCGCCTCACCAGTCTCTTGTGCCCTACCGCATAATCCTGCGACATACAAATCTTTAAAATGTCCATTTCACTCAGTTCTTTTACAATTATGAGAATGGTGACATTCGTTTCGACAGACATGTGGACCTCACCCATTGTTAGTATAAGTGAAACCACTACAGAAAAGCTGAAAGGGGGGGGAGACCCTATTCACATTGATTTAATACGCCAGCTTCTAGCTTGATAATTGAATATAGCTAGAGCGATCCATAAACTACAGTTGTCATAATGGATTTACAAGAGCTACCTTTCATCCTTTATATTTTTTTATGCATCTTGCCACTTAAATGGCGAGACATTGAACTGAAATATTGTTCAACTCTACAGTCTAACTTGAATGTCTATCGTATATGCAAGACTACAATTCCTGTCAGCCCTTTTAGGCAGACCAAATCAGGAAACAGAGTCTACAGGAAGATTAGATTTTATTGTGATCCACCATAACAACAAAACCTTGCAAGCTTGGTTGCGCTTTATACTTCCTCCCTTTATACCATCTTCAATTAATCAGATAGGACCTTCCTAAGTCTTTTCTGAATAGTATCTTGTTTCCCAGGACTTAGGGAATGTTCTTGCCTATTTTGCTCAAGGTCATGTCCCTGATTCTCTAAATCTAGCTAGGTTTGCAAAAGGCCATGCTGGCTGAAGTTAGCAGGGATTATTATCCAATATATTTGGTAGCCCCAAATTGGAAAACACTGCATTATATATTTCCCTAATTCCTTGTCTCACTTTCACCTTCTAGAGGTAATTTTCCTTTTACCCATAACCTACAGCATAATTTTGAGAGTAGGGTTTGCAAATATAAGCATCCTCCAAATGACTTGGACAACTTCTGCATCCTGTACTGATAAGATTTGATATAAAATGCCAGAATGACATATTTTTAGTAAATATATGCATGCTTCTTCAGTACTATTATGATGATACCTGGCAGTATATTTCCCAAGCTTCTCAACCTTGTATCCAGGCTGGTGTTGATTCTTATCCAGTTACAGCTGCTGGAGGTTCCCAATCTCTGTATCTTGGCAGCAGGTTCAAGAATGGTGTTCACAGCCATCATGGGATTCTCTAGCCTGAATCGTACATATGGACTTAATCTAGTTTTTAGTTTTGAGAAATTTGTTTATAATCTGAAAACTAAATAACATTTCCACCTAACTTATGTCACCATTCAATAATTTTCACGTTGCTATGAAGCTTAACTTTCTGACCTCCACAGAGAAGTAGTACCAGTTAGAATGGTCTATTCAGGTAGCTTATGGATCGGATTTACCCAACACACTGATGGGCAATTCCGTCATATGCCTCATTGACCTCTGGAATTCAGTCAACTAGATGTTGGATGTGATGGACCCTGAACAAACCAAGGAACTCTGGAAAAGGAAGTAACTGAATATATGTTTAGAACAAGAATGATATAAAAAGAGTTGGTACTCTTTGAATGACTATACACAATAAGCCATATTTGGGTCCACATTACGGAGATAAAAATGTTGCAGAAACTACCACAGGCTTCCTTTGTGCAGACAAAATAAAATCAAATATATTTACTTTATAAATAAATAGAGGGTCCTCGACTTAGGACCATAATTGAGTCCAAAATTTCAGTTGCTAAGCAAGACAAGTGAATTTTGCTTTATTTTACAACCTTTCTTGCCATAGCTGTTAAGTGAATTACTGCAGTTGTTAAGTTAATAACAGTTAAGTGAATCTGGTTTTCCCATTGACTTTGCTTGTCAGAAGTCACAAGAGGTGATCTCATGACCCTGGGACACTGCAGCCATCATAAATATGAACCAATTGCCAAGCATCCAAATTCTGATCACGTGTCAATGGGGATGCGGCAACAGTAATAAATGTGAAAAACGGGTCATAAGTCACTTTTTTCAGTGCTGTTGTAACTTCAAATGGTCATTAAACAAACTGTTGAAAGTTGAGGACTACTTGTATTTTGTATATCTTTTTATTGTTGAGTAATGTTACCTATTCTAGATATTTTCCTCTTTTATGTTATCTTCAGAAACCAGGGATTTGTCCCTTAGTTAAATAATAAGAGCAAGTTTTATTAATAGCTTTCCTAATAATTCACAAGTATTTTCCAAGAAAGGAGAGAAGTAAAGAAAACATCAGGATAAAAAAAAATTCTTTGGCAGATGCAGATATGTGGAAGAATATGCCCAAAAAGAAGCAAGAAAGTCAAGAGACATTCATAATAATAGAATTCTGGAATTGATACCAGGTTTTTCATTGTAAAGGACATTAGACAGCCATCTGAGCCAATCATGTCATCAATCAGTGTAGAACAGGGGTTCTCAACCTTGGCAACTTTAAGACTTGTGGACTTCAACTCCCAGAATTCCTCAGCCAGCAAAGCTGGCTGAGGAATTCTGGGAGTTGAAGTCCACAAGTCTTAAAGTTGCCAAGGTTGAGAACCTCTGGTGTAGAACAATCTTCCATGGACTGAAGTCCTATAACAGTAAATTAGAAAAAAAAGCAGCAAGCCACAGTGTGGTAAGTAATTCTCTGTTAAAAGGAATCAAACCAGTTGTGTGCAGACTCAATACGACGCTGCAGGAAATGTACTACCTTTCATATACAGGACAGCCACCAACAAATATCCTCTCTTCTTGATTCATGTGTGAATAAATGAACCTGGTCAGAAAAAAACCATGAAAAAATTTCTGCATTGTAAGAAGCGTTGGCAAGAAGGTAAACAAAAAATGGAAGCAAAATGTTTTCATCCTACTAGTTGAGGGCCGTGGTGCAAGAAGAAAAAAGAGGATCCTGAAAGTCAGTAACTGGCTATATAAATGACTTGGATTTGATAACAGTGACCTATGCTACCTTCACAAAGGTCTCCTGGAAAGAGACTGGATATATGTTATAAAATCTGGGAAGGAAATGTTTGGCAAATGTCTCACCAATATTTTCAGGAGAATGTTAAACTAGAACTAAATGGGGAAGGCAGCTAAAACTCAGGATCAAATATGGAGCCAAGAGTGGGACCAAAAAGGCAGAACACAAAACAAGAAGCAAAAAGAATGGAGATTCAAAATTTTGCAGGACAGTACAAGATAGATGCCAGGAGCATTCAAAATCTCAGGTATTTCTTTTTTCCCCTTGGATTTCATTTTATTTCTAAGATGCCCTAAGAACTAGAGATCCTAAATCAGGAAGACAAATATGGTGAAGGAAGAAATTTGGTGGAATGATGCTCTCACATACAGCATTAGAAGGCTACAAGGAAAAAAAGAGAAACTGAGGGATATTGTACTAGATATAAAGAAATATTTATATTTCTTGCAAATTTTCAAAGTATTAATCAGAACATGGAAATCCTACTGAAAGTATTTGGGTAAGAATAGGGGAAACAACAGATATAAGGATGGGAGATTCTACAAAATGAGATTTTGAAGGCACATTTGGGAGGAATACATGAAGAGCTTTCTAAACTTTTAAGGGAGAACGAGGAATATGGTTAGGAAATAAAGGAAGGGGAACATAACTGAAGAAACATATTCTGTAGTATCTCTAACAGAAAAGCTAAAGCAAAGAATGATCTGAGGCTTGCAAGAAATATCAAAACTAGCAACAACAATAATAACAAGGTTCTTAAGTTATGTTGGAAATAAAAGGAAAGCCACAGGAAGTATAGATGTATTGCTAGGAAAATATGCTGAAGCAAAAAAGTGAGAAGGCAGACCTATTATTATTATTATTATTATTTATTAAATTTCTATGCCGCCCTATTCCGGGAACTCAGGGCGGCTTACAGCATAAATAGAAATCCAATACAAACTAAATAGTACATTTATAAAAATAAATATATAAAAAGAAGAACCCCTAAATTAAGAACCATTCATTCAGCAAACATACACACAGACATACACTGGCTAGGGGCAAGATTTCAACCGCCCCAGGCCTGCCGGCAGAGATGGGTCTTTAGTAGTTTACGAAAGGCGGAGAGGGTGGGGGCGATACGGATCTCCGGGGGGAGTTGATTCCAGAGGGCCGGGGCCGCAACAGAAAAGGCCCTTCCCCTAGGCCCCGCCAGGCGACACTGTCTAGCCGACGGGACCTGGAGAAGGCCGACTCTGTGGGCCCTAACCGGTCGCTGGGTTTCGTGAGGCAGCAGGCGGTCTCGTAAGTAACCTGGTCCGATGCCATGTAGGGCTTTATAGGTCATAACCAACACTTTGAATTGCGTTCGGAGACCAATAGGCAGCCAATGCAGCTCACGGAGTGATGCTGAGATGTGGGCATTTCTGGGCAGGCCCAACACTGCTCGCGCGGCTGCATTCTGCATTACCTGAAGTCTCCGAACGTTTTTCAAAGGTAGCCCCATGTAGAGAGCATTGCAGTAGTCGAGCCTCGAGGTGATAAGGGCATGAGTGACTGTGAGCAGAGACTCCCGGTCCAAATAGGGCCGCAACTGGTGCACCAGGCGAACCTGGGCAAATGTCCTCCTCGCCACAGCCGAAAAATGATGTTCCAAGTTTAGCTGTGGATCGAGGAGGACGCCCAAGTTGCGGACCTTCTCCGAGGGGGTCAAAAGCTCCCCCCCCAGGCTGATGGACGGATAGATTGAATTATCTTTGGGAGGCAGAACCCATAGCCACTCCGTCTTGTCGGGGTTGAGTTTGAGCCTGTTGGCACCCATCCAAACCCTAACAGCCTCCAGACATCGGCACATCACTTCCGCTGCTTCACTGAAATGACACGGGGTGGAGATGTAAAGCTGGGTATCATCAGCATACTGATGATATCTCACCCCGTGTTGTCGGATGATCTCACCCAGTGGTTTCATGTAGATATTAAACAGCAGAGGGGAGAGGACCGATCCCTGAGGGACCCCACAAGGGAGGAACCTAGGGGTCGACCTCTGACCCCCCGCCAACACCGACTGTGACCGACCAGTGAGGTAGGAGGTGAACCACTGCAAAACAGTGCCCCCAACCCCCAACCCCCCCAGTCGGTGCAGAAGGATACCATGGTCAATGGTATCGAAAGCCGCTGAGAGGTCAAGTAGCACCAGGATAGTGGAAAATCCCCTATCCCGGGCCCGCCAGAGATCATCCGTCAGCGCGACCAAAGCAGTTTCCGTGGAGTAGCCGAGCCTGAATCCTGACTGTTGAGGGCCCAGATAATCGGCCTCATCCAAGGACCGCTGGAGCTGGAGTGACACCACCTTCTCAACAACCTTCCCTATAAAGGGAAGATTGGAGACAGGACGGTAGTTGTTTAAAACAGCTGGGTCCAGGGAAGGCTTCTTGAGCCTGTTGAGTCTGTTGAAGGAAGAAGATGCTTATGCCACTAGGGAAGAAGGGAAGGAAGCGTAACTTAGGATGGATAAGAAGGTAGTAAGAAAGATCTTACCATTAGCTAATTTTAATTAGCTAAAGTTTCCAAGCCAGGTAGACTACTTCCCAAGATAACTGAAAGAACTAACATAGGTAACTGCAGGGATATGCAGTTACAGCCACAATTGAGATAAGAATTTCAGCTGCTAAGCAAGGCGGTTGATAAGTGAGTTACACCCAATTTTACAATCTCTTTTACTGTGATGGCTAAGTGAATCACTGCAGTTAAGTGAATCATGGTTATTAAGTGAATCTGGGTTTCCCCCATTACTTTGCTTGTCGGAAGCAAATGACGATCATGGGAATTCAGAATGCTGTAACTCTCTCTCTCTCTCTCTCTCTCTCTCTCTCTCTCTCTCTCTCTCTCTCTCTCTCTCTCTCTCTCTCTCTCTCTCTCTCTCTCTCTCTCTCTCTCTCTCTCTAGTTTCACTACTGTTTTGAGAATTTTAATCACATTAGATTACTAATAATGTAAACCACTATGAAGACACTTGAAGAAAAAGATGGGACCGATAGCAAAACTTGTTTGAAAAAAATATACAATCAAGGTTTTTGAATAGACAAAAATTATGCCTGAAGAACATTTAAATCAAATGAACTACCAAAAGCCAAGTCCAAAACCTATTTCAGAACATAAGAATGAGGAGAAATCCACTCCTGGATAATGTCCCAAGTACTGTATGCTAATATTTGACAGATGGAACTCTGCTGATGATTCAGAAAATAAGGCAAAAACTAGTCTTGAGTTTTCCAAAAGAATTGTATTGAAAAATGCACATGCAACTTCTTTGCTTATTTTAGAAATCCAGCCCATAGACAAAAATTACTGTAAAGTGCCAGATTATTACTTTTAATATTATTTTATGGACAGGAGCGTTTCATAAATACATGGATGTTCATTTATGCAAAGAAGTAATTATAAAGTACAAAAGAGCATGAATATTTTATATAACAATTTAAGATAACTATCATCCAGTCTCCAACTTTCCCTTTCTAGAGAGGAAGATGTTCGACAACAATCACAGAGGACTTTGGAAGTAGAATATCTGGACCCATTTCAATCAGGTTTTATGCTGGGATACAGAATGGGGACAACATTAGCTGTGCTTATCATGACGTCTCAGAGAAAAAAGGTGGGGTGGTACTTTTCTTAATGTCCTTCTCAATCTCTTAGCATCTTTTAGTATTAGCCAAAGTGGTTTACTTTCATAAAACATACTAAAAACAAAAAGAAGTATTATGGCTTCTAACATATTATTTAAGGTTTTCTAGGTTGGGTTATCTCGGTTGTGGTTTAGTCAAACCATAGTTAAATAAGATACCTCAATAGTATCTGAATTCAATTCTTATTCTAAATTTACCTATAGTGCAGGTATTATACTTGGGCTATGGCAACAAAGAGATCCAGAAAAATACAGTACATGCTGCTACCTAGTGATAATCAGGACTTTTGTAGCCAGAAATGAAGCTTGGATATATCATATCATATAGAACCTTGTTGTGAAGGTATAAGCAGATGGTGATAAGTATATGTATTTATTTTACCACCAGCAGGAAAGCTAGGAGTTAAATGGAAAAGATGCATATAAATATGGACTTGCAATAAATGTGTGAATGTAACATGTTATTTTTTCTTGTTCAGCAGTATCAGCTGTGTGTGGGAAAGCAGGATTGGGATGAATGCACGTGACATATTTTTATTATTCTTTTTTACCCAATAAAAATCATTGGCATCGGCCTCAAAAAAGAGATATTTTATTAGGTCATAAGATTGGGTGGGGGGAGGAGAAATGAATAACAGAACCACAGCTTTCTGCAGAATAATCCTATAATAATATTTTCCTTTCTACATGACACAGTCCTGTCTGATTTTCTGGACAAATTATTTGTTGGGAAGGAAGGAAGGAAGGAAGGAAGGAAGGAAGGAAGGAAGGAAGGAAGGAAGGAAGGAAGGAAGGAAGGAAGGAAGGAAGGAAGGAAGGAAGGAAGGAAGGAAGGAAGGAAGGAAGGAAGGAAGGAAGGAGTTGCATTGATATATTTAATATTATATTTGTTGCTTTTTGAAGCAATTCTTTGGTTTTGAATCAGACCTACATACTATACTGATGTTGACCCAAGCTGCTTTTTCCAGTGCTCTCCTCCATTCTGCCACACACACACACAAACACACAGAGTATACAGACACAACACACAAACATACATCAGAACTATATTTCTCCTTTAGGTTCAAAACACTTGTGGAGACAGTGGTCCAAATAAATCTATTATTTGTTTTGTTTTCTTATTTTCTTCTATATTGTCCTTATATTTGGATGCTCCTAAGATTTTACAACACTTGCTTCTTTTCTGAAGTTCTGTTGGTATTCTGCCTTGTCAACTGTGGGAATCTGTTGTAGCAACTGCCTGAGGAAAATTAATTCCCAAGGCAGGGATTCTCATACAAGAAATCCATACTGAGAGATTTCACCATAGGAACAAACAGTAGTACATCTCAGCTAAACTAAATTGCTGCTTGACTGGCAGAATGCTGAGAACCAGGCTTAGATGAAAAGATCCTAGTCTATTTGGATTTTTAGCAGCCACTGCCAACAACTTAAACTGAGCATCAATAAACAATTACCCATTGCAAATAATATAAAAATCCCATTTCTTTTACTAAAATAAGGCTATAATTATATAGAAACACCATTAGTACTGAGGTAGCATTGCACATAAGAACTGAGATGGCATTAAATTCATCATCAGTTGTTTGGGTATTTAGGTGCTAGCTAATTAAACATTATTAAAATGAAATAACAGCTTACCATTTTATTGTATTCTGCAGTACTTAAGCCTTTTCTTACCCATTGTCTTAATAATTCCAACTTTTAAAATCCATCAGCACATCAGATTTTCCATATATTTATTCCGCAAGAAGAGATAGTACTTATCCTAATTCCTTCTGACCATTTCCCCAATCCAGTTCCCAACTGTCCTTTTCCCATATTGGAAAAGGGGCGTTGTGTTACTGAACGCCTTTTCTCAGCACGGAGATGGAGAATCCACCAATGGGTTTAGACTGTATTCCTGCCCAATCAGATCAAATCAGCCAAAGTTGCCACACCTGTCCTGGACCATAAAGAACCCAGTCTTGACATGAGCGTAGCCATTGACTGACAGCAAGACATTGTGGCTCACTAAACTCGACTAACCCTAGGCCTAGATGACCTACCAGGGTGGGAGTGGATTCTCCATCTCCGTGCTGAGAAAAGGCGTTCAGGTAAGACAACGCCCCTTCTCCAGCACTGGAGATGGAGAATCCACCAATGGGACATACCAAAGCCTACTGTCCCTGAGGGTGGGAAGCAGACTGGTCCGGTGTGGCACTTTGATGTACAACCTGCTGGAGAACCCTCCTACCGAAGGAGGCCTCTGCCGAGGCAAACCTATCGATCTTATAGTGCTGTATGAAAGGAGATGGTGAAGACCATGTGGCCACCCTGCAGACGTACTCAATGGACGCCTGAGCGGCCCAGGCCGTGGAAGTAGCTGCACTCCGGGTAGAGTGAGCTGTGACCTGTCGAGGAATCGGCAATGACTCAGCTTGGTACACCCCCACAATACATACCTTAATCCACCTGCCAATTGTGGAGGAGGAAACCTTCCGACCCCTGGAGGAAGGATGGAAGGAGACAAAGAGGGCCTCTGATTTGTGGAACGCCACTGTCCATGAAATATAGTACCGGAGCGCTCTGCAGACATCCAGTAGATGCCATTGCCGTTCCAGATCATGATATGGGTTAGGGCAAAAATCCGGGAGCACTATTTCCTGGGCTCTGTGGAAAAGGGAATTGACCTTTGGAAGGAAAGTAGGGTTGAGGCGAAGGACCACTCGATCCTGGTGGAAGATACACAGGTCATCCCGAGTAGAGAGTGCTGCCAATTCGGAAATACGTCGTGCCGACGTGATCGCCACCAAGAATGCAACCTTGTGGGACAGATAGCAAACATTGCACATTCTTAAGGGCTCGAAAGGCGACTTGGTCAGAGCCCGAAGGACCCGTGGTAGCTCCCAAGAAGGGTACCTGTGCACTATAGGGGGTCTGGTGTTAGCGGCCCCCTTGAGGAATGAGCGGAGTAAGGGGTGATGTCCCAAAGATCCCATGGAGTCACAGGTGAGGATTGTGGAGAGAGCAGCTATCTGTCTGTGCAATGTGTTTGGGGCCAAGACCCTCTCCAGACCCTCTAACAGGTAGTCCAGGATATGGGGAATCATGAGTTCCGGGAGTGACGAGTGTCGATCCGAGCACCAGGCGTGAAAGTTCTTCCACGTGGCCTCGTAAATACGGTTTGTAGAAGGGCGAAGGGAGGCCTGGATTACCGTAATGACCCATGGGGAGCAAAGTTCCCGTGACAAGATTGAGCGCTCAAGTGCCAGACGGCTAATTGGAATCATTGGGGGTCCGGATGGAGAATGGTCCCCTGACTGAGCGAGACCCAGTCCAGAGGAATCCTCCATGGATCTGCAAGAGAGAGACTCATCAGATCAGCAAACTAAGGCCTCCTTGGCCAGTAAGGGGCCACTGGGAGTATCTCCACTTGCTCCCGAAGAAGCTTGCGGATTACCACCGGGAGGAGAGGGAGGGGGGAAGGCATAAAGCAGACCCTCCGGCCATGGGCTCCGAAGAGCATCTGCTTGTTCCACTCCTGGAGATGAGAACCGGGAGAAGAACCGAGGCAGCTGGGCGTTGGTCAGGGACACAAAGTGGTCCAGAAACAGTAGGCCGAAACGGTGACAGATTTCTCTGAAGATCCTGGGAGGAGGCGCCATTCTGAGTGATCTACCGTTGCCTTACTCAGGAGATTGGCCTGAGTGTTCACCTCCCCTGAAATATGATCGGCCTTGATGGAGGCCAAATTGTGTTCTGCCCAGGAGCCCAGTAGGAGAGCTTCGGTCAAAAGAGTCCGAGATCGGATGCCCCCTTGTCGGTTTACATGAGCCTTGGCAGCCACGTTGTCCGTGAGGACCAATACATGATGTCTTGCCACCAGGCTATGGAAGGTGCGGAGGGCTAGATGTATGGCCCGGAGCTCAAGCCAATTTATGTTGTGCCAAAGGTCTGATCGAGACCAACGGCCCTGTGCCCACTGTGAGTGAAGGTGCGCTCTCCAGCCGAACAGGCTGGCATCGGTCGTTAGCACGAGCCGATCTGGCTCCTTGAAGCAGGACCTTCTGAGCATGGCATGTAATAGCCACCATGTGAGGGAGCGCAATACTCGAGATGAGAGTATCACTCTTCGTTGGGAGGCACTGAGGTTCTGCCTCTGGAAGGGGAGCAGGAACCACTGCAGTTCCCTGGAGTGGAGCCTGGACCACGGAACAATCGCTATGGCCGAGATCATCTTCCCTAACAATTGGGAGAGACTGACTAACGTTACTGTTCGACCCCTGCGTAATTGGAGGACAGACTCCCTTATGCTGTTCCAGCGTTCCTGTGATAAATACACCCAGCACTCCACCGTGTCTATGATGGCCCCCAGGTGTAACAGCCTTGTTGTGGGAACCATATGGCTCTTGGGGAAGTTTACCGAGAACCCATGATCCTGGAGCAGCTTTACCACCAGTTCGAGGTCCGCCATGGCAGACTGGGTGGACGATGACTGGATTAAAATGTCGTCCAGGTAACATTGGACTCTGAATGGTACCATTCTTAAATGAGCTGCTAGAACCGCCAGGATCTTGATAAATACCCTGGGAGCCGATGATAGGCCAAATGGCAGTGCCCTGTATTGAAAGTGACGCCCCTTTTGTGTGAACCTTACAAACCGGCGGTGGGTGAGAGAGATGGGGATATGAAGGTATGCTTCCGTGAGGTCGGTAGACGTCAGGAAGTCCCCTTTTCTTATGCTTCTCAACATGGAATGGAGCATTTGCATCTTGAATTTGCGATATGCAAGATGATAATTCAAGCCTTTGAGGTCTAAAATGACTCTCCATCCCCCTGGCGCCTTGAGGACGACAAAGAGGATGGAATAAAATCCCCGACCTCTCTGGTCCGCCAGCACCAGTTTTATGGCCCGTATGTTTAACAGATGTTGAACGGCTTCGTTCATCAGTCTTTTCTTTGTTCGGTTCCGGGGGTATGGGCAAGAGAGAAATCGATTTGGAGGGTTGGAGATGAACTCCAATGACAGGCTGCGACGTACGGTGTTGAGTACCCATGCGTCTGTGGTGGGGGCCTCCCACTGGTGGGCAAAGAGGGAGAGTCTGTCCCTTATGGGAGGAACCACTGGTGAGTCACCTGGAGCGGCGGAATGGTTGGCCGTTCCCCCGAAAGGGCCGCTTGCCCTGAGGTTGCTGTCTGGGTCTAGCCGTCTGTCTGTCACACTGTCCTGTCTGTCCTGCCTGCCCGGGAAGGGACGGAAGGGCTGGGTGTAGTTGTACCTAGCCCCTGCACAAAAGGACTGTCTTCATGGGTAAGAATTGGACCGTTTGTCCGATTTCTTAAGGAGGTGATTAAGGACCTTGCGCTTGTCCTTATTTTCGGTGAGATAAGGATTCAAAGCATCTCCAAATAGTTTACCTCCCTAATATGGTGCCGCTGACAGACGCCACTTAGACTTGGCATCGATGTGCCAGTGCTTCAACCAAAGCATATGGCAGCCAATGATGCTGGACGCCATAGCCCTGGAGGAAAATCTGGCGGCCTGGAGAGTGGCATCTGATACATACTCGGTGGCCGCCACCATCTTGCTAAGATCCTGGTGGGTGCAGATATTCTCCGCTGCAATCCGTGCCTGGAGCTGCCTGAGCCAGTGAAGGGTAGATCTGTTAAAAGAAAGATGCGGAGGTGGCCGCCCTAATAGCCCATGCAGCCGCTTCGGTGCATCCTGTGATAGGCGAGTTCGCACTTACGGTCCTCAGCTTTGAGCCTCAGAGACATCATCAGGAATGACGGTGGGTGATACTAGGGGCCCTAATGGCTCATCCACCACAGGCACTTCCAAGGCTTCCTCCAAATCCTTGGCCACGTTGTATAGCTTTTTGTCAATATTACCCAGGAGTGGAAGGGAGGCCGGAGATGTCCACTGTTTCCAGACCGCATTCAGGAACATGGGAGGACAAGGATTGTGGTGTTGAGCTGCCACTGGTTCAATGAAGTTTGGGTCCACCTCCGAGTCTGGAGAGACCGTAGTCGTTGCTTAGGAAAGATCAGGCCCAAGATGGGCCGTTGATGTGGCCTTGCGGAGTAAGGGGACAAAGAAGAAAGGGTTGAAGAGGCTGCTAAATGAAGAAGCTTCAGGAGGAGGCTTTTCCTCCTCTGACATTGGAATCCCCTGATCCGTGTCATGCTCACGAATGGAGACCCCTCAGAACAGGTGGACCCAGATGGGGAAGAAAGAGCGTAATAGGTTTCCGGAACCGGTTGAGGAATAGGGAGGTGAGCAGCAGGCGCTGGCCTAGGGGCTTGCGCCCTGGCCTCAAGAGCGCAGTCTACTGCTTGCGCAATCAGCAAGGCTAGACATTCCTCCGTGGGGAGGGAGACAGGTTCACTTGGCCGAAGCCTGGCTGCAGTAGGGGTGAAGGTAGCCTTGGGGGTCCCGTGATGAGCCCGTGTAGCAGTAGGTTGGGAAATGGGGAGAACTCCCCCCGTCCCACACTGTGCCAAGGAATGTAAGGGTTCTCCTGTTGACCATATCCCCAGGGGGGAAGTTGGGGGCCCCAGGGGTAGATCAATATTCAGCCCTTCGGCTTGAGAGGACTCTAACCTGGCTATTTTCCGTTCCTTTCAAAATTCCTTTTCGAGGGCTTGGTGTCTCCGGCTAGCCTGCTTTTCAGCTCTCTTGGAGGTCTTGGCGGTAGCTCTGGCCTTGGTTTTGGCCGCAGTCCAGTCAGTGCCCTCTAGACTAGATGAAGTAGGATTAATTGGGGCCGATGAAGACGGCAAAACACCCTTTGTAGAAGTCAAAGACTCCTCCATTCTCTGATAACACAGGAGCACGATAGGGTACCCCTGGCATCCAGAGAGTATTATACACTGAATAGGGACAGGCACACTATAGGGGACGCCTGGAACCCAGGTAAAGCTGCTGTGTAGATAAGAATAGGCACACAACAGGGGACGCCTGGAATCCAGCTACAGCTGTTGCGTGGATAAGAACAGACACATGACGGGGGGTGCCTGGAATCCAGATAGGGCTGTTGTGGATAAGAATAGGCGCACGATAGGGGATGCCTGGAATCCAGATAAAAATGTTGGTAATTTAGTATGTTCAGAATCACGATGAGTCTGGAATGAGCAAGGTGGAGCCGGAAGACACCAGGCCCAAAAGGGACCAATAACAATGATGTCTAAAAGAGAGTGGGCCTGATATTTATGAAGGCTTATAATGATTGCCTGACAGATGTTGAGTTGAATAAAACTCAAATGAACAAAAGTCAAGATCCCAAACTGTGTCCTGGAGGGGCTGGGTACACCTGGAGGTATCAGGCCTCAAGGTAGAAGTGGGCCTATCTGGCTAAAAAAATGGCGGCCTGTTTGCCGATGGTGGACCCTAGAATTTATTCTCCCCAGACTGTCTGTCACAGTCCACCTCCCCCAATGAACCCCCCCCTCCAGCAATGAATAAGAATGTCAGATTGAAGAGGAATGAGCCCCTTCCTCCAGTATTTCCCCTATACAATGGAGCGGAACTGGGTTCCGGGATGTGGTCCAAGATGGCAGCCACGCGTGGAGAAGGAAGCTAGGCCTGCCGTGTCCGGGAGGCTCCAGGGGAAGATGCTGGCGCAGGACGAGCGCTCCCTTGTTCGGGGGAAAAGTCCACTCCCCAAACTGGCAAATTAGGTGAAGAGACAAAGAAGAAGCAAGAAACAGATTGTTGCGTCCCTCCGATCAGCCGCCTAATAGCTGATTGGTGGTGGCCATTTGGCGCGCAACGCGCTTCCAGCCATAAAAGGTATGATCGTAGGCCCCGAAACTAGCTAAGGCAAAAGAGACGACAAGCTTAAACGAACACCGGAGCTGCAGCCACAGCTCCCAAAAAAAGCTAGCCACCAATGCTCGTCTCCAGTCACTGGAGCTGCAGCCACAAACTCTGGTAGAAATGAGGCCGAGCCAGAACCAGCTGGGGACTAACAGCTGTTAGTCTACAGGTGAAAACAGCAAAAATTAAAGACTGAGGGAGATCAATTTGTCAGAGTGGGGAGAGGAGGGGTAAGGAAGGATCTCCTTCCTTGGAAAACTCAGTTTCTGTTTCCCCCCCTCCAGTCAGGAATTGAATTGGGGAATTTAGGATGTTCCTGAATGGAGACTAATTGCTAATAGAAAGCCAAATTCTGTGCTGAAAACAGCACAGCTCAGCAAACTAGGAAAAGGGACGTTATCTTACCTAAACGCCTTTTCTCAGCATGGTGGTGTACAATCCACTTGATTGGGTTATTTCAGCCTTCCTGCTCAGAGAGACTAAGTCAGAGCTTTAGTCACGCCTTCCTTTGGGTGTGTCTTCCTAGTTTTGATGAGGCGAAGGATCCTGACAAAGTCTGACGCAATGACTCCAAAACACACAAAAAAAATGACAATACACAAGCCTAGACAACTATCCAAGGGAGGGTGTGGATTCTACACCACCATGCTGAGAAAAGGCGTTCAGCTAAGACAACGCCCCTTCTCCAGCATAGTGGATGTAGAATCCACTTGATTGGGACATACCAAAGCCCCCCCATGTCCCTAAGGGAGGGAAGGTCTAGGCTGGTGTCTCCCTAGAGGAAACGACCTGTTGAAGAACCCGTCTGCCAAAAACGGCGTCCACCGCGGCAAACCTATCGATCTTATAGTGTGTAATGAAAGATGATGGAGACGACCAAGATGCCGCCCTGCAAATCTCCTCCACAGAAGCTTGGGTAGACCAGGCCGCAGAGGTTGCTGCGCTGCGCGTGAAGTGAGCTGTGATACGAGACAGGACCGGAAGTGACTGGGACGCGTAGGCCCTAGCAATGCACGCCCTGATCCACCTGCCAATGGTGGAAGAAGAGACCTTCCTGCCCATGGCAGAGGACTGAAAAGAGACAAACAGGGCTTCCGACTTGCGAAAGGTCGAAGTACTCTTGATGTAAAGACGCAGAGCCCTGCGTACACCTAGCTTGTGCCACTGGCGTTCTAGACGGTGAGAAGGATTTGGACAGAAACTTGGCAAAACTAAATCCAATGACCTATGAAAACCAGTGTTCACCTTGGGAATAAAAGAGGGGTCAAATCTAAGGACCACTCTGTCTTCATGAAAGGTACAGAGATCATCTCTGACTGAGAGGGCGGCCAATTCCGAAATCCTTCTGGCCGAAGTGATTACAACTAAGAAGACAACCTTCAAGGAGAGAAAATGCAAAGAGCAAGACTGGAGAGGCTCAAAAGGAGCAGTGGTTAAGGCCTGCAACACAGTAGGTAGATCCCAAGAAGGGTATCTATGTACTGTGGGAGGACTAGAATTGGCCACCCCTTTGAGAAAGGCGGAGATGGCCGGGTGATGTGAAAGCGGACCCAGATTGTCACAAGTGAGGACCGAGGACAAGGCAGCAACCTGTCTACGGATGGTGTTAGTGGACAAGCCCTTGGAAATGCCCTCCAGCAGATAATCTAAAATATTAGGGACTGTAACTGAAAGGGGGTCCAATTTGTGTGAGATGAACCATTGGCAGAAGTTTCTCCATCTGGCGTCATAGACCCGGTTCGTCGAAGGTCATCTAGAAGCCTGAATTATAGAGATCACCCCCGAGGAATAGGCCTGTTTAGCTAGACTCTCCCGTTCAAGTGCCAAGCGGCTAATTGAAGCCACTGGGGGTCCGGGTGCTGGAGCTTCCCCTGGCTGAGAGCTACTCGGTCCGGAGGAAACCTCCACGGAAGAGACAGGGACAGATCCACTAGATCTGCAAACCACGGGCGTCGCGGCCAATATGGAGCAACCAATATTACTTCCGCCTGCTCCAGGATCAGCCTGCGAATGGTGGCCTGTAATAGGGGAGGGGGAGGGAAAACATAAAGCAGACCCTCCGGCCACTTGCACCGGAGAACGTCCGCCCCTTTGTCCCCCCTTGCCGGATATCTGGTGAAGAATCCGGGGAGCTGGGCGTTGGACGGGGAGGCAAACAGATCCAGGCATGGCCTGCCGAACCTGCTTGCGATTATCTCGAATAGTTTCGGGTCCAGGCGCCACTCCGAGTGGTCCACAGTCGCCCTGCTCAGGGAGTCTGCCTGTCGGTTTGCCTCTCCCGAGATGTGTTCTGCTCTGACTGAGCCCAAGTTGGCCTCTGCCCATAACCCTAGTTCCATGGCCTCCTGCAGGAGAGCCCAGGAATGTGTCCCTCCCTGTTTGTTGACGTGAGCCTTGGCTGCCACGTTGTCCGTCAGGATCAACACGTGCTTCCCTGACACTAGGGAGGAGAAATGAAGGAGAGCCAAATGAATCACCCTGAGTTCCAGCCAGTTTATGTTTTCTTTGAGGTCCACCCTGGACCATCGCCCCTGTGCCAAATGGTTCTGAAGGTGGGCCCCCCAGCCGAACAGACTGGCATCTGTGGTCAGGACGAGCCTGGGGGGCTCCTTGAAGATGGTGCCCTTGGACATCGCTGCAGAAGTCCACCACTGGAGGGATGAGAGAATGTGGGGTGGAACCTGGACCCTCCTGGTGGAGGCACTGAGGTTCTGCTTCTGAAAGGGGAGAAGGAACCACTGAAGGTTCCTCGAGTGCAGTCTTGCCCATGGGATTATCCCCATGCAAGATACCATCTTCCCCAGGAGCTGGGACAGTTGGACCAGAGGAACTGTCCTTACCCCCCGAATCTGGGATACTAATTTCCGGATGCTGACCCGGCTTTCCAGGGAGAGGTAGACCCTGCAAAGGTCGGAGTCTATCAGGGCTCCTAGATGGAGGAGCCGCTTTGTGGGAACTGTGTGACTTTTTTTTGAAATTCACAGAAAAGCCATGATCCTGTAGGACTTGAATGGTGGTAGCCAGATCTGACCTTGCTAATCATAGGGACCAGGACTGGACAAGGATGTCGTCCAGGTAACACTGTACGCGCACCGGCTTCATCCGCAGGTGGGCCGCCAACACTGCCAGGATCTTCGTGAAAACCCTTGGAGTCGAAGACAGGACAAACGGAAGAGCCCTGTATTGATAATGCAGGTGTGCGTAACAGAAGCGCAGGAACCTGCGGTGCTCCTGGGAAATTGGGATATGGAGATAAGCCTCTGTGAGATCTATGGAGGAGAGAAAATCTCCCTTCCTGATGCCGGCCAGGATGGACTTTAAGGTCTGTATTTTGAACCGTCTGTAAACCAGAAATCGGTTCAGGCCTTTTAGGTCCAGTATCGCCCTCCATCCTCCTGATGATTTTGGGACCACGAACAGGATGGAGTAGAAACCTTTTCCAATTTTATCCCTCGGGACTGCCTCTATGGCCCTGATCTCTAGGTGCGTGATGGCAGTGGTGACCAATCATGCTTTTGAGGGGTTTCGGGAGACCAGACACTGTAGGAAGCGGTCGAGGGGAAGCGACTGAAACTCGAGAGCCAGACCCCGTCTGATGGTGTCTCTGACCCAAGAGTCGGAAATGGTCTGCTCCCAGACCTGGTAAAACTGTTCCAGGCGTCCCCCTATCGGGATGTCCCCATTGGCGTCACTTGGAGCATCTGTAGGGATGACCTCCTGAACCTCTGAAGGGACATTTGGCCTGTGACTGACCTCTGGCTCCACTGTTCAGGCGGTCCTGTTGATGATCCTGTCTCTGAGGAAAGGAACGTGAGCCCCTGGGCCAATCCCAGGACTGCCCTGCCCGAAAGGGCTGTCGCCATTCCCAAGAGCCAGAAGGGCGGAAGGACTGCCTGCGGAACTCCTGCTGAGGGCGCCTGTCAGACTTCTTAGAGGGGTGAACCATGACCTTGCGCTTGTCCTTGATCCACAAAAGGATAGAGGATTGGGCCAAACAGGTCCTTGCCGACGTACTTGGTAGTGGAAAGACGCCATTTTGCCTTTAGATCAGTTCTCCATTGTTTTAATCACAGTAGTCTACAAGAGGCCACTGTGGCGGCGATGGATCTGGCCGAACACTTGGCCGAATGTAGAGACGCATCGGCCATGTACTGGGCGGCTGCCACCAGTTTGACTAGTGTCTGGTGTACTCTGACCTGATCCGGGGGAACCGAGGCCTGAAGGTCGCGAAGCCACATGATGGCTGCCCTGGCGAAGAATGAGGCAGATGTCGCAGACTTTATGGCCGACCCCGAGGCCTGATGAGCTCGTCTAAAGGAGAACTCGAACTTCTTGTCCTCCGCCTTGAGAGCCTCTGCAGTGTTGCCTGGAGAGGCGGAAGTAGAAAACAGAGAAATTAAAGGCTAATCAACAGATGGAACCTCCAATAAAGAAGCGAAAGAAAGAGAAACATTGTACAGCTTCTTTTCCATACTGCTTTCCTTTGGAGCGGAGGCCAGAGAGGACCACTGAGTCTCCACTGCATCCCGAAAAACCAGTGGGCAAGGAATCTGTTTTTGTTCAACAACCTTCACCGTAAATAAAGGATTAGACTCCTGTTCAGCGGAGGTAGAAGGCTTCTCCTCCTGAACTGAGGTCAGGTTGGTGGTGTTACAAGCCTTCATGAGAAGGGATTTGAAGAGGGAAGGGTCAAACAGACCCGAGGCAGATGCCTGTTCTGGTGCTGCCTCCTCATCCTCTGACATGGGCATGTCGGCTATGGCCAAATCCACGGACTCTCCCTCCCCTAATTGAGAGGAGGATTCAGAGATGTCCGAGGGACTGGGGGGGGGAGGCAATTGTTGGGAAGGAACCTGGGAACTCCTGGAGGAAGACATGAATTGAACAAAGACATGAGGCATAAATGCCTGAAATTGGCTGTGAGACCACATCTCCCCCTGATCCCTGGGAGCAGGCCCAACCACCCTTGGAGCATGAGCAACCACAGGGCTCTGATGGATAGAAGGTGAAGAGGAGTGAGGGGGACCAACCTGTTTGGTTACCCCCAGAGGAGAACTGATTCACAAGGCTTGTTGCACAGGAGTAAAAGGAGGCTCAGGGAGGAAGTATCCAGTGGGGCAGGGGGAATTGCTTCAGCCCCACTGGATAGGAGCTGCTGTGCTTTGGAGAATTCCCTCTCCAGTGCCTGATGTCTCCTCGAGGCCTCTCGCTCAGCTGCTTTTGAAGTCTCCTTAGTAGACAAATGTTTGGTTTTGGCCTTTTTCTTCCCTCCGGCCTCCAATTCAGTAGATCTGCGCTTTGGCTGTGCAGGGGGTGAACCAGAGACTTGTGTTGGCTGAGGCGAAGGGCTGTCTGCCATTGCCATCTAGATAGAGCCGTCCAAGGTTATCTAGAGGTGGGGGAAACCCAAGCACGCAGATCAAGGTCAGAGATGGAGCGCAACCAATCCTCACACTGAGCCTTGGCAATGGCAGGGACAGTCAGACAGCAGTCTAATCCTGTCTGAATAGGCCCGGTGGCTAAAGGCCACAGCTAACATAAACAGGTGGTCAAGCAAACTCCCCACTCCAATCGCGGGTCTGGAGACCTGTATCCAATACCAAAGCACAAACTATTGTTCCTTAACTAACATTATTGTATTCTTTTCAATATATCACCACCTATATATGGGTAAATCCGACTTGCCCTGTAAGCAAGGGCCTAGCCAAACAACAAGAATCCGGCCTAGCCGGTCTGAAATACTATAGAGGCCAAGAGGCGTCCGCCTATGCCTCTCAAACAGTTTTAACTGCGAATACGGAAAAGGTCCCCCCGCTTGGACTTGTCAGCACAAGTCAAGGCAAACAGCAAGAGATTGATCAGCCTAGTAGGCCTTAGACATTTTAGGGACCAAAATGGTGTCCGCCTATGGGCCTCTCAAATGGCGACCGCCTGGCGACCACACGGTCAAAATGGCAGCCGTGACTCCCGTATCTCCCAACGACGAAAAAACAGCAAAGGGGAGAAGGAGAATGAATTTTGGGACGGGCCTGGAACTGGAGCCAGAGCCACCCGCTTCCCCCCCACACAGCGAGAGACTTGCGGTTTGGACGAATGTCGCCGAAATCCGGAGGGAAAAGCCGTTGCTTGGAGCCTCGTGTTGCCGAGAGAAGCCTCTGAGGAAAAGAACCAGCAAAAAAAAACAGGTGGCAGAGAACCGCGGCAGTGGTTAGCCGCTCGGATCGGGTATGAGAAGTACCCGAGGATCCGGCCTGAAGAGGCCTGAAGCAGCCCGAAGGCCGAGAAAAGAAAGGGGGGAGGGGAAGCAGAGCCCTTTCAGAGCCTACAGGGCTCCTATCCTCAAAGGAAGGACAGAGTCCTCAGCTCATAGCCAAAACCGTAAACCTCTCCATTTTAGAAAATTAGAAAATTTAGAAAAAACAACCAATTAGACTGATTTAATAGAAAAAACTATGGAGCCAATACAACCTGCGTTCTGCTGAGCCTAAGACTAAGTCAAAACTGGGAAGACACACCCAAAGGGAGGCATGACTAAAGCTCTGACTTAGTCTCTCTGAGCAGGAAGGCTGAAATAACCCAATCAAGTGGATTCTACATCCACCATGCTGGAGAATGGAAAATCCACCAATGGAGATTGTACCTGCCTAAGAGCCAACCGTGCACGTCTGTCCTGGGCGAGATCAAGTCAAGACTGGGATCTCTATGGTCCAGGACGGCCGTAGCAACTTTGGCTGACTTGATCTGATTGGGCAGGAATACAGTCTAAACCCATTGGTGGATTTTCCATCTCCAGTGCTGGAGAAAACATGAATATCTAGAGGTAAAAGCGGAATAGGAATTTGAGCAGAAAACAGAATATAGAGGAAGCCATGATATTTAGGCAAAGTATTCTAAATAGGTATAACAAAATACTATTTTTAAATAATTAAAACAGCTTTGTTTGCAAGATCTGCAAGACTGCTTTGGAAGCTGCTCTTGGCTGTTTCTCAATGTATGTGTATCAAAAGTGTAGTGGCCATGCATGAATATGTATATCGAAACAGCCAGAGGCAATTTCCGAAGCAGCAACAGTTGCACAAGCTTTGTACATGTCTCTGTTCTAATAATTGTATTTTTAAAAATCCTTTATACACATTCCTGCAAGTTCAGAAGCATTTCTGTCACATTTTTTCCAACAGTATAATATAACATACTATTGTTCCTGGTAGAATACAACATAACTGAGAAAAGTTTCAGCATCTGCGGCCTTTCTACAATAGACATAATGTAGCATTTTTATTTATTTATTTAATTTAATTTAGCAATTGCTAAAATGGGCCAGTGCAAATGCTCTGAAAACATCACAGAGGAAGCATAATAGTCTGATAGTATGGAGAGTTTCCATAGGATGGTGCTGCTGATCCACATGCAACATCTAAGCACGTTTAGAAAATATATTGGGGGAAGGGAAGGGAAGAACCATACTATGGCTATAAAGTTAGTATAAAAGAACTTTGGAGGAGTTAACATGTACAGTTTGAAGTGGAGTAACAATGTTAAAGAATCTCACTACCTCACCACACTGATAAATAAAGGTGTACAATTTAATATGACTGATACTCAGTTTTCAGAGTTGTTCTGAAAACTACAGAAAATGGTCAGCAAAGCCTACAGCTGAAACAAAGGCTTTGTTTTAACGGCATGTCAATTCAATAATAAAAGTAATATTGGTGTTTTTATGGCTTTATTGATACATTGAAAACTGTCTAGAAATACAGATTTTCCATGAAGATAATAAATTGATAATAAATTCAACAACACATTGCATGTGTGCACGTGACACATTAAGCTATGTTTGGAACTAAGGGTACGTTTATTTCTTATGATAATGTACAAGAAGACCCAGCAACATATACTCAGCAGTGGTTTTCTAATTGTTTTCAATATTGGCAATAATTCAACCACTTCTGCTACATTTGGCTGGCCAATATTTTCTGCATATTTTTTGAAAGTAGCTCCAAAGTTATTGTGTATGAAGACTGGCAAATTTATTTATTTGATTTTTTTAATGCCATCTTTATTTTTTATTATAAATCCTAAGCCACTCTCATACCCTTGTTTCATGAGCCATTGCGGGGCAGTGGTTAGAATGCAGTATTGCAGGCTAATTCTGCCAAATGCCAGCAGTTCAATTCTGACCGGCTCAAGGTTGACTCAGCCTTCCATCCTTCCAATGTTGGTGAAATGAGGGCCCAGATTCAATGCTGAATCTATAAAGTGCTTAGAGAGTAGTGTAAAGCGTTACGGGGTGATATATAAGTCTAAGTGCTATTGCTATTGCTTTCCCAGTTCATATATAAAATTTCACAGGCCTATAAGGAGGGGTGTGTGTGGTATATGTATGTGTATGTATGTTTGTGCATGAAAGAAGCAATCCAGATCTTCTGCTTCATGTCTGTTCTCCTTCTCTTCTCTTTGTCCATTGGCCAAAAGGGATAAGTAGTACATGAGACCATTGTTAATCTTGCCATGCTATAGTTTAGCATTTCCTGTGAATTAGATCATAATATTTAAGTTGCACATTCCTTCATGATGAACATGTAACGTGATTCCTAACTCATACACTGGAGCAACTGCATTACAGACTTATAGACAAAATGAAAAGTATTTCTTTTGAACTATAATCTCCTAATTTGTCTAACATTGGCCCATTTGACAGACTTTCTTCTTACAGAGTATTGTTCAGAGGAAAAAGGAATATATACTCCCTTTTGATTTCATTTTCTTAGAACTGAAGGATTTTCTATATTGATTCAGTATATGTGGTAACCTGTTGCATTTTTTCTCAATCTATTTATAAGGTTTTATAGAAAAAATAATATAGATTGAGATCTATGAGCGAACGGACCTCAGCAAGCAATTAAAAACCCTCTAGTGTTTTAGTCTGTGGATACTTGTTAAAGGTTTTCATTAATAAAAGAATTACACTGTTTTTTCACTATATAGAGAAACAAATTCAGAATAATTTCTAAATTTCGCTTAAAAACCTTAGTGTACTATATACATGATTAAATTATTAAATCATTAAAATTTAGAAACTGGTCACTAGTTTGGTCTATTGACCAGTTTCGTAATTTTATTTATTTTAATGATCTAGTCACTCTAGTCTAGTGGCTAAAGCAGAAGGCTAGAAACTTGAAGACTGTGATCCTGCCTTAGGCATGAAAGCTGTCTGGATAACTTTGAGCCAGTTACTCTATCTCAGTTTCACTCATTTCACAAGGTGGTTGTTGTGGGGAAAATAAGAGAAAGGAGTACTAGGTATTTTCACTGCTTGGAGTTTCACTACTAAAGGCTGGAAACAAACAAATCTTCCAAATAATTAAAATTTCCTTTCTTGATTAAATCTTCACACTTTCCTATAGTACAACATATTCAGGACACCCAAATTGTAAGCAAATATTTTTGTATGACTTTTGAATGAAGTAAGCATAAACAAAACATTAAAACAAAAACAATGTTATTGTATGGGCAACAACTACATATCTTAGTTGATGGTGATTAAACAGTGAAATTCGCCATCTCAGAGATGATAATCCATATATTATTTGGTCTTCAGTGACAAAGCAAAGAAAAACTGAAATACTACAAAGGAGAACCATGTAAAGTGCATGTGTTAGGTTGAAGTTGGCAGAAAAATAACTTCCAAACTTCCTTACTGATCAGGGCTGGGAATAAAAAAGATGATTGTGGAGATATAACAATATACCATAGACTTCAATTTAGTCCTTTGAATTAGATAAAGCTATGTCCAAACTTTACAGTGCTTTATCAAAATTCTGGAAGCCATTAAAAATGCTGGTTACTTATCTATTAATGAAACTCTCTGAGTGCTCTGCTATAAATTCACACAGTAATCTAACCAAGTGCTTTTGGTAGGAACATTCAAAACTCAGATTTTTTTCTCCCACCACTTAGTTGCAATTTCCTACCATTCCTATGATTCTGATTATCTCCAGAGTGATCCCAGAAACCAAGAAGCTAAAGTGATCAACTGATATGGAGAAATTTATAGGTTAAGTGGAATATCCAAGAATCTCAGTTATGGGTAAGCAATAGTTTATTTTAGATTGTGATCTTATGCGACATATTGCAAATACTAAGCTGAATTATCTGAAGCATTTCCTCTATTATTTTCTGCCTCTATTTGAATAAAACCCATGACAAATCAGTGTATAAGAACATAAGAACATAAGAAGAGCCATGCTGAATCAGGCCAAAGCCCATCGAGTCCAGCATTCTGTGTCACACAGTGGCCCACCAATTGTACATGGGGATCTTGAGCAGAAAGAGAAGGCAAAACCCTCCCTTTCCCTTGACCCCCAACAAATGGTACTCAAGGGAATCCTGCCTGCCTCAACCAACATAGAGGCGGCACATGGACATCCGTTTTAATAACCACCGATACACTTGGCATCCATGAATCTATCTAGCCCTGCCTTGAAGCTGTCAAGGCTGACAGCTGTCACGACCCCTTCTGGAAGTGAATTCCATAAATCAACGACCCTCTGGGTAAAGAAATATTTCCCTTTATTTGTCCTCACTTTCTTAGCTATGAGATTTAGGGAGTGCCCCCTTGTCCTGGTATTGTGTGATAGAGAAAGGGCGTTGTCTTACCTGAACGCCTATTCTCAGCATGGGGATGAAGAATCCACAAGGATGGGTTCCCTTCCGTCCTCCTGCCCATAGACTAGGACCAAATCTCTTAGCTCCGCCTCCAACCGGGGCTTCCTGTCCTCCGACCGGACTTCCTGTCTCCCAGTTTTTTCTTCCGGCGAAGCTCCTTCAACGTAGTTTGGTCCTCTTGGCTCCTGCTCCCAATCCTGTAACTCAAAATCTGCCTAGACTGTTAGAGGAGGGTGTGTGGATTCTTCATCCCCATGCTGAGAATAGGCGTTCAGGTAAGACAACGCCCTTTCTCCAGCATGTGGATTACGAATCCACAAGGATGGGACATACCCAAGCCCTCCCATGTCCCCTCGGGTGGGAGTCTAGGCCAGAGTGTCGTGTGAGGCAATAATCTGCTGCAGTGATCGTCTCCCGAAGGAGGCCTCCGCCGCAGCGAAGCGATCTATCCTGTAGCTTTTTATAAAGGAGGTCGGGGACGCCCATGTCGCCGCCCTACAAATCTCTTCCACCGGCGCCTGCGTGTACCAGGCTGCTGAAGTCGCCGCACTCCTGGTGGAGTGCGCCGTTATTCCCGCCGGGGCCTGTAGTGACTGTGCCCCGTAAGCCTCTGCTATGCATGCCCTGATCCACCTGTCAATGGTCAATGAGGAAACCCTGTGACCCCTGGTTGCTGGTTGGAATGAAACAAATAACGTTTCCGATTTCCGGAAGGCCGAAGTCCTCTTTATGTAAAGGAGTAAGGCCCGGCGCACATCTAAGGTGTGCCATCGCCGTTCCCGTGGATCAGATGGATTCGGACAGAAACTTGGTAATACTATTTCCTGAGCTCTGTGGAACCAGGAATTGACCTTCGGAATGAAGGATGGATCTAGACGTAAGGTGACCGTGTCCTCTGCGAAGATCATCAGGTCCGCTCGAGCCGAGAGAGCCGCCAACTCCGAGATCCGCCTAGCCGATGTGATGGCTACCAGGAAGGCTACCTTCCATGTCAGATGCCGGAGTGAGCAGAGTCTCAGGGGTTCGAACGGAGGGGATGTTAAGGCCTGGAGCACCTTGGGAAGATCCCAAGACGGGTAGCGATGTACGACCAGAGGTCGTACTGCGGCTGCCCCCTTCATGAAGGCCTTTACAGCCGGGTGCTGTGATAGTGACTCCCTGTTGTCGCAGGAGATCACCGTTTGTATGGCTGCCACCTGCCTGCGAATAGTGTTAAGAGCCAGGCCCTTTTTAAAACCCTCTACCAGGAAATCAATGACCTTGGGAATGGTAACGGCCAAGGGATCTAATCCCTGTTTGCCGCACCAGCTGACAAAACTCCTCCACGTGGCCTCGTACACCCGGTTAGTGGAAGGGCGACGGGCGGCCTGGATGATCTCTATAGCGTCCTCTGAAAAGGCCTGACTGGTTAGGCCCTCCCTTTCAAGTGCCAGGCGGCTAGTTGTAGCCACTGTGGGTCTGGGTGATGGAGGTTCCCCTGGGTGAGCGACACCTGATGCGGGGGAATTACCCAGACTGGCGAGATTGAAAGGTCTACGAGGTCTGCAAACCATGGCCGTCTCGGCCAATGTGGGGCAATCAAGATCACCTCCGCTCCTTCCAGGATGACCTTGCAAATGGTTGCCTGTATCAATGGAGGGGGCGGAAATGCGTACATCAGCCCCGGGGGCCACCTGCACCTGAGGGCATCCGTCCCCTCTGCTCCCCAGGTCGGAAACCTGGCTATGAAGCGAGGGAGCTGTTTGTTCTTTGGGGAGGCGAAGAGATCCACTAGTGGACGACCGAACCTGTTCGAGATTGCCTCGAACAGGGCCGGGTCCAGCTTCCACTCTGCGTGATTCACCGTGGCTCTGCTCAGGGAATCCGCTTGGCTGTTCGCCTCCCCTGAAATGTGTTCTGCTCTGATTGACCCTAGGTGCGACTCTGCCCAGAGTCCCAGCTCTCGGGCCTCCTGCATGAGAACTGTTGACCTCGTTCCCCCCTGCTTGTTCACGTGCGCCTTGGCTGTCACGTTGTCCGTTAGGACCAGCACGTGACCTCCCTTCAGGCTGGGAGAAAATTGGCAGAGAGCTAGGTGGATCGCTCTTAGCTTGAGCCAGTTGATGCTGTGGGTCAGGTCCCGGGGTGACCATCTGCCCTGCGCTATCTGATCTTGGAAGTGAGCTCCCCAGCCGAACTGGCTGGCATCGGTGGTCACCATTAGCCTGTCTGGTTCCCTGAACAGAGTTCCCCTGGCCGTGGCGGCCGACGTCCACCAACGGAGGGATGACAGAACCTGGGGGAGGAGTCTGACCTTCCGGAGGGATGCGCCCTGGTTTAGTCTTTGGTAGGGAAGAAGGAACCATTGGAGCCTTCTGGAGTGGAGTCTGGCCCATGGGACGATGCCCAGACATGAGATCATCTTCCCCAGGAGTTGGGACAGTTGCGCTATTGTGGTTGAGCCCTTCCCCTGGACGAGGCGTGCAAGCTTTCTCAAACTGTCCCGCCTTTCCTGCGACAGGTGTACTAATCCTGTCTCTGAATCTATGATCGCCCCTAGGTGTAGTAGGCGTGTTGATGGTGTGAGGTGGCTCTTCTTGTAATTTACAGAGAAGCCATGTCTTTGTAGTGTGCTTAGCGTGACCCGCAGGTCTGAGTGGGCCGTTTGTTGTGACCTTGATAGGATCAGGATATCGTCTAGGTAACAGAGGACGCGCACCGGCAGCATGCGCAGGTGCGCTGCCAATACGGCCAGCACCTTTGTGAACACCCTGGGTGCCGATGAAAGACCGAATGGCAGTGCCCTGTACTGGTAGTGTCTGTTTTTGTGGCAGAACCTCAGGAATCGTCGATGCTCCTGCCTTATGGGTATGTGTAGGTAGGCCTCTGTTAGGTCTATGGATGACATCTGATCCCCCTTTCGGATGCTGGCCAGAATGGATCTGAGGGATTGCATTTTGAACCTTTTGTATATTATGAAGCGATTGAGCCTCTTGAGATCTAGAATTGCTCTCCAACCCCCCGATGGCTTGGGTACGACGAACAGGATGGAGTAGAACCCCTGTCTTTCCTGTCCTGCCGGGACCGGTTCTACGGCCCTGATTTCTATCAGGTGGTTTATGGCCAGGTTTAGCAGCTTGGCTTTTGATGGCTTTCGGGACTCCGGACATCTTATGAATTGACTCGGGGGTGGGGCCTGGAACTCTAATGCTAGGCCCTGCGTCACCGTGTCCCGTACCCAGGCGTCTGTTGTGGTATTTTGCCACACTTGGCTGAACAGCGCCAGGCGACCCCCTATGGGGCTGTCCCAGGCGTCACTTGGAACGCCTGTAAGGTCGACTCGCTCCTCCTCTGGAGTTGCGCTTTGGGAACTGGCCCCTACCTGCGGCCGAGCGGTCCTGGAAGCGCTCCTGCCCGGAGGGAAAGGTGCGCTGATTTCTGGGCCAATCCCAGGACTGCCCCCCCGAAAGGGCTGTCTCCACTCTCCGGCCCCGCTCTGACGGGACCCCTGCCTGCGGAACTCCTGGCCTCGCTTATCTGTTCCCTTGGACGGATGGGCGAGAATCTTTCTCTTGTTTTTGTCCTCGATAACGTACGGTTCCAGAATGGGACCGAACAGCTTGGATCCTGAGTATTTGGCGGTGGCTAGACGCCATTTGGACTTAAGGTCCGTCTTCCACGTTTTGAGCCAAAGGAGCCTTCTAGCGGCTATTGTTGTTCCTATGGCCCTGCCTGAAAATTTGCAGGCCGACAAGGTGGTGTCCACCATATACTCTGTCGCCAACAACAGTTTGTTTAATGTGTGTTGTGCACGTACCTGATCTGGTGGTACACTTGCCTGTAGTTCCTGCAGCCACAAGATCGACGCCCTGGACACCAGGGAGGCTGAGACCGCAGATCTGATCGCCCAGGCTGAGGAGTGGTGCGTCCTGCGGAGCGCAAACTCAAATTTCTTGTCCTCGGCCTTCATGGATTCCGCCATGTCTCCTGGAATGGCGGATGATGCAAAGAGAGAAATTAGTGGTTCATCCACTGTTGGTACCTCTATGAGGGAAGACAAGGCATTGCATACATTTAATATCTTTTTCTCCGTACTACTTGGAGATGGTGTGGATGCCAAAGAGGCCCACTGTGATTCCAGCGTGGTGCGGAACACTAACGGGCACGGTACCTTTATCTGCTCCGGTGCAGGTGGAATTAGCACCGGGTGGACCTTACCTCCCTCCTCCTCGGTGGAGGCGGGTTTTGTTTCCTTGTCCCTTGCTGGCAGGCTAAGGGTGGCACAGGTTTTGAGCATGAGCGAACGGAAGTGAACCGCATCGAAAAGGCCTGAAGTTGAGGCCTGTTCCGGTGTCTCATCCTCATCTTCAGACAGCTGACGTTCAGATGTCTCCCAGTCCTCCGTCTCCTCCTCTGCGACCTGTGAGGAGGACTCCGATTCCTCGGAGGCTTGGGTGGATGTGTGTCCCCTGCGAAGCGGGGCCGCTGACTGCTTGGTGTGTTCCTGAGGGATAGAAGAGAACTTGGAAGTCATAAAGTTATCAAATGCTTTTTGCATATATTTTTGTAACTGTTCAGGCCACCCTCTTGGTAGGCCTGTGGTTTCCAGTTCTGCTTCCGCCTGCGTGTCCGCGGGCTCAGCATGCTCTGGTGTGGAGGGCGTGGATTGGGGAAAATCAGCCTGTTCAGTCTCTCTGGACTGAAGTCTCTGGGCCTTGGCACACTCTCTCTCTAGCACCTGGTGCCTCCTTAAGGCCTGTCGCTCGGCTGCCTTCGATGGCTCTTTGTTTAGGTGCTTTGTCTTTGCCTTCTTCTTGCCCCCCCGGTTCCAAATCGATGGCCTTGCGTTTTGGGGAGGGAGGGGGGGGCTTGAGCCTTGGTACACCTGAAGCGACGCGCTGTCTGCCATAGTGCGTCTGGGATACAACCGATTTCTCCAGACAAGCGGGGAGAAAAGGGAGACCTAGCTCCACAGGCAGGTGGGGCAGGGCCCTCTTCTGCACAGAAGCACTGGCGAAGACAGGCAGGCAGACTTAACCCGGTGATGTCTGCGAGGCTGATTACCCCTAGGGGTTGAAGCACCCCCAGACCACACCCCCTTAAAACCGATACTCCCCCCGTCGGCCTGCACAGCAGGCGCTGTGGTGGTTGGGCTCGTGGTCGCCTACGGCCGCGAATGCCGCCCCAACCGGCTACCTCTTCTGCGAATTAAACGCAGTGTCTGAAGCCCCCCACCTTAGTTCGGCGCTCCGGCCTCTCCCGTGACTCGGGCCTGCGGAAGATGGCCGTCTCTGCCTCTCCTGGGGAACCGCCCCTTTCCAAGATGGCCCCTCGCGCCAAAAATCCGGAGGTAGAAGGCCCAAAATGGCGGCCGCCTCCTTCCACACGGTCCTTAATGGCCGCCGTAGAACCCCGATTCGCCGCCCTCGCGGTCGCTATGGGGCCCCGCGCCGAGTGCCGGCCTAATGGCTCAGCGGCGCCTTCCTCCCCCCCACGCAAACCCCACTTGCGATTCTGCTGCGCTGGGAGCTTCGTCCGTCGCTGCGCTCGTCCTCCGCTGGAGTCCTCGTCTCCGCTGGAGCCTGGGGTGCCTTTCCGGGGAGGAAATCTTCTTTCGATGAGAGGATTCAGGCCGTGGGTCTCCCGAGAGGCCCGGGGAGGCCCCCTGGGCCTGCTTGCCTTCGAATCCTCCTTCCTCTGCTTGCTGATCTTGCTGATCTTGCTTCAAAACTAAAGAAACTCTAACCTAACCTTTTAATTTTTCAAAAACTGAAAAAAACTCTAACTTTGGTATTTTAAAATTAAATCCTACTCTGGAGCCTACTCATGGAGCTGTTGACGGGCTGAAGACTAGGAAAAAACTGGGAGACAGGAAGTCCGGTCGGAGGACAGGAAGCCCCGGTTGGAGGCGGAGCTAAGAGATTTGGTCCTAGTCTATGGGCAGGAGGACGGAAGGGAACCCATCCTTGTGGATTCGTAATCCACATGCTGGAGAAAAGAATTTTTCTCTATCCACCTTTTCTATCCCATGCATGATTTTATACACTTCGATCAAGTCACCCCTTAAATGCCGTCTTTCAAGGCTGAAGAGACCAAGGCGTTGCAATCTGGTTTCATAAGGGAGGCGCTCCATTTCCTTGATCATTCTTGTTGCCCTTTTTTGCACCTTTTCCAGTTCCATTATATCCTTCTTGAGGTGCGGTGACCAGAACTGTACACAGTACTCCAAGTGTGGTCTCACCATCGATTTGTATAGAGGCAATACAATGCTTGCTGACTTATTTTCGATTCCCTTCGTAATCATGCCAAGCATGGAATTTGCTTTTTTTACTACTGCTGAACATTGGGTTGACATCTTCATCGAGCTGTCCACCAAAACCCCAAGATCCCTTTCTTGGGTTATCTCAGAAAGTTTGGTCCCCATCAGTTGGTAAGTATAATTGGGGTTCTTTGCCCCGATGTGCATAACTTTGCACTTGTTTAGGTTAAAATGCATTTGCCACTTTGTTGCCCACTCACACAATTTCGAGAGATCCTTCTGGAGCTCCCGACAATCCGTTTCACTTTTCACAACCCGGAACAATTTAGTGTCATCAGCAAACTTGGCTACCTCACTATTAACCTCTACATTCAGATCATTGATGAATAAATTGAAAAGTAAAGGTCCCAAAACTGAACCTTGGGGTACACCACTTCTCACTTCTTTCCATCCGGAGAATTGTCCATTTAATCCCACCCTTTGCTTCCTACAATTTAGCCAGTTACCAATCCAGGACAAGACCTGTCCTCTAATTCCGTGGCTGGAGAGCTTTTTTAGGAGCCTTTGGTGAGGAACTTTGTCAAAAGCCTTTTGAAAGTCAAGATATACAATATCAACTGGGGCCCCTTTATCTATGTATTTATTTACACCCTCAAAGAATTCTAACAAGTTAGTAAGACATGATTTGCCTTTGCAGAAACCATGTTGATTTTCTTTCAGCAATGCCTGTTTTTCTATGTGCCCTGTAATTTTATCTTTAATAATGGTTTCCATCAGTTTGCCTGGAACTGAGGTTAGACTGACTGGTCTATAGTTTCCTGGATCACCTCTGGATCCTTTCTTGAAGATTGGGGTTATATTTGCTTCCCTCCAATCCTCCGGTACAGTGCCTGATCTTAGAGAAAGATTATATATTTTAGCTAGAAGTTCAGCAATTTCACATTTGACAGAGCTTGTAGGACAGACCTTTAAAAATTCACATATATACATGCATACTATAGATTTTAGTTTCAACTACTTCTATGGAAATGAAGAAGTGAACTGTGAGATTAGGGAAGCATAATAGGTTTCATTAGATTGCAGCATGTTTTATGCCAATGGGCACAACTGTCAATTCACAACATCACCTCGACTGGGAATGGGAGATGATTGTGATGGTTTGTGAGATCTTAATGTTAGTGAGTAACATTGCTTGGAAAGCAAGTATTTTTACATGAAACAGGACCATAAGGATATGCTACTGCTGCTGTATTGATTGTCTAACAGTCCAAATAAAAGTGTTGGTAATGTCCTACAATGCTCTACATTGCATAGCACTGGTTACATCAAGCATTACTTTGCAGAACTGAATCTGCCTGTCCAGTGAGAACAACTCAAGAAAGCCTGTTAAACACATCAATACACAGACATTAATAACATCTATAGGTTTACAAAAGGACGATCACCCAGCCCAACAAAAAGACCCAAACATCTCTCCACCTGCAATCAGCACCCAGATCAACATATATTAACTCCAAGGTTAACATCAGACCAACAATCAAGTAAACAATACCCCAATCAAGAAAGGTCCAAAGAAGCCAACAGCAAACAGTCCAATCAAAGAATCTCTAAGACTATCGCCACCAACCCAACTATCCCCACCAACATAGGCAAGCCACTAGAATATAAACTGACAGCAAACTGAACTCCCTACTAGCACTGATGACGTTACCTAGTTTGGGTAATGAAACGTCTGCAAGAAAACAAAATCAGAGAGCATCAAGGACCCCTTCATGTCAACCCCGAGCTACAAATATTCTCCTTTATTAAAGTCTGTTAGAGAAGGTAAACACCATTTGCCATCCTACCATGTGATTTCCCAGACATATAAACTGTACTTGTGGTGATAACATGAAGTTGGGAAACAGTAGAAAAAAACAGAATATGTTTTTCATACAAGTAGAGGCTCTCATGGGGTATAGATTAGAAATAGTCAAAATAACTGGTACTGATAGGAAATTTATACTGTTGAAAATAGAGTCAGAGAAGAAAAATGGCAAGTGAACAAAGATGGGATTGTGCAGTTGAATTGTGAAGAGATGCAAGTTTCAGGTGATTCAAGATCATTGAAGAGTAGCTGGAATAGAAATTGCTATGTAGGAAAAAGATGTGGCATGTTTATCTGGTGCAAATTTCCAGAGGGAGAAATTACTGAAAAGAACACAGGGATTGAAGTAACTGTAAGATATGGCCAGGTAAATTTTAATTGAAGTCCTTGATTTACTCTTTGGGGAATTAATCACAGCTGCACTATTAACTGCAATTTAAGATAAGCATAGTATTATATTAGCAGAAGCAATACTATTACAGGCCAGGAGACAGTTAATCATGAAATGGTAGAGCAAATAGGCCATCACTACATTCCAATCTTCTTGGAAGGCAAATGCCAGAAGGAGGAGTTCAACTCTGTTGCTATGCATTACCTTTGCCCCTTGCAAATTTTTCTAGCTGCAAAAGTCAATCTCATGGAATTTGTTTTTTATCCTTATAATAGGAGGAATAAATAGACCCACTGAAATAATTCATAAGAAATATCTTGTATGCAATATTTTTTTTCTGATCAACTCCTAAGAACTAATGACATCCCCTTCTGAAATAGATGAGCATAGGTGACATGGCAGGCCTTCTCATTCTCATTTACATGTAGAACATCATTTTTCTGAGCCTTCAACTTTAATTAAATTTATTTGCATCTGTTCTGGAGGAGGATTGATTTATCAGTTTTTAAAATTCTTTAATGTGCGATAACCTGCCCAGAGTCTTTGATTTGAGCAGGTTATAAAAACTAAGAAAAACAAGCAAACTATCCAACCAGCTTATCAGCCTTTCCCAAACTAGTACTTTTCAAATGTGTTGCATTACAACTCTCATTATCCATAATCAACACAGCCCGCTAATAATGGAAATGTATTGCAACTTTTCTGGAAGGCATCAAGGCCAGGATGGCCACATTAAACTAAAGTGTTTCATTAAGACAACATTTTCTGTTGTGGCACCCCTTAAAAAAAAAACTAACTACTAGGGTGGCTTTACTGCATACCCTATTCCACTTTATTATTTTTATAAATAAATCATGGCTACAGACTTGCCTAATAATCCTTCCTACGTTCCTTTTTTCTCAACAACAATAATTCTGTGATGTGAGTTGGGCTGAGAGAAGGGGACTGGCCCAAAATCTCCCAGCAGGCTTTCATGCCTAAAGCAGGACTAGAACTCACATTTTCCTGGTCCTAGCATGTGCCTAACCACTAGACCAGGGGTCCCCAACTCCTTGTCCGTGGACTGGCACTAGGCTGCGGCATGCCAGAAACCGGTCCTCTCAAACAAGCAAAGCCCCATCAGCAGGATGCAGACAGTACATGAAACCACGCCCCCTTCGGTCTACGGAAAAACCTCTCTCCACAGAACCGGTCCCTGGTGCCCGAAAAGTTGGGGACCTCTGCACTAGACCAATGAAAGGAGAACAGTTGCAAAGTTAAGTTAATAGATAGCAATTTGTGAATAATCTTTAGCAATTTTTGGCAAACTTTTTGGTAATAATTCTTGGTGTGAAAATAAGGAATTAAATATTTGATATGTGTAATTCTAAGCAGGTTGTATGTACTCTTCTGTGTTCTGAAATATTTTCCATCAGTTTGCACAGTGCTAAGCAGAATATGTTTTGCTCAAATATGAAAAAACACATCATGGTTAACATATTCCTTTTTCTAGTAAAATAATGTGGCTTCATATAGCATAATGTTACATACAATAGCATCTCAAAACAAAAAATACAAAAATGCAGACAAATGATGTGATGAGTTTAACTGACCCCCAATTAAATTTTTTTTTAAAAATGGATGATTAATATTTACATAATTTAAACAATTACAAAAAAATCAGCATTTTTGACTAATTAAAATCTGCATTAATATCTTTCAACATAACTGGTTTATACTTATTGACCAAAATTGGAGTAGCTTAGATTGACATACTGTAATGAGCAACATTTCAATATAAATCATTGGTTTATGCCCCCAAACAACTATCGCATATTTATCCATTAGTGCATTTTTATTGCACTAGGAGGGTAAAAACAAAATACAATGTCTAGGACCCTATAAATTATGTTAAATGAGGCAGGATGGTTACCAAAAAATGTTAAAACAATTAAAACTGAAGCCAGTAGAAGACTTGGAGAATTGTTTTCCTATTGTTTTCTAGCTCTACAATAAAAACACTGAATATGATTTTGACTAATTCTGAAACTAATCCTAATATTCTTTCAGGTGTATTAAGAGCTAGAATTCGGACATATGTCTCATAGATTTAAAAATTTGGCCCCAGTATTTCCGAACAGAAGAGAGAACACAAGTGATGAGATATATTGCACTGAGGCAGCAAATTGCAGACAGAAAAAACACTCAACAAGGATGAACAATTTTAAAGCACAATAGAAGAGATATCAAGCATGAACAAAAAGCGTACTGTAAATTGGCTGATGTGGGAACAAAGATTGAGGTAGAAGCTATTTGTACTATATGTTGCTTTGAAGCACCTAAAGCAGTGATGGCGAACCTTTTAGAGACCGAGTGCCCAAAACTGGCCCTGCCCCACCCCCATCTCCTGTGCCGCCTGCCCGCAGGGCCACTCAACGCCTCCAGGCCCTGCCACAGATCGCCCAGGCAGCCCAACAGCACTATGGCAGTCACGCCCTCTGCCCACGCCTACAGCATCAACTCTGCACAATGGGGTGTGAGGGCACTCTTGTCTACGCTGCCTGGCTGCCACGTCCTTGGCTGCGCTTTTCTGCATGGGTCATGCTCAGGGGCGACTCTCCTTCAGGGGGGCTGCTGGAGGGGGTCGCGGGGGAGGCAAGGCTGGGGCAACGGCATGTGTACCCACAGAGACGGCTCCGAGTGCCGCCTCTGGCATCCATGCCAAAGGTTCGCCACCACTGATCTAGAGTATTTGACAGAAAGGCTTTAGCATATATTCATCCTTGCATTTGAAGCAGGTTTGGTTGATTTTTAGAAGCAGGTTTGGTTGATTTTTAGAAATCATTTACATATGTATTTTTACACCGGCCAGAGTTGCTCTATGAATATATATTCATTTATTTAAAAAAAATCATTTAGATGTTTTAATTAGATTTTAAATTAGATTGCTTAAATTAAAATAATTTGTAAAAATAATATGCCCAGCTCAAATACTGTATGCTGCCATGAACAGTAATCATAACTTTTATTTTTAAAAAATAATTCTTGTTAATAGCAATACATAGGTAAATAATACATTTGATCGGCACTTTGGGTTGTATACACATGCACATATGAAGTCAAACGCTTATTTCTTTCTATAAATGAAAAGACAAAGATCAGTGAATCAATGAACCGGAATGGAATTGAATGGGTCATGTCACATTGGACAAGCATCAGACCATCTACTGGTCTGATGGAATGTTTGTGGATGACCATTGGGAAGGAGAGGAAGAGATGATGCCTAGGAAACAATCAGAAACCACTAGTGGATTATCAGTCACAGAAAGGACTTTCCATAATGAGTTAAAGAAGGACTTTCCATAATGAGTTAAAGAAGGACTTTCCATAATGAGTTAAGCATTAAAAGTATCAGCAGGAAATTTGAATCTTCAGACTTGTAAGATTCTGTTCATGTACTTTCAAAAAAGTACAATAATTCATCTAGTCTTGTTCTCTGATTTACCTGCAGGACAGACAACTGCAGACAGGAAAATTATAGAAGAAACAAAGTAGCAATTTTTAAAACAAAAGGATATCAAAGTGAGTGTTTGGATATATCCCCCAAAATGACAGAATGACCTCAATCCTAATACAAGTACGTTCTAAAAATTGCTGTATAGAGGGGGGAAAGCACTCCTTCCTTCCTTCCTTCCTTCCTTCCTTCCTTCCTTCCTTCCTTCCTTCCTTCCTTCCTTCCTTCCTTCCTTCCTTCCTTCCTTCCTTCTCCCACTGCAATCAAATATGACGGTTTGTAGCATATACTGAAAATAACTAAAGGGGTCATGATAAATCTGACTAAAAATGTGTAAAATCAATAAAACTATGGGTAATCAAAAGCAAATCAATCAAAATAATTATACATACTAAACCAAAAACATCCAACATATTTGTTTCAGGCTTATACTGGATTATAAGCAGTTTACAAAACAGCTGAGTTCTAATATTACCTAAATGCAATCAAGAGAAGAACAATCTAATCTCCATTAGAAGGTTGTTCCGAAGATCTAATGCTATTACTGAGAAGCAGCATCTTCTAGCTTCAATCATATTTAGCTCCTGTAAGCAAACTATTAAATATGTGGCTAGAATGCTAGAGTTGGAAACAGCATCTGAAATAACAGGAAATTTACTTTTGTTGTGTCACACAAATCAAGAGATAGACTATGGAATTTTCCCAAGATAATTCAGTGTTTGTAGCAAACACCTTTTCCCACAACCTAAAAGATCATTCTACGGTATACCTGGACTTTGCTGGATGGACAACACTGAGATCAAGCTGAATGCATACTATGCAAATAAAGGTGGGGAAGCATTAGTCAGCCAGCAAAAAAAAAAAAAGGCCTGGTTTCAATTGTGGCTCAGAGCATGAGCTTTTTCTTCCAATTTATAACTTAAGAAAACAAACAAAACTATCAGTGTAAAGGCATATGATTTCAGCAATATTCCTCGTGGTTTTGCAGTTAAAGATAGCTTTAATTGATTAGATTTTACCTGAAGAACTCTGCTTCAACTTTAATGATGCAAAAAAAATTATCTGCAAATAAAAATATCCCAAAATGAAAAAAGCAAAAACAAAGGATAAATGGTTGGCTTTGATATCTGATATTACTGGAAAAAGTCAGAAAACTAAAGACAACAGACAGATAAAAAAATGACCTGAGGAATCCCTGAGTTACAAAAAACAGCAAAGGGATATATATTTAAATAGGCAATAAAATGAAAATGACGATAACAACTGAACGAAAAGGCTATGAAATTTATTAAAGTAAAAAACAAATCAGGGAAACCTTTTATGCAAATATAAGCATGATTAAGGTCAAATAAGGTAAAATGTCTCCTGGAAAAAGAAGATACCAATAAGAAATTGCATGATTATATGGAAAAAGTGTACAAAATTATATAGAACTGTACAAAAAAAAGATTTGAACATTGATGATGCAGATGAAAGTCTGATTAATGAGCTGGCACTAAATATTACAAAAAATGAAATAAAATAGATCCTAGAAAATATTGGTAACAATGAAGATGTTGATGAACACCAGCCAAACTGTTCAAAACTTTGCAAGATGATACAGTTAAAGGATAAGTTTGCAGTTGCAGGCAGGTAGGAAAAACACAATAAATCGTCAATGTACTTGAAATTTATATACCAATAACAAAAAAGGGCAGTGCTAAAACAATTCTCAAATGCACTTATCTCACATAATACATACAGGTAGTCTTTGACTTACGACCATAATTGAGGCCAACATTTGTGAGACATTTGTTAAGTGAGTTTTACCCCATTTTACAATTTTCCTTGCGCCAGGGGTGAAGTGAATCAACTGCAGTTGTTAAATTAGTAACACGGTTGTTAAGTGAACATGGCTTCCCCATTGACTTTGCTTGCAAGAAGGTCGCAAAAATGATCCCATGACCCCGAGACAATACAACTGTCATAAATACGAGGAAGTTGCCAAGTATTTTGATCACGCGACTACGGGGATCCTGCAACAGTTGTGAAGTGTGAAAAATGGTCATAAGTCACTTTTTTCAGTACCGTTGAATCGTCACTAAATGAACTGTTGCAAGTTGAGGATTACCAGTATTAGATAATGTCCTGGATTTGTAATCCCGATCTAAACAATGCATAATGCAAGTGCTGCCTGATATATAAGATGGATTCAGAAGATGCATAAGAAATTGTTAATAGCCCTTAAAAATATGAATGTATTGATCTATCTAATTTTTCTATTGCTCAGGGCATCAAACAGCCTTGCACTGATTTATACTTCTACAGTATTTGAATAGCTCCTCTTTGAAGATTTGAAGGTAATTGAGCATGAGGACATAGAAGAAATATCAAATTTCTTTGATATTTCTTTGCTACCAAAATATTATTTCCATTATTTGGACATGGAAAAAAGGTAAAAGAGTTGCTGCTCTGCTGATTTTTCAGTCCTGGCTCCAGCATATATAAATTGCTACCCCATCACCAGCATTCTCTTCTTGGGAAAAATCACTGAGAAGGGGCGTTGTCTTACCTGAACGCCTTTTCTCAGCATGGTGGTGTATAATCCACTGGATAGGGTTATTTCAGCCCTCCTGCTCAGACAGACTAGGAAAAAGCTTTAGCCACGCCTTCCCCTGGGCGTGTCTCCCAGTTTTTGACGAGGCGAGGTAGCTAAGCTCTGACACCGTGGCTCCAAAAAAAGTAACAGAGTAATAGAAAGAAAAAGGGGGATGCCCTCCACGCAAGCCTAGCCTGTTGTTTAAGGGGGGAGTGGATTATACACCACCATGCTGAGAAAAGGCGTTCAGGTAAGACAACGCCCCTTCTCCAGCATGGTGGATGTATAATCCACTGGATAGGGACATACCAAAGCCCCCCATGTCCCCCAGGGTGGGAAGACTAGGTTGGCGTCTCCCTGAGGGCAGCCGCCTGTTGAATGACCCGTCTGCCGAATGCGGCGTCCGCTGCGGCAAACCTGTCAATCTTGTAATGGGTAATGAATGCGGACGGAGACGACCAGGACGCCGCCCTGCAAACTTCCTCTATGGAAGCCTGGGTGGCCCAGGCCGCGGAAGTTGCTGCACTATGTGTAGAATGGGCCGTGATGCGTGATGGAACGGTCAGTGAGTGCGAGACGTACGCCTTAGCTATGCAGGCCCTGATCCATCTGCCAATGGTAGAGGAAGATACCTTGCTGCCCATGGTCGATGGTTGGAAAGAGACAAACAAAGACTCGGACCTACGGAAGGGACCTGTGCGCTTTACGTAGATGCGCAGAGCCCTATGCACATCCAGTTTATGCCATTGGCGTTCTAATCTATGGGTCGGATTAGGACAAAAGTTGGGTAGTACGAGGTCCAGCGACCTGTGAAAGCTGGTGTTAACCTTTGGTATGAATGAGGGATCTAGTCTCAGGACCACTCTGTCTTGGTGGAAGATACACAGGTCCTCCCGAACTGAAAGAGCGCCCAGCTCCGAAATCCTTCTAGCGGAAGTAATGGCTATTAGAAAGGCCACCTTCAAGGATAGAAAATGTAGTGAACATGATCGCAGGGGCTCAAATGGAGCCTCCGTTAGGGCCCGTAATACTGTGGGTAGGTCCCAGGAAGGGTATCTATGCACCGGGGGTGGACTAGAGTTTGTCGCCCCCTTGAGGAATGCCGAGATCGCTGGATGGTGAGAGAGAGGACCCCAATTGTCACAGGTGAGGATCGTGGCTAATGCCGCCACCTGTCTGCGGATGGTGTTGATGGACAGCCCCTTGGACATGCCGTCTAATAGGTAGTCTACGATGTTTGGGACGACTACTGAAAGGGGATCCAAGCCCCGAGAGGAGTACCACTGACAAAAATTGCGCCAGGTTGCATCGTAAATCCTGTTTGTTGAGGGGCGTCTAGAGGCCTGAATCATATCGATTGCTTTTGGGGAGTAGCCCTGCCTAGTTAGGCACTCCCGCTCAAGTGCCAAGCGGCCAATTGTAGCCACTGAGGATCTGGGTGACGGAGCTCCCCCTGAGATAGGGCCACTTTGTTCGGTGGGAATTTCCACGGAGGGGACAGGGACAGATCCACTAGATCTGCAAACCACGGACGCCGAGGCCAATATGGCGCAACCAATATTACTTCCGCCTGCTCCAGTAACAGCTTGCGGATGGTGGCTTGGATCAGGGGGAGGGGAGGGAAGGCGTACAACAGCCCCTCGGGCCACCTGCACCGTAGGGCGTCTGTTCCCTCGGCCCCTCTGGTCGGGAACCTGGTGAAGAACCTGGGGAGCTGGGCGTTGTTCGGGGAGGCAAAGAGATCCAGGCATGGCTCGCCGAACCTGGACCCTATCATGTCGAATATTTTGGTGTCCAGTCGCCACTCTGCATGGTCCATGGTTACCCTGCTCAGCGAGTCCGCCTGTCGGTTTGCCTCCCCCGAGATGTGTTCCGCCCTTATCGATTTCAGATGGATCTCTGCCCACAGCCCCAGTTCCTTGGCCTCCTGGAGAAGGGCCCAGGAATGCGTGCCCCCCTGCTTGTTGACATGGGCCTTGGCCGCTACGTTGTCTGTCAGGACTAGGACATGCTTGCCCGATACTAGGGGAGAGAAATGGAGGAGAGCCAGGTGGATGGCCCTTAGCTCTAGCCAATTTATGTTCTGTGTCAGGTCCGCCCTGGACCAACGTCCCTGTGCCAGCTGCCTTTGGAGGTGAGCACCCCAGCCAAACAGACTGGCATCTGTCGTCAGGACTACCCTGGAGGGTTCCTTGAATACAGTCCCCTTGGACATGGCTGGAGAAACCCACCACTGGAGAGACGCAAGGACGTGGTGCGGCACCTGGACCTTGTGGGGAGAGGCGCTGAGGTTCTGTTTCTGGAAGGGGAGGAGGAACCATTGGAGGGTCCTCGAGTGGAGTCTTGCCCATGGCACTATCCCCATGCAGGATACCATCTTTCCCAGGAGTTGGGACAGCTGCACCAGGGGAACCCTTTTCGTGCCCCGGATCTGGAATATCAATTTCCGGATGCTCAGCTGCCGTTCCTGGGACAGGTAGACCCTGCACCGTTCCGAGTCTATCAGTGCCCCCAGGTGAAGGAGTCGCTTCGAGGGGGAAGTGTGGCTCTTCCCGAAGTTCACTGAGAACCCGTGGGACTGAAGTACCTGGATGGTGGTTCTCAGGTCTGCTTGCGCCGACCGAATGGATCTGGACTGGACGAGGATGTCGTCCAGGTAGCACTGCACGCGCACCGGCATCATCCGGAGATGAGCGGCCAAGACTGCTAGTACCTTCGTGAAGACCCTTGGTGCCGAGGAGAGGCCGAACGGGAGAGCCCGGTACTGATAATGTCGGTGCGCGTAGCAAAAGCGCAGGAACCTGCGGTGGAACTGGGCGATTGGGATGTGAAGATAGGCCTCTGTGAGGTCTATGGACGAGAGGAGATCCCCTTTTCTGATGCTGGCTAGTATGGACCTTAGGGTCTGCATTTTGAAACGCCGGTACACTAGGAACCGGTTTAGGCCCTTTAGGTCCAGGATCGCCCTCCACCCTCCTGATGCCTTGGGGACCACGAACAGGATGGAGTAGAAACCTGTCCCAGTTTGGTCCTCCGGCACAGGTTCTATGGCCCTGATGTCCAGGAGGTGTTTGATGGCGGAGGATACCAACCTTGCCTTGGAGGGATTTCGCGATACCGGGCACTGGGTGAAGCGATCGTGTGGGATCGCCTCGAATTCGAGTGCTAGGCCTCGCCTGATTGTGTCCCTGACCCAGGAATCGGAGGTGGTCTGTTCCCAGACCTGATAAAAACGCTCTAGGCGCCCCCCTATTGGGATGTCCCAGAGGTAGTCACTTGGTCCGCCGGAAAGGGCGGTTCCCCGACCCCCTGAAGGGACGCTTGGTTTGAAATTGGCCCCTGGGTTCTGTATTTTGGCGGTCCTGTTGACGGTCCTGCCTCTGAGGGAAGGAACGTGAACCTCTGGGCCCATCCCAGGACTGCCCTGTCCGAAAGGGCTGCCGCCACTCCCAGGTGCCCGTGGGGCGTGTTGCCTGTCTGCGGGGGTCCGGCTGCTGTCGCCTATTGGTCTTTTTGGAAGGGTGGGCAATGATTTTACGCTTGTCCCTACCCTCGACTACATGTGGGTCAAGGATGGGGCCAAACAGGTCCTTGCCTGTATACTTTGCCAAGGAGAGGCGGCACTTTGCCCGTAAGTCCGCCCTCCAGTGCTTCAACCACAGGAGCCTGCGAAAGGCCACTGTGGCTCCTATTGAGCGGGCAGAGCACTTGGCCGAGTGGAGAGAGGCATCGGCCATGTACTGTGAGGCCCCTATCAGTTTCACGAGTGTCTGGTGAACTCTGACCTGGTCAGGCGGGATTGTGGCCTGAAGTTCCCGGAGCCACATGATGGAGGTCCTAGCGAAGAAGGAGGTACCTGTAGCAGCCTTAATGGCCTGACCGGAGGTCAGGTGTGCCCTTCTGTAGTTGGCCTCGAACTTCTTTTTGTCTGCAGTGAGGAACTCTGTCATGTCCCCTGAGGCTGCAGAATTTGAGAACAAGGAAGTTAGTGGAGAATCTACTGACGGTACCTCAAGTAGGGAAGCGAAAGACGGGGCCACATTATAGAGCTTCCTTTCCACAGTGCTTTCCCTGGGAATGGTGGACAGAGAGGCCCACTGGGCCTCCACCGCGTCCCGGAAAACAAAGGGACAGGGAATCTGTTTGTGTTCCACTACCTTCACCTTGAACAGCGGATTTGACTCCTTGTCCGCTGAGGTGGAAGGTTTCTCCTCCTGCACAGAGGTTAAGGAGGCAGTGGAGCATGCTTTTGACAGTAAAACAGTAAAGATGGAGTGATCGAAGAGACAGGAGGCAGAGGCCTGATCGGGTTCTGCTTCCTCCTCGTCTGATATGGGGGTGTCCGCCACGTCTAAATCATCAGGCTCCCCCTCCCCCATCTGGGATGAAGCTTCCGAATTAGCAGATTCCGGAGCTGGGGAGTAGCTCTGCTGAGGGGGAGGATCATTGGGAGGAGAGGGGACCTGAGGGGGAACCTGTTGGGTCCCAGATGGAGTCATGAACTGCGTGAAGACGTGCTGCATGAAGGCCTGGAATTGGGCCTGTGACCATGCAGGTCCCTGGGCCCCAATGGTTGCCCCTACCAACGCTGGGGCAGTAGCCACTTGGGGGCCCTGCTGAGGAGGAGGGGAGGAGTGAGAGGGACCTGCCTGTTCGGTGTCCCCCAGAGGAGTAGCAGTCCAGGTAGCATTTGGTTGGGGAGGCTCCCTAGTATTGGTATCCAGTGGGGCAGGGGGAACCGGATCGGCCCCACTGGATAGGAGCCTCTGTGCCTTGGAGAATTCTCTCTCCAGTGCTTGGTGCCTCCTCGAGGCCACTCGCTCCGCCGACTTAGAGGTCTCCTTGGAGGAAAGATGCCTGATCTTGGCCTTCTTCTTACCTCCTGTATTTAATTCGGTTGCCCTGCGCTTTGGCTGCGCGGAGAGGGCACCTGAGACCGGTATAGCCAGGGGCGAGGGACTGTCTGCCATTGCCACTAGTCAAGCCTGTAGAAGGGTGACTAGTGTAAGGGAATTGGAACGTATGGCCGCAGAGCAATGTCCAGGGAAGAGGCGCAACCGCCCCTTACGCTGAGACCAGATAAGATGTGGCAGATGGGGGTTTCCGGTTCCGGTCACGAGGACCGGAGCCTTTCCCTGCGAGCTCCGGGACGGGGCTCACGCGAAATTCAAATTAAATACAAAAAAGAGACAGGGAGCAACAAAAAAAGAGGTAGAGATTAAAAAGGAATCTCAAACCTCTCAAACGAGGTCAGACTCACCGCCGGGAGGTCCCGAGAAGCCGCGGACGGAGCGGAGGAAGCCGGCGGCAGCAGAGCGACCGGCAGGCCCGAGAACGCCGCGCCAAGCCGTAAGTCACGGAGATCCAGAGAACGGGCGAGAGGCGAGCGGCGGAGCGGAAGGGAGACACCGGATTGCTGCCGAGGGGACCTGCCGGCCGGCGGAGAACCTCCAGAAGAGTCGGAGAGCGGAAGAAGAGGCAAGAGAACAGCGGAGGAGGACTGGAGCAGCGAACAAAGGCGGAAGCGGCCAGAGCCAGAAAGTAAGAAGCCGACAAGAGAGGAGAAGCGAGAGGCGGAACCAAACAAAGCCGATAGGACACAGAAAAGAGAGGAGGAGAGCAGAGGGAGCAACAGGCACGAAGAAAGACACCGGTAAGACAAGCGGGGGCCGATTAGAGCACCGAGGGACAGTAGACGCAGGGGGAGCCCAGCGGTAGGGGGAGGACCCTCACAAGACCCCCAGAAGACCCCCCCAGACCCCAAAAAGTCTAAGTGTACTGCACCTGGTGAAAAGGGCCATCTGTGCAAGTCTCAAGCCACAGATCATTTCACCTTGCATCATCTCTGCCAGCACAGCGAAGCTTATCTGAAAGCAAATAGCACCCCCTAGTGGACAATTTAAAAAAAATTTTTTTTCTGTTAAAATATAAACTGTTTGATCCAACCTATCCTAGCAGCTTGATAAACTGGCACAGGAACAATCCGCCCACAATTCTTGGCATCAAGGGGTGGCTTTAAGGGTGGACAGGCCAACAGGTGGAGAAGCTCAAAATGGCTGTCAGACGGACAAAACAAATCAAACTGCGAGACCTGAAGGGAACTGCACCCTCCCCGGCCCAGCCCTCCAATCTGCTAGGGAACACCCCACCCAACCACACACACCCCCACCCAACTGCATGCCCTCAGACCCACACGCCAACCCACGACTCCGCAACAGCACGCATGATCCAAGAACTAAAAGAGACGATTGAGACACTAAATGAGACGATAGCGACGATGGTGGTACGGATGGATGGCATGGATAGAAAATTGGCAGAAATGGGCGCGAAGACGGAGAAAGGACACCTAGAAACAGAACGGAAGACGGAGGAAAGATACAAGGACATGAAGAGGATGCTGGCGGACCAAGGTGGAGACCTGGAGAAAAAGTGGGAAGAACAGCGCAAAGCGACGGCCACTGATTTGGAACAGATAAAGGAGGCATTGCAAACACATTACAAAAACCTCCAAGAAACAAGGGAGAATACGGAAAAGATGATGAAGGAAGTGGAAAACCGCGTAGAGGGTCAGCTTGCAGAGGTGAAAAGAGAGGTTCAAGACCAGTCCACCATGATACAATTCTGGCAAATGGCATTTGCAATCAGGATCAGACGGTGGAACGAGACAACATACAAACCCCAGGGAAGACTGCGCAGGACCTTTGTAGAGGCCCTGGCAACATTCCTGGGCACGAGCGCCAATGATATTGAGTGGAATGTCGAAAAAATCCAGAGAGTGGGCGCCTGGAGGGAAGTGAACAAACACCAACCAAGGGATGTGGTCATCCACTTCACAACACAGAGGTTCCGGAACCACGTCTCTGCCACTTCCTATAACAAGGCATTCTACATAGAGGAGCAGGAGGTGAAGGTTCTGAAAGAGATCCCCCAGGCGATGCTGAGAGACAGAAAGAACTACAAATTCCTGACCACAGAACTGAGATCGCGTGCACTGCAATACCGGTGGGAAACCCCAACAGGAGTGTCACTTTCTTATAAAAACAAGAGACATTACTTGACCTCGGTCCAGAAAGCCAAAGACTTCCTCGAAAAGGAATTGAAGTCGGGAGGCCCTCAACCCACCGCGAGAGAAGAAGCAGATAGACCACTGGAAAGCGGGAGGGATCGAGGCCAACGAGCAAGCCGCGCAGAAGCACAGATCGGGGCAGTGGCAGAGGAAATGAATGGACTACCTCTAGGGGCGAGGGCACAGAGAGCAGAGAGCAACAAAAACAAGGAGGCAGGACAGTCTACAGAGGGCAGGCTACCAGGCATCACTACCAAACGTACAGACCAGCAAGGCAAGACCTCACAAACCAAAATGAGCACCAATCCGGATATCGTGGGAACGAGACCAAAGGAGACAACAGGAGAAACAACAGAAAGGGTCTCGCAAAAATATCCTGCAACAGATGATGGCTACTAATTATTTGACTTGGAATGTGAACGGACTGAACTCCCCCCAGAAAAGAAGAAAAATTCTCCACTACCTGAACCAAGGTAAAAGCGATATAATCTGCCTACAAGAAACACACATCAGAGCAGCAGACCAGAAATATCTGATCAACTACAAACTAGGCGCGCACTTTGTGGCAGCGGCGCCAAGAAAAAAGAATGGGATTGTTATATACGTAAAGAAACATGTAATGTCTAAGCTAATAGAGTCCGACCCCCAAGGTAGATACCTGGCAATTGAAATAACACAAGAAGACAAGAAGATTCTAGTAATGGGCGTATATGCACCGCATCAGCAACAAGGCAAATTCTACAAAAAGCTACACAAGAAAATAACACAACTTAATTACAGATCTTACATCATCATGGGCGACTGGAACGGGGTCATAGAGACTGCTCTAGACAAAAAAAGATCTGCACCGAACCCGCAAAAACACTCCAAGTTGCCTAAATCCTTCTTCGACATGAAGGAGGACCTCGAACTGACAGATGTATGGAGGAAAAGGTACGGCAAAGAACAAGAATTCACCTTCTTCTCTGGCAGACATCAATCCTTCTCCAGAATTGACTTTATATTAACTTCTAGCGACTTGCTAACTTGTCTAAACGCGGTGAAAATCCTACCCAAGACACTGACAGACCACAACCCTGTGAGGATGGAATTAAGACACGGCCCGAAACAGAGGAGGTCCTGGAGAATCAATGAAAACCTGTTTAGACACGAAGACAAGGTGGCGGAATGCAAAAAAGCTATGAAGGAATTCTTCAACACACATATGAACAACGGAACACCGATAGAACAGATCTGGGAAGGCAGCAAGGTGTACATGCGAGGGATCCTCATATCCATGAATAGCTGGCACCGTCGCCAACAAGAACAAAAAAGAAAAGAGTTAGAAAATGAGATAAGCAAAATGGAGCGGCTACTAATAAAAAGACCAGAGGACAAAGTCACCAAAGAAGGACTCAAGATCTTAAGAAAGCAATTTGACATGTTAATGGCTGACCAAGTTGCAAGGAATATACAATATGCAAAACATAAGACATTCTGCAAGGCCAACAAACCGGGCCGCTGGCTAGCCTACACTATAAGAAAGAAACAGAAATCCCGCATAATTGAAAAGATAGAATACAAAGGCAAGGAAGAATTCCGACAAAAAACCATCAAGAAAGCCTTCACGGAGTTCTACTCTAAACTATATACCGAGGATAAGATACAAGACAAAGAGATAGATGAGTTCCTACAAAACGAAAAGATACAGGCGATTACCGACACACAAAGAGAAGCCCTGAATGCCTTAATCACAAAAGAGGAAATACACTCAGCGATCACACAACTGAAAGCAGGAAAATCGCCCGGGACGGATGGGATAACAGCGACCTACTACAAACACCTCCAAGAGGAGATGCTAGAACCCCTCAGAAAACTATTTGCCAACATTCAAGAAGGAGGCCAGGTCCCACCATCCTGGAAAACAGCCTACATCTCATTAATCCCAAAGGAGGGGAAAGACAACACACAGCCCGCAAACTACAGGCCCATCTCACTACTAAACACAGACTACAAAATCTTCATGAAAATTTTGGCCAATAGACTAATGACTGTACTAAAAAAAACAATACACCCAGACCAAAGGGGATTTATACAAGGACGCCAGATGAAAACCAACGTGAGACAGCTGCTGAACATAATAGAATACCTGCAAAAGCACAACCAGATACCCGCCGCTCTTATGTTTGTGGATGCAGAAAAAGCCTTCGACAGACTGCACTGGCCGTTCCTGACGAACTTGGTCCGGAAGATGAAAATGGGAGTACAGTTTCTCAACTCCATAACGGCAATTTACCAGAAACAAACAGGTCAGATCATTGTCAATGGAGACTTAACGGACTCATTTAATATAGAGAGAGGCACGAGACAGGGCTGCCCGCTGTCCCCCCTGCTATTTGTCCTAACACTGGAAATTTTACTGAACAGAATAAGAGCGGCAGAGGATGTACAGGGCATACAGATTAAACAGCAAGAATACAAACTATGTGCCTTTGCGGATGACCTGCTGGTGACAATGTCGCAACCAGCACAATCAGCAAGGAAATTGATGGAGATAATGGAGGACTATGGTAGGGTGTCAGGCTTCAAAGTAAATATATCAAAAACAAAGATGCTAGTCAAAAACCTAGACAACAAAGCAAAACGGAACCTGGAAAGAATAACGGGTTGTGAAATAGTCAAGAAAGTCAAATACTTAGGAGTGGAGATAGAATCAACAAATGCGAAATTATACAAGAATAACTACGAGGTCCTGTGGAATAAGATACAAGCAGACCTGGAAAGGTGGAAATCAATACGTCTGTCCCTGCTCGGCAGGATAGCGACAGTAAAGATGAATGTATTACCCAGATTTTTATTTCTCTTTCAAATGCTACCCATACTCAAGAAGGATGCGGACTTAGACAACTGGCAGAAGAGCATCAACAGATTTATTTGGGACGGCAAGAGACCGAGGGTGAAACTAAAAATCATCCAAGACGCAAGGGAGAGAGGGGGACTCAAAATGCCTAATCTAAAGCTATATTACTATGCAGCAACGTTGGTGGCGGTTAGTGACTGGATCAACATGACAAATGATAGAATTCTGAATGTTGAGGGGCATGGTCTACGATTCGGCTGGCACGCATACCTAGTATACGACAAAAAGGCAGATAGGAACTTCAAGGAGAACCCATTACGAATCCCATTGCTATGGGTCTGGAAGAAATATAAGCACCTCCTACACGACAAGATTCCCATCTGGACGATCCCTGGACACGCAACAGGGGATATGAACATATCCCAAGGGCAAGAAGTGGTGCCCTACAGTGAACTTGTACTGGGAGAAGAAAACGGGTTCCTCTTGAAATCTCAAGCAACGCTAGCAAACAGAGGAATAGGAAGTAACTGGCTATCATATATACAACTACAATCAAGGTGGCGTAAAGACAAGAAGAAGGGCTTCTCCCAGACCGACGAGAATCTAATTAAACAGATTAGATAACAGGGGATTATGCACATCAAACGAGTGTACAGCATTCTGATAGAAATGGACTCTGAAACCGAGCTAGTCAAGAACTGTATGATAAAGTGGGCACAAGACTTCAGACACCCTATCACCATGGACACGTGGGAGAAAATATGGGTGAGGAATGTAGAATTCACGAAATCGCAACACTTAAGGGAAAACTTCTACAAGATGTTCTATAGATGGCATCTAGACCCGAAAAAAATATCACTCATCTACCCGGGCTCCCAGCCCAAATGCTGGAGGTGCGGGGACGGGGAGGCTACTTATTTTCATATATGGTGGACATGCAGAAAAATCAAAGCATTCTGGAGGAAGATATGGTGGACACTCCAAACTATTTTCAAAAAGCGTATAGAATTTCTACCTCAGGCATTTCTGTTAGGGATCACAAAGGATATCACTACCTCAGAGACAAATTTATTCTTGAACTTAATTACAGCAGCAAGATTGTTGGTGGGACAGTACTGGAAGAATCCGGAAATACCGCCTATTGAAGAATGGACTGTGAAAGTAACAAATTTGGCGGAAATGGCGAAAATATCAGCATACTTGAAAAACCGCACCAATGAACAATTTGTGACTGACTGGAAACAGTGGATAGACTATATCCAAGAGAGACACCAATCAAACAGAATGCAGCTGGCGTACAGCTAAGGATCGATGGGAGGAGGGATGAAGGGCTAACAAATCAAATGTTTACAAAAACTAACACCCAACGTTGAATGTATATGTTCTATAACTAATGCCTCTTAACATAACCTTAGGACTAAGGTTGTTTGCTTTAATATTGTTAAAGTAGACTGAATCTCTACCTCAGGATATGAAACTTTTACCTCAGGATCTCGGGTTGGGGACCATAAAAGATTGCACTAGTAATGGGATGAAGTCAACTCAGAAGCGCAAACGCACAATATGCGATAGACTAGATACAGTAGATAGACCATATATAAGAGAAACACCAATCAAACAAAATGTATTCGGAGTATACTTGAAGATGTAAGGGAGGAGGGGAGAACGTTTACTAAAACAAATGTTTACAAAGATTAATACCTAATGTTGTATGCTATGTTCTAGGATGATTGCTTAGCAATAGGATCTTATGTTTAATATTGATCACATTAATATTGAAACAGATAGGGGAAACACCAATCAAAATAAAATGTAACAGGAGTATAGTTGAGGCTAGACGCGAGGAGTGGGGGAAAAAGGCTTACTAACGCAGACGTTTTCAAAGACTAATACTTAGTATTGTATACCAGGTGTCATGATGATTGCTGCATAATAGGTTTTTATGCTCAATGTTGATTGTTTTAATAAAAGAATTTTTATAATAATAATAAAAAAAGATGTGGCAGATCAGCCGGACAGGTAATAGGCCTGTCCTGTAGGCCGTGTGGCTAAAGGCCACGGCTATGGGAAAACAGGCGGCCTGTGAAAGCCTTCACTCCTGCCGGGACCTAGGAAGCCAGGGCCCACAGGGTACTGCCTCCTCCAGCAGCCCTGGAATTGATTTTTTATGCTCCCTGCTATATCCTGATGAAGAGATGTATGATCGGCCGGGCGTTCCTGCGGTTACGGAGGGCGCCCCCCGATGGCCTGGACGCTGAGGCGCGCGTCAGAGGCTCTCCCTGGTCGGGCCTAATAAGTTAGGCCAAGACGAGGGGCTCTGCGGCCTGGGCCCTGTAGGCCTAAATCAAGATGGCCGTCGCCACCCGGGAGCCTGGAGTGGCGGGAAAACTGCGCCTTAAAATGGCGTCTGCACACTTCTGAGGCGATTCTCTAACCCCCGAAAATTCACGGGCCCTGTGGAAGGAGTGGCACAAGCAAATTCACGCTCTCACCGCACTGCCCCCCCACCAGTCTACTTGCGTGTGGAGACCTGTTGCGATCCGTGACAACGGAGCCCCGTGTCCGGATCGAGTATTCGCCGCCGTTTGCTGCGCCTCCTTGCCGTTTGGAACGGCAAATCCGAAGGTTTAAGATACCACGGAGGGGCGGGAGGCGGCTGTTGGCTCGCGCGCCGGCCTCAGCAGCTGGGGATGTTTATGTCTCCCTTGTCCCCGTTCTTCCTTCCCGGCTGATTTTAATCTAGCCCGGCGTTTCTGAGCCCCTGGGGGGAGCGGAGGCAGCTGCTGGCTTCCCCGCCGGCCTGCTGTGAGAGATCGGTCCGTGCTGAGGCAAACTCAAAAACCAGGACCGGATTGCTCTACTAAAATGGATTGAAGATAAAAAATAGCCTAAATTGAAGAAAAAATTTGGAGTTTGGTGATAAATTTGAGATTGAGTCAAACAAACTACGGAGCCTACTAAAAAGGTGTCTGCTCTGAGCCGAGACTAGGAAAAAACTGGGAGACACGCCCAGGGGAAGGCGTGGCTAAAGCTTTTTCCTAGTCTCTCTGAGCAGGAGGGCTGAAATAACCCTATCCAGTGGATTATACATCCACCATGCTGGAGAAAGTGAGGGGACTACAATTTTTGAAAGCTCTCGAGAAAATGGATTAAATGGACCCATAGCAGTCTAGCTGCACGCATAGCATAGAATGGAAACTGTCATGGATAACCTGTAGAACAGCAGGGCCCTTTTTGGCACCAGGTTCCGGTTTTGTGGAATACAAAAACTTGGGGAGTGGGGAGATGGTTTCAGTTTCACTTACTCACCTGCTGTTCATCTCCAGCTGTGCAGCCTGGTTCCTAACAGGCCACAGACCAGTACGGGTCCATGGCACTATCACTAAATTTAAAATGTTTTTATTATTTAAAAATGA